>OZ005662.1:42119312-43319312 GCA_963930645.1 Salticus scenicus
GCAATGTATAAAAAGTGATAGCGGTCACAATAAACACCCCCAATTTGGGTTATAATTAATTATGAATTATATGAATAAAATGCATAATTTTTGATGTACGCGAGTTTGTGGTTCGTGTATATAGGATTACTCAAACGAATTTCTATGCATACATCTACAGCAGTAATATTATATAAGTGCGTGGAGGCAAGGCTAAACGAATCCTCCTACAGGCTCCAAGTAGAGAAATCTCCAGCCTGTGACATCACTCTCACAGCTCATGCACACGCACTTCCTTTTATTTTTTAAGAAGCCTTTAACGTTTTTTTACAGATGTTTAGGTAAATAAAGCTTGATATGCGCGTTTGAATGAAATAATACAACTAAATCTTTTAATGTAAGCTTTTTATTCTAATTATTATTATTTTCTTTATTAAGAAAATGTAATTCAATGAATGAGAAATGTAATCAAAATTACTTATTTATATAAATTCAAAATCTTTGCCAATTGGTTTTGGTTTAAAAGTTTATTTTAAAATGTACTGAGTCTTTCATTAAAATAATAGAATTTGAGAAATGAAGATACAATTTAAAATTTTCGCATATAATTCGTTCAAAATCTTTTCAACTTATTTCAATTTGACATTTTTTTTTTTACAAGTAATTTTTGTTTAAATAAATGAAAGTATGTCAATTAGAGAAAGAAAAAAAAGTTTTTCATCATAAACATTGATATGGGTTTACGACGGGCATTTTTTAGTTATATACAATGCAGTTTTGTCATTTATATTCTTCCACCACTTAATCTTTTTAAAATATAAATCAAATGTAATTGTGCGTTGTTTATCTTCACAGAAATTTTCACTTGGCTACAACTAATGCAAATATACCTTTTCACTTAGCTACAACTAATGCACATATAATCTTTTCACTTAGCTACAAATAATACACATATAATCTTTTCACTTGGTTACAACTAATGCACATATAATCTTTCACTTGGCTACACTAATGCAAATATAATCTTTTCACTTGGCTACAACTAATGCATACACATAATCTTTTCACTTAGCTACAAATAATGCACATATAATCTTTTCACTTGGTTACAACTAATGCAAATATAATCTTTTCACTTGGCTACAACTAATGCATACACATAATCTTTTCACTTAGCTACAAATAATGCACATATAATCTTTTCACTTGGTTACAACTAATGAAAATATAATCTTTTCACTTGGCTATAACAACTAATGCATACACATAATCTTTTCACTTAGCTACAAATAATGCACATATAATCTTTTCACTTGGTTACAACTAATGCAAATATAATCTTTTCACTTGGCTACAACTAATGCATACACATAATCTTTTCACTTAGCTACAACTAATGACTGTGTTACCGCTAAAGTGCAGAAATCAGTTAATCTGCAGATTAGCTAGGTAATGTGCACATTAACTAGGGTGATCCTTTAAAGTGAGGAAAGAGAGAGAGAGAGAATTTATATATATATATATATATGTATGTATGTATGAAGATAGATATTATTATATTATTATTATTTATCTTTTGTCTCTCCCCATTATTTATTCAATTGATTTTTAAACTTTAGTTTATTTAATCGATACCAGAATATTTTACGAAATATTTTACACTTTAATTATTTTGACACCTGCATCGCTCTTTTTACGTTGCAATTATGCTTACTTTTTTCTCGCCTGATGGAATTTTTGTGTTTCATTATTTCGACCGAATGAGTGTTCCCTCGTCTTGCGCCCCACCCACGGATTAAAAGAGAACCCCACCTGTGGCCAAGCGGTTACGCGCTCAAAACTGGTAGACGAGAATTGCCATGTTCGGTTCCAGGTCGCACACGTCATCCTTTTTGTTCGGAGTTTTTCCGAAAGTCACGTAAATAAGGGCTAGGTCCCTTCAGAAAGACCCCTCATGGAGGCACAATAACCAGGTCTCGGACTCTCTTTTTGTCAACAACCTATTTTGTTAACACTTTTTGTCAACACATCATTTGTTTTGCTTTCTTCTATTTAAAAAAAAAAAAAATGTTGGACTCGTGAAAATTTTTAATTTTTGGTTTTCATTGAATTTGCACGTTTTGAAATCTCTTGAACATAATTTGACATTTTTAGAAAATAATTATCTGTCTCTCTCTTTGTACAGGTCTCTGATATTAAATGGTGCTGGTTAGATTTTTAGCATGTATAAGCACAGAAATTGGCTCTGCTATTCTGAAGTTTACTCCAATCATAGGAAAGCTATGTGTCAACTCTTGTAGTGTATAAGTGTACAAAACAATATGTGTTTTTCTATTTCTATAATAATGTTCACTTTTCGAAAAATAATTTTAACTTAAAGCATATTCATCATAATATTATTTTTTAATTACTGTTTCAAACAGAATTATGGCAGTAACATGTATTTATTTCTTTCTTCTATTTTTCTTTCTTTTCTTTTTTTTTTCTTCTGGGGTTTTAGAGGTTCCACTTTCAAAGCTGGTAGATAGAGGCACTTAATGCAAACCCAAGTCGCGTTCATTGGTCTAGTTGGTTAGAGTGTTCATGGTTTTTCCGAAACACATGCGTACGCATTATTTAGAAAGACCCTCCACGGTGAGCTCTCAACCCAGGCTTTAAACTCTTGTGACGTCAATCATCTTTGATACTTAAGCCACCTCTTTCTTTCTTTTTTTCTTTTTTCTCAATACATTTTATTGTATTAACTCAAGCGTGGTAGTTCTGATAAAAATAATCATTGATACAAAACTTCACTATTCCAAATTTTTTGAAACTGATTTCAGATTTTTATATAGAAATTAAAAGAAATTAAAAAGAAATTAGTAATTATAAAGGAAACTTAAAAAACGCATATTACTTTTATATGTAATACTTAACAATACAAAATAAATAATTAAAAAGTCAACAAAATCGGTTTAAAATACCTTGTATAAATAAACATGCATAAGAGTTAAATTTTGAGGTTTATAACCAGGGCTCGATTATGACTTTTGGAGGCCCTGGGCACATCTTTTATATGGTGCCCCCCCCCCCCCCCCCCCCCCCCCCAAATGAATATACAGTTAAATATTTTTTTTTTCTTTCGTGTTTTATATATCGTACGACTTTTATAATTAATAGATATTTCGAATGATATACATAGAATTATATTATTATGTATCACTTGAAATGATATTTTTAACGTAACTTTGAAGAAAATGTCAGATTTATCTATAATACTTTAAATATGCAGTGACAGGATTGGGATGCATTTATATACATAATGACATTGAAATCAGAATAAAATGGGTTTAAGTACTACATTTTGTGAATTTTCTAAAATATGGCAAGCAACATGGCACATGTCCAATATTAAATAACTATTCGGAAAAACGCAAATTCTTTAAAAAACACATGTTTAGTTCATTCTTTGGACCGAGTGTCCTGAAAGGAGAGGCGGAGATGTTTGTGCTTATTTTTTATCCTACGGCAAAGAATAAGTTCAGTTAGCAAGATGTCCTAATGAAATCTAGATAATATAAACATGTATGAAAAAAAGTTATTTTTCCTTTACCACTTCTCTTATTTTAAAAATTGCATAGTTATATTTACATTTTTCTATAGCACACAAAAGTAATGACAAATTTTAAAACTTCATTTATAGATTTGGTGCTCCCAAAATTTGGGTGCTCTGGGTCAGTGCCCCATGTGCCCATGCCTCAATCTGGCTCTATTTATAACAGTGATTCAACAAGAATTTATCTATGATCTAGAAAAATATTTATAATAGATATATTTTTATCATTTCAAACTATTAGTTACAAATAAATATTTAAGATGGCAGCACTAGAGCTCTCCTCCCTTTATTATTGACTCCTTTTAATTTAGAATGTTTGAAATATTTTCAAATTCAAGCTATATATATTCTCAGTTGATGAGTAATTAATTAATTATTATGGATAACCCTGAATCCCATTTAGTTTAATTTAAGTCTTTTGAGAAAGAGTTCTAGTGAATTTTATTATGTCCGTTTCGTTAGGATCAATTTTCCTCCCGTTTTCTTCTCTTTTCATGAGTGCACAAATAAAATATATTTTTTGCATTTCCTGGATGTAGTTACACAATGTTTTCTCGATGTAGATCTCCTTACTGCACTTTCAAGCTGAGAATCAAGCAAATTTATTCATTAATTTGGTTTTTGAAATTTGACTGCTAAAAATATTTCAGATAGCTAATACATAAATGAATGAATATATAAGAAATTTATATGAAATAATTTCGTTTCTTTCGGTTTACATTTCATTTTTATTTCGAGATTTCAATATTTTGAAGTCATTTTTTATACATGAAATGAAGAAATAGTTTTATTCATTATTCTATCAACATGTAGATTTATGTTGTCTCTTTATTATGAACTTTTAGTTTACAATTTATAGATATTCAATATTTCGTCACTAGAGGGCAGCATCACACACATCTTCCGCTATTTGATGCAAAAATAATTTATCTTTATCTTTTCATCTTTTTGCAAAACAATAATAAAAACATAATCTAGTACAGGGCCCGAAATTTCAACTTAGATTACACTCGCTGAAAAAAAAAGTTACTCGCCACAAAATATAATTAACTTACTCTATATTTTACGTATAAGGTGACCAGAATTTTTTATTGGAAGAAGAGGAGAAATTACGCAATGTCTTTTATTTTCTAAGAAAATAGAAGACATTCAGTTTTGAAAAAGATCATTTTAGAGAGAGAGGACACAAAATTGAATGAAAAATGACTATAAAAACCGATTCAAAAGCGACTTTACACAAGTGGTGGAAACATTTTTATCTCAAATGATGAATTTGGATCAGTACACCTTAATTTAAATTAATAATATATGGATACAAGAAGAAAAAATCCCTAATTTTTATAGGTGTCACTGGACAATATAGATTATTATTATTTTGCTATAGAAAAAAAAAAAAAAAAATGTACTTTCATGCAGTTTACTTAAAAAAAGTTGGTAGACATTTTTTTTTAATTAAAATCATAATCATAAAAGAAAAAATAAAATTGGCAAATGAAAAAATAAAATTAATATTCGAAGGATGAAACGGTTTGTTTTAACGAACAGTCATTCTTTATCAACATTTTACAAAAGTTTCCGCAAGTATAATCTAAATTAGTCTTAGTAGTTACTAAGCTTTTAAAGTAGGTATATAAAGGAGATTTTTTTCACATATCTACATTTTGTTCATTGAAGAAAACAGTCGCTTTGTGGGAGCTTTTTTGCCAGGAGGACATAAAATGAATTCAACTAACCTTTGCATATTTTTGTCAGGTGGTGGTAGTGTTAATTTTGTAGCAGCCAAGAACATATTAGCTTGTTGACAGTTTTGAAATTTCCTTAAGGGCCCTCTTCACTTACTGTCGTCAGAAGCCCGAACCAATGTTCTATGGGGAAATTTTCTTTACAAATAACTTATTAGCTAACACATATTTTTAAATTCTGTTTCGCATTCAGAAAATTTCCAACTGTTAAATGGACGGACCTTTTTTAAAAATATATTTTTTCAATTTTTAATATTTTATTTTGAAATTGCAAGATGAAAAAATTTCACATATTGAAAATTCGTATTTTGCAGTTTCAAAATAAAATATAAAAAATTTAAAAAATATTTTTTTAAAAAAAGTCCTTCAATTTAACAGCTGGGAATTTTCAGAATGTGAAAACAGAATTTAAAAATATGTATTAGTTAATAAGTTATTTGTAAAGAAAAATTTCCCATAGAATAATATTAGCTTCGGCTTCCGGCGGCGGTGAGTGAAGAAAGGCCCTTAAGGTCAATTGTCTGCACTAGGGTTCTAGGCCTGAGAAGGAGAGTCCTTCGTGGGGTCTTTCTAAGAGGTCCTAGTCCATATTTACGCTAGTTTCGGAGAAAACCAAGGAAAAATTCTAACGGCTAGGCCAACGAGCGTGACAGGGTATCGAACCCAGCGCCTCACGTATACCAGATTCGAGGACAGAACCTCTCTATCACTGGTGAGCCAATTTTTATGAAGAATATTATTCAGGCAAAAGTGAGAACACACGTCAACCCACTGCGTACTAACCGGAGCACCACCTTCTTAATGATTTCATGACAATTTCAATAGTGGTTCCCTGTTCTGGATCAAAGAACCGTGCAAATATAAGGGATACTCTTATTTCTTTGTGATTCGAAGAATCTGAATAGACATAAATTGTAATATGCTTTGGTAAGTTTATTAGAAAGTTATTCTTTTGCGAACCTAACACAGTAAAAGTTAGTGTTCACCGTTCGATACAGCCAACAGTCGATTGATCTTCCCAGTTTTGCGATTTTTTTTTTAAATTAAGGACTAAATCCTTTTCATGTGAAAAAGAGCACAGAGGGCGAAAAACATAAAAAGAGGACTTTTTAGTCCTGTAATTTTTTTTTGTTTAAGAGGGCAGAGTGTAGAAAAAGAAGACTGTCCTCTTAAAAAGAGGATGTCTGGTCACCTTACCTAAGATTAGAATTTTACGTTTTTAAATCGATGATTTTTTTTTTTTTTTTTTTTTTTTTTTTGGTAGCACCGTATACTGTAAGAATTTTATCTATATTTAGACCGAAATTTTACTCCCCACAGTAAAATTTCCACTCGCCAATGGCGAGCTGGCGAGCGGAAATTTCGCGCCCTGATCTAGTATATCACTCAGAACTCACACGACTTTTTCTTACCTTGCATTTCAATACTATAGATTTCAGATAAAATTGTAAGATCTAAAAGATAAGATAACAAAGTTCAATCTACTTTAAAAATAATCTAAAATAGGCTTAGGAGAAAAAGTTTTATATAAATAATAATCCTGTGTGAAAAGGGCTTCCGCCCCCTCAACCCTCCCTTCAATTAATGTGTTTACATTTATTTAAAATAATAAATAAATAAATAAATAAATTACAAGGCTGTATTTAATTTGCTTACCAAATTTAAATTTTCTATAGTCATTTGTTTTTAAGTTATGATGATAACAGATATATATAAGCAGGGCCTGATTACCTAAAAGGCTCGGGAAGCACAAGCTTCCCCTCTTAAATTTAAGAGAGGGCCCCAAAATGACTAAAAACAGGGTCTTGAATTTTCTGTTTTATATTTTCACACGGAGATTGAATTTTTTCTGAGAAAGTTCGCTTAAAGCAAGATAAAATACTCACTATTTCGGGAAAAATCGATTATTTAACCTAAAAAATGATAGGGGACCCCGAAATGATATTGAGCTTCCCCTAGCTTCAAAGCTTAATCAGGCCCTGTATATAAGGTAACAGATCAACTGCAGGGTAACATATCAACTGCAAAAATTAGACTTTCGTATTCAGGGTAACTCAAAACATAATATTATTAGAGAGAGAGAGAGAGAGAGAGAGAGAGAAGAGTAGATAATAGAAGTTAAATAATACCTTTGTTTACAGTATTGTTATGAATGAGGTACTTTCCTTTCTGAGCAGTATTCGTCGACATAGTAAAATGTACAAAGCACTTCCATCAATTACATTCAATAGAAAAGAACGTTTTGCTTAATTTGGGGTAGCCCTGTATATTGTTTACGAACTATATGCACATCACATTGTGTGCTTAAATTTAGTCTTTTAGCGAAAGCACATAACATAAAATGAAATACATTTCTAGCAATGTCCAAGTGTATCACCTATATATCCAAATTTTTTGGGTAGCCCTGTAAGCAAATCATGAATGATTGCCATACTAAAATCTACGCAGAACATGTTTTTATACAAATAAAAAATTACGTCCATTTTATTTTATTTAGGGTAACCTATAGATGTTATACCGTGCTTCTCAGAAATTTCTTCCATACACGTAATGTATTTGAACTTTCTTGGATGTCCCTGTAAACGAACCATTTGCTTGGTCTCAACAAAAAGTTTAGTGTAGCATCACTATATGATACACATTTAGAATACTGAGTTCGGACTTCATGCTACTATTTGTTCTTGAAATATGCTAATAACAAAGACACGCACACACACACACACACAGAGAGAGAGAGAGACCAGCAGCTGAAAACATAGTTTTCGGATTCAGGGGTTCTCAAAACATATAAATAACAAAAATTCAATTTCAAAATTTTTTTGACGTAAAAGCAATACTTTCTCTAGCATATATATAGATAAGAGAAAATAAAAATGTAAGTAAAACAAGTTCTTCCGGCTCATTCGGAAGGATAGGTTGATTTCTTTTTCCTTATCAAGTAGCCGTCATTTTGTTTCAAAATGGTAGCTACAAATTATTAATGGACTTGGTAGAAATATTGTTGTAGACTATGTAGATATGGAGTTTTAAGCAAATCGGTTCATAAATACCTTTTCATGTGAATTTAAAATTTTCAAGTTGCCGGCACTTGGAAACAAGATGGCGGGCCAAGTTGGCAAACAAATATATCAAATGCATTTGTGAGATAAGTCTACTGTGCAAATTTAGTTTGAATTAATTCAGAATCTCCAAAGTCATGGTGTTGAAAAATTAAATGGCCGCCACTTGGATCAAAATGGCAGAGCAAGTTGCTCAGTGAACTAATCCAAGATATTTCTAAGATAAACAGAACTAGGGAGAGAAAAAAAAATGCTTTAAATTATACAATGTATAGTAATTTTTAAGCATACAAATTTAAAGAAAAGAAGCTAAATTTATTTTGAATTTGGATGATTCTTATGCTTTTTATTGTACTGAAGTTATCAAAATCAAAATTTTGATTGCAAATCTAAAAAAATAAAAAGTCTAAAATAGAAACCTACTGATACTTCTCCTTCTTTTTCAAGCCATTTGAACATATCTTACAATGCATCTAAAGCACATTTACTGCAAAACAAAACCAGATATGTTTTATTTATTTATTTTTTAAATAACTATTAATGATGGTTAAAACATAAAATATTTTAGAGTACATTTATGAAGAGAGAAAATGATCGAATGTTTTATTCAAATAAAGTTGTTTTGTATGTGTTTATCCATTATTGGATATTTCAAGTTTCGTTTACTTTTTATAATTTTTCTTGATATTAGTAATTCCAATACGAGTTAAATGGGCTTGGCATTTAAGCTATCATAGTTTTTCCGTAACACAGGTTTCTTTTCTTTTTTGAAATTGAGCTGATTTTTGTTAGATTTTTTAAATAATTGTCTGGAGAGGAGAGAGGTCATAAACCTCCTCCTTACTTTTCCCTCAAACATTTGAAGTTTTCAACTAAATCATTTCTATAAATTATCTCTTGGATCAAGGAGCTAAGAAAAATAAGAGAAATAGAACTATTGAAATATCACACGAGGCTATTGTAGGCGAAAAACAATCATGAATTAACAGAAATAAACTATTAGCTATTTATAATATTGTGCCAAATTATTGGCAAAATTGCAGCCTCTTTGGAATTTATTTTATTTTTGCATTTAATTATATTAATAGCTTCTGAAATGTAAAGTTCTTGGATAGTAGGTTGTGCTATAATAATTTTGGCTTTATCCCATATAGGGTTAGCGTTGGCGTTGGCATAAATGAAGTAATAAAAATCCCTGATGGTGCTTTACTATTAAAGCGAAAAGCTTCGGATAAATTTTTTTAAATATCTTTTAAATAGAATTTAATTTTACGTGTGTTTAAAGCGTTTTTAATATAATAAATCATTTTTATTAAAAAATAATAATATTAACATTAATAAAATAATAATAAAAAAAAATTATACAGACACGACATTATTTCATTATTTAAAACATGAAAATCTGACATTGACAGATTTTAATTTAGTGCCAGAGGCCTACTGCTAAACTTGTTAATATCGACAAATTCTTCTTTAGTTAATTCGTGACGATCTAAATTCCATGATAAAGTTTTCATTAAATCAAACCAATGTGTTTCAGCTGCAGATATTGTAACAAATAACGTTGGAAGTCCAAACTGTCTTATAGCCGCAAAACAACGTTTTTTCTCTTTTTCCCAATGAGGGGGAGGTGTGCCTTGGGGGGGACTCCTGTCAAAGGTGTGCCTTTCTGGGGGACTCATGTCAAAGTTGTACCTTGGGGGGGACTCATGTCAAAGTTGGGCCTTGGGGGGACTCATGTCAAAGTTGGGCCTGGGGGGGGGGGACTCATGTCAAAGTTGTACCTTGGGGGGACTCATGTCAAAGTTGGGCCTGGGGGGGACTCATGTCAAAGTTGTGCCTTGGGGGGACTCATGTCAAAGTTGTACCTTGGGAGAATTTTTTATATTTTTTAAAAACTTGTAACCTTCGTTATGAGTAATCAAATTATCTACAAAATCTTCATTCAATAAATCCCCATTCAATAAAACGACTGAAATAGGCCCTTAGCACTATTAAGAGTGACGTATAAAAATTCGACAACGCTGTACCGACTGAAATAGGCCTCTAGCACTAATAAAATAAATAAATAAAATAAATAAATAAATAAATAAAATAAAGAGAGATAATACTTTGTCGTATATTGTCTGACATATTACATGAACACACATCGAAAACACGAAAGTGCGATCAGTATTTGTTATATACTTCTACAAATGACTTTTTAAAATGACTGAAATTTGATGTCCAACTTTTTTCACCATAAAATACTAATGACGACATTTTATCCATAGATTGAGACTAATATTCATTCCTCTGTACTAAAAAAATAAAATTAGAAATTCTAACTTCTAAATTTTTATTAAATTATTTATTTTAATTTATAATTGTTGCCAAAAACGTTTACAACTTAATTTATATTTCGACATATAATAAAATGTATTTTCACGCGAACAATAATAAAAAACTTTTTCGATAGTGTTTGTTTCGATACTGATTATTATTAATTTTCTTTTCTTTTCTCTTTAAAAAAAAAAAGATTTTGATGAAATTCTGTCAAAGGCAGAATTTAGTTTAGGACAGAGAACTATTAGTTTTTTTTTTTTTTTCCAAATTATAACATTGCTTTCAAATCATTCAATTATATTTTCGATAAATTTTAGATTTCGATAAATGTCCAATTATCGAAAACTGGTATCGTAAAAATCCACAGATTGAGACTAATAGTCCTCAGTCCTAATAAATCCACTGTCCAACTTTGGTTCGAATAAATTCTGTATTTCAAAAGTTATCACGATGACAAAGTCTCAAGTGGCAACGTTAAAGTGGAACAACTTAGAAACAAAATTGCAGAGTTTCCACTTGAAAACAAAATGGCGGAGGAACTTGGTTAAACTCATCCAAGACATTTATAAGATAAGTTCACTATCCAAATTTGGTTCGATTTGGAGTATTATTTAGGAAGTTATCGCGATTTTAAATTTTCAAGTGGTAGCCTGATTTCAAGTGGCCACGCTTAACTTAAGACGCTTAACCTCTTTGTTAAAAATGGCAGATAAAGTTCATTAATAAAGTTCATTGAGACCCTTATGTTGTCTTTATTTATATACAAATTCAAGCAAATCCGGCCTTAAATACGCTTTTTACAATGTGGATTTGAAATTTTCAAGGCCACCACTTGAAAACAGAAAGTCGGAGCAACTTGGTTAACGAACTCATCCAAAATATTTATAAAATAAGTTCACTGTCCAAATTTGGTTCGATTTGGAGTATTATTTCGGTAGTTATCGGGATGACAAAATTTTCATTATAGATAAATAGACAGACAGATATATATATATATATAGATAGATAGATAAACGAAGTGATTGCAATAGGTCGATTTCTAAAGAAATCAACCTAAAAGCATTTTTTAACATCAGAAACTTTTTATTCTGGAGTCCTAAAAAGCATAAAATAAAAGTTATTCTTGAAAAGACATGCTATGAAGAAATGTAAGTTTCAACAATAAGAAAATTATAGAAAAATAATTACAAGATAAAAAGAATTTTTTATATACCACGCTTTTAAATTTTCTGTTGAATCATATAAACTTGACAATTCTATGTATTTGAAAAGAATTTATTTTCGATGAATTACCCCATCAACTAGAAAGAAAACGATCCAATGCCTAATAAAGAGAGCAATTATGAGAAATTTCAATCATTTATTAATGGAATAAAGGCATTAAAAGAATGCATTGCCATCGTGTTCTGAGTTATTCTAAAAGTTTCAAATGTCTAGCTAGTCGGGAAGTTAGTTACAAATCGATTGAAAGATTTGTACTGGACAAACAAAAAAGAAAGCGAGTTAATAAAAACATGGTAAAATGTAGATATTTCACTTTTTCAAGAGATGAAAATTTTTAAATATTCAAAATATTTGAAAAGCATTCGAGATCAATATTCTTAGTTAATAGTTTTTATCAGTATTCGTTAAACCATAAATTTAAAAGGTCTCGAAAGCTTTTTAAAACATTTTGAATATTTAAAAAGTTTCAGTTCTTGAAAAAGTGAAATATCTATGTTTTTCTCTATATTTTTCTTAATGTTAAAACTTACATTTCTTTATAGCATGTCTTTTCAAGAATAAACTTTTATTTTATGCTTCTCAGGAATCCACTATAAAAAGCCTCTAATGTTAACAAATGCTTTTTTACGTAAATTTTTATTTTGTGCTTTTTAGTTAGGGAAAAATAAAAACTTCTAAAAGAATTAATAAAAAATTCTTAGGGTATTGTGTAGACATTGAAAAATTTTCTTTTATCAATTGACATTTTTTTCTTTTTATTATTTGCAAAAAATAACATATCGGCTCTTGAAGGATCGAACCCACGATCATCGCGATATCAGCATAACGCTCTAACCAAAAGTCAAATAGAAGTCAAGAAAAGTCCCAGAACATTCTGGAAAATTCTAACAAATACTTATACAAAAATTAATGACTAAAAATATTATTTTCGATTTTTTTTTTTTTTTTTTTTTTTTTTTTTTTTTAATAATATTTTTAATATTTAAAAAAAATTTCATCTCTTGCAAACGTGAAATATCTATATTTTTCTTAAAAATTTTCTTATTGCTGAAACTTTTATTTTTTTTATAGGATGTTTTTGAAAGAATAAATTTTTATTTTATGTTTTTTAAGGCTCAACAATAAAAAGCTTCTAAAGTTATTGTTATTATTATTATTATTATTATTTTTACTTAAACTTTTATTTTGTGAGTATTAGTAGCTATAAAAAAAGCGTCTGAAAAAAGATAAAAATTTCTTAGAATTCTGTGCAGACAATGGAATATTTTCTTTTATCAATTGAAATCTTTTCAATTAATTATCTACAAAAAAGTAACACATCAGCCCTTCGAGGATCGAACCCATGAGCCACGCGTTATCAAAATGACTTTCTAACCAACTGAGCTAACAAGCTAAAAAAAAAAGAAAAAGTCTGCTTACATTAAACTGGCGGCACTTTGTTTTTTAACGTTACTTTAACATACGATGACAAAAATCTAATTTTAATAAAAGGCATCTATTATTATTTTTTTTAAGTTAAATTATTGTTTTATGCTTTTCAGTAACTAAAAGAAAGCTCCTTAAAAAAAAAAAAAAACCCTCTTCAAAAATTCTCAGGAAACTGTATAGATAATGAAAAATTTTCTTTTACCAATTGACACCTTTTTTATTAATTATCTGCAAAAATTAACACGTCTGCCCTCAAAGATCGAACTCACGACCATCGCAGCATGGGGCTCTAACCAACCGAGCCAACGAGCGACGAAAGAAATTCCTTACATTTATTTTAAAGTGGAGGCGTCTTGTTTTTTTAGCACGACACGAAGACGCGATGACAAAAGCCAATTTCAATAAAAAGCTTCTAATAAAATCAGTTTCTTTTTTTACTTACTTATCAATGCTATAATATTACATTTTCTGAGTATTTTTAATGAATTATTAGGTCTTTGCATAAATTCGTGCGCTTTTTTATTGCTTCATTTCATAAAAATACATCAAATCAAATGACAATTTTTAATCAAAATACTCTCCAACCTTTGCCCATTTTTCGGGTAACAAATGTATACCACGGCGATAGAAGCTCTCGTCTTTAGAGGCAATAAAATGATCCGCGTCCGCACGAACTTTTGCAACGACCTAATAAAAATTGACCAATAATTAAAATAATTGTACTGAACTAATTAAAATTATTATTCATTATATATTCATTATATTATTTAAGTTATTATTTATTCTGTACAATGAATAACTGTAGTCAATGACAGTGTCACTGGAACGGCAGTGAGGAGTTATGAAAAGTGTGTAATAGAAATATTGGTTGGCAACGTAGTCGTAGCTAAATGGGGACTATAGAGGCTCGAGCCTTACGCCAGATACTTTAAAACCAAATACTATTTTCTTTTTGACCATTGAAAGAAAGAAGAAAGTAAGTCTCAGCCCTCCTCCCCCACCACACATATCAAGCCACCTTCTTAGCCCCCTGCAGATAAAGTCGCTGGTTATGGTACTAGTTGGTAGTAATATTATTCTACATTTAAAGCAATTTATATCAAAACTAATTTTTTTTTTAACGCTTTTCTTAGCTTCACCTGTACGTATGTTTGCAACCGCTCTGGGAGCAAACAAAAAATCTATATTGTAAAAAAAGACTTTTCCTTCGCGAACGCTGTGGCTGTGAGGGGAGCCTCCGGGCTACGAACCTAAAGGTCTAGCGTTCGAGCCCAGTCAGGGGAGATTTTTAAAAAATGATTTTTGTTTAATTCTAAATTATTTTATAATCGCCCTCTAATATGGTGTGTCACTCACTCAATTTTTTCTTACCCTGCATTTTAATACTATAAAGATAGATATTTTGTGCTTTTTAGTTCACATTTCAATAAAAGCGTGTTCTTTAATTTTTTAAAAGTATAATTTTATTCTGAAAATGAAAAAATGTATAATATATAATTTTTTTTTTCAATATAATTTTATTGAAAATAAAAATAAAAATAAAATAAAATATTTTTCCTTTTTTTTTTTCCCTTTCAGTAAAATAATTAGCGTTCAATTTTTTTTTCGGTGAGATAAATAATAGACTTTAAGCTTCAACTCTCTTTAGAAATTGTTACATTGAGAACTCTTTTTTTTTCTTTCTTTTTTTAATCGTTGGATGCATAATATTATTTTAGCCGATTCTGTTTGTCCATGAATAGTATTGTGTGATTAAGAAAGCAAATTAGTTAGGCTAATTTTCAAATACTCGCTACACACCAAAACAAATAATATATAAATTAATAGTATTATGTGATGCAATATATATATATAGCATCCCTAATTTGTTAAGCACTCGTATGCAGTTACACACACCTGGGACTTCCAGAATTATCAAACAAAGGATTCTATGTGAACGTATTTATCTGTATACAATCTCAGAAACTGATAGTAAGGCGTATATCTACAAAATTTGGTACAAATATTCTCAGGGAAGACTGGTTTCACCAATGGACGAGAAGTCCTAATTTTAAAGTTGTTAAATGGGAAGTGATAGATTCTCATTCGTCGACCTGACTGTTCGGAGTTTTCTGTAGTTTTCTCCGAAGCTCGCTTAAATACGAACTAGAACCTTTTAGAAAGTTTCGAATAAAGGACATCCAAAAGAAATCTAGGAATCTGGCATTATCACTCAGCCTTAATCTTGCCCTATACTACCATCAAGGAAAGGTCTTAAATACACAAAGAAAACTTTTTAATTTTAATTTCGATGGATTTTTAGCTACATTTTCACTCTGTGTGTTTATTTCTTTTCTCTTAGTCCCCCCCCCTTGTCATTAGAATTCATTAAAACCAACTAAGAAACAATAAAACAGCTTTTACATACTTTTAATGCCCATTTACTTAATATTTTTTATCTACGTTTTCTATTTATATTCACTAATGCCATCTATCGGCAACTTTCTCCAACAATCCCCTTTTCTCCCATAAAATCGAATCATTTTAAACAAGCTCTCTCCACCACCGCTACGTGATTTCTCATCTGTCATATCGCATCATCACTTCAATATCTCTCCTAATTCCGCCCTCCCCCGCAAAGTGACTTTGTAAAATAAACCGCCATAAAAAAAAAATAGGGGGTGTCGGCACTTCTCAAAAGCGATGCGACAAAGCGGCTCAAAATTGAGATGGCATTTAAAGTTGTTTGCCATAAAGTTGAATGTGGGGTTGATAGCATTTGAATGGCAATTTATAAGAAATGAAATATTACCAGCTCAGGTGTGAAAATGCCTGTCGAAAAATGTATATGATACATTTTTTGTTTGTTTCGATACCTAGATTAAAGATGAATGTATGTACCTATACATGTACATGAGTAATATATATATATATATATATATATATATATATATATATATTAATCGGTGCCACATTTCCTCTTAATTATGAAGTTAAAACTTCTTAAATACACTCCTTATTGCATTGGTTAGTTTGATCCTGAAATAATTTAACTGACTTATTGTTTATCTAGCTAAACGGTAGATGCCGCTTTCTCACTGCTGACTTAATGTCTTCTTTCTTTAATCCTTTCTTTAAAAGTTTTAATGTTTCTTGATTTACGTACAATTTAAATTAACAATTAACTAGCTTAAGCTTTAATTAACTTTAAAATACTTTCACTAACTCAATAAATATTACTCTGTGAATTTTATCGTTCATGAAAATGCTCAGTCGTTCATTCTTTATCGATTAATCGATGTTTGCAAAGCTTTTATTTTTATTTCATTTTTTTTGTTGGCATCATCCTATTCTCCTGTTTGTGTTAAAAGTTTTACATGTGGCTACTATGCTTTTTTTCTAGTTTTTTCTCTGGTTTCCATGAAGAATTAATTTAATATTTTAATTAATTTCTCATTCAATATGGTTTTGCTGTTTCGATCGGGGCTGAAACAATAAAAATTGCTATAATTAGCTATATTGTTTTACGAAATCGATGCAGCTTTCACTGCTTTATGAAGTACATGTCCCTTGAAGAGTTTATACTTCAAATTTTATGCATTTTTTATCCAATTATTATTTCTGTGGTCCTTTATTTACTTTCTCCGTCATTAAGTTTAAGGGTCCTTTTTTTTTTTTTTTTTTTTTTTTTTTTCATTATTATTATTATTCATGTCGGCGTAAGTAATTCAAATTGTTTTTGTCTCTTATTGGTTCTTAATTTGTATCGCAACATTTTTGTGTAAGTCTTACCTATATGTTACAATCAGTTCTATTTTTGTTGTGTTGGTATTGTTTTGTATCTATTAATTGCTAAATATTAAGGTTAAATTTTTTTACGATAACTATCATTTATATATGTTTATATATATATATATATATATATAGATTAAACCAAACAATATAAAACTTTTTTATTAAATTTTAATTTCCCACCATACTATAGGTATGAGTTACTTAGGTATTCGGGAAATTTTTCGACCAAAAATTTTTGAGGTTTTTAGACCTTTTGAGGTTTGGAGAAGTCAAAACTCACAAAATCGATAGCGTTGGTGTTTAGAATTAATTCCAGTTGGCTTCGCTTGGGGACTTCTAGGTACTTCTTCCTCCATCTGGAGGTGGGATGTTCCTCTGTTGGGAACTTTCTAAGGGAATCTAGCGAGTATTAATACGAGTTTCGGAGAAAAACACGGATAACTTCGAACGGTTAGGTCGAAGATAATTTTTTTAATTTAATAACAGCCTTAATATCTTTTTATGAAGTGTATACTGAATTAAACAAGGTTTCAGTGGGTGGCAGACCATCTCGTAGTAATACTGTAAAAATTTTCGTCATAAGAATACGGATTTTTGAACGGCAATTTTCTGCCCATACGTTTAATCGTATTGTTACAAAATTGTAAATAATTGTGTTTATTTCTGTATAAATTCTTTCAAAGAGGCTTAGTAAGTTGATAAAGTGCTAATTTTGTGCATTTCTAGTCGATTTAGCGTTGAAATAGCCTTATTTTCCCTTAAAAACGCATTAAAAAGCCCCAGTAATGCAGGTAATGGATTTGGCGCCAAATTTGGCGACTTTTCCCCACCTTGGCGATTTTTTTGGCGACCTTGGCGAGAAAATCCTTATATGGGATATACCAAATATGGAAGCTGTAAGTTGATTGGTTGACCACTTTCTAGAGTTTTCTCGAAAAATCTGGGTTCCATGGAACAGTATATAAGGAAGCGCTTTCTCGCCAAGGCAGTCAGTTCAGTTCAGATCTCAGCCAGCTTCGCTAGTGCTTGCATTGCTCTTGAGCCTCTTTGAAGGAGACTTGCTTTATGTGCTATTGCTATACAGTTTGTACTGTGGATTTGCTATTGACAGCTGTTGTTTAAGCTGTGTTTACTGTTTGAATTGAAGCTGATACTTTGTTTATAGACCTGTATTTTTCTGGAACTTTCTGTGAATAAATTACTGAATTTTTGTACGTTTGGCCTTTCATTCTCTGACAACTCACGAACCCCCAAGTACGCAACAGTATTTTTAGATAACGATTACACTGCTCGGCATGAAAATCGCCTCTGACACCATTTCAGCATATTCTTATGTAAAATGACCTCCTGAATCCGAATATGACGTCCATTTTGCTCTATCACCCACCGTTTTTTAGGAATGACTTCCTATTTTTTTCATTTTTCGGGGATTTTATGGCTATAAATTTGATTTTTAGGAGGGGGGGGGGGATAATTTTAAACGTTAAATACCTTTTGAGGGACCACAGAGTTGAAAAATTCTAAAACATGGACATTTACGACAAGGGAAAATTTTTGGGGGAGATTTGCCACTGAAATTATGCATTACATATCTTATATTTTTTTAATATGTTATTTATGTTATTTTTAAAACTTTATATATTTTTGTTTATAGGTGTTAAATTAATTATTTTTCATTCTTCAAATCAAATTCATGGTCATAAAATTATCGAACAGGGAAAGAAATTGAGGGAGGGGATGGAGTATCCAGAAAACGGTGGGTGACTGAACCCATTACCCGCTGGTATTGCGTTCACACCAGAAATAATCGCGTTTAACAGTTAACTAAAAGAGGTTTTTTATATTAAGTACTGTTTTTAAGTAAAAAAAGGATAGATGTTTATTTTATTTAAAAAAAAAAAAAAAAAAAAAATTTGATCTGAAGAAAAGTTTTAAGTTTAGAAATAGATTTCAAACTTAAAACACATTTCAAGTGAAAAGTTTTGAAAATTTTCATATTTGAATGAGTTTACATAACTTGTAAAAAAAACGTTTTCGTAATAAAATAGTTACTTTTGTAGTTATCTGTAGTTTATTCTGTTTATGCTCCTTCAAGAAAATTCCCGTAAACATTTATTTGTATTAATTCTATACTCTTATTCCACTGAAGTTGTACAAATACAACATCCTGTATTTAGTAAGATAAGACTAATTTTAATAATTTTATGTTAAATTATTGTTATATATGATCAAAATAACAAACATTACTGTTTGTATTTAGAAAAAAAAAATCATTATTTCGAGTTTTGGCGGTTAATGGGTTAAAACGGGAGTCCTATTCAGATTCAGGAGGTCATTTTACATAAGAATCAGCAAAAATGGTATCGAATGTCGAAATTTTTTTTCAGAGCAGTGTTATTTAACCATATTTTAATTTTATGGTTAAGAGGCCATGAAATAAATCAAAAGTACAGTCGGTAACAAAAGTGTCCGAACACTAGCAAAAATTCCTATATGAAAAAAGTAGAGTTAATACTGTTTTATTAAATAAATCCTTGTCGAATCCTGTTCTTAGTCAGTGTAAGAACATGATTCAATAAGGATTTATTTAACAAAATCGTATGATGTGTACTTTTTTAACATAGGAATTTTTGCTAGTGTTCGGACACTTTTGTTACCGACTGTATATACTAAATATACACAAAATATAAGAACCTTATTACTTACCTTACAAATACAGTCTTTGTATAATTTCATTTAGGATACAAGGATTTCACTGAATTATTTTTTCTTTTACATGAATGCTGAATCCAATCCGCCTTAAAAGAAATTCGACAAACAGTCAAACTAGAAGTAAAATTACGGTTAATTGACCTCACTCTTGTTAACCCTTTAAGGTTCACTACTTAATTTATTTTAAAAATGACTAAACTAATTTTAAAAATGGCTTTTAGCCACATAGCTGATCATAAATATTTAAAAAATAAAAAATTAGCATTGTTCCTTTTCGAGAAATTTTCGGTTTGAAACGTCTGTAAGTAAACCTTATTAAATTCAAATAATATTTAATTTAATAAATAAATCACTTTATAAGTAAATATTATCGACAACAACAACTCGTAAAAGTGCCATAGATCCCAACATTTCAATCTATTCCGGAGTATTTTAACCCTTTGAGGGGCAAGATAATTCTGATCATTTAAATTACACTGACACCGGAATTTACGAACGTAATTATAATAGAAGAAATTTTAAATTTTCATGCTGAACAAAGGGCGTTTTCTGCATTGTTATAAATGTAAATTTTTGCTAAAAAATTTCCGGGATGAGTGTTTGCACTTGAGAATTAAAATTAGGTGTTCCATGTAGTGGAACACTGAGCGGCAAAGGGTTAAATGGTTGTACGACAGCTTTTTTAAGACACGGTCTTAAGAAATATTTGCAAATTAACGGCGTTTCTACTGTTTTATGAATAAATGGTAAAGTGAGAGTAAAATTAAAGGTTAATAAAATCATTATTTTATGGAAATTTTTGCAGCGTATGACAGATAAATCTGTTTCTAATGTTTTCTTTTACTGCTTTTATAGGACGGTCATATACAGTACTTATTACCTTACACTTTAGCCTGTAATTTATTTTTATAGTAAGGAACAATGAAAGGTAATGTAAAAATCTATATAGTATTTCTCTAACGTGGTCCAGTTACGATTAATTTTTTTTAGAAACGATACGATAGTGACTTAATAAAATGTGCGAGGATAAAAAATAATACATAAGCAATATTTAAGCATGCGGACTCAGTTCAGTGATTAATAATAATAATAAAAAAAGATGACGACATTTGTTTGATGAGATCATTTTATAGAAAAAATGTATTTTTAAAAGTTGCTTTGCAAGCATCATTTTAAATCTAGCTATATTTTAATGATATAAGCCCCATGTGAACTTTTGTCATAAATACTAAAAAATGCAAAAATAAAAAGTATAATCAAAATAGGTACTAAATTTTTTTAACACAAAATTATGCCAAAATAATTAATTAGTAAAAATGTATCGCCAACATGATGACAAAAATTTAAAAATCGCCATGGGGGTCCAATATTAAATCTGTCCTGCCTGAAAAAACATGAATTTTATTTTTTAAGCCTTTCGTGAATGATATTGGTTTGGTTATCATTAGCATTTCATCCCACAATATTAATTTGTTTCTAATAATAATTCGGCTTCTGATGAATTAAAATTGGGTGGTGAAATTGGTACAGTCGGCTGCAAAATTATTCGATCACTAGCCAATAATTCCTATATTAAAAAAGTACAC
Source organism: Salticus scenicus (assembly GCA_963930645.1). NCBI lineage: Eukaryota > Metazoa > Arthropoda > Arachnida > Araneae > Salticidae > Salticus > Salticus scenicus. Next base: position 42,140,737 of record OZ005662.1, read on the forward strand.
TTAAGACTGTTTTGTTAAATAAATCCTTGTCGAATCATGTTCTTAGACTGACTAAGAACATGACTCGATAAGGATTTATTTAACAAAGCAGTATTAAGTGTACTTTTTTTAGACAGGGATTATTGCTAGTGCTCGAATAATTTTGCAGCCGACTGTATAATGTTTATGAGTTTCAAATTTTAAAGGTAAATAAGAAAAGAAATAAAGTGCAAAAGTTTCGCATGGGTTTGCTAGTAAATAAATAAATTAATTCATTAAAATATTGACAACTATGCCAAAGCCCATGTTATTCTATGAGACAATTTGTTTGAAGAATTACTCATTACCTAATATCCATTTTTTTTGGTCCATTCATAAAATTTACATCCGATAAATTGATACTCGTTTTCCAAAAAAGTATTTATTAAATTTTTAATATAATATTTCATTTTACATTTTAGTCAATTTTTCATATTTTTAAATGAAATTTCGTAGAGTTTAATATCTATACAACGTAGTTTAGTTTAGCTTATGTATTCAGTATTTACTTAATAAGAATGATAAGTGGCAGGGATATAGAAAGCAAACGATTTCTTTTTGCTAATCTGATCCTTTTTACATGAATGAAAAATGAATGTATGAAAAAATACTTTTAGAGCTATAATGACGTCAATTTTACCCTGCAACTTTAATTTTTCACAAAGTTTTATATGAATTTTAATATTTACGCGTGAATTTATTTTCATTTCAATTAAAAAAAAATTAAAATCAACTCGTAAACTTTTTTTGGCAACAATTAAAAAATTAAAATAAATTATGTATTTTTGTCTAAAAAAGGGCTTCTTCAACTTTTTCGATACTGATTATTAGTAAATTTCTTTCAAGAAAGAAAAAAATAAATAAATAAATAAAAGATTTTAATGAAATTCTGGCAAAAGCAGAATTTAGTTTAGTACGAAGTACTATCAGTTTTTTTTTTTTTTCTTTATCGTTTTCAAATTATTCAATTATATTTTCGATAAATTTTCGATTTCGATAAATGTTCAACCATCGTAAAACTGGCGACAACATTTTATTCGTAGATTGAGACTAATAGTCCTCCGTACTAAAAGTCGTGCGAGTGCCACACCAGATTATTTTAAATGTAAGAATATATATATATTTATGTATGTATTTTAGCCGACAAATTTCTCGCCTTTGGGTGATATTTTTACAACATTTGTTGAAGATTCGGTGATAACTGTCATTATGTCACCATGCTAGCGTTAAGCTCAAATTTATTGTTATTCTTTTCTGTATATATAAGAAGAGAGTATTGGATCACTGATGATTTTCGACCTCAGGTTTTCGATGGATTTACTCGTTTTGAACTGTCTTGAACAGGATTTGACCCTATTTGGAAAATGTCTATGTGTATCCCAAATTTTATGGAAGCGAAATCTCACGAACCAATAGACGAAATTTAACTAAAGTTGGTATTTAGTTGAACTTAAATCTAAACTGGTGCTGATTACGTTTGAGGGACCAATCGCTTAACAGGTGGTGCTCTCATTCTATTTTTTTTTTTTTTTTTTTTTTTTTTTTTTTGATATAGCAGCATAGAACAAAATTTCGTTTAAATAATATGACGAAAACAATATAAACTTGGAATAAAAGCTGTGCGTAAGTGGGACCATTGCTCTCTCTCTCTCTCTCTCTCTCTCTCTCTCTCTCTCTCGTCCCTCCCCTGGTAAATGCAAATTTTCAATGTTGACATCTTTTAAAAGAGCTCGTCAGTACTTTTAAAATGAATGGTTGAACCAGATCTGTAATAATTTAAAATAAATTTATCATTAAAAAAAATTACGATAAAGAGAAAAAAAAAGAAAAAGAAAAGAAAAGCATATTCTCAAATGTTTGCACAAAACTGACTTTCTTAGGACATTTTGGCGGGACAGCGGCGATTCCGGATTTTCGAGTTTTCCCGATTTTAGAGATTCATTAAAAACTATTTTTTTTTTTTTTTTTTTTTTTTTTTTTTTATATTGTAATAACATACAAAATGCAATTTTTATGCTACTGAAAATAAACGACGTTCAAATTGGCGGATTAAATTACAAAATAGAAATATGATAGGTTTAATTTAAAATTAAAATAATTAATAATTTAAAATTAAAATATAAACACATTAAACTAAAATGTTATAGACAACTGATAATGCCTGCTAAATAACTTTTCATAAACTATTCATTCATTAAAAAATACTCAAATAAAACTATAGAAGCAAAGTAATTTTTATGTTGATTTTTTAAAAACATTTTAGCAATTTAAAGCTGTTTTATTTTGATGAGTTTTTTAATTCCATTTTTTTTTTAAACTTTGTTTCTAAAAAAAAAAAAAAAAAAAATCTTTAATTAACAATCAAGTAGTATAAAAATATGTAATATTATTACTATACATTTATGTATTTAGCGTTCAATTAAAAGAATTTTAAACTGCATTCCACAAAAAATGTAGAAATAAGGTACAGTAAAATCCTATTTTAATTGTAAAACTAAAACCAGAAAAATGTCCGGATTTTAGAGATTTACGGATTTTGGATGTCCGGATTTTCGAGGTTCAACTGTAAAAAATTTGTACTGAGTGAATTTGTATAGGAAAATATAGAAGAAAGTCATGTGGTGGCCACATCTTACCACTTTGAGTTATGGAAAATTATATAATTCTGACAATCAACAGTAATCAATATTTCATTACTAGGAATTATTCAATTTAGACAAAACCGTTATAATTTATAACAGTTTTATGTAAATTGAATAATACATGAAAATGCAGATGGCTCCAACATTATTCCTGCAAATTCTTATGTAAAATGACCTCCTGAATCCGAATATGGCGCTCATTTTGTCCCATCACCCACATTTATATATATATATATATATATATTATTATTTGAGGAGGGGGTCACCCCCGTACCTTTATCACTGTTCGGAAATTTTATGACTATGAATTTGATGTTTTTTTTTTTTTTTTTTTTTTTTGGGGGGGGGGGATTATTTTAACTGTTAAATAATCTTCTAAGGGGTTACAGAGGTGAAAAATTCTAAAACATGAACATTTGTAGCTAGAAATTTAGGGGGAGGGGGGAGGCGGAGTAGCCATTGAAATTATAAATTATATTTATTGTATTTTATTAACCCTACAAGGCACCCAGTTCCATGGAACACCGACTTTAATCGTTCCTATAGCTATAAAACTATTAGTAGCGACATCTCTTGACATCTTGATAGAAGCTACTGACATTTAGCAATGTAGTAATACGGATCTTTACCTAAAGATGTCGTTCGGGTTTTTTTAGAGTGCACTCAGTGGGAAATTTGAATGAAAGTGATACGTTAGTCGTTTGTCTGAATTCAAAAATAAAAAAAAGAATAGTTATTGAACAGTTTTGACTCGAAAAAAAAAAAAATAATAATAATAATACTGTGTGTTATAACGAAGTGTATATTTTGCAGAGGTAAGTTTTTTTTTTTTTTTTTTTTTTTTTTTATTACAATAGTAAACGTATTTGTAAATAATATTTTTATGTATGTTACACATACGGTACGTTGAGCTAAAAAGTTGATTTTTCCGTAAAATATGGTTTTATTTTTATTTTTATAAGTTTTCCCTATCTTCTGATCACTAATTACAACCTATATATTTTTGTCGCGCACTAAGAAAATAATTGAGCCTTGTAGGGTTAATCTATTATTATTATTAATTATACATTATATTTTTTGTTTTTAAGTGTTAAAGTAATGCTTTTCCAGTCTCCAAATCAAATTCATGGCCATAAAATTACCGAACAATGATAAAAATTAGGGAAGAGGGTGGCGTCCCGAGAAAACGATGGGTAATAGTGCAAAATGGCGGTCATATTCGGATTCAGGAAATCATTTTACATAAGAATATGCAAAAACGGTATCACGACTATTTATTTATTTATTTTATTTATTATTATTATTTTTTTCAGCACAGTGTAATTAAATGATTTTATGTTCATAAAATATTTTCTGATATAACGTAACATTTTTAAAGATATTTGTATGAGTAAGAAGTACTTTATTCATTACCGTATCCATACCCATTGTACTTTAATTTTCTATACTACCTGTACATAATCCAAAATACCTTTATCCAACAAGCTTGCTGTAACAAATTCTTTCGCCTAATGGTTCGAAAGCATACCTCCAGAATTTGTAAACTTTCACGCTCCAAATCCTTTTTTTCGCAGCCCGAACATTTTCAGACTTTAGATAGAGTAGGAGGAGAGGGGATGATTCTTGATTTATTACCCGCCCCCTTCTTTGATTTATAAGGAGGTATCAAGTTTGATTAAGTTTCGATGGTGTTTACCTTTAAGGAGGGTTGCCCTTTTCTTTATGGGTTTTCCATTTATCTATTGAAGAAGTTTAAGTCTTTCCTGTGTTTTTTGGTTTCGGTCAGAATAGAGGAAAAATCTAAAAGGTGTTTTAGTGTTGTATAGTTTTGTGAATATTTATAAGTAATGTTGTGTAAAGTTTAACAACTACTTAAACCTTTGAGGATGGTCTTGATTTTTACTTTTACCGAACACACATATGTAAGGAAAGTATTATAATTAAAAAATTGACTTTGAGGTTTTGGTGTATCTATACGTTTTGAGGTTCCCTGGGTTCATTTTTGCTATTTTTGCAGAGATGTATGTATGTATGTATGTGAGTGAACACGTTAGCGTCTAAACGCATTCTTCGAATGAGCCGAAAGTTGGTACGCATGTTACAAATCACCATAGCACAAATTTTATAGATTTTAGTTATTTTAGCACTTTCAGTTTTTTTACAGGGACATAAAGAAATATTCTTTATCATTATGGACTATGGACTCAAATTATTTAAAAGGTGATAGCGTCTAAACGTTTTATTCGAATGAACTGAAAATCTTTATACGAATTATAGCTCTGTTGGTTTTGGTGAATCCTCGCACTTGAAATGGCAAAAAAGAAAAATAAAAAAATGGCAAAAATGAATTCAGAATATTTCGCAAGGTTTAGATAAATCAAAATCTCTGAACAGATTTTTTTTTTTCTTTTCCATTATTACAATACTTACCTTACATAGTATACGTTTAGAACGTGTAAAAAGAAAAATCAAAGAGACGGTCAGAGAAAGAGAGCGTTTTTGCCTTTCCTCTCTTTCAAAAGAATTTTTTGAGAAAATCGTTAAATCTGATACCTATATAGACCTGCTAACTATGCTAGTTTATCCGTAATGGTATTAGGCCCCGCCTTTTTTTCACACGAAAATAGTTGTAGAGCAGAAATATGTATTCAGCAATATGTTCTCATGATTAAATAAGAAGACTATTGCCCTACAACTATTCTGGTGTGAAAAAAAGGCGGGGCTTACTACCATTACGGATAAACTAGCATAGTTATCAGGTCTACCTATGATATAATTTCCATTAAAAAACAAAGGGAAAAACTTAGTATGTTGTGTCCATTAGAAAAATTTCTTCTATATCATACTATATAAAAGTCACACTTATAGTTTAACATGCACGAATCTTTAAACATAGCTTCAACCAATAAATATTTTACGTAAAGAGTTTGGTGCAATTTTAATCAACAGACGCTGATGTGGGATGAAGTCATGTGCATCACCAAAAGTGAGTAACAGGCGCAGCACTAATCGGTCGAGATACGAACGAATTGCGTTAGCATTTGTTTTCAAAATGGTCATCTCACATATTAAGTTTGGTGCATTTATTCGCTATAAAAATCGAGATTTAGCCTTCCTACTCAAATTGCAGCACAGCAGCGCCACAAACCAGCCGATATCCACCCAAAATAAATAACCATACTATTTTATAATAGTCTTTTCATATACCAAGTTTTGCGCAATTATTTGCAATAGACTTTGTGATATAACCTTCCCGTTCACGGAGAAAATAAATGCATAGCAGCTATCGATCTACCAGTCGATATGCACCTAAAGTAAATCAGCATAGGTTATAAGAACTCTCTCACAATTTTTGTTTCGTTATACACAATAGAACCTGAGATATAGACTTAAACAGAATAAATCAGAGGATGGCAGCGCTACCTAGTGAACGATTGGCATCAAAAGTTGATAGAGACTAATTTATGTGAAGATGCAACTACATATATATTTATATGAAATTATATAGTTCCTGTGACACATTTGTCCCAAAATTTTTTACACATACAGAAGCACACACTGTTAAAAATGGTTTTTCAAAAATGTGCAAAATTGTCACAAAATAGCTCCGAAATAATATATACTTAAATTTGAAAATCCTATGTACTCATTTTTGCGTATATTGACATGCTCAAAAATGGAGTTGACCACTAAGAATCCCAATATCGTCATTTTCTAAAAATGGTCGAATCTTATTTTGGATCTCTCAAAATGTGTAAATTCATCGAAACCCGAAAGTGGAAATTTTTTTACGAATCCAATACTTACTTCTATTGAATATAAAAGAAAGTATAAGAATCTGGAGTGACTCCACTCGACTTTCCGAACATTGAGTAATAAACAGTTTTGTAGATAAGTAAAGAAAGAGAAGTTGTTAAACAAACAAAAGAGAGAAAACCATAATAGAGTGTTTGGGTATTTTTCTCCATATATAACACAATGTTTTATTTAACGCTACTGAACTTTGAGCCCACAGATCATAATGATAAAGAATTTTTCTTTGTGTCCCTGTAAAAAAACACTGTAAGTGCTAAATTAACCAAAATCTATACAGTTGGTGCAACTGTGACCTATAACATGTGTACAAATTTTTTGTTCAGATTAATAAGGCGTTTAGGCGCTATTATACTTTTAAAAATTTGGCCTGATAGGTCATAATGATAAAGATTTTTTCTTTGTGCCCCTGTAAAAAAAACTGTAACTACTAAAATCACCAAAATCTATACAGTTCGTGCAACTGTGATCTATAACATGTGTACAATTTTTTTGCTCAGATTAATAAAGCGTTTAGACGCTATCGCACTTTTAAATATTTGGCCCCATAGGCCATAATGATAAAGGATTTTTCCTGGTGTCCCTGTAAAAAAACTATAAATGCTAGATTCACCAAAATCAATAGGGTTCGTACTATGGTGACTTACAATATACGTACCAACTTTCAGCTTATTTGAACAAAGCGTTTAGAAGCTAGCGTGTTCACTCACAGACATACATACACACACACATACATATATCATCGTAAAAATAATGGAAACAGACTCAGTGGACATCGAAACGTATAGAAACATCAAAATCTCAAATTAGGATTTTTGACATGATTACAATACTTTCCTCACTATAGTGTTCGGAAAGTAAAAAGCTCTTTTATTTGTCAGTATCATATACTATAAAAAGCTTTTTAAGTTCTTGAACCTTAAGTAGTGACATAAAACAATGTTTCTTTCCGGGAAGACCTGTCAACTGAGTTAAATTTTTAAGTTGCATTCCGAAAATACCTGATTTCCGACGGTGATAAACTTTTAAATTGCATTGTTTGAGATCTAAATTGGAACCAGCCAACAATTACCGAACAGCTGCTTGAGACACTGACAAAAAGCTTTGCTAATTTTTAAAATTGAAGTTGTTTAGGAAGCAATTAATCCCTCGTTAGCCTTCAATTAAAGATAACTAATCTTTTTTCTATCTTAATTGAAAAATCGCTTCCGAAAATTTCGAAGTTTTTTCTTTTTTTTTAGTACAGCCAATAGAATTGCTGTTATACTAAAATAATTTTAGTATTTCGATATATTTCATTTAAACGAATGATGATCATCATAAATCGTTTTCTGTTTCCTTCTATATATTCAGTTGAAGAAAGTATTGGATTTGTCAAACAATTCGACTTCCGGTATTCGGTGAATTTACAGTTTGAGAGATCCAGAATATGATTTAACCACTTTTAGAAAATGTCTGAGTGTTTGTTTGCGTGTATGAGGCAAAAATTTTGTGACATCTCTATCTCAAGAGCTAATGCACCGAATTTCATATTAATTTAGATGTAGTTGCACTTTGGACATAAATTATTGCCCATCATAAATTGTTTTCTGTTTCCTCCTGTATATTCAGTAGAAGAAAGTATTGGATTCGTCACGCAATTCGGCTTCAGGTATTAGGTGACTTTACAATTTGAGAGATCTAGAATAGGATTTAACCATTTTTAGAAAATGTCTGTCTGTTTGTGTGTGCATGTATGAGGCAAGAATTTTGTGACATCTCTAGCTCAAGAGCTAATGCACCGAATTTCATATTAATTTAGACGTAGTTGCACTTTGGACATAAATTATTGTATTGCCCACCAACTTTTGATGAAAATCGCTCAAAAGGAGGAGTTGCCATACTGTTCTTTCTATACATTTTTTCAATGTGGCTGTATAATAAGACAAAAATTCATATAGATGTGAAAAATGTGTATAATGGGAATTATTCTTAATGTATCATTGTGGATATATATATATGTATATATATATATATATATATATATATATGTATATATATATATATATATATATATATATATATATATATATATATATATATATATATATATATATATATATATATATATAAATGATAGATATCGTAATAAAATTTAACCTTAAAATTTAGCAGTTAATAGATACAAAACAATACCAACACAACAAAAATAGAACTGATTGTAACATTTAGGTAAGACTTACATAAAAATGTTGCGATACAGATTAAAAACCAATAAGAGGCAAAAACAATTTGAATTACTTACGCCGACATGAATAATAACAATAATGAAAAAAAAAAAAAAAAAAAAAAAAAAAAAAAGGACCCTTAAATATAATGACGGAGAAAGTAAATAAAGGACCACGGAATAATTGGATAAAAATGCTTAAAATTTGAAGTATAAACTCTTCAGGGGGGATGTACTTCATAAAGCAGTGAAAGCTGCATCGATTTCGTAAAATAATATAGCTAATTATAGCAATTTTTATTGTTTCAGTCCCGATCGAAACAGCAAAACCACATTGAATGAGAAATTAATTAAAATATTAAATTAATTCTTCATGGAAACCAGAGAAAAAACTAGAAAAAAAGCATAGTAGCCACATGTAGAACTTTTAACACAAACAGGAGAATAGGATGATGCCAACAAAAAAATGAAATAAAATAAAATAAAATAAAAATAAAAATAAAAGCTTTGCAAACATCGATTAATCGTTAAAGAATGAACGACTGAGCATTTTCATGAACGATAAAATACACAGAGTAATATTTATTGAGTTAGTGAAAGTATTTTAAAGTTAATTAAAGCTTAAGCTAGTTAATTGTTAATTTAAATTGTACGTAAATCAAGAAACATTAAAACTTTCAAAGAAAGGATTAAAGAAAGAAGACATTTAGTCATCAGTGAGAAAGCGCCATCTATCGTTTAGCTAGATAAACAATAAGTCAGTTAAATTATTTCAGGATCAAACTGACCAATATACTGAATTAGGAAAAAAATTTTGTGCACGAAGAAGCACCCTTTCCCCATACCTGCCAGCCGTCACACTATAAAGCATAAAATTTTTAGTACCCGCATTTTTTTTTTTTCACACCAGTTTTTATTTAGAGTAGTTTTATTCTATTTAATCATTTTATTCTATTTAATCGTAACAGCATTGGAGAGAATTACTCTGAAAGTAAAGTGGTGTTTAGAAAGGGGTGATTTTTCAAGAGGCATTAAAAGTTTTATGCTTATTAATGATATTGTTGGCTGGTATGTTTCCCAATGGAATGAAAATTTCCTCCAGGAATGTACATTTTCAATATAAATGTTTTTCAAAAAACAAACCAATTCCTTCTAATGGTTGAATCATAGATCTGTGATAATAATAATAAAAAAAAAAGTTGTCGTGTTTAGAACATAAAATTCACCCTTTTTCAGCATTCAGTGTGAAGATTCTGTTTTTCATCTTTATCTTTTCGCTTGATTTTGATTTTTATCTTTTGTTGGATTTTCATCATCTCTGAGATGAAAATCTTCTGTATTCATCACGGAAAGTAATTTTAATAAATATTTTTTTCCTGTGAAAATTTATAATATATATATATATATATATATATATATATATATATGCATAGATATAGGCAAGAAATTTTTGTGATGAACTTAACAAACTAGTTTAAGTTACTCTTTTAGAGTTATAAAAATTTGCATATATGTTCATTGAAATGCATGCGAGTATTAAGCATATTAAATTTCCTCAAAAGCTTTAATAAAAAAAAAAAAAAAAAGATGCCGTTTTTAGAACATAAAAGTCACCCTTTTTCAACAAAATTTCATCTTTATCTTTTCGTTCGATTTTCATCATCTCTGATATGAAAATCGTCTGCATTCATCACGGGAAATAATTTTAATAAATAATTTGTCCTCTGAAAATTTATAATATATATATGCATAGATGTAGGCAAGAAATTTTTGTGATGAACTTAACATACTAGTTTAAGTTACTGTTTTAGAGTTATAAAAATTTGCATATATGTTCATTGAAATGCATGCGAGTATTAAGTATATTAAATTTCCTCAAAAGCTTTAATTAAAAAAAAAAAAAAAAAAAGATGCCGTTTTTAGAACATAAAATTCACCCTTTTTCAAAAACTTTTCATCTTTATTTTTCGTTCGATTTTTATTTTTATCTTTTGTTCCATTTACATCATCTCTGGGATGAAAATCTTCTGTATTCATCACGGAAAGTAATTTTAATAAATAATTTGTCCTGTGAAAATTTATAATATATATATATATATATATATATATGTAGGTAAGAAATTTTTGTGATGAACTTAACATACAAGTTTAAGTTACTGCTTTAGAGTTATAAAAATTTGCATGTATGTTCATTGAAATGCATGCGAGTATTAAGTATATTAAATTTCCTCAAAAGCTTTAATTAAAAAAAAAAAAAAAAAAAAAAAAAAAACAAGATGCCGCTTTTAGAACATAAAATTCACCCTTTTTCAACAAAATTTCATCTTTATCTTTTCGTTCGATTTTCATCATCTCTGAGATGAAAATCGTCTGCATTCATCACGGGAAATAATTTTAATAAAAAATTTGTCCTGAGAAAATTTATAATATATATATACATAGATGTAGGCAGGAAATTTTTGTGATGAACTTAACATACAAGTTTAAGTTACTGTTTCAGAGTTATAAAAATTTGCATATATGTTCATTGAAATGCATGCGAGTATTAAGTATATTAAATTTCCTCAAAAGCTTTAATTAAAAAAAAAAAAAAAATGCCGTTTTTAGAACATAAAATTCACCCTTTTTCAAAAACATTTCATCTTTATCTTTTCGTTCGATTTTTATTTTTGTCTTTTGTTCGATTTTCATCATCTATGAGATGAAAATCGTCTGTATTCATCACGGAAAATAATTTTAATAAATAATTTGTCCTGTGAAAATTTATAATATATATATGTATAGATGTAGGCAAGAAATTTTTGTGATGAACTTAACATACTAGTTTAAGTTACTGTTTTAGAGTCATAAAAATTTGCATATATGTTCATTGAAATGCGTATGAGTATTAAGTATATTAAATTTCCTCAAAAGCTTTAATTAAAAAAAAAAAAAAAAAAAAAAAAAAAGGGATGCCGTTTTTAGAACACAAAATTCACCTTTTTTCAACAACATTTCATCTTTATCTTTTCGTTCGATTTTCATCTTCTCTGAGAGGAAAATCGTCTGCATTCATCACGGAAAAAACAATTTTAATAAATAATTTGTCCTGTGAAAATTTATAATATATATATGCATAGATGTAGGCAAGAAATTTTTGTGATGAACTTAACATACTAGTTTAAGTTACTGTTTCAGAGTTATAAAAATTTGCATATATGTTCATTGAAATACATGCGAGTATTAAGTATATTAAATTTCCTCAAAAGCTTTAATTAAAAAAAAAAAAAATGCCGTTTTTAGAACATAAAATTCACCCTTTTTCAAAAACATTATTCTTTATCTTTTCGTTCGATTTTTATTTTTGTCTTTTGTTCGATTTTCATCATCTCTGAGATGAAAATCGTCTGTATTCATCACGGAAAATAATTTTAATAAATAATTTGTCCTGTGAAAATTTATAACATATATATGCATAGATGTAGGCAAGAAATTTTTGTGATGAACTTAACATACTAGTTTAAGTTACTGTTTCAGAGTTATAAAAATTTGCATATATGTTCATTGAAATACATGCGAGTATTAAGTATATTAAATTTCCTCAAAAGCTTTAATTAAAAAAAAAAAAATGCCGTTTTTAGAACATAAAATTCACCCTTTTTCAAAAACATTATTCTTTATCTTTTCGTTCGATTTTTATTTTTGTCTTTTGTTCGATTTTCATCATCTCTGAGATGAAAATCGTCTGTATTCATCACGGAAAATAATTTTAATAAATAATTTGTCCTGTGAAAATTTATAACATATATATGCATAGATGTAGGCAAGAAATTTTTGTGATGAACTTAACATACTAGTTTAAGTTACTGTTTCAGAGTTATAAAAATTTGCATATATGTTCATTGAAATACATGCGAGTATTAAGTATATTAAATTTCCTCAAAAGCTTTAATTAAAAAAAAAAAAAAAAAAAAATGCCGTTTTTAGAACATAAAATTCACCCTTTTTCAAAAACATTATTCTTTATCTTTTCGTTCGATTTTTATTTTTGTCTTTTGTTCGATTTTCATCATCTCTGAGATGAAAATCGTCTGTATTCATCACGGAAAATAATTTTAATAAATAATTTGTCCTGTGAAAATTTATAACATATATATGTATAGATGTAGGCAAGAAATTTTTGTGATGAACTTAACCTACTAGTTTAAGTTACTGTTTTAGAGTCATAAAAATTTGCATATATGTTCATTGAAATGCGTATGAGTATTAAGTATATTAAATTTCCTCAAAAGCTTTAATTAAAAAAAAAAAAAAAAAAAAAAGGATGCCGTTTTTAGAACATAAAATTCACCTTTTTTCAACAACATTTCATCTTTATCTTTTCGTTCGATTTTTATTTTTATCTTTTGTTCGATTTTCTTCTTCTCTGAGAGGAAAATCGTCTGCATTCATCACGGAAAAAACAATTTTAATAAATAATTTGTCCTGTGAAAATTTATAATATATATGTAGGCAAGAAATTTTTGTGATGAACTTAACATACTATACGGTTCGAATTAATTGGGACAAATGGAAAAAAAAGGATTTTTTCTAAAACCTTAGCTTTTAATCATGACATACCTTAAGTAGACTGATAAATCTCTATATTAGTACGAAGTACGTCCTCCTTTAGCAGAAAGCCTCCTTTAGCAGAAAGCCTCCTTTAGCCTCCTTTAGCAGCTTTTCCTCCTTTAGCAGGAAAAACCTCCTTTAGCCTCCTTTAGCAGCTCCTTTAGCAGTCCTCCTTTAGCAGTCCTCCTTTAGCGTGTCTGACTTCTTCAACACGTCTTGACATTGACTACTCTAGTGTAGCACTCATATACTTGACTTCATCATCATGGAAACACACTTGTATAGAACTTTTTATCATTTGTTCTGTTGTCGTGCAATTCATCTTAGCTAAATGATTCTTGAAAATATGTCATAAGTTCTCAATGGGATTTAGGTCTGGTGAATTACCTGGACAATTAAGCACTTTTATTTTATTTTCTTGCATAAAAGTCTGGACCAATTTGAATTGGGACAAGGGATCAAATCATACTGAATTGTTCCGTCAAATGTTTCCATGAATGGAACAATCCTACTGTATAATATTTCTATGTATTTGACAGAATTCATCATGCTTTTAAGAGGAACTAAGCTTCCAATATCATTTAATGTGAAAAAACCCCAAAACATCTGTTTAGAAGGGTGTTTTACAGTTTGTTGGATATGATATGGTCAGAGAGTTTCACCTTCACTTTGTCTAACTGCACTTGATTTGTATTCCTGCATAAATAAATGTGTTTCAGCACTAAAAACCACCTTCTTCCAGTCATTAACAGTCCATGAACGGTATTTTTTGGACCATGCTAAACGTTTTTCATCATTTTCTGAGTTAGAAATTGTTTTTTCCTCGGTCTTGTTGCCTTACAGCCAACTTCCAGAAGCTTTTTCCGTACAGTTGAGTTGCTTACATCAACACCATAATCCAATAAATCCTTTCAAAGGTCTGTGCTTGTATTTCTTGGATTTATTTTGCTATTTCTTATTAGAAATGTATCAGTTCTTGGAATAGTTTTCCGTTTCCACCCACATATTCTTTTTCTTTTTGGAGATGATGATCCAGGATCTTGAAATGTTCTTAAAATTCTTGAAACACTTGATTTGTCCACACCAGCTGCCGTACCAATATCTCTCGCAGTCATAGATGTGTGTTCATTAAGTGTGATTACTTTATAACGCATCCTCGGAGTAATATTCATCTTTGAACAAGCAAAAGTAACATGTGTTACACAGAATGCAAAATTATAACCACCAGCTGCCACACAGAAAGGCTCACAACTGAACTAGTGATACACTAAAACCAGTCCAATGAGTAAATTATAGTCAAGGTCAATCCATCACACTACCTTTATGCAGATATAACCGGTTTTAGGCAGTTCAGGTCATCACTGGCAACTGGCACTCACATACCAACTCAGACAAAAAAAACATGTTTGTCCCAATTAATTCGAACAATATAGTACTAGTTTAAGTTGCTGTTTTAGAGTTATAAAAATTTGCATATATGTTCATTGAAATGCATGCGAGTATTAAGTATATTAAATTTCCTCAAAAGCTTTAATAAAAAAAAAAAAAAAAAAAAAAAAATGCCGCTTTTAGAACATAAAATTCACCCTTTTTCAACAACATTTCATCTTTATCTTTTCGTTCGATTTTTATTTTTATCTTTTGTTCGATTTTCATCTTCTCTGAGAGGAAAATCGTCTGTATTCATCACGGAAAAAACAATTTTAATAAATAATTTGTCCTGTGAAAATTTATAATATATATATATGTATAGATGTTGGCAAGAAATTTTTGTGATGAACTTAACATACTAGTTTAAGTTACTGTTTCACAGTAATAAAAATTTGCATATATGTTCATTGAAATGCGTATGAGTATTAAGTATATTAAATTTCCTCAAAAGCTTTAATAATAATTAAAAAAAAAATCTAAATTGTTAAATTTTTCAAATATTTTGAATTCCTGCTGCTAATTAGTTTTTCATTTTTCCTTTGATTTTACATTGTTATAATTTAACAGTAATATTCTAAACATATTTGAGTATTAATTTGTGGATTCAATAGAAAGTTATTATTATTATTATTATTTTTTTTTTCAAAAGTATTTTTACATTTGAAAGTATATACACTCTAAAACAAAAAAAAAAAAATAAATAAATAAATAAATAAAAAAATAAAATAAATAAAAATAAAAATAAAATAAATAAATAAATAAATAAAATAAAAATAAAAATAAAGCTAACGACGTACCAAGAAGAAGTGGGGACAAAAACTGGTAGATGAGGTGGAATCGGTGGTCCGAATGGGACAAAAAATGGTAGATTTGGTGTACATGTGGAGAAAAACAATTGATTACAGTTTCAGAAAATTTGAATGATTTAATCAAGAGAAAGGGCCTCACAAAGTAAACAAGTGAATAACGCGTTTGTCCGCTTCTGGCCCTTATGTACGCAGTTAGTCGGCTTGGTATTAATGGATAGAGTTGGCAGATGTGCTCCTGTGAAGTATCGTGCCAAATTCTGTCCAATTGTTGCGTTAGATTGGTAAAATCCCGAGCTGGTTGTAGGACCCTTTTTATGATGCTGCAAACGTCCTCAGTGGAAGAGAGATCCGGCGACTGAGCTCAACCCAACTGAGCCGCCTATTAAGGGTATTTGAAGTTACTGAAGTACCAGTTGCATGTAGGATCGACGGTAATGATGAATTGGTGCTTGATTCCATCAAAACCTATATGTATGTCAATTTGTGTCCAGTTTGTATTACTTCTTCTTGGTGCGTCACTTTTTAGTTCCCCATAATACTATAGGTATGGGGAACTTAGGTAATCGGGAAAAATTTCGACCTCGGTTTTTTGACTTTTTTGTACGTTTTCAAATGTGAGGAATCCGAAAATGACAAAATTTGTGTGGTGTCTGTCTGTAGGGTGTCTGTTAGTGTGTTAGTCCGTTAGTGTGTCAGTCCGTTAGTCTGTTAGTTTGTCAGTTTGTTAGTCTGTTAACACGATATCTCACGAACAAATGATCGCAGAGGGGTCAAATCAGTTTTAAAATATTACTTTCGATACTGGAAAGAACCCTATTCATTTGAAACATTCGAATTAAAAAACTTCGTAAGTTATGAGAAATTTACGATTTTCTTAACATGGGAGAATAGGTATGTATGTCAATTTGTGTCCAGTTTGTATTACTTCTTCTTGGTGCGTCACTTTTTAGTTCCCCATCATACTATAGGTATGGGGAACTTAGGTAATCGTGAAAAATTTCGACCTCGGTTTTTTGACTTTTTTATACGTTTTCAAGTGTGAGGAATCCGAAAATGACAAAATTTGTGTGGTGTCTGTTAGTGTGTTAGTCCGTTAGTGCGTCAGTCCGTTAGTCCGTTAGTTTGTTAGTCTGTTAACATGATATCTCACGAACAAATGATCGCAGAGAGGTCAAATCAGTTTTAAAATATTACTTTAGATACTGGCAAGAACCCTATTCATTTGAAACATTCTAATTAAAAAACTTCGTAAGTTATGAGAAATTTACGATTTTCTTAACATGGGAGAATAGGACAAAATTTCACTTAAACGTGCATAAAATGAAAACTTTTTACTGTAAAAATGTCAGACCAGTTTTAAAATATCAGTTTTGATGCCGGAATGAACATCAGTAACTATAACTATGCTACTTTGAAAATTTTGCAAGTTGTTGGAAATTTACGAATTTCTTAACATGGCAGTATAGGGCAAAATTTCACGTAAACATCAATTTTGAGCGATATTTTCATCGTAAAGATGTCAGACTACTTTTGAAATATTATTTAGAACACTGGCATGAATATTAATGATTATGAATTTTCCAATATAAAAATTTCGAAAGTTATTGGAAAAATT
Source organism: Salticus scenicus (assembly GCA_963930645.1). Lineage (NCBI taxonomy): Eukaryota > Metazoa > Arthropoda > Arachnida > Araneae > Salticidae > Salticus > Salticus scenicus. The sequence goes on from OZ005662.1 coordinate 42,157,861, forward strand.
ACGAATTTCTTAACATGGCAGAATAGAGCAAAATTTCACATAAACGTCAATCTTGAGGGATATTTTCATCGTAAAGATGTAAAACTACTTTTTAAATATTATTTTGGATACTGGCATGAATATCATAGACTATGATTTTTCCAATTTAAAAAATTCGTAAATTATTTGGAATTTACGATTTACTTAACATGTCAGAATAAGGCAAAATTGAGCATAAAAACTTCCATTTTGAGGATCATAAATACATTAGACAACTTCAAAATTACATTTATGATATTTGTTTGAACATGATTGAATACAAATATTCTAATAGGAAATTTTCGTAAATTATTCGTAATTTACGATTTTATCAACATAGCGAAATTGTAAATTTTTCATATAAATCTGAATTTTGAGGATTATTGCATTGGAAATAGTAGCATGAACACTAAACAACAGAATTGACCCTGATAAAATAAATTAATAGATTAGAATAAGATAAATATATCGAAGTCAACGGTGGATAGCCTATTAGGCGGGGATTTCATTCTATCGCTGTATCAAGCTTTTATCAAATTCATTTCTTTTAACATGATTATAATATGTCTCGCACTAGAAATTTATGAGAACATGAATATGATGGGGAACTGGGCAGAGTCCACATATGCCAACTAGTTTTGTTATAGAGTATATATATTAAACTTGAAACACAAAAATGCCTTTAAAAAATAACTTTTAAATAAATGAGAAAAGTAATACCTATTATATGTATTAGAATATACTGTTAAACTGTAATAATGTAAAATTGAATGAGAGAAAAAAAAAAAAAAAAAAAAAAAAAAACTAGTTAGCATAGGCGGACTCTGCCCAGTTCCCAATCATATTTATGTTCTCATAAATTTCTAGTGGGCGAGATATTATAATCATGTTAAAAGAAATGAATTTGACCAAAGCTTGATACAGTGACAGAATGAAATCCCCGCCTAATAGGCTATCCACCGTACACTTCGATATATTTATCTTATTCTAATCTATTAATTTATTTTATCAGGGTCAATTCTGTTGTTTAGTTTTCATGCTACTATTTCCAATGCAATAATCCTCAAAATTCATATTTATATGAAAAATTTACAATTTCGCTATGTTGATAAAATCGTAAATTACGAATAATTTACGAAATTTTCCTATTGGAATATTTGTATTCAATCATGTTCAAACAAATATCATAAATGTAATTTTGAAGTTGTCTAATGTATTTATGATCCTCAAAATGGAAGTTTATGCTCAATTTTGCCTTATTCTGCCATTTTAAGTAAATCGTAAATTCCAAATAATTTACGAATTTTTTAAATTGGAAAAATCATAGTCTATGCTATTCATGCCAGTATCCAAAATAATATTTAAAAAGTGGTTTGACATCTTTACGATGAAAATATCCCTCAATATTGACGTTTATGTGAAATTTTGCTCTATTCTGCCATGTTAAGAAATTCGTAATTTTCCAATAACTTACGAAATTTTTATATTGGAAAATTCATAGTCATTAATATTCATGCCAGTGTCCTAAATAATATTTCAAAAGTAGTCTGACATCTTTACGATGAAAATATCTCTCAAAATTGACGTTTATGTGAATTTTTACCCTATACAAATAAAACCATGTTAAGAAATACGTAAATTTCCAATAACTTGCGAAATTTTCAAAGTAGCATATTTGAAGTTACTGATGTTCGTTCCGGCATCAAAACTGATATTTTAAAACTGGTCCGACATTTTTACAGTAAAAACTTTCCATTTAATGCACGTTTAAGTGAAATTTTGTCCTATTCTCCCATGTTAAGAAAACGTAAATTTCTCATAACTTACGAAGTTTTTTACTTCGAATGTTTCAAATGAATAGGGTTCTTGCCAGTATCTAAAGTAATATTTTAAAACTCATCTGACCTCTCTGCGATCATTTATTCGTGAGCTATCGTGTTAACAGACTAACAAACTAACGGACTAACGGACTGACACACTAACAGACACCCTACAGACAGACACCATACAAATTTTGTCATTTTCGGATTCCTCACACCTGAAAACGTATAAAAAAGTAAAAAAAACCGAGGTCGAAAATTTTCGCGATTACCTAAGTTCCCCATACCTATAGTATGATGGGGAACTAAAAAAAACTAGCTAGCATGGAGTATTTTAAAGTTTTACAAAACAAATAAACAAACAAATAAATAATAATAATAAAGTAAAATAAATAATAATAATTATTTTTTTTATTTAAATATTTTTCGAGAAATTTATCATACTACTAACTATTGTTATATTCTAATGTATGTGTATGCAAATTTTCTAAACTCCAAGACAGTAATTTGCAAGAAAGAATTATAACGTCACTATCCTTTTTAAGGATATTTTAATCCATTAGAGAATTTTCAAAATAAGATGACATTTAAGTAAATTGGAGTGTAAAGGTTGATATTTTTTATTTTACCAACTATGTGAAAAATACCAGAGCCGGGAATCGAACCCGGGCACCTCCGCTTAACGCACGGATGCTCCACCACTGAGCTACCCTGGCTGACAACCAGATAGGCATTTCTCACACAATATTCGTTGGCCAAGTCACCGAGTCTTCAAACGCAGCTGTATCAAGTGACAATATTAATCGCAGCACAACTCCATAGACCACGAAATTTCAATTTAGAAATATTTAAACATCAATTCATCAACCGTGAATATTCATTTAAGTAAATTGGAGTGTAAAGGTTGATATTTTTTATTTTACCAACTATGTGAAAAATACCAGAGCCGGGAATCGAACCCTGGCACTTCCGCTTAACGCACGGATGCTCCACCACTGAACTACCCTGGCTCTGGTATTTTTCACATAGTTGGTAAAATAAAAAACATCAACATTTACACTCCAATTTACTTAAATGAATATTCACGGTTGATGAATTCATGTTTAAATATTTCTAAATAAGATGACATATTTCCATTCTAATTCTGCCATGACGAGTTCTAAATATCTAATACACACTGAAAAAAAAAAAAAAAAAAAAAAAAAAAAAACTGTTAAAAGTACAGGAAAAATCTGGCAGCTGGGGGTGTCAGTATTTCTACGTCAAATATACAGTTCAAAACCGTGAAATTGTATCACTGACATATATTTTACACAGGAATCCTGTAAATCAAACAGGTTTTTTGTTAAAAGTACAGTTTTGTCCTCTATATTTGACGGAGAAATACTGGCACCCCAGCTGCCAGATTTTTCCTGTACTTTTAACAGTTTTCTTTTACAGTGCATATATATTATTGATTTGTTCTATTAAAATTAAAGTTTGTGTGTATATGTGCAGTTGTTATATTTTTATCATCAAAAGTAATTATTTTTTCCGTATTCAAAAGATGTTATAACAGAAACTGTTCACTAAATCCAAACAAGTAAAAATGATAATACCTACCATGTGCTATGTTAAGAAGGAGGGGAGGGGATATATATATATATATGTATATGTATACAAATAGAAAATTAACCATGGTTTTTTACTTTCTTCTATATATGTATAAAGTATCGGATTCGTAAAAAATTTTGAACTCCAGTTTCGATAGATTTACAAGTTTTGGGATGTCATGAGTATTATCACGACGATTATTGAGGTTTTTGTAATTTGTGTGCAGGGCCGTGATTAACGAATATTTAAGTTAGCATTTTGTATGAGAAATATGTGAAAAGTGGGATAAATTCTTCCTTTTGTCAAAAACAAAACAAAAATAAATAAATAAATAAATAAAAATAAATAAAAATAAATAAATAAATAAAATAAATAAATATATAAATAAATATATAAATAAAAATAAATAAATAAATATGTGCAAGTTAAATGAATGTGGTTGTAGAATTCTGGAATGAATGTTAAAAATATTTCTTTTTGTATAGTAATCTTGTAGTATTGAAAATCCTAAAAACCTCAATAATCGCCGTGATAGTATCTGTGTGTATGTATCACAAATTTTGTGGACGCTCTATCTCACGAACCAATAAACGACACTTAACGAAACTTGGTACTGAGTTGGATTCTGACATAAACTGGCACTGATTAGATTTGGGGATCAATCGCGCAACAGGGGGCGCTGTAATCCCATTTTTTTCCCTAAATTTTTAACATAGCAGTATAGGACAAAATTTTGTATAAATGTACATAATGAGAGTTACTTTTAACATGGGATTGTAAAATTAATATGAATTATTGATAATAGTAGTAGTAAATTAGGGAAAAAAGTTTGTGCATGCGGGAGCACCGCTCATAATTTTTCAATATGGGTATCTTTCGAAAGATTTCGTCAATACCTTTAAAACGAATGGTTGAACCATGTATCTGTGATAATTTAAAATAAAGTTATCATTTTTTTTTTTTTTTTTTTCATTTTTTAACACACACACGAAAAAGAAATCGCATTTTTTTATTTTATGTTGGTACAAAATTGACTTTCTTTCGGCATTTAGTGTTATAACTCGGTCAGTAAAATTCCGCGTAAAAATCATCTGCATATATCATGGAAAATAATTTTAATAAATAATAATTTAATAAATAATTTGTATTGCATGAATTTGTGTAAAACTATATGGAAAAAAGTCTTGTGGTGGCCACATCATACTAGTTTTCCCTTGTTTTTATTATCCTTGATTCACGTGTAAAAACATATAAAACAAAGTTTACACAGCGAGTTAAAAAATAAGAAAAAAAAAAAAAAAAAAACAGAGTTTTTTTTTTTTTTAAATACCAATTTCCGAGATCTAAATCTGAACTACCTAATCATGAGAAAGTGTATCTAAAATGGATTTATGTAACAATTTTTTCAAAAAAATCGTTAGAGCTGTTTTTGAGCTAACAACTTTTACCAAAACTTTGTATAATAAATAATTGACCGGAAAACAATAATTACATACAAAAGGATATTTAAAAGGGAATTAATATGGTGAGTTTGAACAAAAATTCCGTACAGCTGATTTTAAAGGAATGCGCTAGCGAGAAATGAAATTGAGCTATTTATACAGGAAGCCTATCAATTTTCCTGAACGAATCAGCAATATCATTCGAAAGGACATCTAATAGAGTGTTTATATAGCAATTTTGGAGGAAATCGTTTGAACCGTTTTTGAGGTATGGACTTACGGTTCCACTTCCAGTTTTCCAGTTTTCACCAAAATTTGGTTGGGTAGCATTTAGTATACCGTCTCTAGTGCATCGGACGCACTGGAGACCGTACGCTAAATCCTACTGAAACAACTGTCTGCTTTCCAATTTCTTCTCCTTGGCGTTCTAGACGTTGAAGTTTTCCTTGGTTTTAATAACACCGCACCAAGTCTTCTTTTAATATTCAATCATATCACTGTTAAAGATGAGGCGTTTCTCTTAGAAGTCGTTGTTATCATTTGAATTTTATCGTTTCGGAAGGAGTAGCTCATTTAGAAATTTATTTTGGCTTCAAGCTAGCACTAGAGAGAAAGAGAAAGACATTCAGAGTCACATCGCTTCCATGGTAACTGCAGTGAATGATAACATGCAACAGTAAAATTTCAAGTAAGATAATTTTGTTTTTTTGTTTTTTAACGGCACACCAAAGTGCCGCAGCACAGTGACTGAGAATTATTATTCTAATGTCAGTAATAATGATGATGATGATGATGATGAGTAACGAAATTTATGATGATGTTGGTAACCAGGACGACAGCAATGGTAGTAATACTTTTTATCATAACATCATCATCATCACTTTACTGTTAGTTTTATCATATTTAATCAACGATCTTATAAATTTAAGTTATTAATTGCAAGGATCACTGCTGGATTATCAAGAAATACAGCACTTCACACACACATACATACACACAAACATATATATATATATATATATATATTACTCTGTTATTCCATTCGTATTGATCTTAAAAAGCTATAAGATACCAGTGTGTACATGTCCTTTGATGTACTATCCTCTATAATATTCGATATTTGACGACCCACATCACGATTCACAAACAATGAACGGAAGAGAATGAAAAAAAAAGCAGCCGATCGAACGTTTATGTTCTCTCCTGCTGACCTCCTCTAACAATATCATTGTATAAAATGCACCCCCTGATCCCCCATCCCCTTGTGTAGTGACCACATACAAAAAGAAAACAGACAATCTAATTTGCGCCAATCGTCGCTGGCCAGAGCAAATGCTGCGAAGTCCCACGCGGAATACACTAGTTCGCATTGTATCTTTCTAGGGTTGAGATGTTTCAGTCCTGGATAGATATTGTTTCACCTCATGCTGACGTCATTTCCGAAGAGTGATCTGAATCGTAGAAAAAGGAGTAGAAAAAAACATTTCTTTTAGCAATCTTGGTATTTTAAAATTGTGAATTTTAAAATTTAAGTCTGTAATCAAAGGAAGATATGTAACCGACAATTAGAAAATGCTAAAAATTTTTAATACAAGATTAGCTGATTATAGAATTATACAAAAACTTATTTGTAAATATTTTGATTGTGTAAGTAAAATTATAATATCAATTAAAAATATTACAAATTATATCTAATGTAAATTTGAGGAGTTAGGAAGGTGTGTTTTACAATTCTTTTAAAATATTTGAAACATTTCATGCCCTCGGCAGTAGAAGTTCTGCACAGAATTTCATAAAAAAGTATATGAAGTTGCACCTTTACAAAAATTAATGCCCATTAATTTTTGGTACAAATCCCTCCACAGGTGGCGCTGCTATATTGCGATTTCTCCCATTTAAGGGAAGGCAATATTTCAGGTTCTATTGTATATTATTGGACAAAACATGCTATGTGAGAGGGCTATTTTTAAACATTATGCTGATTCAATTTGAGTGCATATCAGCCGATCGGTGGCGTTGCTATGTTGCAATTTTTTCTTTGAACAGGAAGAGGCTGCATCTCAGATTCTATTGCATATAATTGCATAAAACTTGATGTATGAGAGGGCTATTATGAAGCATTATGCGGATTGAACTTGAGTGCATACCATCGATAAGTGCGCTACTGTGCTAAAATTCATCGTTTGTATTAGAAGGATAAATCTCAGCTTCTATGGCATACAATAGTACCGAAGATAATAAGTGATATAATTTTTATGAAAACGAATTCTGACTTCGTTTAGGTGTATATCGACCAACAGCTGGCGCCGCTATTACTCACATTTTGTAGCTTTTCACATGTCTTCATCTCAGTACTTGTTGATTAAAATTGCACTGAACTCCATAAGTAAAATCTTTAATGTGAGAAGTTATGGTTAAACTTTTGTACATGTTAAACAGTAAGTGGCGCCGTTATTTAGAAAGATATAGAAGAAAGTTTTGTGAGGGCCATAATATACTAGCTTTTCATATACCAAAACGTATTGAAAATGAAATAATATCACTTTGAAATCTAACTCTGATAGGCAAATAATTTAATGATTTGAATATGTATGTATATTTTAAGAATAATAATATAAATAGTAACTATAAAATATGTTCAATATTTAAGTGTAATACCATATAAATTTAGTTAATGAAAACTCAAAATCTAAGACAGTAAAAAATTCTAATGGAATATATAGATTTATAATTTTATCAAAAATTAATTGTTTTTCAAAAGCTTATGATTTTTGGAATATCGTCAAATTTATTTTAGCAGCTTATAATCTTTGATATTTATATGAAATGCAGGGACCGATTTACTCACTTGGAGGCCCAGGGCACTCATGTTCAATGGGCCCCTTTTCCTTGTACTTTAGTATTACAACAAAGAAAACAAACCGCACATTTTTTATTCATGTGTCTAAAAATTCTCTTCACTTCACTTCACTTTTCATTTTATTGGTAAGAGTAAGGCTTAACTAGATCCGATGTCATAAATATAAATAATGGAATTGGAGGGTCTCTCTTAGTTAATAACATAGATCATTATGCAAACCATTTATGGTTTTAGTACCATATCGACAATATTCGTACAATCAGAGAAATTATTGAAAGAAGCTTGTCAATCGGATCAATGTACATCGCGCCTGTGTATCTGCTCTGCAGTGCGTGCCTCGGATTTAGTTAGCCTTAGTAAGTGTTTGGAATGCAGCATCGGTAGCATGCAGTTGTGTTTGCGTTTAGCGAAAATATTGTAATTTTTTTGATGAGCTGATAGTTGCCTTGAAAGATCATACCGCCGATTTATAAAACAGCACAGCAAAACCTTCATCCATTGACGAAAAAACAAAAAACAACAACCACTATAGCAAATTTGGAAATTTTTCATTTTAACTATTCTTTTAAATGTATGATGGAATTTCTTGGAGGCCCCCTTAGTGTGAGGGCCCAGGGCACATGCCCCGAATGCCCTGCCTTAAATCAGGCACTGATGAAATGAAACAAAATTTTTGAAATGAAATAGTAAGTGTCAGAAATGAAATAAATATACCTTTACGCAAGTATAAATATTATTGTTACAATTACTACTATGTACTTTCTTTTTAAAGAATTTTATGAAAGTACACCGAATATACATTGAAAGTATATTATATATTTTAAAGTTAATTAGCTTTAATTTTTGAAATATTGTAGGATTATTCTTAAAAAATAAATAAATAAAAGGGGTATACAAAAGAGTGACTGCTGTTACTTTTTTGAATACTTCTTTTTTACTTTCTGAACATGCATATGCAAGGATAGTATTGTAATCATGTCAAAAATCCGACTTCAAAATTTCGGTGTTTCTACACGTTTTGAGGTCCCCAGCTAGAGTACATTTTCGCTATTCTTATGGTGATGCATGTATTATGTCTGTATGTGTGTGTGTGTGCATGTATGTGAATGAACACGATAGCGCCTGAAATTTGGTAAGTATGTTACAGGTCACCGTAGTAGGAATCTTATTGGTTTTGCGGAATCTATCACTTATAGTTTCTTTTACAGGAACACAAAGAAATATTCCTTATCATTATTGCCAATGGGCCCATATTTTATCAAGTACGATAGAGTCTAAATGCCTCATTCGATTGAACCGAAAATTTATACACATGTTATAGGCCCCCATCGCACGAACTTTACAGATTTTTGTGAATCTAGCACACACACACACACACACACACACACATATATATATATTACAGGGACGTAACGAAAAATTCATTATTATTATGGCCTACGAGCTGAAATTGTTTAAAATACGTTAGCGTTTAAATTCCTTATTCGATTCAGCTTCAAAATTATATTCACGTTATAGGTCACCGTTGTATAAACTGAATGGATTTTGGTGAATCAAACACTTATGGCTTTTTACAGGGACACTGCTAAATATTCATTATTATTATGACGTAATGGGCTTAAAATATTTGAAGTGAAATATCGTTGAATGAAACAACATACTATTTGTAAAAAAATACTCAAACACCCAATTACAACTATATCTTTTGTTTATTTAATGACTTCTCTTATTTTAATTTCTTTATGCAACCGTTAATTACTTAATGTTCAGAAAGTCGAGTGGAGGCACTCCAGATTTTTTGAAGAATGACCTTTATTAATCGTTTGTAGTACATATCTCCGAAGGAATAATACAAAGATTGATTTATAAAAGAGGTATACAAATACTGACTGATGAGAACCTTGGATAATTGTTCGATTTATTTTGGCAATTTATAATCTTTGGTATATAAATGAAATAAAATACAGTTACTATTACTACTTTTTTTTTTTTTAAGTACACCCTAAAAGTATATCAGATGCACTTTTGAATCAGAGTATATTGTATATTTTAAAATTCATTAGCTTTCATTTTTGGGATTTTGTCAAATTTGTTTTAGCAATTTACAACTCTGACATTTTAATAAAATGATACATGTTTTTGAAATTAACCTTTTGCTGGCCCAATTTAGTTTCACTCCTGTGGTCAGTGTTGTCAAATTTAGGGACATTTTTTTTTCAATATCCACCACTAAATTTAAACAGTAACGGTTGCCTAATCACTTCGAAGGTTATTCGTCTATTGTCTATATTATATATTACTCCTTAAAATTATTGGTGTTAGTTGCTTAAAAGATTATTTAAAATTTCCAACATTGTTTAGAGCGCTTTAAAGTGTTAGGCCCGTCAAAAGTGTCAGAAATTGAATAAAGATTTTTTTACATGACCAAAAACTGTTTACTATTACAGCTTTTTTTTTTTTTTTTTTTCTTTAAGTATATTATAAAAGTATACCGTATATACTTTTTGAATCATGCAAGTATATTATATATTTTAAATCTTTCAAAAATCTTTGTACACTGCACATTTTGTATTGTATATTTTCAAAAGTATTTGGATATTGCGCATTTTGTATCCTATAATTTCAAAAGTATTTGTATATTGTATATTTTGTATTGTAAATTTTCAAAAGTAATTGTATATTGTATATTATATAATAAACATACCTTTACACGAGCATAAATACTACTGTTTTCTAATACTTCTATTTTTAAGGTATAATGTAAAAGAATGCCAAATATACTTTTTGAATCATTCAAGTATATTGCACATTTTAAAATGTTTCAAAAGCATTTGTATATTGCATATTTTCAAAATATTCGTATATTGTATATTATATAACAAACATACCTTTAAATATCCATAAATACTACTGTTTACTATTACAACTATTGTTAAAGTAAAATGTAATAATATACCGAATATAATAAGTACAAAACTTTGAACAAACACCCTAAAATATAAGAGCTCGCTGAAAAATTATTTATTTTTACGTTGCAAAAAGCCCAAAGAAGCAACAAAAATTATAAGAAACTTTGTACTTATTATTCTTAAATGCCAGTAAACTCTGTGGTGCTTTCTTTATAATACCAAATATATGCATTTTGAATCACACGAGTGTATTGTATACTTTAAAATCATTCAAAAATATTTGCATATTGTATATTTTGGGGGAAATGGTGAGGATTTGTGTATTGTATAGAATATATATTTTTTCGAAGGGTATTGTTACCCATCTCTAATCGGAATCCAGTTTAACCTTTTCAGAACGAGCGCCGCAATAGCGTGGTGGGTGTATTAACACTTTCGCGACTGCATGTTTTAACTTTTTGACAGCAAAAGCTGTGTTTGTGGGCTTATTTTTGCAAGTAACATTTTTTTTAGAACCAGGTATTCAGTATTCATATTTATATAACAAGTAGATATACTCTATAATTATAGTCTTTCTAACCAAAGCATCTGTATCCTTAGTACACTGATTGTATAAAGATGTATATTGGGTAAATTCTTAAGAAATAAAGTAGCATACAAATTGCAAAATAAACACCCACTTGCGGAGTAACATATTTCTAAATGACGGGTATTCATATGGCAAAATTTAAACCCTTTGTGGCGCGCTGTTCTCGCTGCGAGAACGCAGTTATTAAGCTCTAGCTGCAAAAACTCATCCCAGAAATGTTTTAGCAAAAATTTACGTTTATAACGTAGCAGAAAAGGCCGTTTTTTTAAACTTAAAATTTCTTTTAATTTAATTTTATTCGTGAATACCGGTGGCAGTGTAATTTAAATAATCCGAATTACATTGCCCCGCAAAGGGTTAAAAATTATGCGTAAAAGGAAATGGGGAAACAGGCTGTGATTTTATACTTGGATATCAGTGTAGAATATAGTGTATATGGAATATAAAATAAATAAAATATTTTCATGTATAGCTAACATAGAATTAACGAAAATTAACTGCTTAGTAATTAGTAACAAAAATGAAACTTTGTGGCTACTAATCCACATATTAATTATCAATTATTGTTACGTTTGCATCCATTTATTCAAAAGGAAGCTGTGTAGTTGAAGAAAAGGCACTATAATCTTCCATAGCCTTTTGGGTACTTTGGTATTTAGTACTTAGTTGGGTACTTTTGTAAAAAGCGTATAAAATGAAAAGATTATGTTTATCAGCATTCAAATTCACGATACTGAATTGAGGAAAAACTGTTTTAGTAGTTTTTAAAGAGACTGCAGCGGCTTTTATCGTGAAATGATCAACTTTATCATAATGTAAAATGCGGCGTAAAAGCTAAAAACTTCGACTTGTCTACAAAGAGGAAAATAAAGAAAAATAAATTTTTATATACACGGCTCCAGGAATTTGAAAAAAAAAACTGTTCACCAGCAAAAATTTATGGTAGCCAGTAAAAAATATTCTCTCTCTCTCTCTCTCTCTCTTTTTTTTTAATTTTAATTTTGATATTTATTTGAATATTGAAATTAAAATTTTGTGCATAAAACCAAATATTTACTAGAGCAGAATGATACATCAAGAAACACCTGTTTAATACATTGAAACTGGTTTTATTATTTTCACTAAACTGTTACACTATCGGCATCGATACATCACTGCACTGGTACAACGATTCAGCACCGGGTTGCAAATTACGCACGAACAGGAACAGTTCAAACCAATTCCCTAAAATGGTGCACTAATTTAACATTGAGTTGTGAAATATACACAGAGAAAAGTGGTATAAATCACATATAGATGTGTTGAATCAACAGTGTCATAAAATGTGGCGAGAGGAGCGGAAATCAAAACGGTGAATGTTAGCCTACATGGGGAGAAAATCGGACTTCGATTCTAGAATTACTTTTTTTTAACCCCTCTCCCCCCCCCCCCCCCAAAAAAAAAAAAAAAAAAAAAAAAAGTGTTGAGTTTTCTTAAAATTGAAAACATAGTCGCCAGTTAAAATATATTGGTCGTCGATGGCGACCAGCCGACCGTATTTCACAAGGTCCTGTTTATATATTTTAATAAAAGAAATGAAATTTTATTATTTTAAACGTTATTTTATATTAAGAGATGTGTAATTATTATATTAGAGACAATTTTAAAAATTTTAGATTGTTTTTTGTTGACAGTATTTTGTTTACAAATACGCTAATTGTTAACAGTATTACTTTAATTTAAGCTAATTAAAATTTTTAAAAAGTATTTTCTCTCTTTTTTTACTTTTAATATTTATATTTAATGAACAAATGCTAAAATTTTTTAAAACGGTATTTAGTTTATTCTCGGGTTTGAAGAGGTTATTGCATAATTCTTTAAATATTATTTTCTGACGTAACTTTTTAACGGTCCATCAGTAACCAAGAGATTTTGCCCCCGAAGCTGGAAGACGGGAAGTGCCGGGTTCGAACCCAGGTCGCGCTCGTCGATCTAGCTGCTTGGAGTTTTCTGAATTTTCTTCGTAACTAGTGTGAATACTGGCTGGAACCCCTTAGAAAGACACCCCTTCGTCCACAAACACACGGAGGGTTTTCTTCCGCCCCATTACGCCTAGATCCCTAGTGTAAACAATTGACCTAAACCTCAACACCAACACACACCATAACTTTTTACTTTTTCACTTTCTTTCAAGATGTCTTAATTCACATCGCAAAGTTTTGCGTTCTCTGACAAGCAGACAAATAAAAGCAACTAAGACACTTCGAGATAGAGGGGGAAAAAAAAACTGATTTGATCTGTGTCGTTCAAAGCTGAAACTTCTCATGATCTGCCTCATCTTTAGCATCTGGAGTCGCTCTATATATAGAGACTCGCGCTGTCTGCCAGAATCAAGGCTGGACTTACCGAGCCGTGAAGCAGATTCATTGTTTCGAACCATTCTCGCATGCCCCCCCCTCCCCTCACCCCCATCCAGATCGTCAAGGCACTTGTTAAATTTCGCATTGGAGACTTACAGTTTTGCCGTGACTCATCAACGCAGTTCTTAATTGCTAAGGCTTAAAGAAAAGCATGCGAGCGAAGAATTTTTACTTTCTTCTATATGTACTGTCGGTAACAAAAATGTCCGAACACTAGCGAAAATTCCTATGTAAAAAAAGTACACTTCATAAGGTTTTGTTAAATAAATCCTTGTCGAAGCCTGCTCTTAGTCAGTGTAAGAAAATGATTCGATAAGGATTTATTTAACAAAACAGTATGAAGTGTACTTTTTTTACATAGGAATTTTTGCTAGTGTTCGGACACTTTTGTTACCGACTGTATATATAGAGACAGTGTTGGATTCTTGAAAATTTTCGAACTCCAGTTTTCGATGGATTTACTCGTTTTAGGATGTCCTGAGCACGATTCGACTGTTCTTAGAAAATGCCTGTTTGTCACGCAATCTTTCTGTCTGTGTGTGTGTATGACAAATTTTGTGGACGCTGTCCCTATCGAACCATTGAACAAAATTTAACCAAACTTGGAATTTCATTGGACCCTGACATAAACTAGTGCTGATTAGATTTGGAGGTCATTCGTTCAACAGGTGGCTCTGTGATCCCATTTTTTCTAAATTTTTAACATGGCAGTATAGGACAAAATTTCATAATGAGAGTTATTTTTAATGTGTGATTTTAAAATTAACATGAATTATTGATAATAGTAGTAGTAAACTAGGAAAATAAGTTTGTGCATGTGGAAACATCGCTTCCCCGCGGGGGGGGGGGGTATCCCCCGGGAAGTGTAAATTTTCAGTATGGGTACCTTTCGAAAGATTTCGCCAATTCCTTTAAAATGAATGGTTAAACCATAGATCTGTAATAATTTAAAACAAAGTTATCGATTTTTTGTCATTTTTTAACGAAAAAAAATGGTACTTCTTTTGATATTGGCAAAAAATTGACTTTCTTTCGGCATTTAGTGATAATAATTCTGTCAGATAAAATTCATCTGAATTTATAATGGAAAATAATTTAATAAATAATTTGCATTGCATGAATTTTGTGTAACATTATATAAAGTGTTGAGGTGGCCACATCATACTAGTTTTAAATTTGCTTAAGCTATTATATGTTTTGTTGGTACACTTAACAAACATAAAAATCTGAAGTGACTCCACTCGACTTTCCGAACATTGAGTCATTAACAGTTTTGTAGATAAAGTAAAGAAAGAAGAGTTGTTAAACAAACAAAAGAGAGAAAACCATAATACGGTATTTTTAGGAATTTTTAAATCCAATACATTATTGTATTAAATATAGAAGAAAGTAATAATAATAATTATTATTACAAGAGGTATTGATGATGCATCCAAAATCTTACCATAACTAAACTGAATTACAGGGAAAAGCGGAAGAAAGGTTCTCTATTTTTGAAATCTTATACAGTCATAATTTATCTATGAAAGTATTTTCCAAACAAAAAACATTCTTGGAAAAAAAAAAAAAATCTGGAGTGACTCCACTCGACTTTCCGAGCATTGAGTAATTAACAGTTTTGTAGATAAAGTAAAGAAAGAAGAGTTGTTAAACAAACAAAAGAGAGAAAACCATAATACAGTGTTTGAGTATTTTTCTCCATCTATTACACGATGTTTTGTTTAAAGCTACTGAACTTTGAGCCCATAGATCATAATGATAAAGAAATTTCCGTTGTTTCCCTGTAAAAACCTATAAACCTGTAACCTATAAAAACCTAGATTCACCAAAATGCTTATAGTTAGTGCATCAGTGATTTATAATATTCATATAAATTTTCAGCTCAATTGAATAAGGTGTTTAGATGTTATCGCACTTTTAAAAATTTGGTCCCATAGGCCATAATGATAAAGAATTTTTCTTTTTGTCCCTGTAAAAAAACTGCAAGTGCTAGATTCACTAAAATCTATACAGTTGGTGCAACTGTGACCTATAATAGGTGTACAAATTTTTTGCTCATATTAATAAGGCGTTTAGACGCTATCACACTTTTAAAAATTTGGCCCCATAGGCCATAATGATAAAGAATTTTTCTTTGTGCCCCTGTAAAAAAAACTATAAGTACTAGATTCTCCAAAATCTATACAGATTGAGTATCTATGACCTATAATATGCGTATAGATGTTTTGCTCAATTGAATAAGGCGTTTAGATGCTATCGCACTTTTAAGATTTTGGCCCCATAGGCCATTATGATAAAGAATTTTTCTTTTTGTCCCTGTAAAAAAACTGTAAGTGCTAGATTCACCAAAATCTATAGGGTTCGTACTATGGTGACTTACAATATGCGTACTAACTTTCAGCTTATTCGAACAAAGCGTTTAGACGCTAGCGTGTTCACTCACAGACATACACACACATACATACACACATACATACATCATCGTAAAAATAGTGAAAACGGACTCAGGGGACCTTGAAACGTATAGAAACAACAAAATCTCGAATTCGGATTTTTGACATGATTACAATACTTTCCTCACTATAGTGTTCGGAAAGTAAAAATGAATGTTAGTTAAAGTTTGTTTATACGCCAGAGTGTGGCATCACATCTAACTGTGAGTTAGATTAAACTATAAAATTAATCCTTTTGTTTGTTTCTTTTAATAAACAAATATAGTAATAAGTAAATAGAGTATCTAGTGATTTTTTAAATAAAAATTTCTATCTTAAATTCTAATTCTTTTTTATCATTTTTTAAAGTTATATTTTGTATTGCAATTAGTCATAACAGATTTGAAATTTTTAATTTGTGTTTTATCAGTTTGCCTTTTTTCATGAATTTATTATCTTAAAAATTCTAAAACTTCTATAGATATTGAAAAAAAAAGTATATATTTAATGTATTTTTTTAGATGGAATAAAGGATGAAATTTGAACAATGTCTTTAAAAGAAAAAATATTAAAAAGAAAAATACAACAAAAATCATTTTTTTTTTTTTTTTTTTGCAAAATTTTTACATAGACATGCCATTTTTTATTTTTATTTTTTCTCAAAAACTAATCAATAAATTTCAAAATCCATCACCAATTCTATTAAGCAGGTTCTATTAAGAGCGGACAATACCTAATCTCGCCGGCAGCCTTCGCCCATGTTATTCAATGGGAAAATTTGTTCACATAATTACTCATTACCTAATGAATATTTTTCAATTCTGTTTTAAATTTAGAAAATTCATAAGCGTTAAATTAGTACTTCTTTTCCAAAAATTGATTTTTTAAAATTTTAGTATTTCATTTTGCGACTAGAAAATGAGAAAAATGCATTTTGTGAAAAATCGCCTTTTTGAACTCAAAATTAAAATGTAAAAATTAAAAAAAATGAATTTTTCAAAAAGGAGTACTCATTTAACGGTTATGAATTTTCTGACTGCGAAAACAGAATTAAAAAATATTCATTAGGTAATGTGTAATTGTCGCAACAAATTTTCCCATAGAATAACATGGGCGAAGGCTGCCGGCGAGATTAGGTATTGTCCCCTCTTAAGCATATATATATAACAACATGCTAAAAACAAGTTTTCGGATTCAGAGGACCTCAAAACGTGTAAATGCAACACAAATTTAATTTCGAAAATTTGACATAAAAACAATGCTTTCTCTACCTATGATTTCTCTAATGTTTTCTCTATGCTTTCTATATGAGTAAGAAAAAGTAAATAAATAAATAAAATAAAATAAAAATCTAAAGTTTATTATTGAACATCCGAATATATTTATGAAATTATTATTTCTTTCTTTCTTTTTAACACGCTTTTATTAGCTTCACCTGTATGTATGTTTGTATGTTTGTAACCGCTCTGGGAGCAAACAAAAAATCAATATTGTAAAAAAAAGACTTTCCCTACGTGAACGCTGTGGCTGTGTGGTAAAGCTCCGCCCTTCGAACCTAAAGGTCTAGCGTTCGAGCCCAGTCAGGGGAGATTTTTTAAAAATGGTTTTTGTTTAATTCTAAATTATTTTAATTGAAGATTTAAATGTATGTAAATATTATGGTGTTTCACTCACACGATTTTCTCTTACCCTGCATTTTAATACTAAGATAGATATTTTGTGCATTTTAGTTCACATTTCTATAAAAGCGTGTTCTTTAATTTTTTTAAAAGTATCATTTTATTTTATTTTAGATTCTGTGACTGATAAAGATTTTATATCACCTAATCCTCTTCACCGCAATGCACACACACACACATGCAAACCCACACACACTAAAAAAAAAAAAAAGAAAGAAAGAAAAAAAGAAACTTTTAATATAAAAAAGCGAGATGACGACGAGAAACAAAACAATCTAAACTCTTAAAATAACAAGTGTTGACGCGGCCATACTTTTGAAGATAACTATTGAAGAAAAGATCCAATTTAACTGCATCCAATATTTTTGGAAATTTGGTGAGCTTTAAAATGACACTGTTTAAATGGCGAAACTTAGTGTACCAAATTTCTGAAAATACTAGCACCTCTTTTTTTTTAATGGAACGTAGAATGTTATTTTTAACCGAGTAGGATTTTTACACGAATCATTCAAGATAAACTAGCTAATTAGGCATTCTTCACAAACATGGCCTTTAAATTTAAGTAAACTGATTTTTTATTCGACTGTTTTTGCACAGATAGATTAATTTTAGACAATCATTCGACATTAACATTCTTTAATGGGAACTCAACTGTTTGGACATTTTTTTTTTTCAACTAGAACATCAAGAAGCCAAATTGGACTAGAAAGAAAGGACTCATGCGACGTGAATGAAATTTAATGTACATAACATATGTTGATAAAATAAATAGTTGAAATTACAAAACAATATATTATATAGAGGAGATCCGTGTATCTAGGGTCATCATGTACCTAAGGCCACCCCACTTTATTTGAATATTATTTAATTTTCAGTTTTATTACTCAGTTGGGCGAGTAGCAATACCAACTGCTACTTTTACAACTACTTTGGAACTTTTGAGGAGAAAGTTTTGACAAGTTACATGTAGAAAACGAATTTACATGGTTTGAAGTAAAATTTTGCAGCTCATCTCTTTTGCTATTTTACAAAGGCAAGTTAAATATTTTTCTTTCATTTCTAGTGTATAATTTTGCTTGTTATATTGAGTAATAAATGAGATACTTAATTAGTTCTTTCTGCATGTGGATTTTTTAGTGGAAGGCATTTTGAATGGAGTTACCGAAACTTGTACCTAGGGCCACATAGCTGCCTTTTACCTAGGGCCAGTGTGTTTGGACCCTTTAACACTTTCGCGACCGCATGTTTTTGTCTTTTTGACAGTAAGGTGCGCCTGTAGGCGTTTTTCCCATAAGTTACAATTTTTCAAAACAAAATTTTCCGTATTCACATTTATATTACAAATGGATATGCATTATAATCATACTCTCTCTAATCAAAGTATTTGCATCCATAGTATACTGATTGTACAAATATGAATATTGTGTATATTTTTTAGAAACAAATAATATACAAATTATATAAAAGGTAACAAACCACTTTAAAACACGTAGATAAACTATTTTAATTAAAAACTACACAAAGCTTTTCGCCATTATAACAATAGCATCATCAGGTGTAATTGCGTTACATAGAACTAGCAATATATAAATAAAGAAGTTCAAATGGTTTAAAGTTACGGTTACAAAAAAAAAAAAAAAAAAAATTAAGTTACGGTTACAATAAAATTTTTTTTCATTTCAATATCATTTTCAGTTTTTTTTTTTTTTTCTCTATGAGCACAACGCGTGCCATATTTTATGAAGTGATGCAGCATCCTTGGAGTTAATAACTTTATTGTACTTGTACAATAAAGTTATTAACTCCAAAGATTTTCTGAAACGCTATGTGAACACGTTCATAGAAGTTTCCATTTTTGTAATCTATACATGATACAAACGCATTTTTTTTTCTGACTATTCCAAGGATCAAACAGACAAATATCATTTTTATATCTTCTTCCATAATAGAAAATCGCAAGTCGTATCACGATTTAGAAGTAACGGAAGAAAAAAAAAATATCGGATAGAAAGGACAATAAACTAAATAAAACACATAACAAACAATCGAACATCTTTCTCTCCTCCTTCCCCCTAACAACGTCCCATGTGAGATGACGTCCCCTTCGGAACTGACCACTCAAGGCAACCGGACAATCGGATTTACAGCAATCGCCACGGAACAAAACAAATGCGATAAACTATCCTTTTATATGGAACCAACCCACGATCGCCACCTTGTATTTGGTTTCAATCGGCATTTCAAAATAATATATTTGTTCAATTTTTTTCCCTCTTATATAGAATAGATGTATTTGTAATTTGCATAATTTTAAAATTTGCAAATGTGTTCATTTTTACTTACCAGACCTGCCTTAGGAAAGATTGTGGATCATGAAAAAATTTAGCTATGACATTTTGCTGTAGCTATATGTTTTGAGGTGTCCTGAGGCGTGTGTGTATTCAATGTTCAATCATTAAAGTTATTAAATGCCAAATAGAAATAATTAGAAAGCAGACAAATGTTTCGGTAGCATTTAGTGTATCGTCTGCAATGCATAAAGAATACACTGAAGACGGTACACTAAATGTTACCAAAACAGCGTTTTGCTTTCCAAGTATTTCTATTTGACATTTTAGACGTTGTAGTTTGCCTTGTTTTTGAAAATAAAAGGTTCAAATAAATTTAAATATTTCAGTTATGCTATTACATTCAGTTATGCTATGTCATTTATGCTATTTTTACAATGATTTATGTGTGAATGTGATTGAATACGATAACATCTAAGCGCTTTTTTTCGATAAAGCTATTAGTTGGTAGGTATGTTACAGATAATCATCGCATGATGTGTATAGATTTCGATGTGTGTAGGATTTATAATTCTGTTACAAATGAATAAAAATAATTTTTTTTTATCGTTATAGAGTACAGACACGAATTACATTGAATTAAGATATAATGGTATGGGTTTCCATCGCAAGAATCGTACAAATTTACATGAGTGTAGGACTTTCTTTTTTTTTTCCATATCGGGATACAGAAAAAGAATATTTATACATTGCAGTCTAAGGCTTAAACTATTTACAATTCACCTTAGTAATGTTTAATTGTTTAAAACACCCCCCTCACCCACACACACACACACACACACAAAAAAAAAAAAAAAAAAAAAAAAAAAAAAAAGAAACAGAGAGCTTACCATTTATAGTTCTTTTACAAGGACGTATAAAACAATTTAGATATATTACGATTTATAAATCGGTATATAACTTGGAGAGAAATTCTAATAAAATGCTATAATGATTTTCCTTTTCATTTATTTAATGATTTCCCGTTATTTGAATTTTAAATTCTAAATGAACTGAAAATCGAGTGATGTTACTGATTTTTTTTTCCTATCTTATATACGATAGAGAAAGTAATGTTTTGGGATTAAATTTTTGAAACTGACTTTTTCCAACTATTACATGTCCAGAGATGGAATACAGGCGCAGATGAATTCATACCGGTATTTGTTTAAGAAATTTCTCTACTATAATATCGTTGATTTAAGAAGTAGAAAATTTTGTTATTTTCGTAGTGTTATGAGTTCTGCGCCCGTGTTTCATCTCTGCATGTTTTCAGGTCCCCTGAATACGAACAATGGGCTCTTCCCACCGTCGTCTGCTCAATCACGTGATAGAGGAAAACGAATAATCGAATTCTGAGAATCGAATTCAATTAAGTATTGTTTTTAAGAACAAAAGTGTTAATATTTAATATTAAATAAATTAAAAGTAATATTGTGCATTTGTAAACAGTAGAATAGTTGTATTTGTAAATTTAAGAATTTTTTAAAAACACTTTATGTGTTTATTTATTTTCAACTGTAAGAATCGATTTTTGTATGTTCCAGTTTAACTAATACATTAACTGATCTAGCAATAAATAATAGCTTGTTCTTGTGGAATGTTTATCGATTATAAAATGTTTTCATTTAATTTAATTGCATAAAGGTGTTACAACAAGTTAATTAACTTAGTTACTGGTCTAAATGGATTTACGTAGTACGATATTGCACTGTCACTGACTTAAGTACCAAAAATCAGTGTATTTAACATGATCTTCATGAACATCAATAAGAAATATAAACTAAATGATGATTGTAAATGTATACAGCAAACAAAAGATGATGAATAATGATATAAAATGGATTAAAAATGATGATGTATAAAACAATAACACAGATTAAATAGGATTGATCAAAAATAAGACTAGAAAATATGTTATTTCAGCAATTGCTATAGATAAAGAAGACTGCGTCTGCTATTTGTTTTTCCTCTATCATGTGATCTCTGACGTCAGGTGGGAAGAGTCCATTCAGTGGTCGATACCATTTCAGTGGTTGGTTTGTGTGTTTATCTCTCTGTGTGCCCTTGCAAAAGTGTTACCAGCATAATTGTAACAGAAAACTGATATTAGTAGAAAATCCTAACTTGGTACCCCAAATCTGCATCATATGAGGATATTACATGAAATGTTTTATTGAGATTGGGCATATGGTTTGTGTGCAGGGACATATAAAATAATTCAAATGCATTGCGTGTATGAGCGAAATTTCTCATTTACATCTTTAAACTGCACTAAATGAAATAAAATTAACACACACACACACACACACACACACACACACATATATATATATATATATATGCATAAAAACATGTTTCATATAGATAGGATCATAGCTGACAATATTTTAATTTATTCCGGAATACTTTTAGCCCCGCCTTTATTTCGCACCACTTTATTTATAGAAAAATCTTCTTCGGTATATAACTTCGATAAAATAAGAAAAAATTACTTTAAAAAAATAAGCGGTACGAATTAGAGTCGGGGCTAAAATTAGACCGGAATAAATTAAAATATTGGCAGTTATGGATAGGATACGAAAAGTATTCGTCCTTGTTTACACGGCTGCAGAAAAATATTTGGATTTATTATGACTATGTTTGGAAATTGCTGAAAGGATATGACTTCGAGTTTAGTTCTGGTTATGTTAGCCTTAATTTTTTTTTTTTTTTTTTTGGTTATAAATTTAAGTACATTATTTGGTCTGGAAACAATCACACAGGGCGATTAAAATTATTCTAATGAGATAGAGTGAGTGGTATAATTGGAAGTCCTTTGTAAATTCTGATATATATATTATATATACATATCAGATTTATATATTTAATTTAATAACAATATCAAATGTATTATGAATATAACTTACCAAATTTAAACGGGGTGCAAAGAACTTAACACTTTCGCGACCGCTTACGCAGAATCACGTAATTTGAAAATCTCTAACTCCCCCAGTGGGCGTTTCTTTCACGATTTTTGTGTTATTTATTTCTTAAAAATATACTCAATATTCATATTTATACTCTCAATGTACTACTGATATAAAAGCTTTCATTAGAAAGAGTATAACTATAATGTATACCCATTTGTAACATAAATGTGAATACAGAAAATTTTGTTCTGAAATATTGTAACTGGGCAGAATAACGCCCACAGGCAGACCTTACTATGAAAAAGACAAAAACATCTGGTCGCGAAAGTGTTAGGGGGAAGGTAGCCCCGCCCCCCACATTGAAATATATGTCTATTAAAACTGTTTATAAAACTAATTTGAAATCTTATTTACAGTACACTACAAAAGTTCAAACACTGTAATGTAAAACCGGGTTACTTGGACTCTAGGGGGTTACATGAACCCAAAGCAATAGTCTCTTCTGGCTGTTTGTGAAGCAATAGACGTAGTTCGTATCATTTGCGGACAAACTTTAAACAACGTCTATTACTGGAATAAACCAGTGCCAGGGTCGATTTTTAATCATTTTATCATTTTGGGTTCAAGTAATCCTTCAAGGTCCAAGTAACCTGATTTTACGGCACCGCATATCTTAAACGTTAAAATATAATATTATTTCTGCAGTAAAGTAGAACAAAAGAAAGTCATACTAAATTACAGTCAAACCTCCTTAAGAGGGCTACTTACCATACCTTTTGTTCAGGGCTATGTTCTCTTTGATCAAAGTTCCCAACTTTTATAATTTATTCACGAGCATTTTTAATCCCGCCTCTTTTTTTTGAAAAATGGTTTTTTTCTTATTTAATAGTTGCCACATATTAGCAGGGGTCGTACTCTCCGCCCATTTTTTAGGACACACTAAGATATTCGAAATTTCTTCCTTTTTTGTCACCACTAATTTCTTGCAGAAGTACATCTAATAAGTTTGTAGTAATGTGCCATGATTATACAGGGCAGAGATTATTTTATAAAAATAGTGGAGCAATAAATTTTAAAATATCTCATTCATGAGAGTGACATTGTTCTGAAAAAAGGGAGGAGAGTACGACCCCTGTATTAGAGAGAAATAATCTACAAAATTTCTGGTGCGAAAAGAAGGTGGGGCTAAAAATGCTCGGGAATAAATTATAAAAGTTGGGAACTCTGTTTTTTTTCTGAGGTTTCTGGACTAAATTCAGCTTACTGCGCAAGGCGTTAAATGGTTATGAGAAACTTTAAAAGTGTCAGAGTGACCAATAAACAAGCATTGTATATACCGAATAAATAAATAAATAAATAAAATAATAAAAATAAAATAAAATAAATCTAAAAGTAAAAAACTGTTTCGAATAAAAAATGCATTAAAAATAAAACTCGGCTATAGAATCACAAATTTAAACTTAAATGCTAAACAGGTACATTTCCATTTTTAAAATAAAAAGATTCATTTTAAGATAGGTTTAGATGCTTTATTTAAAAAAAATTATTTAAAAACGAATATAGATTATTCAGGTTATTTAAAAACTCTTTTTTCTTGACAGGGACAGAAGGGGAATCATATATTTTGTGATGTATTATTTTTATTTGTTTTTCAATATTAACATGCGCTATTACCCATAACCGATGATAATGTGTTTTCCAGACATTTTTATTTATTTTTTACAAGGAAAACAAATACGTTGCTGAATACGCATTTTCCAATATTGCAAAATAAGACAAAATAGTAACCATTTCACCTTTCATTATTTATCTACATGCTTTTACTTTTCCGAAAGAAAAAAAAAATAAAAATAAAAATAACTTTAATTTGTATATATTTTAAAACTGAACATTAAAACATGGCCAGATTAAATGTTTTAAAATAACAATCAGCAAAAAATCTCTACGGATAAGGCATTATTTGGATTAACTCGTGTCTTGTATTTTCGATTTTTCATATACTACTACATATATAGCACAATGAAAATATACACTGTAGAATTATGAGCATTTCTAGATGTTGCCAACTGACATTTAAAAATGTCTCTATTTTCCATTACAAAATCCTTTGGGAAATACGGATTTGGAAAAAGGATTGCGTATTGAGCAACCCTTTTTAAATGGAACACTCGAAGACATGCCATTAAACAACGCTGGTTTTAATCCTAAACATTGGTTCTTTATATTTCAGGTATTTATTTTTCTCAAGTGATTTTTGAAAATTAAGTTTAAAAATGCAAAAAGGTAAATGAAACATCATTTTGCTGAAGGAGCATATTAGATATTTTGTTGATTTATTTCCTTTTGTTTAATGCTTTATGAAAGTAGTATACATTATTGTCATAGAAATATAAATATTTTTCAAAATTGGTTGCATAGATCTACAAGAATTAGTATCGGAAAAAACTAATTTGATAATTTTAGCTGATACATATATTACTTTCTCTTACCCATAAGGTAGAGAAAGTATTGTTTTTGGGTCAAATTTTCGAACGCGAGTTTTTGTTATATTTACATGTTCTGAGGTCCCCTAAATACGAATATCATGTTTTTAGCAAATGGTCTGTGTGTATGTCTGTGTGTGTGTATCTGTCTGTTATCAGCATATCTCAAAAAAAATTATGGCAGAAAGTTCAAACTTGGTATTCTAATTGTGTATCATATAAGGATGCTACACTAAACTTTTCGTTAAGATCAAGCAAATGGTTCGTGAACAGGGACACTCAAAAGTATTCAAATACATTACGTCTATGGGGGAAATTGCAGGTAAGTAGAGTTTAACATCTATAGACTGCACTAAACCAAATGAAACGAATCTATATTTTTTGTAATAGAGATAGTCAACAGGGGAAAAAAATTGTGTTTGTAGAAGCCTCGCCTCCGCCCTGGGGGGGGGGGAGTCCCCCCTCGAGGGGAGTAAATTTTCATGATGGGTATTTTTCAAAAGAGCTCGCCAATACCTTTAAAACGAATGGTTGAACCATCGATCTGCGATAATTTACAACAAAGTTATAGATTTTTTTACTTTTAACGAAAAAAAAACACGATTTTTTTTTTCTTTTTTTTTTTAACATTGAGAATAAAATGGACTTTTTTTGGATATTTAGTGTTATACTACTTCTCTAATATGGAAATCGTCTGCATTATCATAAAAGATAATTTTTTTAAATAATAATTTTAATAGATTATTTTTTAAAAACAGAATTATTTTTTAATAGCCGAATTAAAGTCTATATAAATGTAGGCGCATTAATGAAACGGGGGGGGGGGGTTGAGGGGGGCGATAGCCCTCCTCACACAGAACTAATTATCATGTAAAACTCTTCCGAAGCCTAATTTGAATTGTTTAACTCAAGTTTACATAACAGTACTCGTTATCTTACCTATTAATCTGCAACCTGTATTTATAGTATTAAATTTCAGGGTAAGAGAAAGTCATGTGAGTGACACACCAGATTATTTTTTTATGTGAAGCAGTTTTTCTCTATCACGTATAGATTTTCGTCTATACAGGGTGTGTACCGACACATTTGTTTCATTTTCGGTAGTTTCTAGTATGTTTCGATGATTAATTAAATTAATCATGGGAACATACTTTAAAAGTTACCATATAATTAATTGCATTGGTGGAAGAGTGACGGAATAAACTGTTTCGGTAGACACCCTGTATTGGCAATTACCTAAACATAATAGAAAATAACTGGCTTCAGTTTAGGTTTCAGCACATTAAAAAACATAAAGATCACCCAAAATTATTAAATCAAAATTTTAGACGTAAACCTGTGTTATTTAAAGGAACTGCATAAGTAGAATCATGTATTAAACATGTATTTTATTAATACAGAAATCGATATCTTAAAGAAATGTAGAGTTAATTGGTTGATGAATTAAGTGGATGACAGAATTTTCGGACTTCCATCAACAATAGACAATAAAAAGAAAAAAGATGTTGTTTAATTGCTAACCTTTCCGGTTTTTCAGGAAGATGTTTTAACACAAACCTTTAACAGACACTTTTAGCAACAGTTTTCTGTTAATTTATCTACGGTTAATTGTATTGTAATATAAAATTAGAAAATAATGGTGTTTATTCTTTAAAAAACATCCTTAAAGGTGGAAACTAATGAGGTGTTGAGATATATTTTTAGTAAACAAATTCTCTAAATCAAATTGATGAGTACCTAGTTTCCAAACGTTCTGACTTTTCCATATTGGAATTTTTTTAGAGAATTGTTTTATAAGTTAGTATAGCAGCTTTCTCTGATTAAATAAGGTGAAAATTTCCATAAAAAATACTGGTATCCAAAAATTTAAACGGTTGGTAGCTATGATGATTAAATGAACAAGGAAATGTATTTATCTACCTATATATAAAACGAAATGTTAGTATGTGCGTACTTGCCAACATCTTAATAAATATTCCGCAGTGTTATAAGTTCCGCCTTTTTCTTACACCAGCAAATATATAGAGCAATATTCTCCAAATGCTTTTACGATTACATAAGAAGAAAAATACTTTAAAAAAATACTGGTGTCAAAAAAAAAAAAAAAAAAAAAGGTGGAGTTAACAATACTACGAAATATTAACCCATAAATGCCAACATTTTAATTTATTCCGTAGTATTTTTAGCACTGCATTTATTCCATACCACTTACTTTTTTTTTAAGTAAATTTTTCTTATTTCATTGAAGTTATATATTGGAGAAAAAATTTCTATAAATAAAGTAGTGCGAAATAGAGGTAGGGCTAAAAATACTCCGAAATAAATTAAAATGTTGGCCTCTATGATTAACCCTTTATCGGCTCAGTTTATTCGCAGGATGGCAAGAGTTTCCGGCTCGAAAAGGAACATTGACACCAGTATTTTTTATCAATAATTTCTATCACAAAAAATGACTGCACAAATACGACAGAAATTATTGATAAAGAATACTGGTGTCAGTGCATAGCTGCCAATATTTTAATTTATTCCGATGTATTTTTAGCCCCGCCTCTATATCGCACCACTTATTTTTTAAGATAAATTTTTTTCTTATTTTATCGATGTTAGAGCAAAATTTTTAGAAATAAAGTGGTGCGAAAAAGAGGCGGGGCTAAAAACTCAGGAATAAATTAAAATATTGGCAGCTATGTCAGTGTTCCGTCTTCAGATGGAAACTCTAGCGCCCTTGTTTGTTCGCCTGCCCGAGCTGAGCTCGGGATAAGCCGAAGAGGAGTTAATTAGGATGTTGGCAGGTATGGTATGTGTCTCCTTTATAAACTCAAAAACTATTGAATCTATTTGCGCACGGTTTTTCGCAAAGTAATCTGCCCTGTGGTGGTTTAGAGATTTTCAAAGTTCGATCTAATAAATACAACGGAAGTTAGAAAATTTTAAAAAAATTGACTCAGTCGCCATTTACAGTTGAAAAATACAATTGCTATATGTATTAACACTAATATTCATGCCCCTGAATCGTAAATTTTGACATATAATTATCATTTATCATACCGACAGATATAAAACAATCCAAGAAATCAGACTTGACCATTTTAATTGAGTTATTCCCATTAGTTAAAAATATATTAGCTAAAACCCTCATAATAACTTTAGAATTCTTTTTTTTTTTTTTTTTTTTTTTTGTTATAAATTCAATTACAAAAAAAAAAAAAAAAAAAAAAAAAAAAAATCTTTACACGATTATTTATTTATTGACATAAAAAGAAATACATGTAACACATACAATAAAACTGAAATAAAAATAAAATAAAATTTTACGAAAAGCTAAAATTGCTCGGGATAATTTTTTTTTTGTTAGATAGCAGATTTTGCTCATATCACTTGCAACTGCATTTAAATAATTTTTTTGTAAATTGAGTAATTAATAAAATGTTTAAATGAATATATTTTGATTGAAGACTATTTTCAGCAAATCAGGACCAAGTCCAAATAACGTAATATACAGTGGTTAATGAAATGTAAATCACATTTACATATTTAAGTTTCATTTTATTGATTAAAATCTTCATTAGAATTTCCCAAGTCCAAAAAAGAAAAAGAAAAACGTTGAGTAAGCATTACCATTACGGATAAACTAGCATAGTTAGCAGGTCTAGATTTTCCTTATCCTCAGAAAAATTAGTTTTTATTGGTAACCCGCGCTCCGCTCAGGGCAAACAAATAAAAAATATATTTCCAGAAACAAATCACTTGATTTATAATACTAAATTTTTTACCATGAGGCCGAGTAACAGGGATGAAAGAGTTCCGCTTTTTCTACCACAAGATTTTTAAGCAAAAATTTCTATCATACTTTTATAGTTATTTTTGTGATTTATAGGTTAGACTTTTTTGTAGGAAAATACTGGTGGCAAGAAAAGCGGAATTTTTTCATCCTTGGATTAATTTTGGTCATCCAGGCACTACACTGATTAACACTTTCGCGATCGCTGACGTAGATTCACATCATTTGGAAATCTGTAACTCCTCCAGTGGGAGTTTCTTTTGTAATTTGTATGTTGCAATATTTCTTTAGAATATTCCCTATATTCATATTTTTGCAATAAAGTTGCCATTAATACATATACTTTCACTAGAAAAAGTATAAGTAATATATATATATTCATATGTAATATAAATAGGGATATAGAAAACCTTATTCTGAAATATCTTAGTTTGAAAGAATAACGCCCACAGGCGGGAAGTACTCTCAAAAATACAAAAACATGCGGTCGCGAAAGTGTTAATACTCATACAATTTTTTAAAAGGATTTGGTGAAAGCAAATTCGCGAAGACCATTACAAGTAACTAATTATGCCCGAAATTTAGAATAATCTCAATCCCAGAAATATTTTAATACATATTAATAATACATTACATTACTAGAAATAAGTGACCTGTTAAAGGATTAAAAGGGGTTCTAGCGTTCCTATATTTTTACGATCATTTTATTATACTCTCACCACAATTTTCAAAAAGAAAATTTTCATGAAGGTTTGCAGGTCAAAATAGCAACAAAATCTACAAAAAAATTTTCATTTTTTAAATTACAGTGAGAGTATAACAAAATGATCGTAAAAATATAGGAACGCTTGGACGCCTGGATTAAAGCCTGTTAGACTGTTCGATTTTGTTTCAAAATTCGAGTATTTTATAAACTACGCAAATGGTATTTTCCAAACTAGCCAAAAACCATCAATACCAAAGCAACATTTATACAATTTATTTGTTGCTGGTGAGCTATCATACGCAACAAAAAATATTGCTTTGGAAATGTGTTGCTCTCTCTTAATGTTGGTAATAAATTGCGACATAATCTTAGACAATATTTCACGCACGTCAAAAGCGCAATCTATTGACGAACATCTTTCAATGGAGAATTCCGAGCCATTGGAAAACGGTAGCCAATTGAATCGTCGGGTCATTGGCAGGATTTAGACACCCATGAATCTTTACTATGTAGGAAGAGATCAGTGGAACTGAAAGGGGTCATATATAGAATTGTAGATGTAACAATTTTTTAAAAGTTTTTATATGTTGTGTTTATAATGAAAATAAATATATTTATTTAGTTTAAAAATTAATTTTCATTTTTTAATAATCATATTCATGCAAGTTAAAATGAGAAAATCATCATTATTATTATTATTATTATTATTATCATAATTATTATTGTAAACATCTGTGTATCGAAGAAAAATTAAATAAATATGTAAAAGAAGAAGAAAAAATATCAAGATATCTTTCTATTTTGAAAAAGTTAATTGATGATATAATCACAGTTGTTAACAGAATTAGCAAAAATTGAGCTATATTACTGTCTATAATGGAAAATTGTTTCAAGTGTATTTTAATGATATTATATCATTTTACAACACGAACATTTATAAATGTTAATAAAATTGAATGCAATGCATGCCATTTTAAAATATCATGAATAATATTTGAAGATCTTTGAACTTTTGAGCAAAATAACTTGTATACATTACAACAAATAGACAATTATTCTTTGAAGTGTATTTTAAATTATTCCACACTGGTGGAAAATGGTTGATGCTATAGTGTATATAACTACAGGGTAATTATAATTAAAGCGACTATATTCAGACACTTCTGAAGCTTATTCTACATAGATTTCGAGGAATCTTTATACATACAGGGTGTACGATAAGTCTGTAGGCATTTTAAAAATTTATAACTATTGAATGAATTGATAGAATTGAACGCAGTTTGCGAAAAAATTATTCTCGTGAAGGGGGATTTTTTGGGGGGTAAAGAAAAAAAAATAATTAAGCTATTTGTCGATAGAAGGAGCTGTGCAAATGTTTACAGTCTTTTAATCCGAAAGTGTTAACACATTCGCGACCGTATGTTTTTGTCTTTTTGACAGAAAGGTCCACCAGTGGGCGTTATTCTTATATGTTTCATTATTATAAATCAATGTTTTCTGTATTCAAATTTATAATATAAATGAATATACATTACAATTTTACTCATTCTTATCAAAGTATATGTATTCATAGAGCATTGATTGTACAAATGTGAATATTGGATATATTGTTATGAAATAATGTAACCCACGTAACCTAAAGAAACGCCCACTGGCGGAGTTACAGATTTTAAAATGACGTGAATTCATGTCAACGGTCGCGAAAGTGTTAACCGTTTGCGGCGCGGTGTCAGCGCTGCTATGACACAAGTTACTAAGTGTCAACTACTAAAACTCATCCCGGAAAATTTTTAGCAAAATTTTACTTTTACAACACAGCAGAAAATCAGTTTTGAGTTTATGTTAATGAGAATTACGAAGTTCACACATGTTTATGAAGTTTGTGCATCAAAAGCATTACGTCTCTATCTCACAATTTATCCACCTGAAAGACATTTGCGTCAGTTTTATTGCGGACTAGTTAATACTTTATTGCAAAAATGAGACATATTTTATAGCAGGCAACTTACTAATTAATATTCAGTAAAATTATTAGGACCCGCCCATTTTTCCATAACACTTAATTTTTAGAGAAATTTTATTCAGAACTATTCGAGATGTTTGAGTGCCAAGTACCCGTGGACATCACCACACAACTTAGCATAATAGAGGATTGTAAACATAGTTGAATTTAGGATCATGGCGATGGTTCAAAGAAAAAAAAAAGGATTTAGGGTGGAATAGGGCAAGGGACAATAACAAGTAACAGGAAGTTCTGAATTTTATTCAAATGTAATTAAGATTAAATAAGAAGAAAAATACTCTAAAAATGGACTGGTGTGACAAAAGGGGCTAACAATTTTACGGAATATTAATTAGTTAATTAATTGGCAGGTATAATATTTTGGAAATTAGTCACAAAAAAGTAGAAACTTTACAGTGTTGTAATGACATTTCGGAAATCAGCTTTGGAAAATACGAATTAGCGACAAAATTATTGCACATTTCTACAAAAGGCTGCAAAAAATATTTATTCATTTGATCAATAAGCTACGATTAAAGGTAATAATTAGGCATCGCTGCTTTCCTAAAGTTTTAGGAATCATTTTGCTACATTGTCACCACTATTTTAAAAGAACACTTATTTACTTAATATTTTAACATTAACTCGTTAGTAGTCGCTTAGTTGGTCGATTTGCCGCCCATCCTTCAGTGTTGCCAGATCTTTTTATTCACTAGCCACCAAAAATTTTTAGAAGTGACGTTTGATATATATAAAACACGAATAAAAACGAAGAAACGCCGATC
Organism: Salticus scenicus; assembly: GCA_963930645.1. NCBI lineage: Eukaryota > Metazoa > Arthropoda > Arachnida > Araneae > Salticidae > Salticus > Salticus scenicus. Next base: position 42,190,598 of record OZ005662.1, read on the forward strand.
ACATCACTTCTTAAAATTATTGGTGACAGTTAAATGAAAAGTGCGCAATCTGTAATAGGTGGCGCTGTCTATAGCGACTACTAACGGGTTAAACAGGGGTCGTACTTTCCGCCCTTTTTTCAGGACACTCTAAGGAATGAAAATTTTTTTAATTTTTGCTACCACTATTTTTATGCAATACTCGTTACTCAGTATAATCATGACACATTGCAGTAAATTTATCCAGAAATATTTCTGCATAAAATTAGTGGTGGCAAAAAAGACGTAAATTTCTTATTTTACAGGGTGTCCTGTAAAATGGGCGGAGAGTACGACCACTGGGTTAAAACCTTCAAGAAAAAAGTTTTTAACAATAGTGGTGTCAGTATAATAAAACACAATTAAATTTTAGGAACGCTACGACGCCTGAATAAATCATAGGCGAAGTGGTTCCATATTTAGAAGATCGGCTGCAAAATTTTCTCTACTTTTGGACAAATCAATAAAAGAAAAGAAAAAATATGACTTAATTATAGCGAAATGACATTTACAGGGTTCTACCCAGAAAGAATTCAGGTGCCAAAATGCAACCTTCACAAGCGAACCCTTTATAAATGGACCTCTTTAAAAAAAAGGACCATTCATTAAAAACCACTGAACATAAAACGAATCGTTAAAAAATAAATATGTAAATAATAAATAAATGAAAATACTCTGTAACAATTTGTACGAGAAAATGATTCTTGCTTGGTGATCAACCTAAAAATTTGAGAAGTAGTAGTACGTAAGCTTAACCCTTTCCGGCGCAAAGTAATTCAGATTATTTAAATTACACTGTCACCGGAATTCACGAACAAAATTAAAGTAAAAGAATTTGATGAAGTATTTCTGCTATGGTATAAAAGTAATATTTTGCTAAAAAGTTTCCGGGATGAGATTTTGCAGTTGAAAATTGAAATTAGGTGATGCTGTAGTGGCATCACCGCCCCTGAAAGGGTTAATGAATCTATTGACTACGGGCTAGTAACTGAAATTTTCAGTTTTTAGGTTTACTTAGTGGGCTGTTTCTTGATTTGAGTACATTTTGAGTTTCTTTGATACTGTTCTGTTTTCACTTACGTCACGTCAATAAAACCTGAAATAATAAAAACTTGGTTTTTTCTCCTTAAATTTGGCATACATTTCATTTTTCTATCTAAAAAAACTTAAGAAATTATGTATTTTTGTAATGGGGCAAAAACTTTGTAGGCACCCTGTATTTCCTGGGAAAAGGGAAAAAAAATTGTTTTAGTGTTTTCAAAAAAGAAGATGAGAGAGAAAGATCCAAAAATAAAACTATGCATGACTCTTTCACTGTCATTTCTACCAATAAAACTATATAATAGCTTCTTCACTTCCGCAATAAAAGTTTACATCATCTCTAAAACAGTATCATTTGTGGCTGTTTGCCATGAACCAATAAAACACAGAGTTCAAAAAATAAAAGAGTTAACTGTCTATACACTAAAGAAATCTTTCATTTTCTCTCGCGATCCTTCTTCTATCAGTGAAATATCTCCTTCCTCTATACATCCCAGGAACCCCCTATTTATTACTCCTCTAGACACGCAAATAGATGGAGTGGACAACCGCATCACTTGATGGACGAGAGAGGAGGTCTCCGTTTATTTTCGCTTCACCGACAACAGATGGCGTTGGAAGACATATGCCTTGGTGATTCATTTTCTTTGATACCACTAAGCTCAGAGATTGGAGAAGAGTAGCGAGCGCTTTTTAATTGTTTGGCGCTTTAGTGAGTTAAAAAAAATCCAGGGTTTAGTGTTTGCGGCTTTCACGAGATTTAGAGGGTTTTTGATTCTAAAAATGCTGAAAATAATTGATATTGCGTTCACTTTTTTATTGATAAAGGAGTAGTTTTATTTGATGAGTCAGGGAAAATTATTTTAAGTATCCATCTAATTTAATGAAGAACTATTCTTTATTTTTAGTCTCTCATCATTTTATACGTATAGGAAAATTTTGATATTTACGAAAAATATTTGAGCTTGGTTTTAGACTTTTTACACATTTTAAGGTTTAATGAATCCAACAATCACAAAATTAGTGTGATGTCCGTCTGTTGGTGAGTCAGCCCATACTTGCCAATCACCTCATTAATAACCGTACAATTGTTAACGCCCTCTGAAAAAACGTCCCTTTTCTCACACCACTATATTTTTAGAGTAATTCTCTCCAAATGTTGTTATACTTAAATAAGACTAAAAATACTCTAAAAAATTACTGGTGTGAAATAAAAGGCGGGTAAAAAATTGTATGGTTTATAATGAGATGGTTGGCAAGTATGTCAATCAATCAGTTAATTTGTTTGTTTTCGTTAGCCTGAGAAGACATTATTTGAAGAATGAATTATCGTAGAGAATTGGACCACTTTTAAAATATCATTTATGATTCTAGTTAGAATCCTATTGAGAATTTTAACAAATTACTTTGAAAATTTTGTACGATTTTTTAAAACTTCAGAAAGTTTGCATGAAAGAATTCACAACCGTTAAATTTGTACTCTGTTTCTAAAACTGATTTTTAAAAACTTAAAAAATTCATTTTTTCAATTTACAAAAGTGTAAAATTACAGTCATTCGCAAAAGTTTAAGACCAGTAGCCGATTTTCAGTATTTTAACACATTGCATAATTTGCGCAGATTTTTGCGTCATCTCATGTGCTGATTGAATCAGACGCATTCTACTGCTATAAATAAAGGGGCCCGGCATGTTTATCGCCAGTTGTTTATTGGATTTTGTTGCAGACAGTGCTGTGGTGTAATTATTGTAATGGGTAAAAAACCTTCACTTACTGTTACAAAAAGGTCAGATATATTGATCCTGCATAAAATTGGATTTTCTGAACGTCAAATACATTCTAGGGTAAATGTGAACAAGACAGCTGTGCATCAAGCTATTAGTAAATTAAATATTTCGGAAAAATTAAAATTTCCTGTCGTCCGATGGAGTTGAAATTTTAGTATTTTCGTACTAACTGTATGCCAATTAATACATTAGTATTAACAGCATGCCATTATACGAAATGAAATATAACGTGTTCAAGTTTATCATAACATAGCTGCAGGGGGTCCCAGTCTTCATAAAATTTTACTAAAATTTTATTATACTTTCACCACAATTTTCAAAAAGAAAATTTTCTTTTAGTTTTTGATGCTATTTTGTCATGAAAACTTTCATGAAAATTTTCTTTTTTAAAATTGTGGTGCGAGTATAATAAAATGATCGTAAAAATACAGGAATGCTGGGACCCCCTGTACCTGGTAATATTTATAATGTATTCCGGCGACCTGTTAGTAACTGCCTACTTTTTAAACCCCAATGTCAGTGGTCGTACTCTCCGCCCCTTTTTCAGGACACTCTCAAAGATAAGATATTTTCGTCTCTTTCGGCACCACTAATTTCATGTAGCAATACATCTAGTATATTTATAGGCATATGCCATGATTGTACAGCATAAAGGTTATTTTATAAAAATAATGGTAGCAGTGAATTTAAAAATTTCTCATTCATGAGAGTGTCCTGAAAAAAAAGGGCGGAGAGTACGACCACTGCAATGTTGTAGAGAAATTTTTTTCATTATGTAATTACGAGAAACTAAGATGAAAAATGCTTTTTAAAAAAGGTGGTGTGAAAATAAACGGAAGTTCTAATGATACTCCGGAATAAATTATGAATATTACCAGGTACGTCATAATGCTTCCAGGTAGTTTAATAATGGTTATTTAATTATTTTTTTTATAATACTAATCATATAAGTTTATCATTTCATACTTGCAACATCCTAATTAATATTCCGTAGTGTTGCTAGTCCCCCCTTTTTTTTTCACACCAGTAAATTTTTAGAGTTATATTTTCCAAATGCAATTACGTTTAAATAAGAAGAAAAATACTCTAAAAATATACTGGTGTGAAAAAGAAGGCGAGGCTAACAATACTACGGAATATTAATTGGTATGTTGGCAAGTATGTCATAGGGACAAAGGTCTAAGGTCTTTGGCCTTCAATGTCCTTTCACAATTTTTTTCGGAATTTCAACCTACTTTCTATCATTCGATTGCGCTAAAGATTTGCATACATGCACATTAACCCTTTGCGGCGCAAGACATTTTGATACATTTAAATTACACTGTCCACGGAATTCATGAACAAAATTAAACTAGAAGAAATTTTAAATTTTAAGGTTTAAAAAACCGGCATTTTCTGATATGTTATAAACGTGAATTTTTGCTAAATAATTTCCGGGATGAATTTTTACAGCTGGATCTTAAATTTTGCGTCCTCGCAGCGAGGACAGCGCGCGTTAAGGGGTTAACCCATATCAAGTATTAAGCCTGTACCAAGCATTGAAACCCGTTTTGCACACATGCGCATTAACCCAAATCAAGTATTAACACGTACAAAGCATTGAAAAAATAATTTTTTTCTTTATAAAACCTTAAATATATGTTTCTTTAAGCCTATGTACGCACACAAAATCAAAAAAACTTACCAACCTATCATTAGATTAATTGATACAGGATGTCCTAAAAAATAGGCCAATTGTTTAAGACAGTCGGAAATATAAGAAAAACAAACCATCTCAATATATATTTTTATATAATTGCTTTACCAGTACAAAAGTCTAGAATATTACCTCAATAAATTTATATGTCCGTAATTCTTGAACCTAAAACCTTTTTAAGTAATAATGTGTTGAAAATGTAATGAATAAATCTTCAAGAATCGTCATTAAAAAAAAAATAATAATAATAATATATATATATATATTAAACGTTAATTTAAACTAACGATAAAGACACATATGTATTTATTGGACTCTTAAATAATATATCGTCTTTAATTTGAATTAAAATATTCAAAAGAATTTATATAAATAACACTTATGCATGGTGTCCTATTTTTAGGACGATGGTGAAATATGGGTTTTAACTACATCCGATGAATTGGAATATTTAGTACATTTTGAAATAGAAGTGTATTTTTAAAATTTTTTCATTTATGTCTTATTTGAACATGATGTCTGGATTGTTTCATTGTTTTTTCGCGGAAAAGAACAAATATTGTACAGGGAGATTATAATTAAAGTTATGATTTCAAAAAAAGCGATAATTTTAAAACTACCATTGAGCATGACTTGATATTTTACCAGAACAATTGTTAGGCAATGGAATTTTGTTTGCCAAAGGAAAAAAAAAAAAAAAAAGGAGAAGTTCCAACATGTACCGTTAATCGTCCGTAAGATGTTTGTTTCATGAAGCTCCTCCTTTTCTCTTGTCACAATTTACTTGCCAACCCTCTCATTAATAACCGTACAGTTGTTAACGCCCCTTGCAAAAATGCCCCCACTTTATTTTTAGAGTAATTCTCCTTGAATAATGTTACGATTAAATAAGTATAAATTTACTCTAAAAACTGACTGGTGTGAAAAAAAAAAAAAAAAGGCGGGGACTAAAAATTGTACGGTTCATAATGAGATGGTTGGCAAGTATGTCACTATCACTGTTTCCGCTGTAAACACGTATTCTTGTCTTTTTGCTAAAAAAGTTGTCGTAAAATCCTCAAAGTCTACTGTTTCCTGCTATTCTCTTCTATTGCTAACAATTATCTTGTGTATAATGAATCTATTTAGGCATTTCTTTTGAGATTACCTTGGCAGCGCCATCTATAGGCACATTTTATAAATACTTTTTTTTTTCACCAAACAAAATTCCATTGCCTCACGATTGTTCTGGTAAAATATCAAGTCTTTTTGACCATTAGTTTTAAAATTATAGCATTTTGAAATCGTATTCTGATGAACATTTGAAAAATTATTAATGCAATTTTTAATTTTATGTAAAAAAAAAAACGAAGAAAAAATGTTTTGGCATTCGGAAAAAGAGTATTATTGTAAACAATTCCTAATGAATACTGTCTTTTTCCCTAAACTTAATAGCGCACAAAATTTTCTCAAAAAAAAAAAAAAAAAAAAGTGTGTGTGTGTGTGGGGGGGGGGAAGAAAAGATAATATAATAAATTGGTTATTTTTATTTTTATTTCTTACTTACTTTCTTTTCTTTTTTTTTTTCTTTTTTTTTCTTGAGTGTGGGGGGGGGGGGAGAAATATTTATTCCAATAGCTTCACTTATTTATTTTCCTGTTACAAACTTGTTGCCAATTTTTTTCTAATATTCAGTAAAGTTTTGGTCGTTAGTTGCTTGACATATCTCCTAAAGTACTGGTGATTTTTCGACAATGAACCGCACAATCCTCTGAATGAAAACTTCCAACATTTCCCGTACTGTTTGTTTCTTTTTGACGATAAAACATCATTACAACGATATTCTTCTTTTTATTCGCCATTTTGTTGCAAACTTTATGAGAATAGCTATCAATAAAATTCGGCAACTTATCGTCTGCACTACTCTCGAAGCTCTTATCAAGGAATCCTATGATTTTATTTTGTGTTTTCTTTTGTGTGGCATCGTTCCTCCGCTTGGAATGCTAAAAAGAGGAAATTACCAGAAAATATGTCCGAAATATACAAGACAATCAAGGATAATAGCAATATATTTGACATTTATTTATTGTCATTCAGAGTAATTTTGGTTTACGATAGTATTGGAATTCTTAAAAATATGTCCTGAAAATATCTTTTATTCTTTACGAGTAAAGAATACAAAGATTAATTCGAAAATTACAGGCACATTTATAACAGAATAATGTAACAACTGTGTTTATTTTGTTTTTTAAAGGAAAAAAAGAATGATGCAATAAAACATAAAGAAATAATAATTCAATAAAAAAATCAGTGATTGAAATATTTTTAATTCAGTTACATTTAGAATAAAATGGTGGCGATTTGTTTGTAATTGACCATCCCAGACAGCACATCGCCTCCCCAGGATATTTTTAAGATGTCTTCTGGATGAAAAGACATCCCAGAAACGTCCTTAAGATGTACTGTGGCTAAGTTAAGCCTAACTGTGCTGTTAGGGATTTAAGTACAAAAATGTAAAAAAAAAAAAAAAAAAAAAAAAAGAATGAGGGAAAGTTCTTAATTTCATTGGTAGAATACATAACATACATCTAATAAAATGCACTGTTACAATTTTTAATATCAACTGAGACCCGAGCGGTTCTGCACTCAAAGCTGGTAGATGAGAGGTGCCGGGTTCGATTCCAGGTCGCGCACATCGACCTATAGCTGTTCTTATTTTCCCTTGGTTTTCCCCGAAAGTTGCGTAAATACGGGCTAGGACTCCTTAGAAAGACCTCCACCGAGGACATTCTCCCTCTAGGCATAGGACCCTTGCGTAGTCAATCGGCCTTAAATCCTACAACGAAACAACCAATATCAACTGATGCTTTGAATCAATTTTAACACGGAACAATTACAAAGTTGCAGAGTTGCCAAGTTCCTTAATTTATTCCAAAGCATTTTCCGCCCCGCCTTTTTCTCATACCACTATTTTCATAAGAATATTTTCTCTCTCTCCCTCACTTTTATCGCAGTTACATATTAGAAAAATACTTTATAAATTAAGTGGTGTAAAATTAAGGCGGGGCTAAAAGTGCTTGGAATAAATTAAGGAACTTGGGAACACTGAAGTTGTCCACGAATCTTAAAGTAAGTAGCTGTTAAACCAGATGCGATGATGTGTTTAATTTAATATTAAAGCATCATGTTGAATTTGATTACAAAAGTTCATTTTTTGAGATATATAGGTCATTAGCATAGGTGTCAACTTGTACGGTTTTTCCACACCACTATTTTTTTTTTTTTTTTTTTTTGAAAAATATCTCATCGTGTTTGCAAAAAATCTCATCGTTGAAAATTGGAGAAAAACCCCTTAAAAATTTCTATTAGAAATTTCCAGTAGGAAAAAAAAAAAAAAAAACGTAAAAAACAGCTATGCATTTGTAAACTCCCGATAATCCGCGGGCGCAAGAACAAAGGGCTGTATCAAGAGAAAGGGATTTCTCAACAAGAAATAAAAACAAATAATTATTTTTTTAAAGGAAAAGTATAAATATATAGTTGTTTTTGTTTAATTTTTTGTACAGTACAGAATAGTACCAGGCATACCAACATTTTAATTTATTCCGATTCTGAAGCATTATTAGTACTCCCCTTTTTTTCGTACCATTTTTTTTAAGGATGTTTTTCTTCTTTTTAAAACGTAATTACATATTGGACATCATTTTACTCTAAATAAAATAGTGTTTAAGAAGGGCAAATATTCAGAATGCTCAGGAGTAAAAAAAAAGGGGCGGGATTAACCCCACTACGGAATATTAATTAGGATGTTCTGAGGTATGACTATTGGTATGAAATATTGTGCAACATACGAATTGAGTTGAAATAGATTATTTTTTTCAATGCCACTATTGCCAGTTTTTACTCTTTTCGGCAGCTAAAACCGGCAAAAATTGGCAAGTATACATTGCTATTTTCATATGGTAAACTGCAGAAGAAAAATGTTTAGTTACTCCGGATGTTTTCAGGAATACAGGTGTGTGAGTGTTCTCACACATATGTCCTTTAAAAGCTTATTTATTTATCCAAATTTAATATATAACAAAAAGGAGGGATTAATATAGATTATATAAAATAAATCTTTTTAAATTTATCTAACTCAATTAATTAATTATAGACAATTTCCCGTTTTATTTTTAAATCAAAATTTTCATTTCTTTGTTCTTCTATCGTTACAAACACATTGATATACGAATAAAATAAGCAATTTTTATATCAGGGTTTTTGAAAAATAGTATGTTTATACATTTTCCCCGGATGGATTAAATCAATTTAGCCATAATTATTTATTTTCAGAGGGTAATTTAAAAAGCCGTTATCAACATATTTCTACTATATACAGCTATTAATAAAATAAAATAATCATTTGATTTCATGTTTATTACCCTTGTATGTTTATGTTAAAAACCTATTATTATTTCAAGAGGGTCATTATAATTCTAAAAATAGATTTATAGGGTTGTTTGATAGTCTAAGCGTCGCCGTCTTTGTTCATTGAGAGTTGAAGGTCATTTGGCATGGCTTCTCAATGTCAAATCGATTTAATATTTGTAACGAACTTTTTATATTCAAAATTTAGTATGAATATCTTAGAAGAACAAAGAAACAGTTTGGCATTCTTTTGGCTGCATTTCAACGATGCCAATCTCGGGGGTTGCGATTTTAAGCTATCTGTGGCTAGCAGATTTAGTGTATCTTTTCGCTTTTGATCATGTCCTAGGTAGACGTTAATTTTTGGTCTCCTCCTCCCTCTCTGTCTAGTTGACGGGGATAGAATATTAGTATCTCCTTACTAATAGAAGAATGAAATGTAAAGTTATTTGTGACTGAAACCTTATTATTATATTGCTGCATTAATAAATCACAGTACTAAAATGATATGTATCCTGATTATTTTGAGGTAAAGACTTCTACTTTATTTTTCAACGATTCTACGATCCGGCATTTGTGTGAACCGAACCTGACAGTGCTAGGCAATAGCATATATTATTTGGTGCCCGTCCAGCTTCCCCGATCTTCAAAAATGGAGGGGGAGGAGGAACCCGACGGCAGCATAATGGATTTTCTATAAATGAAATTCTGGTTTTTCTTTGGACAGGAAGGAAAGAAAAGAATAGAACTTTTTACTGAAGGTTTCCTTCCCAGAAAGACTTGGTTCAATTGTAATAGACAACAACAAAAAAAAAAAAAAAAAAAAAAAAAAAAAAAAAAGGGAAACATTGATGCGCTTAAAATCTCTTCATTGCTCCCAGAGTGGATGGGGATTTGAATACTGTGTACCTCCTGTCCTGTGTCTTGTGGAATTCAGAATCCTTCGCTGTTGCAGATTTTGGATTGTGTGGAAAAAGTAAACAGAAAAGTCATACGAGTATGCCCTTGTCTTCAAGAGATATTTTGGTTTACGAAAGCTACCAACGTGTGTGTAAAAAAATAGTGAATGGTGCGGTCCTTTCTCAGGAATATGTATATCCGGTGATACAGTTGGTGCATATACAGAGTAATTTTTCTCTCCATCATCTCTTCTGATTATTTTGTGCAATGTGCGGATTTTCTTCGCGTCAGATGATCGCAGCTAGCATTATTCGTGTATCTACAGAATAATTTTTCTCTCCATCATTTCTTCTGATCATTTTGTGCAATGTGCGGATTTTCTTCGCGTCAGATGATCCCAGCTATCGTTTCATTTTTTTTTAAAAAAAGGTAACGTTCGATTTTTTTCTTTTGTGTGTTTTGTAGCATCTACAGAATATTGTGTTCGCTGGTTCCAGACCAGCACAGCAATTTTTTTTCTACAATTTTTTTAATAGTTTTTTTTGACTATGCAAGTACATTTTTTTCTTGTAAAACTATTTGTGACTCCAGACAAAAGTAAATATTGAAACGTGAAATATAACTATTATGAACTATAAAGAAGAATTGAATGAAAAATGTGCATAATTGAACATCTAATAACTTTATTAAACATTCAATTAAAGAAATATAATAAAAACAAATTGATAATTTTTTTTTTCTCATACAAAATATCTTTCCCCTCAACCAAGTCACTTTCAGGAATTGGTAAGTCTAAATTTATCTTGTGTTTTAGATATTTGAATGGAAGTTTTTGTTTCATTAAATAAAATATATAATATACATTTTTGTTTATAGAAAATATTAGATATAAATGTTTCCTACTTTTGAGATTTTGCTTTACCTTATTTTCATTTTCATTTTATTTTTGATTTTAAGTGTTTATGAATACAATTTTCAAGTAGCGGAAATATTTAATTTTGCATAATAAAGTATTTCATTTGATATAAATATATATATTTTTTGTTTTTCATAATAATTCGTATTTTTATATGCTTATAAAGCTTAAAGTGATTTACTTTAATTTTTAGAACATTTTGAAATATATAAATATGTTTACATAATATTTTGGTTGGGTATTTTTCATTTGCATTTTCTGTGAGTAACAAAGGGAAAAATGCATAATATTTTGTGCTCATAGATCTTAACGCAATTTATTTTTTTGCTCGGACAATTTTGAAATATATATTTTTAATGGGTTTCACAGTATTTTGTTGGGATTTTATTTTTTTTCATAATGATTAATACTTTTATTTGCATATTGTGATTTATTTTTTTTAAGTGATTTATTACAATTACTGCTGCAAATTTCTACAATTCCTTATGATTTATTTTGTTTTTCGAATATTTTTACTTTTTGATATTATTAATGAAGTATTTTATCATATGCAGTTGTCGTAAGCATCAAAAGGAAAGATGCGTAATTTTTGTGCTCATTTAATTTAATATATTATATTTTTTTTTTTTACTCGAGTATTTCTGAGATATATTAGTATTTATTTGACCCAACATAAATAATTAAGATGGCCACTAAAAAGAACATCAATATTAATATTCTAAATTTTGACGGTGACTCATCCTTACTTGAATTCTTTTTTGATCAGATTGAGTCATATGCTAAATTAAATAGATTAAATTCAGAAGAGGCAGTGGCAATTTTAAAAGGAAAATTAACCGGCCCTGCATTAAAGTTCATGACTCAATCTCCCTTATTATATAAATCCACAGATTTAAAATTTATCAAGGATGAATTCAAAAAATTTTTTGCTCCAATGAGCAGTACTCAGGCTCTTGTGGAATTTAACAATTTAATACTCTTACCACAAGAGTCTATTAGAAATTTTTCCCACAGGCTAAATATTTTAGCCGATGTGGTATATTCTCAGATTAATGATGCTAATGCTTTAAATTCCATTAAGTTTACTAAATTTATTTCAACCATTCCCTCAAATATCAGAGTTAAGATTCAAGAAGAGGGAATCTCTGAGTATCAACAAGCGGTTAACCGAGCACAGAAATTACAAGATATTAATGCTAATGAAACATTATTGCAATTGAGTTTAAATAACCCAGTCATAAATACACTATCTGAAAAGTTAGTCGAACTGACAGATATAATGAATAATCTGTCATTCGCTAGTAAATCTGATGAAGTCAATCATACACACGAATCCCCAGTGCAGGATAGGCAAAGAAACAATAATAGGCAAAGTGAATTAAGACATAATTATAAAAGTAGAAATCAAAATTTCAGGGGTAAACAAAATTTCAGGGGTAATCAAAATAAGAACAGATATCATTCTTCTCCTATTTGCCAGTTGTGCAATAAAAGAGGACATGTTGCTACTAGGTGCTTTAGATGGCAAAGAAATCAGACTAGGGGTAAAAATTATGACAGAAATAATTATAGTAAAAATCCAAATAATTTAAACGAGCGCAGAGATGTAGTTTAGCTGATGCAAGTACATCTCAGGAATTGAATAGAGCATCAGCACAAAATTTTTCTCTGGACATTGATAATAACTTTAATCTACCCAAATTATCTAGTGTTAGATTGGTCAATTCTACTGCGTCTCAGACACAACAAATCTTGAAAATTTCTGATTCTAAATGTACTCAAACAAATAACGATAAAAGGGAGAACATTTTTAATGTCCATGTAAATTCTCCAAAGTTACCTCTTATTAAAATTTTGCTAGATAAACAAAAGGTAAACACACTTCTTGACACTGGTAGTTCTGTTAGTCTGTTAGCTGAAAGTACATTTAATAAATTAAAACATAGTTTGAAATATAAGCATTTATCTTCCCATGTGACAATCAAAACCGTGAACTCGAATGTACAGTTTTCATCTTGTATACAAACCACTTTCAAAATTCAAAATCAATTTTTTTCACAAAAATTCTTCATAGTAGACATTCCTGAAGGTTCTGCATTTAGGGTTATTTTGGGTTATGATTTTATTCAACAATATCATGTAATATTAGATATGCAGAGGTTCTTGTTAAAAATTAAAGATCTGAGTATTCCCATAACAAACACATATAGCGACCATGAAGAAAATCTTAATATGCATACTCAATGTAAGAAACTTTCAGTAAAAACGGGACAAAAACTTATTTTACAACCCAAAGAAGAATCTTCTATTACGGTTTATTGTCCCAAAGTTTCTTCGGGTGATTATTTATTTCAGAGTAAAAAGAGTTCTTCCAAATTAATTTTTTTGGATTCAATAGTTAATATTGATCATTCTCAGAAACAAAATTGTAATAGTAAATATGATAGAGTAAAATTTCAGTTATATGTTAAGAATAACACTAATAGAAGTATGCATGTAAACAAACATTCAAATATTGGTACAATTAAAGAAATCGAACAAATTATAGACTATGGTTCAAAACAAAATGATAATGTTGAAATTTCAGAGGATTCACAATTTATTAATTATATTCAACCTTCTAGTGATGTATTAAAAATGAGAAAACAAGATTTAACACCCACGGATTTTGATGTTAAACATCTCAATGGGGCTCATGCAACAAAATTAAAACAAATTTTATTAAGTAATTTCGCAGCATTTTCTAAAAATATGAAAACCCTTGGACATACTGACAAGGTAGTACCAGATTTAAAATTTTTAAGTGACTATCCAATTAAGACTTTGCCCTTTCCCATTCTTCAGGCTTTACAACAGGAAGCTAGAGATCAAATTAACCAATTGGTAGAGGCTGGGATTATTGAGCGAAACTGCTCAGAATGGGCTTGCCCAATTTTATTAGTAAAGAAAAAACAAGATGGATCTGGTAAACAGAAATTTCGCCTCGCGTTAGATTTAAGAATGTTAAATTCTATTATTCAAGGTTCTTCTTATCCGTTACCTAAAATTCAAAATATAATAGCTGATCTATCTGCGTATAAATTTTTCACTTGTCTTGATTTCCAACAGGCGTATCACCAAATTGATTTACCGGAACATTTACAAGATAAAATTACTTTCACATCAATGTTTGGCAGTTTCAAATTTAAAAGACTATGTTTTGGTCTTAAAAACGCGGCTTCTCAGTATCAAGCACTCATGGATTCTTTAATTGATGAAATTAATATAGATGGAATTTACGCGTATCAGGATGATTTAATATTTGGTGCAAATAGTTTTGAAGAGACATGTGTCAAACTTGAAAGAATTCTTAAGATTTTAATTAAATATAATTTAACCTTAGCTCCTAGTAAATGTACATTTCATAAGAATGCTGTAAATTATTTGGGATTTCACATAGAGAATAATTCAATTTCTCCAATTGAGTCAAATATCATTAAAATAAACTCTTTCCCTACACCTACAACAAAAAGACAACTAAAACGTTTTATAGGAGTTGTAACCTTTTATAAGTCTCTTATTCATAATTTTTCTAAATTAATTCAACCACTTATTGAATTGACTAAACCGAAAACAAAATTTGTTTGGAATAAACATCATCAGGATATTTTAAAGAAATTTCAAGATATATTTTTAAATTCACCTATGGTAAGATTACCGGATTGGAACAAGACTTTCTTTCTCAACACTGATGCATCAAATATTTCTATTGCAGGAGTTTTGATGCAGAAATTTGACAATCAATTATTACCTGTCGCCTTTTTCTCTAAATCACTTAAACCGTCTGAAAAAAGATATCCGGCTATCAAACTTGAATTAATGGCCATTTATAAATCTGTAATTGCTTTCAAATATTACTTATACAATAGAAAGTTTATCATTTTGTCTGACAGTGCTCCTTTAAAAACATATAGAAAAACAAATAGTCCTGCTTATTTAACTACTAAATGGCTGTTAGAGTTGTCAGAATACTCATTTGAATTTGAACATATTCCTGGCCCTACAAATGTTTTAGCGGATTATTTATCAAGATCAGACTTCTCAAATAATCAACAAAATTTAAAAACAAACCCAGAATTAATATTCAGTTCTCAACCTCTTCCTATCGTACAAGATGACACACATTCAATTAATCAAATTTCCACTTCTACTCAGTCTGTACTACAAAATCAATTCAACAATTTTCTAGTTTCTGGTAATACTCAAAATAAAGATCCCCTTTTGGAAATTTCAAATAATACATTTATATCTGAGCAAAAGAATGATCCAAAATTGTCAATTATTTACAGGCAAATTTTGAGAAAAGGTTTTTCAAAAAATAATGATAATTTTTTTATTCATCCAGATTCTAAAGTTTTAATGTACAAGAAACAAAATTTGCATAATAATACTTTTTCTTATCTCATTGTTGTACCACATTCTTTAAAATCTAAAGTTTTAACTATTTCACACCTTTCTCACTTTGGGTTAACAAAAACATACGAATTTTTATCAAACAGATATTATTGGAAAGGTATGTACACAAACACTTTAAATTTTGTTGCTTCGTGTACTCTATGTTTACAAAATAAACATCATAACACACCACCAGCTCCTCTACAACCCACCTATACTCCAACACATCCAGGGCATACTATTAGTGTCGACTTGGTTGGTCCTTTTATAGATGGACATTCAGTTTTAACTGTGATTGACCATTTTTCGCGACACATTGAATTATTTCAATTAAAAGACACTTCTTCTTCAAAAATAGTTAAATGTTTATTTAATTACATTACAACATTTGGTAGACCATCAGTAATATTATCAGATTTAGGCAAACAGTTTACATCAACTATTTATAATATTTTTAATGATAAACTTGGCATAAAAATTTTACATTCATCTGTTGCTCATCCTCAAAGTAACTCTATTTCTGAGAGGGTAAATAAATCTATAAAGTACTCAATTAACACTTTAATTTCTGAGGGGCATTCTTTTGAAAATTCATTAGCTATACATAAATCACTTTACAATGGTTCAACACATTCATCCACATTGTTTTCACCTAACCTACTTCATTTTGGTAGGGAACTGTCTTTAATATTTGATACATTTGACCAATTTATAAATCAGCCATTTTTGGATAAAAATGTAGACATATATAAATTATTACACGACTTAGATAACATCTATAGCAAAGCATATTCTAACATTAAAGAAAATCAAGACAAAAGATATCAAAATTTTCAAAAACGTGCAAAACTGAGGCCTGTTGCTGTTCATGATGTTGTATACTTGAAATCAATAGATAAATTTAAACCCAAGTATTCTGGGCCATTTATTGTTGTACAAAAACACTCGCCAGTTTCTTTTTCCATTAAGAGATTACATGCACCTGATAATAAAGCTTTCAGAGTCCATATTGATAGACTCCTTATTGCTCCGCCTCGACGTAATTATTTGTTTACTGAACCCAACTCCAATGTAACACATAATATTGGCAATAAATCTACACATCCTTATAACTTAAGAAATCGCAATTAATTTTTTTCACAAAAAAAGTTTGAATATATTTTGCTTCACAAATGCATTTTCCAATGGCCAAGGGAGTGTATTTGTTTGCTGTGCAGGAACTCGTCTTTATTTATTTTATTATTTTTTTTAGATGGCTGGTCCACTGTTTTTTTATATTTTCCTTTTGATGTAAAGACTATTTCTTGCATTGCAGTGTTGTTGAATATATATGATATTTATAAATAAGATACAATTAAAAAGAAAAAAAAAAGGACTCTAATGATAACATAAATGTTTGTAGATCATATTTTGAATTTCTAAATTTGTAATCAAGGTGTTATTTTTTTATTTAATGTTTACTATATCTATTTTTATTGGGTGAAGGTTAAACAAAAGTAAGATACTTGAAATATATTTAATAGAGATATTTCATTAGAATACAGATTAAGTTCATAGGAAATTAATTATTAATGATAATAGTGCTAACAGTATACATACAGCTAAATTTTATAAGTTTCCAATTGATTTTTGGTGTACAACATGTGTTTGGTTTGTTCAATATCCAATCTAAATTTTTATTATTTTGGCACTCCCTCTCATCACTCAAAATTTTGTCAATTTGTTTTCTTTTACTTATTTATTACCCTATCCTAGATATATGTTGTCTCGTTCAAAATTTTCTCCCGGGAGAGCAACATTGGATATGTGATGAGAATCTATATTTTTGTTGACATTAATTTTTCAACATTTATGACACTTAATTAATCGGTTTCGTGAAGTGTCCCTACAGGGGTCTATGGATTCTGCTGGGGGACGGAGGCCTGTGCCTAACAGTACAGGTCTTTCAACACGCCCTGTCCCGCTAGGATGTTAGCCTTAAGTTAACATCATTACACTTACTTTTTGTAAGGATTAAGGAAAGATTATTTTTTTTTTACTGCCAATGGCGTCCTTTTAAAAATCTTTCCTGTGTGGTATACACGAAAACTTTTTCTGTTTCTTTACTTTTTTTTTTTTTTTTTTTTTTTTTTTTTGTACATAATTTTGTTTAACGTTGACCAATATGTGTAACCAAGGTGTTAGACAAATAAATATTACAATAATATGCTGGAACCTTTAGTATTACAACAATATATATGAATATATATATGAATATATGTAATTTATATATTTTTTTTTCTTTTTCTCTATTTCACCATACATATTAGTGTGAAAATTTAGTATTTTGTGTGTAAAAATCTAACGTTAGTAACTGTTACTGTGGCATTATTTGCTAAGTTCATCAAAAAGAGACTCTTTCATAGAAAAACATTTCAGCTGAAATTTTTGGTGGCATATAAAAAAAAAGACTATAAACTATATTGAACTGCAGTTGAAATTATTTATAGAAGCCACATTTTTGCGCCTGTCATGACAAAGTGTTTCTCTTAAAGTTTTTGGTTATACTGATATTTTTGAAATATGTGTATTTTGTATTCTTGAATTAGTGTTTATATTTCATATATATTTGGTTTGTTCAATATTAAGCATTTATATAATTTTTACTTATGATGTAATATCATTTTTAAGTGTGCGTTTTTGGTAAGTGCTTTTAAATATTATTGTTTGTATATGCATTTCTATACAGGAGGCGAAGAGGAGTTGTGTTTATTTTTTTTACTAGTCGAAGGGGAGATATATGTGTGAGTGTTCTCACACATATGTCCTTTAAAAGCTTATTTATTTATCCAAATTTAATATATAACAAAAAGGAGGGATTAATATAGATTATATAAAATAAATCTTTTTAAATTTATCTAACTCAATTAATTAATTATAGACAATTTCCCGTTTTATTTTTAAATCAAAATTTTCATTTCTTTGTTCTTCTATCGTTACAAACACATTGATCTACGAATAAAATAAGCAATTTTTATATCAGGGTTTTTGAAAAATAGTATGTTTATACATTTTCCCCGGATGGATTAAATCAATTTAGCCATAATTATTTATTTTCAGAGGGTAATTTAAAAAGCCGTTATCAACATATTTCTACTATATACAGCTATTAATAAAATAAAATAATCATTTGATTTCATGTTTATTACCCTTGTATGTTTATGTTAAAAACCTATTATTATTTCAAGAGGGTCATTATAATTCTAAAAATAGATTTATAGGGTTGTTTGATAGTCTAAGCGTCGCCGTCTTTGTTCATTGAGAGTTGAAGGTCATTTGGCATGGCTTCTCAATGTCAAATCGATTTAATATTTGTAACGAACTTTTTATATTCAAAATTTAGTATGAATATCTTAGAAGAACAAAGAAACAGTTTGGCATTCTTTTGGCTGCATTTCAACGATGCCAATCTCGGGGGTTGCGATTTTAAGCTATCTGTGGCTAGCAGATTTAGTGTATCTTTTCGCTTTTGATCATGTCCTAGGTAGACGTTAATTTTTGGTCTCCTCCTCCCTCTCTGTCTAGTTGACGGGGATAGAATATTAGTATCTCCTTACTAATAGAAGAATGAAATGTAAAGTTATTTGTGACTGAAACCTTATTATTATATTGCTGCATTAATAAATCACAGTACTAAAATGATATGTATCCTGATTATTTTGATCAAAAATTATACCTCTGGGGGTTACCGAAGCGGGAGAGCCATCCCTTCCGTGGAGGATCAAAATTGTGATGGCATGTCTCCGGACCACCTCTAGGGGTGTGTCCCAGACCGTCGCCAATTGCCCATCTGCGCAGCATTAGTGCGACGTAAAACCCAATCACCAATCACCCTGATTATTTTGAGGTAAAGACTTCTACTTTATTTTTCAACGATTCTACGATCCGGCATTTGTGTGAACCGAACCTGACAGTGCTAGGCAATAGCATAACAGGAGATACAATTATTCGTCAAGTCTCGAATGAAACTTCTTCATGATTTTTCTGTTAGTTAAGCAGTTAATAGGCATCTAAATTAATTTAAGGTCAGGTGGTCCACAAATCTGAAATAAAATAAAGAAATGAGTTATTTACACATAAAATAAAAATTGATAGATTAATTAATTATCATTGAAAGTAAAAATAATTAATCTGTCCACATTTTTAGTCAATTAAATTTAATGCTTTATTTATTTAATTTCAAACAAACATTTTACTTTATTTTTTTTCTAAATCTTTTTATTTTTTTAAAAATAAAAATACATTTTAAATAAGAATAACTATAATAAAAATATATCTTTTTAGTAAAAATCCGAATTCTTTTCTTTCTTTTTTAAAAATTGTATTAAAAAAAAAGAAAAAGACTGATAATAAACAAAATAGAAACACATTTTTTGCCTTAATGCACTGTTATTTTGAGTTTTTAAGAATAATGTTCTGGACATTTTTAGTTTAATGTCAAACCAAATATGAAGATTTGTGGAATTCCTTTCACTAGCTTATGAGATACAGCGCCCATGAAATTTTATTAACACTTTCGCGATCACTGATGTAGGTTCCCGTCATTTCAAACTCTGTAACTCCGCCAGTGGGAGTTTCTTTCACAATTTTTATGTTGTTTATTTCTTAAGAACATACCCGTACCCAATATTCACATTTGTACAATCAAATATACTATGGATACAAATACTTCAATTAGAAAGATTGTAATTATAATCTACATCCCTTTGTAATATAAATGTGAATACAGAAAATTTTGTTCTGAAATATTGTAACTTGGGAGAATAACGCCCATAGGCGGATCTTACTGTCAAAAAGACAAAAGCATACGGTCGCGAAAGTGTTAACACAGGAGCACACAGACAGACTCACACACACAGAAAATGGTCAAATCGTGTTCAGAACCTCCCAAAACATATAAATCTATCGGGAATCGAAATTCAGAGAATTTTACTGGATACACATTCTTATTGTATATAGTAGGAGGAATTATACAAGAGGGGATAACGTTTCCGAAAAATCATGAAACCAAAATTAAGACATTAAGTAGCACGGTACTGGCCAATGTTTTGGTAGACCACAGACTAAGGAAATACTTAGACCGGGCAAGGCGGTTCTAAAAGTGAAGTCTCAACTGTAACCGAGCCGCCACATTGATATAAGCAAAACATTAATGCGTTTTTCATACAATCGTATTGGTATTATTCTATATTAATTGTAAAAGAGGCTATAAATCGTGAAAAATGGCTTGTGCAGCCTATGGTTGCACCAATAGACCATCTAAGAAGGTTCCGGGAATTACGTTTCACAGGTAAGTTTCAGTAAATATACTTGATCAACAAAAAATTTCCATATTTATTTCAGCGTTATGAGGTGTGGTAGACATTTGCCAGACAAGCGTTGCAGATTAACCATTACGTCGCTGAATAGAATATTGGATATTTATTTTTTTCATTGAGAAATAAAACAAATGTGAACTAGTATGTTGTGGCCACCACAAGACTTTCTTCTATATTTTCCTATACATATTCAATCAGTAACAATATTTAAAAAAAAAAGTACGATTTTTTTTTTTTTTTTTTTTTTTGTGTTAAAAGCAATACATTTTTGGTTAAAAGTAAAAAAAAATCGATAACTTAGTTTTAAATAATCACAGATTTATAGTTCAACATTCATTTTAAAGGTATTGACGAGATCTTTCGAAAGATACCCATCTTCAAAATTTACCCCTCCCCCTGGTGTGGGGGGGTACTTCCCCCCCAGGGGGGTAGCGATGTCCCCACATGCACAGAAATTTTTTCCTAGTTAACTATTACTATTATCAATAACTCATATTAATTTTACAATCACAAGTTAAAAATAACTCTCATTATGTACATTTATACGACATTTTGTCCTATACTGCCATGTTAAAAATTTAGAAAAAATGAGATCACAGCGTCACCTGTTGAGCGATTGATCCCCAAATGTAATCAGCACCAGTTTATGTCGGAGACCAACTAAATAACAAGTTTGGTTAAATTTCGTTAAAAAAAAAAAAAAAAAAAAAAAAAAAACTACTTTTTTTTCTAAGTTTTTTTTGTTAAAAGTAAAAAAAATCGATAACTTTGTTTTAAATTATCACAGGTTTATGGTTCAACCATTCGTTTTAAAGGTATTGACGAGACCTTTCGAAAGATACCCATCTTGAAACTTTGACCCCCCCCGGGGGGGTACTTCCCCCTCCCCCCCAGTGGGGGGGAACCGATGCCCCCACATGCACAAAATTTTTTTCCCAGTTAACTATTACTATTATCAACGAGACCTTTCGAAAGATACCCATCTTGAAAATTTACTTCCCCGGGGGGGGGGTACTTCCCCCCCAGGGGGGGAACCGATGCCCCTACATGCACAAAATTTTTTTCCTAGTTAACTATTACTATTATCAATAACTCATATTAATTTTGCAACTCATATTATTTTTGGTTCGTGAGATACAGCGTCCACAAAAAAATGATACAAACAGACAGACAGACAGACAGACATACATTTTCTAAAAACTATTAATTCGTGTTCTGGACATCCCAAAACATGTAAATCCATCAAAAAACGGAGGTCGAAAATTTTCGCGAATCCAATACTATATTACATATAGAAGAAAGTAAAAAATATGCTTTAATCCCGTTCTTGCCCCCCCCTTCTCCCTGAGGGGGGGGCGATGTTAAAAAAAAACTATGCCAGAAATCTTCGCGGGAGTGTATTCGACAATTTCACAAAGTTTCATGGCGATCGGATGAATGGTGTTGTAATGGATGAAGGATAAACAGACAGACATGCATTCGTTTTTACATATACAGATTGCAATGTTACTGGTTTCTTGCTTGTACCAATATGGCCGCCTGTTGCTCTAAGCGCCTTACAGTTACTTCACTTTTCCCCATTCAAGAAAGCCGTCTGACCGGGTCTAAGTATTTCCTTAGTCTTGTAGCAGTGATGCCAGATTGGGGATTTTGTTCCGATTTTGGGGATTTTTGAGGCTTCTGGGGACAAATCTGGGGAGTTCGTCATGATTTATCCCTACGACTAGAGACTTTCAATAGCTTTATTGTTATCTGGGGATTTTTTTCAAAAATTGCCTTCATTTGGGGAAAAATCTGCTTGATATATATATATATTTTTTTTAAATTTTATTTTCCCTTTTTAGTAGAAATCAATTTGGGGGGTTTTTCGAAAAAAAAAAAAAAAAAAAAAAAAAAAAACCTCATTTGGGGTAATTTGAAGACCTGTTTGGGGAAATAATTTTCGACCATCTGGCATCACTGTCCTGTAGTAGCATCACCAATTGTAACAGTGCACTGAACAATGGCAACCTTTTTGTGTGACAAAAATCGCTTAACTACAGTAAGCCAACATTGAAAATTTCTCGCCAAGCTCTAAACTCTGTGTTCTCTTAGGCAGATAATACCTTTCTTTGTTTCTTTTTTCTTTAAGTTCTTTTTACAGTTTATATTTCCCTTTAAAAGTTAGATTGTTTTGAATATAAAACATATTTTATCACAAGCAATGGTGCTTATATGTTCTGTAAAAGGCTGTAAGCAACGTTTTGTTAAAGGCGGAGATAATATATTTTATTGGTAAATATTTATATTTTATTACTTCATACTTTATAAGTAATTATTTTCGTAAAATGCTTACAACTGCCATATTTAGCGTTTTAAATTAAATTAGTTTAAATATTTCATACCATTTATTAATCCATGATTATTTATGGGAATTAAGGCGAATGTAGACAGACAGACAAACCAAAGTCACAAACGCTTTTGAACTTTACTGGAAAGTGTTAATAACAAGGTAAGAATAAATTTCAGCAGCTATAGTTTTTTTTATACAAGTTTTGCTGGCTGTAACTTTTAATAATAATAATAATAATTATTATAAAGGGTTTATAATCAAAACAAATAATCGCCAATAACGCGATAAATGCCAAAAAAGGTAACCTTTTCAGTACACTCAGCTGTTGTACACTTTCTTATATCCCCGTAATAAAGGAATGCTTTGTCTACTGTTATAATTATTCTATTATGCACTACATATTAGAGTAGACCACGGACTGATAAGTAACCTATTTGTTTCCGAACATCACTTCCCCACCAATCTACCAATTCATTAGCCAAAGCGGTTTTTCTATCGCCAGACGGACATCCCACTTCCTAAAGAGGTAAGACTACTATATAACAGGCTGAATCATTCGTCGCCATTTGACCGGCAAGTCCGTCATTGCTAAACCTAAGTCTATTATATAAGACTATTATAATTATATGAGACTATATAAGCTTATTATATAGTAGTCTTAGGTTTAGCAATGACGGACTTGAAGGTCAAATGTCGGCGACTGATTCAGCCTATTATATAGTAGTCTTACAAAGAGGTTAGAAGATTATAGAGATGTCCTCAACCAGTGTTGCCAGATTTGGGGACTTTTTTATTCAACCCCCGCCGCTAAATTTTAATTTTAACAGTTGCCTAAGCACTTCGAAAGATAAACGTCTATTATGTATAGCAAATATCACTTCTCAAAATTATTGGTGAGAGTTGAATAAAAAAGTCCCCAAATCTGGCAACACTGTCCTCAACCTTAAAATCGGGTATACAATGTGAAGCCATTATCGCTCAAAATTAAATGCCCAAATGTAGCCCAAACACGTGGGTGTGGTTGTAGAGTATAATGACTTTCTGAAGATTGGGCTACTCTTATTGCTCACACTAGCGCACGTGCCAATGTTTGGGCTACATTTGAACCGGTTTTTAGGGTTGCACTGCTGGCTTCAAGCAAAAGACGTTCATCTCTATAATCTTCTAAACTCTTTGCCCACTTCCGACAAAGTAGGCGTTCAACTTCCTTGAAAGCAAGTTTCCCCCGATCCATTTAAAACATGCAAAATCCCAAGAACCAGTTGCCAAGAAAGCAAACTTCTTAAGTTTATAGTTAAAAAAAAAAAAAAAAAAAAAAAACGAAATAAGATAAATATGTCATGTTTTTATTAAAAGAAGTCTGTTGAAAGCTCAAAGCTCATTAGTTTGCATTTAATAAACATAGAAAATCCCTTTCTTTGAATCTGGTCCTACAAGAAGAATTAAACGAAAGAAACCGGGACATATAATGGACACAATATGTAGAATGA
Source organism: Salticus scenicus (assembly GCA_963930645.1). NCBI lineage: Eukaryota > Metazoa > Arthropoda > Arachnida > Araneae > Salticidae > Salticus > Salticus scenicus. Next base: position 42,214,956 of record OZ005662.1, read on the forward strand.
AATAAATATAACTAATGACAATTAAATGCAAATTAATAAAAAATATTTTCAAGGGTAAAAGTTTACAGGGGAAAAAAATCATAAAAAGCATTTAGAAAAACATAAAATATAAATACGCCCAATAAATAAATAAGTAATCTATTTCAATAACGCTTCTTTTCAATAATTCTTCAAATTTGATCGAGGAAGCCAAAGTTTCATGAGAGCAAACGTTAATAATAATAATAATAATAATAATAATGATAATAATAATGACGACAATAACAATAATATAATTTTATAGAGCAAATGAAGCACATCTTTTTTACAAAAAGTGCATTTAAAAAAATAGAGAAATATAACTATACACTGTGATATATTCAGAATCAGGTACAGAAGACATCACCTGAATTGCAACTTTTGTTAAAAATCAATCTTATTATTTTAGTGAAACTAAAAAATAAATACTCTTGTGAAAAAACTTAACAATGTTTTAATAATAATACGAAATAGTATATAACCATTCCTTTTAACATCCTGTTCATACAGGAAAATCATAAAAACATGCATCACATATATATGTGATTCCTAGCATGTGTAAAAATTACAGAGAAGTTCAGGAGAACGACTTCTCTCTACACAGTGCATAATCCAAGTCTCTAGAGTTATTTCTGATTTTTCAGTCCTTCAAAATTTTGATGAGATGCAAAGGACGAGGGGGGGGGGAAACTATTCTCCCACAAGATGACAGCAAATCAGAAAGTTTTTGGTCACGTGGGATACATAAGTTCACGCCTAGTTTAATAGTTCATTTGCGTTTGCTCGGCGTCAAAATGTCTCGGTATAACCTTCGCCTGGGAGCGCAAGGCGGCATTATTAAAGTCGAGGGTGAAATTGAGGCGACTTTGTATCTGAGAGTGTGAAAGGATGCACGGAATGTCCGTTTTCATGATTTCGCAGACAGAGAGGCCTTCGGACCTCACACTGGCAGTCGAGTGCAAAAGAAGAAAACCTTGACGATGTCACAACACACAATAAAATAAAACTATAGCTATAAATAGGGTGCCTTTCATCTGATATATTTTTATCAGAAAACGCAAACTTTTATACAAGTAGACTACATTTAAAATATGTAGGAGTTCTATAGAAAAAGTAACTGTGTTTCTTCTAAAAGTGAATTTAGAGAAATAGAAAAATATCTGTTAAACACACACACACAGAAAGAAGACGAAAAGAAAAATATTTACAGGCTTTAAATAACATGCATTTAAAATTTGTTAATCTTTAACATGTCAGGAAACCAAAGTTTTATAAGAGCACAAACAACAAAACAAACAACAACAAAAAAAAAAAAAAAGTAAGACTTCAATTGAATATGCAGAATAAAATATATCTTTTTTGCATTTATGAAAAAAAAAAAGTTAAAAGCAATTTTGTCGAAAGACGTCTATTGAAAGCTCAAATCGTCTGTGTCAAACGGCCGTTATTCTGCGTTTAATGAGCACAGAAAATCAGTCTCTTTGGACTCAGTTCTACAAGAAAAAACAAGTAGGGGGGGGGGGGGCATATTATAGGACAAGATGGGGACCGAAATAAACTCAATCATGTAATCATGAACGATTATAAAATTGTGCCAAAAAATTAACGAAAAATCATTTCCGAGTATTATAGATGACAACATTTTAATTTATTCCGGAGTAATTTTAGCCCCGACTTAATTTCGCATCACTTTATTTATGGAAAAATTTTCTTCAGTATATAACATCGATAAAATAAGAAAAAGTTGCTCTTAAAAAATAAGTGGTATGAAATAAAGGAGGGGCTAAAAATACTCCGGAATAAATTAAAATGTTGGCAACTATGGAGTATACACGCACACACAAATAAATAATAAAATAAAATAAAAATAAAGAATATGCGTTCAAAAAGTTCATATGAAACTTTGAAAAATATAATTAGGTTCATAAAAACGAAAAAAAAAAGTATAACTTTTCAGAAGTATGTGAGAAAGTCAAAGCTTAAGAAGAATAAAAGTATTTTTATTTTTTTAAGTAATAATAATAATTTTACAGTAAAAAAAAAAAATCTTCTTTACATAGTGCATCTATAATTACTGCTTATATTTGAATACATTTTCTTAAAATAGAAAATACATTTATAGATTTAAATAGTGCACTTTGAAATTAATGAATAGGAAATGCCAATTCAATATCAATCTAAAGTTTTTATAACTGTATAATACGTCCTTAAATTATGTAAGTGTTCGTTAAAAATAAAAAAAAACATTTTCTTCAAAACAGAAATTTAATGAATATAAGTATGCGAAACATAAATGTAAATAAACGATCCCACATACCCACCTATATATGTAATATATATGGGCGTGTGTGTATATAATATACACACACACGCTGAAAAAAAAAAAAAAAGAAAGAAAGAAAGAAAGAAATGAAATGAAAAAGTTTATAAAATAACATGCATTAAAACCGGTGAATTTAAAATATGTTAGGAAGTTAAATTTTTATAAATGAACAGAGTATTAAAAAAAAAAAAGAAAAAAAGAAAAAAAAGAAATTAAATGAAAAAAGATTATAAAATAACATGCATTAAAACCTGGTCAATCTAAATATGTTAGGAAGTCAAATTTTTATAAAAGTACAGAGTATTGAAGAAGAAGAAGAAGAAAAAAAAAAAAGTTTATAAAATAAACTTTAGCATTGAAGCTGATCTATTAAAAATATGTTAGGAAGCCAAATTTTTATAAAAGTACAGAGTATTGAAAATAATTTTAAAATAAAAATAAAAATGAAAAAAGTTTATAAAATGGCATACATGTAAAGTAACATGTATTAAGATTGGTCAATTTAAAATATGTTAGGAAGCTGAATTTTTATAAAAGTACAGATTATTGAAAAAAAAAAAAAAAAAGAAATGAAATGATATATATATATACATATATTTTAATAACATCCATTAAAACTTGCCAATCTAAAATATATTAGGAAGCCAAATTTTTATTATAATACAGAGCATTAAAAAAAGTTTTAAAAATAATATGCATTACAACTTGTGAATCTAAAATATATTAGGAAGCCAAATTTTTATTATAATACAGAGCATTAAAAAAAGTTTTAAAAATAATATGCATTACAACTTGTGAATCTAAAATATATTAGGAAGCCAAATTTTTATTATAATACAGAGCATTAAAAAAAGTTTTAAAAATAATATGCATTACAACTTGTGAATCTAAAATATATTAGGAAGCCAAATTTTTATTATAATACAGAGCATTAAAAAAAGTTTTAAAAATAATATGCATTACAACTTGTGAATCTAAAATATATTAGGAAGCCAAATTTTTATTAAAATACAGAGCAATAAAAAAAGTTTTTAAAGTCTCATGAGTTAAAACTTGTCAATCTAAAAATGTTAAGAAGCCAAATTTTCAGAAAAATACAAAGTAAAAAAAAAAAAAAAAAGTAGAAAGAAATGAAATGAAATAAAAAAGGTTATAAAATAACGTGCATTAAAACTGGTCAATCCAAAATATGTAAGGAAGCCAAATTTTTATAAAAGTACAGAATATTAAAAAATAAAAAAAAGTTCACTGGAATAAAACATAATTTTCACTTTAAAAAATGTATTTATGGGAGAAAAAAATGTAAAGAATAAAAACTAAAAAGTAATTTTATCAAAAGACGTCGTCTGTTGAAAAGCTCAAAGCGCCTGTGTTAAACGGCCGTTATTCTGCGTTTAATGAGCACTGAAAATCACTCTCTTTGAACTCAGTTCTACAAGAAAAACCAAGGGAGAAAAAAAAAGGGGCGTATAATGGGGCAAGATGTAGAACGAAATAAACCCAATCAAGAACAATTATAAAACTATCCCAAAAAATTAAATAAAAATCATTTCCGAGTTCTTACAGTTCATTTCACGTTCCCCTTTGATCATTTGTTGCCAACGGGAATTCTAATTTGAACACAAAGGGAGGTTCGCGGGGAAGTAAATCGTTTCACTACATCCCTTCTACTGAAATTTACCGCCCCCTCGGGGTATTCCAGAAAAGCGATTATTGGTGAGAAACGAAATTTTCCTTCTCTACATACCTATTAGCTACTTTTCAGTGGGGGGTTTGATTTTAAATTACTTTAAATTTTTTTCTCTCCTACGAAAAAAAAAAAAAAAAAAAAAAAGGATGGTGGTGAAAAAAAATGTGTGTAGTTTTATTTATGTGTAATTCAGTAATTTTGAAAAGGCTAATTTCGTGACGGCTTAATTTTAAAAAGAGGAGGCGTTCGTAATTGATTTTTATAAAATGACGCCTGACGTGAAAATTTACAAATTGTATTTAGCGGTATTTTGCTGATTTTAAAGCTTGTCTAGACGAAAAAAAAAAAAAAAAAAAAAAGAATTGAAAAATGCGCTAAGTGGGTAATTGTGATACATATTACAATTATATTCACGAATTTATCAAGATATATTTATTTGAATTTATTTATTCTCTTTTGTGCGATAAAAAATAATCTGTGTGACAACAGTTTTTCGCTTAGAGATAAAAAATAATCTCATCATTTTATTTGCAAGATTAAACGATGTATAAAATTCCTTGGGTTAAACCTTTTTTTTTTTTCTTTTGAATAATTCTTTTTTTTTTTTTTTTAACAGCCATAGGAAAAAAAAAAAGAGATTATACAGTCTGTATCCCGAGAGAATGTTTATAATTAGAAAAGCTGAAGTAGTTCAGCTGAACATTTTTTTTCTCTCTCAACATTTCTTTTAAGATTTCATTATCTCTTTCAAAGCCATATTCATTTTTTTTTTTTTTTTAAGAAAATGTTCATTAAAAATATTGAAAATAAAAATTTACTTTATAAAAAAAGAATTGTGTTTATTTATAAAAAGTTTTTTAATTTTTTTCTGATTATGAAAGAATTATTTATTTATTTATTTATTTATTTTTTTTTTTTATTTTATTTATTTATTTATTTCATTAAAGCAGTGCAAGAATACACAAAAAATAAAAAGAACTACGAATAAAATTATATCTTTGATTTAAAATAAACTGAATTTAAAAAAAAAAAAAAAAAAAAAAAAAGAAAAAAAGAAAAAGAAAAAAAAAAAAGAAAAAAAGGTTTTAATATCATTTTAATTTAATTTTCGGTATTTCAACTTCTGTGAATTGTGTTTATATATTCTCAATTTTTATTATAAATGATTCATTTATACTCTTTTTGTAATTTGATTTATGGTTTTTTTTTTTTTTTCCCTAGTGGCGCGGCATTCGCTGGAGGGTCATCGAATTCATGACCATTTGTGAAGGGGCACTCGATCTGCGTCATCGCTAGCTTTAAGAGGGTCCATGTCTTCTCTGCGATTTGAACCCAGGCCCAACAATGTACCAGTCAGGGACGCTAACCACTACGCTATTTGATTTATATATTTTCGATTAAAACGATATCGAAATGACTATTTTAAAAATAGAATTATGTTAAAATAACGATAATATAAATGTAATAAATTTTGATTGTGATATTTTGATTCCATATATAAGCCAATCGTTTGATCGTAATATAAATTTACAAAATTTCTAATGATTTTCAGATTCCCTTTAATTTTTGAGAAATTAATAATCCTAAAATAAAAAATCTTCTCCTCCCCCCCCCCCCCAAAAAAAAAAAAAAAAAAAAAAAAAAAAAAAAAAAGTAATATTTTATTAACATTATTATTTCACAAATATTAAACCATGTAGCAAGCACAACCATTTTTTTTCTTTTTTACTTATTTTTGTTTATTTCGTCTATGAAATTTATACATTTAAATAACATCTTTTTCATCTCCCGTATAATAAATAATAAACCAAAATTAAAAAGAAATTTAAATTTATATCAGTATATTATAAGTATTTATAATAATAATATTTTATACACGAATAGTAATAGAAATACAGTTCCCGCCGCTTATTAAAATCACATTCGTTCTGAGCCAAAGTGATTTTATTAAGCGGCTGATTTTTATATCCGGCGAACGTTCAGGTATTACTTCCCTAAATTTCGAAAGGAATTTCAAATGGTAACGAATAATGGAATTAGTAAGCAATATTAGTTAATTTTTGGAAGATAATTAAGTAATTGTTTCTTCGATATAAGTAAATTAAACGCATTATAAGTTCCCGTGCACTTTCGTTAGAGGAAAAGAGTTCACTTTACCGAAAGTTCACGCTGTTCTTATAAATTTAAAATCTTTCCGTTTAAACCTCATGAATTATAGTAATTTGAAAATAAGAACTAGAAATTGACTTTTAATAATTAGAAAAAAAAAAAAAAAAAAAAAAAATCATTTATTTCAAATCAAATTTTTATGTTATTACTGCGCTTTGAAGAATGCATTCCTTGAAATTGTTACGGAGATAAGTTACGGGGCAACTGTGCTGCAAGTGTAAAATCTTCAACAATGAGCAGTAACAGATGATTTATTGTGCTTTAATTTATCTTTCTATTAAAAAAACGCACACACACACACACAATGCAAATAAAAAACCTTTTTCAGTGTGCATAAATGATATTTTTGGCTGCTGAGGAGATATTTTTGAGTTTATTAACCGGCGATGCTGATTTTATTAAGCGGCGGCTTCAAAAGTAGTTTGTATTGATTTGATTCCGGTCCTGGCGATTTGATCAGATTAAGCGGCTGATCTTATTAACTAGTGATTTTATTAAGCGGTGGTTACTGTAATCATAATAATTAGTGTGATTGTAATTAAAGTGATTCTATTCACATCCCTCTAGAAACTATTTTATGAATAGGATTTTGATGAAATTTGGAATGTATTATATATTATCATAGTTATCAACTGTTACGCTTTTTAACAACCGGAAAAATGTAATAGAATTCTTGTATAAAAATTTCTCTTACAATTCTCTGATAACCAAAAAGCGTTAAAGTTGGCAAGTAATAATACATGCCAACATCCTAATTATTATTCCGTAGTATCATTAACCCCGCCTTCTTTTTTACACCACTATTTTTTATCTTGCTTAATCGTAATTGCATTTGAAGTATGTTACTCTACAAATTTACTGCATAGCTGCCAATATTTTAATTTATTCCGGAGTATTTTTAGCCCTGCCTTTAATTCGTACCACTTATTTTTTTACAGTAATTTTGTCTTATTTTATCGAAGTTATATATTGGAGAAAATTTTTCTATAAATAAAGTGATGCGAAATAAAGGCGGAGCTAAAAGTGCTCCGGAATAAATTAAAATATTGGCAGCTATGGGTGTGAGAAAAAGGGTGGGACTAACAAAACTACGGAATATTTATTAAGATGTTGGCGATTATGAACTATGTATATCTGGTAACATTTATAATTTATTCTAGAGTACTATTAGCCCCGCCCTTTTCTCACACCAGTGTGATTTTAGAGAAATTTTCTCCAGTATGTAATTATGTTGAAATAACATACTTGCCAACCATCTCATTAATAAGCGTACAATTGTAAATACCCCTTGAAAAAAACGCCCTTTTTTAAACCCCACTTTATTTTTAAAGTAATTCTCTTCAAATGTTGTTACGACGATTAAATAAGAATAAAATTACTCTAAAAAATGACTGGTGTGAGAAAAAAGGCGGGTACTAAAAATTGTACGGTTCATAATGAGATAGTTGGCACGTATGAAATAAGAAGAAAAACGTTTTGAAAACACACTGGTGTGAAAAAAGGGAGGGGCTAACAGTACACCAGAAAAAATTATAAATGTTACCAGGTATGACTATGTATTATAGAATATGGGAAAAATACTTTTACATTCAAAAAAGGGTTAGTTCAAATTTAAGGGGGAGAAAAAAGAAGAAAAATATTTCTTGATGTATTTTCAAAATTATTTATTTAATTATTTATTAATTCTGGTACGTCTCCAAAATTTTAGAAAATCAACTAGTTCCAATATGAATTCTACACGTCAATTTTCTGGTAGGAAATACTTTAACGTATTATTATTGTTATTACATAACTAGCATCTTGTATGATTTTTTTTTTTTTTTTTTACTGGAAATTTTTAATTGAAATTTTTAATAAGTTTTATAGCAGTTTTTGTGATTAAACATGATCAAATAAAATTTTTTGCAGAGAAACTCTAGTGCTAAAAACCGTAAAATTGGTACGTATGTTGTTATTATTATTATTACTTTAAGATATCATTTTCTTATAGACTACATGGCTTATATACGGAATACCCTTAAACGTCCGATGTTTTACGAAAGTTTAAAACCATACGATATTATTAATTCATAATTCATCTAAACAATAATAACTTCTAAAAAGTTTACTATAAAGTTTAATTTTTAGATATTATAACAGAATAAGGTTTTTTATTTAATTAATAAGGTACATTATACATAAATTTTGCAAATATTGTTTTGATTGTACAAAAATTACACAAAAAACTTTACAGTGATTAAAACGTCTTTCTATTCCTTTATAAATACGTGTACAAAATTTGAGCAGTATTTTATAAAGTGACCTGGAGATATACTGAAACAAAGCTGTCTGATATTAATAATAATAAATAATAAAAAGCCTACGCAATAATAAAAAGCCGCCTGTGGGCGTTATTCTCCCCAGTTTCTATATTTCAGAACAAAATTTTCTGCATTCACGTTTATATTACAAATGGATATACATTATACTTATACCCTTTCTAATCAAAGCTTTTATATCTATTGTATATTGATAGTACAAATATGAATATTGGGTATTTTTTTTTTATTTTTTTTTTTTTTTAAGAAGTGTGAATAACAATCAAATTGCAAAAGAAACGCCCACTGGTGGAGTTAGAGATTTTCAAATGACGTAAATCTACGTTAGCGGTCACGAAAGTGGCGAAAGTGTTAACACTTTTGCGACCGCATGTTTTTGTCTTTCTGACGGTAAGGTCCCCCTGTGGGCGTTATTCTCCCAAGTTACAATATTTCAGAACAAAATGTTTGTATTCACATTTATATTACAAATGGATATGCATTATAATTATATTATTTCCTATCAAAGTATTTGTATCCATAGTATATTTGATTGTAAAAATATGAATATTTGATACATTCTTTAGAAATAAATAACATACAAATTGCGAAAGAAACGCCCACTGGTGGAGTTACAGATTTTCAAATGACGGGAATCTATGTCAGCGGTCGCGAAAGTGTTAATATGTTATTGGCAATTTCAAATGCCATGTAAGTGTGTTTACAGAAAAATCTCAAAGGTATTTAAAAATGGTAAATGGCAATTGTGAAATTCAAAATGCTGTAGCTGGATAACTTTAAATAAATGAATAAACAAGAAGTTTTATTTATTTATTTATTTATTTTCATAATGAGAAAAAAAACTTCCATTTTGTTAAGTAATACGCATTTTCACTTGTAAATACGTACATAAGTGTGTTTATATAAGTATTTCAAAAATACTTAAAAAAGGTAAATGTCGATTGTGATAACTTTAAATAAATAAGTAATCCAAAAGTATTTTCTTTCATAATGAGAAAGAAAAAAAACTCTCCATTTTAGTTAATTAATATGCATACTTAATTGTAAATACATACTGAAGTGTATTTACTGAAATATTTAAAAATGATAAATGTCTATTGTAAAATTTAAAATTTTGCAGTTGAATAACTTGAAATAAATAAATAAATAAATAAAGCAATAATTTATGTGTTTATAGTTAAATACTAAAAGAATATTATTTTTCATGATTTTTATTTTATTTGGATCTTGATCACTCGCAAACAACTCATCTCAACTCTCATAATTTTAAAAGATTCCAATTCGATTACAAACAAACATATTTTTCGATAGAAATTTTAATCTCCAGTTATTACACAACAACGTGAAACTTTTTAGCTAATCACTCGACCAATTACAAATATCGTGCATCACAAGTATTCGATAAACCTTTCCCTTTCTCTTCAAGTACCAATTCCAGTTTTTAGCCTTCCACTCCTTGCAATTTTCTGTCGATTTCAGCGAAAAGGGACTTCAAAGGCCACCTCCTCTTCAAGTTTGTTTCAAGGGGGAAGATACAGTTGTTCTGTAAAGTTCTCGATTTCGCTTGACAGGTCAGTTATTGTTGGATGAAAGCATATTAAACAAATTAACCCTTTGATCTCGTTTTAGGTAAAGTGAAGATCTTTAAACCAATTTTCCGACTTAGATGAATGATGTTCAGTTTTATATGTAACCAGAGTCGATCATCAGCAAAAAATGAAGATGCTTTGTTTTAATAAGTGTCTTTAGTTTATCTTTGGCGTGTAAAGAGTCATAACATAAATTTTTATGCATTGGTTGTTTATGTTGTATTTTGCATAAACGAACTAAAGAAACTACTGGAAGAAGTTAATCGTGAATTTTTATGTGTTATTAACATTTAATAAAAATATCGGAAATGTTCTCTTGTAAGAGATTTTCTTGAAGTAAAAATATTTTAGTCTAGAAATATTTCTATTCTTTCATGAAAAATTAGAAATTTAAATTGGTGCAATATTTACATTATTTTGAATTTTCTTATGTATTTTTAAAGCATATTGAGCAAATTAACCCTTTCGTATCGTTTCCGATAGAATGAAGATAATTAACCAATTTTCTGACTTGGATGAGTGTTGTTCAGTTTTATATGCAAACAGAGTCGATCATAAGCAAAAAATGAAGATGCCTTGTCTTAACAAGTGTCTTTGATTTATCTTTGGAGTGTGAAGAATCATAACATAAATTTTCATGAAATGATTGTTTAAGTCATATTTTGCTTTAATGAACTGAAGGAATACTCGGGAAACAATCTACTAAAAGAGGTTAATCGTGAATTTTTATATGCTATTAACATTTGATAAAAATATCGAAATGGTCTCTTGTAAGAGATTTTCTTTAAGTAAAAATATTTAAGCCTAGAAGTATTTCAATATTTTCATGAAAAATTAGAAATTTAAATTAATGTAATGTTTACGGTATTTTGAATTTTTTTAAAAATCTTTTTTAAAGTACTATGTTTATATGAAAGCATGTTGAGCAAATTAACACTTTTATTGCGCGTTAGGTAAAGTGGAGATGTTTAACCAATTTTTAGACTTAAATGAATGTTGTTCAGAATCATAGCTGCCAACATTTTAGTTTATTCCTGGGTATTTTTAGCCCCGCCTTTATTTCGTACCACTTTTTTAAAGAGTATTTTTTCCTTATTTTATCACAGTTATTTTTTAATTACTAAAAAAAGAAAAAAAAAAAGAGTTTGTATGTTAATTTTTCGACATAAAACAAAATATATTTATATATTCACTTATTTATTTATATTTATTTATATTTGGTTGTTGCAGATTTGACGCATATTCTAAGATATTTTTAGAAATTAAATGGCAAAATTGGATATTGGCAGATATCTCTTGGCATAACCAACAGAGACAATGCAAAATTACAGATTGAAGGGAATAGTACAACATTTCGTACACTAAATAAATAAATAAAATAATGGAAAGTACTAAAAAAAATCTTCAAATTATTCTGACTAAATGAAAGCGAAATTTTATCAACAATTGAAAATAATTTTAAGCACTTTACAACGAATTTGAAAAGTGTTTATGACTTGAGTTTGTCTGTCTGTCTGTCCGCGCTCTAACTACCGTAAATATTCATGGAATTCATTGAAACTGATATATGTTATTCACATTCTTTACTGATTGCTACCTTTAGATAATGGGGTAAATGCTACAACTTGTTTGTGTACAGATACACCCGAAGTTATTCCAAAGAATTATTTGTATAAACTACATTTTAATATGTTTATATTCCACAAATCATAATAAAATTGGCATTTATTATTCATAAGCGCAAGCAAATGTTTTCTATAGAATAGAGTATTAGCATTAAGATTAGACCATACAAATATAATCATATACATTAAAGACTGCAATTGGAAATTGTTGTATTTACTTTTTCGTTTTTAATAAACATTATTAACACTTTCTAATAATGTTTAAGTGTTTATAGTTTGAATTAGTCTATCTGTCTCTCTTTCTGTCCATATGACTGCTTGTCTATCGTCTGTCCGCCTCTATCACCCATAAATATTTCCAAAATTTCTTCAAGATGTTATATGTTATTAAAGTTTACTATGGCATGTTCCCTATTTAAAATGGTATAGGCAGAATGAATAAAATGTTGTACAAGAGCACCTAAAAGAACTCCAATGCATTGTATTTTAGGTGACGCATTTTTATAAATCATGTTTGAATAATTTTGTGCTGCATAAAGACATTTTTATACATATGCTAAAAAATGTCTTTTCACAAAATTATGATATGTTCAGAGTTGCCAAGTTTTATAATTTTTTCCGGAGCATTGTTTGCCCCGCCCTTTTTTCACACCGGAAATTTTAAAGAATTATTTTCCTCTTACTTAACTATTGTCATGTACAAAAGAGAAATATTTTATAAAATTTCTGGTGCGAAAAGAAGGCGGAGCTAAAATTACTCCGGAATAAATTATAAAAGTTGGCAACTCTGTATGTTTAGCATTAAATTTTACATGACTAAACTAAAATATTCAGATACATTAAAGGCTACAATTGGAAATTGCTTGAATTGCATTTATGTGTGTGCTAAGCTTTTTCAACACATTCTAACAATATTTAAGAGTGATTATGAACTCTGTTAGTATGTCTGCCTGTCTTTCTGTCCTACCTTTCCGTTGTGTGATCTCGTAGTCAAAATACAGGGAAGATTAACCAGTGAATCGCGTACTTACATTTTAGTCCAGGCAACGAAGGCCAAAATTTGACGAATAGAGGAAAAAAATCGTGTAGTTTTGAAATTTTACATACTCATAGCCGAGAGGGTCCTGAACAACATACTAAAAGTCCCCGCCCGTGGGGGGTGAGCGGGGGGCAGGGGGGCATTTAAGGGGGGCAATTTTCAGTTTTTATTAAATATCTTAAAAACTATCGCATTTAGAGGAAAAATGTTAATTACAAAATTAATCTACGTAAAATTTCCTACAAAAATGTATATTACATTTTGTTTGTACGATCATTAGTTTAGAAGATATAGGGAGATGAAATAACACATTTTCTTGAAAAATTCTTTTTTGCAATAGTAAAATCAACTAAAGTGTGCAATTAAGTTCTTGTCAAATATTTTCTAATGTAAAAAACAAATATATACATAGGGAATATGTAAGGATAATACAGCATGTTTTGTAAGTTTTAAATAATTTTAAGGCTAGTAGGCGCAAGTGGCGTTTTGAGTAAAAATCTGGATAAGTCCAGTCAAAATAGGAAAAATAGAAAAAAAAAAAAATCGTGTAGTTTTGAAGTTTTGCACACTCATAGCCGAGAGGGTCCTGAACAACATACTAAAAGTCCCTGCCCGTGGGGGGGTGAGCGGGGGGTAGGGGGGCATTTAAGGGGGGCAATTTTCAGTTTTTATTAAATATCTTAAAACCTATCGCATTTAGAGAAAAAATGTTAATTACAAAATTAATCTACGTAAAATTTCCTACAAAAATGTATATTACATTTTGTTTGTACGATCATTAGTTTAGAAGATATAGGGAGATGAAATAACACATTTTCTTGAAAAATTCTTTTTTGCAATAGTAAAATCAACTAAAGTGTGCAATTAAGTTCTTGTCAAATATTTTCTAATGTAAAAAACAAATATATACATAGGGAATATGTAAGGATAATACAGCATGTTTTGTAAGTTTTAAATAATTTTAAGGCTAGTAGGCGCAAGTGGCGTTTTGAGTAAAAATCTGGATAAGTCCAGTCAAAATAGGAAAAATAGAAAAAAAAAAATCGTGTAGTTTTGAAGTTTTGCACACTCATAGCCGAGAGGGTCCTGAACAACATACTAAAAGTCCCTGCCCGTGGGGGTGAGCGGGGGGGCAGGGGGCATTTAAGGGGGCAATTTTCAGTTTTTATTACATATCTTAAAAACTATCGCATTTAGAGAAAAAATGTCAATTACAAAATTAATTTACGCAAAATTGCCTACAAAAATGTATATTACATTTTGTTTGTACGATCATTAGTTTAGAAGATATAGGAAGATAAAATAACACATTTTCTTGAAAAATTCTTTTTTTGCAATAGTAAAATCAACTAAAGTGTGCAATTAAAAGGGTTCTTGTCAAATATTTTCTAATGTAAAAAACAAATATATACATAGGGAATATGCAAGGATAATACAGCATGTTTAGTAAGTTTTAAATAATTTTAAGGCTAGTAGGCGCAAGTGGCGGTTTGAGTAAAAATCTAGGTAACGAAGACCCAAAACCGATCAACATTAAAAAGAAAAATCGTGTAGCTTAGAAATTGAGCACAGTTATAAAGTTAAGTGCCCTGAATAACATACTAAAAGTCCTTAACCATGGGGGGGGGGGGCATTTAAAGGGTGCACATTTCAGTTTTTATTAAGTATCTTGAAAACTATCGCATTTAGAGAAAAAAAAGTCTCAAAGATATAAGATTTTTTTAATGTTGATCAGTTTAGGGTCTTCGTTATCTGGATTTTTACCAAAACACCACTTGCGCCTACTAACCTTAAAATTATTTAAAACGTACAAAACATGCTGTATTATCCTTACATATTCCCTATGCATATATTTCTTTTGCACATTAGAAAATATTTTATCAGAATCCTTTTAATTCCACAATTTAGTTGATTTTACTATTGCAGAAAAAAAAAAAAAAGAATTTTTCAAGAAAATGTGTTATTTCGTTCCCCTATATCTTCTAAACTATTGATCATACAAACAAAATAGAATATACAATTTTTTTAGGAAATTTCACGTAGATTAATTTTGCAATTGAGATTTTTTTTCTCTAAATGTACTTAATAAAAACTGAAATGTGCCCCCTTTAAATGCCCCCCTCCCATGGTTAGGGACTTTTAGTATGTTATTCAGAGCACTTAACTTTATAACTGTGCTCAATTTCTAAGCTACACGATTTTTTTTTTTTTTTTATGTTGATCGGTTTTGGGTCTTCGTTATCTAGATTTTTACTCAAATCGCCACTTGCGCCTGCTAGCCTTAAAATTATTTAAAACTTACAAAACATGCTGTATTATCCTTTCATATTCCCTATGTATATATTTGTTTTTTACATTAGAAAATATTTGACAAGAACCCTTTTAATTGTACACTATAGTTGATTTTACTATTGCAAAAAAGAATTTTTCAAGAAAATGTGTTATTTCATCTCCCTATATCTTCTAAACTAATGATCGTAAAAACAAAATGTAATATACAGTTTTGTAGGAAATTTTGCGTAGATTAATTTTGTAATTGACATTTTTTCTCTAAATGCGATAATTTTTAAGATATGTAATAAAAACTGAAAATTGCCCCCCTTAAATGCCCCCTGCCCCCCGCTCACCCTTCACGGGCGGGGACTTTTAGTATGTTGTTCAGGACCCTCTCGGCTATGAGTGTGCAAAACTTTAAAACTACACGATTTTTTTTTTCTATTTTTCCTATTTTGTCTGGACTTATCCAGATTTTTACTCAAACCGCCACTTGCGCCTACTAGCCTTAAAATTATTTAAAACTTACAAAACATGCTGTATTATCCTTGCATATTCCCTATGTATATATTTGTTTTTTACATTAGAAAATATTTGACAAGAACCCTTTTAATTGCACACTTTAGTTGATTTTACTATTGCAAAAAAGAATTTTTCAAGAAAATGTGTTATTTCATCTCCCTATATCTTCTAAACTAATGATCGTACAAACAAAATGGAATATACATTTTTGTAGGAAATGTTACGTAGATTAATTTTGTAATTGACATTCTTTCTCTAAATGCGATAGTTTTTAAGATATTTAATAAAAACTGAAAATTGCCCCCCTTAATTGCCCCCCCTGCCCCCCGCTCACCTCCCACGGGCGGGGACTTTTAGTATGTTGTTCAGGACCCCCTCGGCTATGAGTATGCAAAATTTCAAAACTACACGATTTTTTTCTTCTATTTTTCCTATTTTGACTGGACTATTTGGAAGGTGATAATAATCTCTATGAAATGCATGGTTTTTCGTTCTTGCTTGAATTATTAAATGCATTAAAAAATAATAAAACAAAAAGCAAAATAAAATTCACAAATATTGTAATATAATTTTCACATGTCTCTATTTAAACGGAAATTTTATTGATTTATGCAATGAAGAATTTGAAATGACGATAAAGAACAGCTTTTATGTTTGATAATGAGAATAAAAACAAATATTAATATTATTATTTATTATGAAAGTATTTTAAGCAGTGAATTGTCGATTTATTTTTATTAAACAATTATTTTTAAAATCCTGCCCAAAGAAATGTTTTAAAAATGGTGTTAGGGATAATTTAGAAAGCAAAAATTGACAAAATAAACCAGTTTTTATTTGTATTACATAAATTAATAAATTTGAATGTATTTCAATTTCTTAAAGTAAAATTATATATTATTTCTATATTTTAATACGAGTATTTTGGAGTGGTACTCACACTACTTTCTTTTATCTTATATAATTATATACTTATCATTAAAGTTGAAGGTGAAAGATAAGAGATTATCAATTGGACAATTGCAGAAGACCCTTATATAACAGTTCAAATCTGATTTAAAAACAATTTTATTCGGGATATACTGTATATGTGTATGGGAAAGCTGCCACACCTAAACATCCCTTTTGAGTGTTGTTGCTACATTTAAAAACATTTAAAGCTGTCATTAAATATATATATATATATATATATTTAGTGAATTACCACTTAATTGAATTACCCTTTCAAACTCATGCGACTAATTTTGAGTAGCCCTATATTTTATCTGTAAATTGTATTCACACCAAAGAGCGTTCCTAAATGTAGCACAACAAACAAAAATAAACAAATGCAGTAGAACCTCGATTATCCGAACCTCGAGTAACCGAAACTCTCCGTTAACCGAAGTCGGTTTCTTCTTCACTTTTTTTTTTTCACTATCTACTATCATCCAAAATTTTCTCTTAACAAACATGTATTTTTAAAGTTTTTTTTTTTTTTTTCCCACATTCCTTTTGTATGCAAGCCGTTCTTTCCAAACTACGAAGTGCAGATAAATATTTTAGATGGTTATTGATGAATTCTCGATTATCCGAAAATTTTGATTATCCGAAGAAGGTTCGGTCGCAATTACTTCGGATAATCGAGGTTCTACTGTACTTAAATACATGTGGTTATAGTTAAAGTTATGTTTTCAAAACGCTATAACTTTAAAACTACTGTTGAGAATAACTTGCTATTTTATCAGAACAATTGTTAGGCAATGGAATAATGTTTGGCAAAGGAAAAAAAAAAAAAAAAAAAAAAAAAAAGAAGTTCCAAAATTTACCGTTAATCATTCGTAAGATGTTTGTTTCATGATGCTCGTCTTTTTCTCGTTTCACTATCACTGTTTCCGCTGTACACACGCATACTTGCCAACCATCTCATTAATAACCGTACAATTGTTAACGCCCCCTGAAAAAACGCCCCTTTTCTCACACCACTGTATTTTTAGAGTTATTCTCTCCAAATGTTGTTACGATTAAATAAGTCTAAAATTACTCTAAAAAATTATTGGTGTGAAAAAAAAGGCGGGTACTAAAAATTGTACGGTTCATAATGAGATGGTTGGCAGGTATGCACACGTATTCTTGTCTTTTTGCTAAAAAAGTTGTCGTAAACCCTTAAAGTCTATTCTTTCCTGCTATTCTATTCTATTGCTAACAACATTCCTGTGTTTAATGAATCTATTTAGGCATTTCTTTTGAGATTACCTTGACAGCGCCATCTATAGGCACATTTTATGAATACTTTTTTCCTTCACCAAACAATATTCCATTGCCTCACGATTGTTCTGGTAAAATATCAGGTCATTCTGGCCGTTAGTTTTGAAATTATAGCGTTTTGAAATCGTAACTTTAATTATAATCACCCTGTATATAAAATCGTAACAAAAATTAAAATATACTTTGTATCATTTCAAACCATAGCGTTAATATATGTTTCTGTTGCCGTGTAAGTAAAGGATAAAGACCTTTCATATCATATTCTGTGTGAAAGATGGTTTTATGTATATAAAAATACATATGATCTTTTCTTTTTATTTAGTGCAAGTTAAAAATGTTAAACTGTACCCAGTGCTATCAAATTAAAGGACTATTATGCCTAATCACTTCGATGGTTATTCGTTTATGTTATATATCAAATGTAGCTTCTCAAAATTATTGGTGTTAGTTTAATAAAAGAGTCCCAAAATTTTTCAACACTGACTCTACATTCTAGCCAGGAAACCATCCTTACTGTAATAATAAAAAAAATCGAAATAAGTTTAAATCGAAAAAGCATATATAAATATGTTTTTTGACGCATCAAACAATTGCCCTCGTCAGCTCGTTTTCGAGTTATAAATTCTGAAATGTTGCTAATAATCGTGCCGCCATGCCTGAATCGATAAGACCACGCTTTACTACAATAATGAATGACATCCAAAACAAGCCGAAATCGAAAGAGCATAGACAAACGTGTTCTTTGATGCAATAATCAGTTGCCCATTTCAGCTTTGTAATATATTTAATCGAGATATAATGGTTTAAAATTTGCTAAAATAGAATTTAAAAATTCTTAAAATTCATGATTCTGGCAGGTTTTAACGGGACTCTTCCCACTCTTTTCTCGTTATTACATTTTTACTCAAACTTAAATATATATTTCTCGAGAACGGGCTTATGAGGGCAACAGTTTATGCATTAAAAATCATGTTAGGTTATCCTCTCTCGAATGAGCATCATTTAATTAATTTCTGTTACTACACTATTGGGAGTTTTCCTGGTAAGCAATATCGCCTATAGACGTAACTTATTTGAATAACTTTGTATGTCCCTGCATATGAATAATTTATCCATACTTGTCAACCATCTCATTAATAACCGTACAATATTTAACGCCCCCTGAAAACACGCCCCTTTTCTCACACCACTATATTTTTAGAGTTATTCTCTCCAAATGTTGTTACGATTAAATAAGATTAAAATTACTCTAAAAAATTATTGGTGTGAAATAAAAGGCAGGTACTAAAAATTGTACGGTTCATAATGAGATGGTTGGCAAGTATGTTTATCCGATATCAACGAAATGTTTTAAATTGTAATATGATTTAGAATATTTCTAGATAATGTTTATTTTTGAGATTGAGATTAACTGATAACACACATGCGCACGCCCACACATACACATACCAACCGCTAAAAATTTAATATTCGGATTAAACGAACGATAGAATTTTTTAATTACAATGTTTTTTAAATTTATTGATAAATCATACCACTTTTATGGAATTAAATATGAAAAAAAAGGGGGAGGAGGATGCAGGAAAACGTAACTTCCAAGAGATATTTTGCTGAAAATGGCACCACAGATTTTCTTTTAATTCGCACTTTTTTTTTTTTTTTTTTTTTTTTTTTTTTGTCAAATAATCGTTTTCCTAAATCTCTGTTTCTGAGCTTAATGAGAAATACTGCAATACAAATTGAGACAATTTTAAAAATTAAAACATATAACGAATAAATAAACCAAAGCATTTTACATTTTTTTTTTTTTTTTTTTTTTTTTTTTTAAATCAGTAAATAGGAAAGTCATTGGGCGGGGGGAGGGGAAAAAAAAAAAAAAAAAAAAGTATGATTAGTGGTCTCAGCGTTAGTATATTTTTATATGCGTGCTATTATTTTGTCCCTATTATTTTTAAAAAATATTTTTTTTTCTTTTAATGTTTTAATATTATTTCAAAAATTACTGTTCTGAAATAGTGGTAATAAAATAATAATGATAAAATAAACGTATACTGTGACCTCTAGTATGATATATGCTCAAATTACATATTTAAAATGCTGTGAATGCTGCATGCATTACATGCATGAAATACAAATATATAAATTTGCACGTAATTTCATGGTTAATTTTACAATGTTTAATGCTCAGATAAATTAACGAATATGCAATCAGTTCTGATTAATTCAAAATAAATTTTGCGTGACTGACTGAACACAACTGCAGTAATTCAAATGCAAGAAATTTATTGTCACAACAAAAAAAGATTCATTTACGTGACTTAACTTTACTGGCAGAATCCCGTCGCCAATGAAATTGTCCGAGATGACTTTATAAAAGGACACGTACAGTGTCCACTTAATTACCGGACTCTGGACAGAATATTCAGCACTTTTCTGTCCGGGGGTCATTTGTCACCGGACAGCCAGGCGCAAAAGATCGTTAGATTTGTGACATATGCACAGTCATTAAAAGTTGATGTCCATCTCCTGCTAGAAGAAAGTTAGAAAATTTCAATAATTATTTTAGAAGAATAAGGAAGATTTAGTAATAATAGAATAGTGTAATTTAGTAATGTTTGTTTTATTAGCTGTTTATGTGTGAAAGACTAAAAAATGATTCTGTGCATTGATAAAGTTTGTTATAAACTAAAATATTAATAATAAATAAATGCCTAGTAGATTTTATTTATGTGCTAGATTTGGTGACCTCAAATTAGCAAATGAAAATTCTACTAGTATAACATTCTACTCTGATTTTCCTGTACTAGTTATTCTACTCAATAACTAGTACAGATAGACCAGTTTTTATTTCAGAAATTTTATTGAATAAAATGCAAATTTTTAATACCTAAAAGCAATATAATTTTTATAATGTAGCTTTCCTTAATGCGGATTTATTTGATATTTATATCATATGCACTTTAACTTCATAGTGAGTATATAGATTTTAAATCTTTACACATCATAAATTTTAAGCCAGGACAACCGGTTTCGAAAGGACGTAGCCTTTCTTCGTCAGGTGCAAAAGAACACGTGCCACTGCCTTGGAGGCAAAAGCAAGACTGAAAACAGGGCAAAATCCAGAGGGGGAGGAGCAACACAAACAACCAATAGAAAGTAACATGCAGGACTAATCAGAGAGGAACATACACACACACACACACAAAAAAAAAAAAAAAAAAAAAAAAAAAAAAAGGAGGGAAGGAATAATCAATTAAATTTTTTGTTTTATTTATTTAATTAATATTATACTAATAAGTAAATTTAATACAATTCATTTATTTTATTTTATTTTTTAATTTAGTTATTTAAATTTATTTTTTTTTTTAATTTTTTTTAGTTTTAATTAATTTTAATTAATTTAATTTTTTTGTGTGTGTATGTGTTCCTCTCTGATTAGTCCTGCATGTTGCTTCCTATTGGTTGTTTGTGTTGCTCCTCCCCTCTGGATTTTGCCCTGCTTTCAGTCTTGCTTTTGCCTCCAAGGCAGTAGCACGTGTTCTTTTGCACCTGATGAAGAAAGGCTACGTCCTTTCGAAACCGGTTGTGCTGGCTTAAAATTTATGGTGTGTAAAGAAGTTTTAAAATCTATATATTTATTGTACACCAGTTTTGAATTTTGTTTTGGTTCATAGTGTATATTTTTTTAATTCTTCGACGATCCAATTTAATCTTACTACTCCGGTCAGTTTTGCCAGATTCAGGTATTTTTTTATTCATTATTCACCACTAAAATTTATCAATTTTATACCTTTAAAACACTTCAAACTTTTATATATGTATGGCAAAATACATATAATTAAATTTTAACTTACGATATTTGGAACAAATTTGAAGAGCTTAGTTTAAATTCTTTATTTTTCATTTAAGTGTAAATAAATAAATCAAATATATTTCTTTTATGTAAAAAATAAAAATCAAATAAATAAATAAATGAAAAATAAGAGAGAGAGAGAGAATAAACTTGTATTTTTTTGGCATCAGCTTTATATTATTATATTTAATAATTTTAAAAGTAATATGAGGGGTGCCAAATTGACCGACAGATTGGAATTTAGTAAACATCCAGTCATTCAGTGTTCCCTTATCGCTTATTTTCTCTCAATCACCCCTATTTTAATACTGGACTCGTTCAGTCTGCACTTGCGCTGAGATGTGGTTAAAGAAAGTTCGAAAGAAATGGGGTTAAAGAATAATTATTATGAAATTTTAACAACAACTATAAGATTCACATGTTCATACCACTGTAAATAAATAAGACAGCTCTCAAAAAATTGAAATTAATGATTAGTTTATACAAATTACAAATATAAGAAATACATTTAAATATTGTAAGCATTTAGAACTCAGTAAAATTTAGAGATTGAGCATGATGAAATTTTAAACGTAATTAAATATTGATCTCTTTTTTTTTTTTTTTTTTTTTTTTTTATTTACTGATAAACTCTGATTACCTCTATAAATAAATATTTCAATATGAAATACTTAGAAAATAATATTTAACTTATAAAAAAAATATCAAGAAAGAACGTATTTAAGTTTTAGCGTCTAGAATTATTTAGAGATTGAGCAGAAAAAAGAAAAATATAATTATTTATTGATCTATTCATTTATTCATTTACTGATTAAATAAACATATTGTTAAACAAAACTTGTATATATATTGTACGCATATGCATATATTTCTTTATACAGTCGGCAGAAAAATTATTGAAGCTCACATCCACACTTTTAATTTTTTTTTCTTTTTCTTTCTTTCTTTCTTTTTTTTTTTTTTTAAGTTTGATCGCTAATTTTTATCATCAATTTACTTTTCTATAAACTAAATAAGACTAAGGTCATGACTTGACAAATATTTACTTAACAAACAGTATTAGGTGTCCGTCTTTTAAGTAGGAATTATTGTTAGTGCTTCAATAATTTTGCCGCCGACTATGTACAAAGACTAAGGGGCTCTGCCCCCTGCTCGTTCCGCTCACCAACCCCCGATGAAAGGTTCGACTCCCCCTGACTCACTTCCCTTACTAAACCATGCGGGGCTCTGCCCGCCTAGTAAAATATTAAATCTTTTTAAACGTTTTCACTATTCTAAATACATTTTTTCTTCTCTCGAGCATCTCGAAAATGCCAATTTTTCAAATTTCTTATTTCTCCCCCCCCCCTTTTTTTTTAAATTTAATTTTTTAAAAGTAGAAAAAATTTTACCAATAGCAGCATTGACATTTGTTTCATTTTATTTTTATTTTATTATTATTATTATTATTATTATTATTTTACGCCATTGATAACATCTTAATTTCACTATGTAAAATGACGTCATTGTAGAAAATAACGTAATAAGAGAATTTATTTTCAATATTGCAAATAGAGTACCTTTATAAACACGTCATTTTAGTAACTTCGTTAATTAAAATGATCGAAATTTTTAAGTAGCTTAAATGTTTTCCTTGGAGTATTCGGAACATATTAATACCTCTCATGACTCGAAAGACCTTGCTTTCCACGAGGAGAAGCGGTCACAGACAAACAAAATTTATGCCAGCGGCAGTAACTTTTTTTTTTTTTTTTTTTTTTTTTTTTAATATATAAAGAAATATTTTTTAAGCTTTCGATTTAATTTTATGTATGCAAATCATTGCACTTTCGAGTCATTACAATTATATCTCTTTCATCAAATACTTTGGATACTTCAACTTTTACCCTCTTCTCACTACCGGTGATTATTAACTCTTTGTTAACTAAACAAAATATCCATTTAACAAACAATTTGTTCGAACATATATCTCAAAAAAGTCACTTATACAAGCTATTCATTACTGCGAAAAATGATTCATCTAAAACGAAACAATTTGGTTAAAAGAAGTTAACATCCTCAGAAGCAGCAAGCTAATCAAGTTCCTGGATATTTATGTCACTCGTGCACCCTTCTCATTGCCACCCGAAATCGAAAAACATTCTAATCTATTTATTTTCTTTATCACCGAATTTGCTCACTTACCCTTAGCACCTACTTAGTACTCCCCTAATGCATTTTTGAGAACAACAATTGCAACCCTACTGCCTGTTGAGAAAGTTATAAATTAATCAAGAAAATGCATACGAATCAGAATTATTTTAAATTAATTTGTTTTATAATTTATTGTTTCTGTTGTGCAATTATATGAAAAAGGATAGTAATTTTTAGTAAACATAGCAAGTTGTAAATTAACTGCGAAGAAGGTACATAATACTAGATAGGCTTATTTCATAAAATAATAAATTTTATAATTTATCGTTTAAGTTGGTAATCACAATATTTTTTTAGCAAAATAATTCAAAGTCGTATTTTAAAGATTGTGGTATAAATCTGTCTATATGACATTTAATTAATCGAACAAATTTTACATTCCTGTTTCTCTTGTAAAATAAATATTAAAACTATCAAGCACAAAATTAAAAAAATAAGGTAACGCATTTAATTAGAAATGGTCTTTAAATATGTGAAGTTGGATATAAAATTAATTTATAAATTAATCAATATTTCAATACTGTCAAAATAAAAAATAAATTTTATTTTTAACTATAACACGTACACACAGAGAGAGAGAGAGGGAAAGAGAGAGAAAAAGGGAGAGAGATAAAGAAAGAAAGAAAGAAAGAGAGAGAAAGAAAGAGAAAGAGAGACAGAGAGAGAGAGGGGATAAAGCTATTGTTGCAAAGATTTAAAATCTTTTCCCTGTAATTACAATGCTGATGCAAAAAGGATAGTTTTAGGCAAGTGTGAAATGAAACCGCTTCGTTGATATCTAGGAAGATTGACAAACTTGGTGACATAGCCACGAATTTAGCAACTTAGCGACAAAATTTGGCGGAATATATAATTTTAGATTTGCTAAAGTTTAGAAGGTATAGGAGCTGATCTTCCGGAATTTTTCGGATTGATCCTTTATTTTTTGGCGAAGAACTACCTGAAAAGTTCATCAAATCACGATAGAAAAAATAACCTGTTTTACATATATTGAAACATTTCAGTTTTGCTCCAAGGTTTAAAATTTTTTTCTCTACAATTACACAACTGTTGCAATAAAGATAGATTTACAGGCAAGTGTGAAATAAGACCGCTAAATTAAAATCTAGGGAGATCGACAAAATTGGTGACAAGGTGACGAATTCACCAACTTGGCACCAAAATTTGGCGGAAAATTGCATTATAGAGTTTCCGAAGTTTGGAAGCTGAATAGAAACTGAGTTTATGGAATTTTCCGGATTGATGCATTGGTTTCTGGTGCAGAACTATCTAGAAAGTTCATCAAATCGCCACCGGAAAAAATAACCTGTTTTGAATATATTGAAGCATTTCAATCTGATTTTGAATGAAATAATGTTCCGTTGAACACAGCGTTCCCAACTTTTATAATTTATTCACGAGCATTTTTAGCCCCGCCCCTTTTTCATACCGGAAATTTGGAAAAATGATTTTCTTCTTATTTAATCGTTGTCACATATTAAAGAGAAATAATCTACAAAATTTCTGGTGCGAAAAGAAGGCGGGGCAAAAAAATGCTCATGAATAAATTATAAAAGTTGGGAACGCTGGTTGAACATTTTAAATTTGGGAGGAAGGTGGGATGTGCCCATTGTTAGATCTCACTGTAAGGGGACCTGGGACCTTTGGCTTAGCATTCCTGATGTAGGTTTCATATAAAGGCTTACATTTTCATTTAAAAATTAAAAATTGTACTATATTAAATTTCTTCAATAAAATATATATTCAGGCATCAATTTTTACGCTTCTTTGATATATTTTTTTACGGAATTGAAATCTTTAAATTGCGTTTTGTCAATTTACATTTTTTCTTTTTCTTTTCCTTTTTTTTTTTTTTTTTTTTTTTCTTTTTGTTTAATAGAACTTACTTAGAAGAATTAAGGATGGATTTTGCAATATCTTTAAAAGGGAAAAATATTAAAAACGTAAATAAAATCATGTTTCTTGGTAAACTTTTATATAGACATGCACTTAAAAAAAGTTATTTTTCTCAAAAACCAATTAACAAATTTTTAAATCCATCACCAATTCTTTTAAGAAGTTCTATTCGTTCTATTCAACACCCTAAAAAAATAGGAAGTCTTTTCTTCAATATTTGTAGATGTTTTAGCCCTTTCAAAATTACGAATTTATGAAAAAAAAAAAAAAAAAAGGGGGGCAAACTGCGCAAACGCATTTTAAGGGAACATGGCATCTTTCACTAACAAAGCACCACTGCAGGTTTCATATAAAAGCCATACTTGCCAACTTAACCCGGAAGATTGTTAGTTCCCGCCCCTTTTTGTACACCACTTAATTTTTAGAGTAATTTTCTTCAAATATATTTACGATTAAATAAAAAGAAAAGTACTCTAAAAAAAGACTGGTGTGGAAAAGTAGGCGGAAAGGGGCGAGAATAACAATCTTCCGGGTTAGGTTGGCAAGTATGAAAAGCTGATATTTTCTTATAATATTTATTTATAAATTGAATTATAGTTTTCAATAAAATATATATTTAGGCAACAATTCTTATGGTTTTTGATACATTTTTACAGATTTGGAATCTTCAGATTACTTTTTTGCAGGCAGTATTTTTTCATAAATTCATAATCTTCAAAATCCTATAGATATTTAAGAAAATATTTAATATTTTTTCTGGATATTCACAAAGATACATTTTTCAATCATTCATTTTAAAGACACAGACGAGTATTTAAAAAAAAATATTCTTATTATAATTTTATATTCCGGTAGGTTGTGCATTGAGAAAAAATTCTGTGACTGACATCTGGAGTCTAAATTGTGGCTCTAGAAAAGATAGCTCCATTTCATCCTTATAAATTCTAGTCCCCTTTGAAAGCGAGTTCCAGAAACCCCTATTAGAATTCTAGAACGTTTGTCTATATTTTCAAGGGTAAAGTTATTTAAAAATCTTTGGAAATTAATGAGAATACAAGAGGCGAGTTTCAGCAACTATTATCTTGGTTTATGACCCAATTTTAGAAAATCAAGCGAGAATTCCTCGCAATACAAAAGATTCGGAATATTCAGAATATTGTTTCATCATCTAGAAATATGTAGACTAGAAATTCTCAATCATTTCGTCAATTCAGTTTATTGGTGTGACTTATGCGCATAGTTCGAAAATCTATATTTCTAGTTAAGGGATTTAGAAAATGGCCACTTTTTCATTCTAGATAAAGGCGGTATATTTTTTTTCTCAGTGTGGGAGGCCTCTTGCTTCTCTCTCACACACACACTGACAAATTACAAAAAACCCCTTTTTTGGACTCAGGGGTCGTTAAAACATGTAAATCAGGTGAAAACTTGATATCGAAATTTTGTACCCAATACAATACGTCCATTATCTACAGTAGTCGGGTAATGGAAGTAAAAAGGCTGAAATACAATTGCTTTTCTAAACAAAAGTGTATCCCCTCCGTGAGAGATCAAAATGGTGATGGGATGTCTCCAGACCATCCTTAGGGGCTGCGTCTGAGATCATCGCTAATTGCCCTAGGGCAGTACTAGTGCGATGTTAAAATCAAACAATAAATCAATCTAAACAAAAGTGTTAAGTTTCACAATCTATCTATCTATAATAATAAAAGAAAATGTCTGTCTGTCTGTCTCTTTGTCTGTGCATCTATGCGTTCAGCCCCTATTAAACTCAGAAGTACAAAAACTGACATACGGATGCTCATGAGCCTTCCTGAGGGACTCCTGAAAACAGAATTTAAAAATTTTAATTAGTTCCGGAGATATTAATTAAAACGTCAACCTATGTCTAATCAAAAAGCGAGCGGATCGTATTTTTCACCCTCCAATTAGAATCGAGAGCGTTCCTTCAAAGAAAAAGCACAGAGGGAAAATTTTGCGCATTTTTGTAAAGCGATCCCTCCTTAACGGTTTGAGATATTGAAAATACGCCTGTACCACGAGAAAGAGCATTTATTACCGATTCTTACGGTACAATGTTTTTTGAAAATACGGATTTTTTATATTTTTTAAAAAGTTTTAAAAGGTTCCAAAATTTCTCTTTTTCTTAATTATCTTCTTTGAATCGCCCTCTGCGAAAGAGTAATTGTCCCATTTCTTAACAACCGGTATATTTTGAAAGGTCATTTAATCTTCTTTCGAACCATATAAAAATTTTAACAAAATACGGATTAGCAATCCATATTTTTAGATTTTACGAAACATCGATTTTTTCACAAAACATTTTATAACTCAAAATCTTTTACGGCCATATTCACCATTGACTTCAACTACCGGTTCAACGCAAAAATTTGAAAAGCGTCTAAAGTCAGGGTTCAGCTATCTAAAATAATCTGACTAGGGACCCTATGTAGAGAGAGACTGGACATTGGCGCGCCGGCTTTTTGACGAAATTCTCCATTTTAGTGCCAGTTGCTCCATTGCTTATCATTACGCTGAGAAGAAATTTCGATTATTTTACGTCATAATCGAAAAAGAACTTATTTATTACATTTTTACTTTGTTGGAAGACAAATTGCTTTAATTTTAGAATACTTTTAAAAGATAAAAATGCATAATTATTTATTTTATATCATGCTTTAAATACTTTGAATTCTCTTATTGTATGCTGTTTTACGTATTTATTTCCTAAATATGAGATTAATTACATTATTTATTTTCTAGCTATTAGTTTTTAAGTACTGTTTTGCAATAATATGTTAGATCTCAATGTATTTTTCTGATATATTTTAAAATACATATTTAAAATAACTATATAAAAAGATATTTTTTAATTATTTGCTAGTACACAAAATGTATCAGATTTCTTAAAATAAATTGATAAAAATAAAGAAAATAAGGTGTATATTATTTGTTAACATATGAAATATAAATTTCTTTTAAATAATAATTGCCATAATAAATTTTATAAATAATATTTAAATAAGTTTTTATTTTTATTTACATAATATTTTTAAAAACTAAATAAATAAATAAATAAATAAATAAAAATCAATGAAATAAGCAAATGTAAATAAAATAAATAAAAACATTTTTTAAATTTCTAACGACATTAGTTAATATTTTTACAAATTATTATTAATTAAATTTTTATTTTTAATATTTAATTAAGTCATTATTATTAATAATGCGTAATTGAAATAAATAAAATATGTATTTTTTTAGCTTGTAAAAATATTACGTAAATATTTTTATAAAATAATAAAAAATAATTTCTGTTCTGCCGTAGTTTTACATTTATTCATGAATTACGTGACAAAAACTAAGATTACCATATTTTTGTTTAAAATTTTCTAACTTTTTATATATAGAATGTATGTCCTCAGAAAAAAAAGGTAGATTCACTTTCACTAAGGTAGAATTACTTTCACTATGAACGTATTTTGTTTAATATAGAAATATACAACAAAAATTCCTCTGTTTTCCGATCGGAGTTGAAAAAGTAATCATGTCGAAGGTTAAAACAAAATTCGTTTTTCTTAAAATTCTTTTTTTCCAAGACGAAAAAATTACATATTTATATTCTGCATTACTTTCTGCACAAATTTAGTACAGTTTTCTTTCATTTATGTTGTATAGTAAAGCGTCAATCGCGAAGAAAAAAGCATTACGTTCTACGGTGATCGCTCCGAATTGGCACTAAGATAGCCGACTTTCCGTCAATGTCCAGTCTCTCTCTATATAGGGTCCCTAAATCTGACCGACTTCTTCTGCCATCTAGCGACGAAGATTTTATATAATTTTTGATTGGTTATTTTCCGATGAAAAGTCTGAAAGTAACAATGCCGCTAGATGGCATTAAGCAACGCATCAAATATTGCTGAAAAGTTTATCATGACTTTATGTGCTTTTCAAGTTTTCGTGTTTTACCGGGAGTCAAAGTTATTGGTGAATACAGTCGTTTGTAAGGTCAAATTTTATGTGTAGGTTAATAATCCGTACCCAACACGTAGTGGATTTTGGATAATTTCTCAATCACTACTTTAAAGGTGGGGGAGGAAACGCATTTATTTCTGCTCCAAATTATCTCAGGAAAGCGATTTTTTGATATGTCGTTAGGTTATGTGTAACCAATACGTATACATCACAAAGTGATTTTGCGAAATTACTTTCTACAAAAACTACGTTTTCAAGCTTAAATCTGTTCCAAATTATCTTAGAAGAACGATTTTTGAAATGTGAATCGGTTATATGTATCCAACACATAGTATAAAGAGATTCTGCGGAATTCTTTCCTTTTCCCACCCTTTAAAAGCGGGAGCAAACTATAGATATAGTAATAAGACATAGATTGATCATTGAGGGGAAAAAGGGATTCCTTTTCATCTGAGAAAAGACGGCCATTTTACTCTCTTATGGATGTCTTTCCCAAGTGAATATACACGGGAAGACACACAGATAATTTAGCAAATAAAATTTATGTATTAAAAGAGAATGAAAACTCCAGCCACACATTTTTCTTTCTTTCTTTCTTTTTATTTTTTAAACTATATTCTAGTATATTCATATCTGCATAAAACTGACTTTCCTTCTTTCGGTATTTATTATTATACTTCTTTGAGATAAAAATCGTCTGCATTCATCATGAAGAATAATTTTAATAAATTATAATTTAATAAATTATTTGCATTGCGTAAATTTGTATAGGATTATATATAGAAGAAAATCTTATGGTGGCCACAACATACTAGCTATATATTAAAACTTCCGCGATTGCTAACTACATTTAAAAGAATTTTGAGACTTCCATATTACCAATATGAAATCTTAAAAAATATTTAAAAAAAAAAGTATTTCATTAAATATAAAGACAGTAATTGTTTCATAATAATAACAAAGCAACTGGTTATAAAATTTATATTTATCCTAAATTACTTGAATATAACTTATTTATGAAAACTTATCCCATTTCATTTCATATATTTATTAGAACACTTAAAAGCCGCGCTATATTTAGGCATTTTCAAAATTTATTAACATTCGGTTCAATTACTATTTTCAAGTTTTAACTCTCTAACGGCTGAGGCCAAAAAACTTTTTCAGCATCAAAAATCTTTGCTCGTTAACATGAGGATGATAGATCTACATAAATTACTACATCTATGGGGCAAACACACGTTTTCAAACATAACTCTGCTCCAAATTATCTCAGGAAGGTGATTTTTTTATGTGTATAGTTATGTACATACAACAAAATTATACACATCAAAATATGCTGAATTTTTTTATGTGTGTTGTTAAAGTGTATAGAACACGCACTATAAAGATATTTTGCGAAAATAACTCTCCCCCTTGATGCAGCTGGAACCAAAAAAAAAAAAAAAAAAAAAAAAAACGTTTTCAACCTTAAATTTGCTTCAAATTACCTTAGAATAGCGAATTTTTGTGTATGAATGTTAATTAAATGTACGCAATATATAATATATATATATACATATATATATGCATTTTAGTAGGATTTCCCTAAAATTCTAACTTCCTGCGGGACAGGGGGAGCAATAACTGAGTGGGTCGTTGCCGATGGCAGTGGTAATGTTATGAGCGGGAAAACCACTTAAGAATGCAACAGGAACTCTAACTCTTAAACCTGATTTCAATTTATTTTTATTTATTTTTTATTTTATTTTTTGTGATTTCACTTATAAAGACTTAAAATTTTGAGAATTACATAAACTGTATAGTGATGAGCCAAGGAGGCAAAGCTTGCTAGTGTTTTAAATAAAGAATAAATAAGTGGCAACAATGGGGAAAAAATGTGTTGGTTAATTTCATTGTGGTTATAATCAAGAATTTTTTTGTTTTCTCTAACAATGGTTATGAACAATGTTTCCAACAATGGTCTATAATATGAAATTTATTGTTACGTGAAAGAATTCTGTGAATCTTTCACCGATTTTAAACTTTGTATGTGAGTTATTTTCAACGTCAAAGATTTAACTACATATTTATTGATATAAAGTCTATCAAAGCGAACTTTCTCGTGCATGTGAAATGTTTTCCAACGAGGTAATTAAAATAAAGTTTCCTAATATCAGTTTTAAGCTAATATTTCCATCGGTTCATATCTTTGATGTCCAGGGGTTTAATTCTGGTGAATATTATCGTAAACTCTACCATAGATTAATTAGAACATTCTCAATTAATTAATATAAAAACTAAACTAATGGTTAGTGAGTTGGTATAGGATCACCTTGATAACTTTTAAATTTTTGTTGCTGTTTTAGTGATGAATTAAAGTAACTATCGCTATAGCATAAATTGACACCGAGAAACATCCCAGCTATTTTGGTGCCAAAATTTCAAATTTCACCAAGAGTATCTTATACCGCTTTTTTTCAATATTCATAATATATATACATGTATCTGTGCAGGACATATTGATTACATTTTAAGTTCTTTATAATTTTTATCCCGATTCATTTCCTCTGGTTCCTTGGTATTGTCATGATGAAATAATATATAGATAGAATATAATAACTGAAAGCTATGAGTAACAAAGTAAAAAAATCAGGTATAAAAATGAAGAATAACTTATCAAATAAAAATAAATCAAATGTAAATTTATGTTTAACAACTTATGATAAATACAAAAATAGTAATATTAAAAACTGTATCAATGCAAAACACAATTACATCAGGATAATTTTTTTTTGTTTTTCCACAAAAACTTGTAATGATGTATCTGTGATGTAATAGCCAAAAAACTACTTTGAGAAACACGCTATTAAAAAAAATTGTACGTTGTGAGAAAGCGCAATTGCAGCTGAGTTGTACACAATACATTAAAAGGTAGAAATAGCTAATTAATAGCTAATTCAATGAATGTAGAAATGAACGAGTAAATAAATACAATTCCAGTACATATAGGATATAATAATGAAAAATAATTCAATGTAAAAATAAGATGTTTAATACAAGGGAAATCCCCATTATGCACAAAGACAAAATATTGAATATTACAAATATATATATACATATCTGTTTCTGTATATATATGTATGCATGTATAAATTTTTAGGGTCTCAGTACGGTGTCTCACTGACATTTTAGCTGTAAAATTTTATAGAAAAAGTAAAACTGATTAGAATCGAATCACCATTTCCGGGTTCTTAATATCCTGTATCTAATGCATTCTATATACACATTTTAGGAACGTAAATATCAAGTTAATAATGAGTATATTAATGACATAATAAAATTAGTCGACATAGGTGGACACTCCTATACATTCTCCATGATATATTTGTTCTAATAAATATCTAGTATAGCCCATACAATATTCGTATTCAAATAAGTGAAGTCTACTGAATATTCAACATGCTCTCTAAATGAAATGTCTCACTCATGAGGTTACCCTACTTTTGGTTTGATACATTTGCTTAATACTAAACTGCGGTTTAATTTTTTAAGATTAAAATTAATAATTTGAATTTCATGCAAATTTCGTAGTATTTCCTATGCAATAGTCCACGTAATGCAAGTTTATGTAAAATGTGCCTCATTCTGCCATATTAAGAAAATCGAAAATTCCGAATAACATGCGTAGTTCTCAAAATAGAATGTTCGTAGTCAACAATGCTCATGCCAGTATCATAAATGACATTTTAAAGCAGGTGTATATATTCAGGATAAAAATAATTCTCATACTGCACGTTTATGTAAAACTTTGCCCTATACTCCCATCTTAATAAGATCCTAAATTTCCAATAACTCAATAAGTTCTCAAATTTGAAAACAAATAGGGTTTCCGTCAGTGTCATAAATGATATATTAGACTACCAAACACGTACACATAACAAAATAATATACCGTCAAACTGACTATCCTACGAATGGACACCACATCGAAAAACTGGAAAAATTCCTTCATACCTGTAGAATGATGGGTAAGGAAAAATAGAGATAATAAGTTAATATCAATTTACAAGTTATTACCGAAAACATTTCAATTAATACAATATTAGCCATTTTTTTTACCTGCATTCTTTCTATTAAAAAAAAAAAAAAGAAAAAATTGCAAAACAAAATGACTTTGAACTTCTGGGAAGCAAAGAACATTTACAAACTTATATTTTCCTCTATCGGTTTAGTTGTAAGTAAAATTAAGGGACCAACCACAAATTGAAAAAAAAAAAAAAAAAAAAAAAGAGAGCAAAAATACTTCGGATTATCTTGTATCATAAAATACTACAAAGAACTTGAAACTTTAACACATAGTTCAGAATTCGTATGCTTATTTTTTTTTTTATGGGAATTACACGATTATCTAGACAAATATAATTTTTTATTCTAAAATCACGTTTTATTTTATTTATTTTATTTTATTTTTATTTTTATTTTTATTTTTTATTTTATTTTTTATTCCCTAACAACACGTTTGTCCATATTACATCCGGAAGATGTCCATAGAATGTCCCTAGATGCCCTTTTCATCCATAGGACATCCTGAGAATGTCATTTGGAGAAGGTTTGCTGTTAGGATTGGTACGTTGGTACGTTCATGTTTTTAACAAGAATGCATTTCAACAAAATTTTACAAAACTTGTTAAAACATTAGCGAATCTTTATTCTGGAACATAAAATGCACACGTAAAATTTTTGCATAGATATTATTAGTATTTGTAGTAAGTATTTATTTATTTTATTTTATTTATTTATTTTTATTTTTATTTTTAACGGCGCGTGTGGGAAAGGTAGAATTGTTTTATTATATTGGTTGAAAGCTTGATATATTGGACAATTTATGTCAAAAGTTTATTTAAATAGAGTAAAAATTATACAAATTATCAGCAAAAGAATCAGCTATATTTTAGATATTTTTAGAGTTGGACTTTCATGAGGAATTTTTAGTGATTGTGGTCCAATTTTTAAAATCGCATTTCAAAAGGTATTTTTCTAACGTTGGTTAAATAATTAGATCTCTAAATTAAATACGTTTTTTGTGGAAATCCCTTATGAAATTTCAACTCTGAAAAATATCTGAAATATTTCTCATTCTTTTGCCAATAATTTGTTTGATCTTTTACTCTAATTTCACGTGTGCATTTTATGTTTCGGAATAAGGATTCTGTAATGATGTGTCAAGTTTTCAGAAAGTTTTGCAAAATTTTGTTGAAATCCTTTTTTGTTTAAAATAAAAAACTTAACAAAACATATAACCTGTCTAAAAAAATTATATTTGTTATATAATATATATATATACTTTTTTTTGGTTGTTTTATTGATTTCACTCATGACAAAATCGATCGTAGAAAACGTATGTCTTAAGTTCAAGGTCATTTAGTTTAGAATTTGTTTAGAAAAAAAAAAAAAAAAAAAAAAAGAAAGAAAGAAAGAAAAGAAAAAGGAAATAAGAAAGAAAAAATAAAAAATCTCTTATAATTTGACCAACACTGCAATTTGATAATGAACATAACATTCAAATTTTATGTTCATATATTCATTTGTTTAAGGCTTTTTACAAGAGTTTCGAAGACTAAAAAAAGCATATATGTATGTATTTGTATATACGTACACTAACGGACCAAAAAAAAAAAAAAAAAAAAAGCAAGCCCCGTACTTAAATATTTTATTTTTCTATTTCAGCAATTGTCAAATGTTTTTGTTTTAAAAAAAATTTTCGAACAGATATTATTACATCGTCCTCCACGGACATTTTAGGATCGAACAAACGAACAAAAAGAATGCAAGTAAAAACGAAATGCAATTGTAAGAAAAATTGTAATTTTAGACAGCATTTCAAATATGACAAGGATAAGGTAGTTAATGATGCCACAAAAACTCATAATTTTAGAATGAAAATCAAAAAATATTTTAATACGTGAGATGGCAAAATAATTAAATGTTAACAAAATATTGGTAAGATGGTTTTTACCAAGATATAAACTTTTTTGGTTGTTTAAACTGGAAATTTGGCTTGAAGCGGTCATGTTGCTCATCCACACGAATGACCGCAAGTTAAAAAGCAAATGTTTAAAAAATCGATTTGTATCATGCTCAAAACTTAGAAAATATTAAAAAAAAAAATTTTAATAACTCTATAACAAAAAGTCTATAACAAACTCTATATATATAAAAAAAAAAAAAAAAAAAAACGACGCACTAAGAAGAAGTGGGAACAAAAATTGGTAGATGGGGTGGAATGGGTGGTCTGAATGGGACAAAAATTGGTAGATGTGATGTACATGTGGAGAAAAACAATTGATTACAGTTTCTGAAAATTTGTATCATTTAATCAAGAGAAAGGGCCTCACAAAGTAAACATGTCAAAAACGCGTTGGCCCACTTCTGGCCCTTATGGTACACAGTTATTCGGCTTGATATTAATTGATAGATTTGGCAGATGTGCTCCTGTGAAGTATGGTGCCAAATTCTGTCCAATTGTTGCGTGAGACTAGTTAAATCCCGAGCTGGTTGTAGGATCTTTTTTATGATGCTCCAAACGTCCTCAGGGGAAGAGAGATCCAGGGACTGAGCTCAACCCCACTGAGCCGCCTATTAAGGGTATTTGAAGTCACTGAAGTACCAGTTGCACGTAGGATCGACGATAATGAAGAATTGGTGCTTGATTCCATCAAAACCTGTATGTATGTCAATTTGTGTCAAGTTTGCATTACTCCTTCTTGGTGCGTCACTTTTTTTTTTTGTTATAGAGTATATTTAGTAAATAAATAAAGGGCGAAAATTGGGTTTGCTAGCAATGCATTTAAAAACTGTGCAGAGGTAATGGTAAGGAGGTGCATAATTTTTCAAGAAATCGGCCAAATTTTTATGCTGAAGGTATCAATTAACTCGAAATAAAACATGGCTATCTATTATAAAAGTGGCGATTAACCTACTATTTTGAAGGTATCTCAGATTTTTCCGCAAACAGCATTTCAGATGAGAATGCACCTTGCTACAGGGCATCCGTGGTACGCTTGTTTGAATCAAATTGTTAAAATTACCTATCCCTTCCCATGAGCAACTATAATTCTGTTAGTAATAATATCTTTTTTCACTCTAAGTCAAATCCCACAAAAAATATCGTAGAATTTCTTCTTTACCAGACCTGGTAATAGTCTCAATCTCAATCCACTCGAAAATGTTTAGTCTATAAAAAGGCGGGTGGAAAAAGAGAAGGATTCGAAATTTGCAGCCTACATTTCTACAAGAAGTAGAAAAAATTATTTATGAGATTTGGTGTAATGAAATTTTTAATATTTATATGAAAACTTTGAATAATATATGTGCCATTGCGCATTAAAGCAGTAATTCCATAAAAAGATGGAACTAACTCAATGCAGAATACACATTTTTATTACGTAACTGTTTAGATCTAACAAGTAAATAGTTATATTCCATATATTAAAGTATAACTTGTTTATTTCATATAATAAATCATAATAGAATGCAAAGTATTTGTTTATTATGTTACGCTTAAAAAGCTAATTTTTTGTAGATTTTTATTAAGTACACTGTAAAGTGTAATAAAGCAAATTACTAAATCGAAAATGTACATGAGTATCATTTTATTCCTTTGGTACTGTGTAAACATGACAGTTTTATTTGTTTCAACTATTAGTTTTAAAGTTATTACAAATAAAAAAAAGGTATAAGTCAATTTTTTTGCAGTGCATCTTTTTTTTAGTGTATATATTATATTATAAATGAAATTTTTTATTCAAAATTTTGAGAACATAAAAAGGCAACATTTTACAAAATTTTTATTGAGAAATTTGGAAAATTCAGACTGTGCGTCTTAGATTTAACCCTACAAGGCTCAATTTTTTTTAGTGCACGACGAAAATATATAAGTTGTAATTAGTGATCAGAAGATAGGGAAAACTTATAAAAATAAAAATAAAACTATACTTTACCGAAAAATCAACTTTTTAGCTCAACGTACCGTATGTGGAACATACATAAAAATATGATTTACTAATCCTTTTACAATTGTAATATAAAAGAAGAGACGGGGCGTGTTCAGTAGAGCGCCCGATCCACGACCGGTCGAAAGATTCCGAGCCAAAGCGTTCAGTGGTGTCGACCGATCCAGAGTCACATCGTTCAGTGGAATGGACCGATCTCGACCGGTCGTGGATCAGAAAGCCCAGAAAAATTTCTTGATCCATTGGGTCACGTGATGGATCAAATGCGCAATAGGTTGAAAATCAGGCTCTGATTGACATTACGCAGTGAAAACCTGAACAATGAATATCTGTTATTGACAATGATTGTTTATTTGTTTGATTAGCTGAGGATTAATACAGATGTACCTATTTATATGCATTGTTTGTGCTGTAGAAAATAAAGTAAGTAATTCCATAAAATGCTAAACTATATTACGTTTATTTATTTATTGTGTAAAAAAGATTTTTTACGTAATAACGATTTTCGATACGTAATTTTTTTTATTGATGAACGTAACATTCAAACATAAAATTCAAACAAAAATTTACACAATTTTAATTGAAACAAAAAAATATATATTTTTTTAATTCGGACGCTATCATATTTTGTTAATTTAATATATAAAAATAAGCTGGGAAGAATTACATTTCTTTTTTTTTTTTCAGACAAAGCTTTTCATTCATGCGATTGTTTTTTGTTTACAAATAGAAAAGTTTGTAAACGATTGTATTTTTTACCTTTAAAACAATAAGTTAACTATAAGTAAATAAATTAAAATCCTTCTACATATTTTTAATTTAGGTAAAAATAAGTTTAAGATGTCAATTATTAAATTTAATAAACCAAACAGACTGTAAAAAAAGTAGCTATAAAATTATCCAGTGTTGTTTACATTGCTAGTTTATTTTAATATTCAGTCGGTAATAAGAGAAAAAGCTCTTTATATTGATTCATAAATCGAAGAAGAAAATAAGATTACTTTTATATAAATCCATTATATTAACTGAACAGCATATTTCATATTATTTATTTATTTATTTATTTATTTTTTTTTTTTTTTCAAAAACGTTTTTGTTGTACATTTCTGTTCATAATAAAATTCGAAGAGAAAGAAAGGTGTTTTAAGTGCTCATTTAAGATAAATCTACTCTGCTCCTTTAAAAATAAATGTAACGTAACATTCTTAACATTTTCATGATTAAAATTTATACGTGAATTTAGAAAAATCATAACCAAAGTAATGTATATTAGTAATTTGTCAGTACAATCAATTAATAGCTTCTTATTTTTTGTTAGCAGAGTACAGAATTCTACATTAATAAGAAATAAGTAAAGCTGTTATTACATAAAAGATCTTTCTTTCTTTTTTTTTTTTTTTTTTTTTCTTTTAAGAAGAAACGTAATATAGTTTAGCATTTTATGGAATTACGTATTAAAAGTCCAGACAAAATAAACAATAGATAACTTGCTAATACAGGTCAAATTAGATAGATGGCGCTGCTCCTATCACGTCAAAATTGTTCCAAAGCGTTCAGTAGATTCCTGACCCGATCCAAGACCGGTCCAGGATCAGTGACGTCATCGCCCGGTCGAATTGATCCATCTCGGGCGCTCTACTGAACACGCTCAATCTTACCTCTGCAAAATATACACTTCGTTATAACACACAAGTATTATTTTTCGAGTCGAAACTGTTCAATAACTATTCTTTTTTTATTTTTGAATTCAGACAAACGACTAACGCATCATTTTCATTCAAATTTAATATAACAAAAACATAACAAAAACACGAACGACATCTTTAGGTAAAGATTCGTATTACTACATTGCTAAATGTCAGTAGCTTCTATCAAGATGTCAAGAGATGTCGCTACTAATAGTTCTATAGCTATAGGAACGATTAAAGTCGGTGTTCCCCATATGGAACTGGGTGCCTTGTAGGTCCAGAAAAACGGTAGGCAAAATATCTTTAAAACTAATGCATCGATTATACTAAAATTTTACACAATTCTTTAAAATAGAAATGACTTGTAAGTCAACGAAGACTTTAAAAAAAAAAAAAAGTTGAATTTTGAATTTTTTGTAGAGTTGTATGCAAAAACCGTACAATTCCGGTACATTTTATTCCAGGTATAACCCTGTGAAATAAGTTATTATCATAAAGAAAGAAAAATCTTTCGTTCACGCACTAGTCAATTCTCCAACCCAAATTAAAAAAAAAAAAAAATACTTGTCGCTTTTTAAAATTAAGTTTAATCGAGCAAAAGATAAGTACAAAATAGACATTTAAATGAACGTGTAACCTTTCTGAGGCTTTAAAGTATACATTGCATTTGATGTACACTTATTTCAAATTAATACTAAACTGAATTATCAAAAAGCTTACAGTGATGATGGTATAAATAGAGTCAAAATATTAGAATATTAAAACAAAAATAATTAATAAATAAAATAAAATAAATAAAATCTCAAACGAAACAATATTAATACTTTGTCGCATCATCTATTGCTAGAATCACAGCTCTGATCCTTTCAGTCATGGATTCCACCAGCTGTTAACCTTCATCGTTACTGATACTGTTCCATGCGCTCTTTAGTGCAGCAATGAGTTCAATTTTGTTGGTGGGAACTAGGTCCTGAACCTTTTTCTTTAGATGATGCCACAAATTCTCGATCGGATTTAGATCCGGAGAGTTACTTGGCCAGTTTAATACCTAAATCCCTCTTTCTGTTAGCCATTTACGAGTCGATTTCGAAGTATGACACGAAGCGGAATCTTGTTAAAAGATAAACGCGTCTTTGCATAAATCCTCAGAGGAGGGTATCATGTAGTGCTCCAGCATATCTCGATACACTGCGGAATTTACACGTTGTTTTAAAATACATAATTGCCCTTTTCCAGAAGTACTCATGCATCCCCATACCACGACGGATGTCACAAATTTGACGGATCGCCCTATACGAGATTTTTCAAAAGCTTCACCTTTTAAAAGCCAAACCCGAACACCTCCTTCGTCAACAGATATTTGAAATAACGATTCATCACTGAATAAAACACTTTCCCAGTAATGTTGCCCCCAGAAGAGCTTCTCTTTGAACCAGAGGAGTCGTGCACGTCTCTGTTTTATGTTCAGATTTGGCTTTACTTTGCGGGACCCGCGATTGAAACTCCAATTTATGCAATCGCTATAAGCGTAGTTGACTTTGACACGGCAACTCCAGATTCTTTCCAACACTTATTGTAAAAACAAACACTTTTAAAGCGATTATTTTTGACGATTCGTTTTAATTTGCGTTCATCTCTGGCAGTCATTACAAGCTTTCTACCACATTTACTCCGTTTATTTTTTACTTGGCCAGATCTTCTATATTTTTTTAAAACCTTCGAAACCATAGACTGCGAAACCTTCACTTGATCCGAGATAAACTGTTGCTTTTTTCCAGCTTTAAACAATGATACAATACACGTTTTCGTTGTTTCCGAAATATCACGTTGACGTTTTTCTTTCTTCTTTCTTTTCTTTTCTTTTCTTTTCTTTTTTTCTTTCTAACTATACTATAGTATATTCATATCTGCATAAAACTGACTTTCCTTCTTTCGGTATTTATTATTATACTTCTTTGAGATAAAAATCGTCTGCATTCATCATGAAAAATAATTTTAATAAATTATTTGTATTGCGTAAATTTGTATGGGATTATATATAGAAGAAAGTCTTATGGTGGCCACAACATACTAGCTACATATTAAAACTTCCGCGGTTGCTAACTGCATTTAAAAGAATTTTAAGAATTCCATATTACTTACTAATATAGAATCTTGAAAAATATTTAAAAAGAAAAAAAAAAAAAAGTATTTCATTAAATATAAAGACAGTAATTGTTTCATAATAATAACAAAGCAACTGATTATAAAATTTATATTTTTCATAAATTACTTGAATATAACTTATTTATGAAAACTTATCCCATATATTTTCATATATTTATTGGAACACTTAAAAGCCGCGCAATATTTAGGCATTTTCAAAATTTATTAACATTCGGTTCTATTACTATTTTCAAGTTTTAACTCTCTAACGGCTGAGGCCAAAAAACTTTTTCAGCATCAAAAATCTTTGCTCGTTAACATGAGGATGATAGATATATATAAATTACTACATCTATGGGACAAACACACGTTTTCAAACATAACTCTGCTCCAAATTACCTCGAGAAGGTGATTTTTTTTATGTGTATAGTTATGTACATACAACAAAATTATACACATCAAAATATGATGTATTTTTTTTTATGTGTGTTGTTAAAGTGTATAGAACATGCACTATAAAGAGATTTTGCGAAATTAACTCTCCCCCTTGATGCAGCATGCAGGGACAAAAAAAAAAAAAAAAAAAAAAAAGAAAGAAAGAAAAACACGTTTTCAACCTTAAATTTGCTTCAAATTACCTTTGAATAGCGAATTTTTGTGTATGAATGTTAATTAAATATACGCAATATATAATCTATATATATATATGCATTTTAGTAGGATTTCTCTAAAATTCTAACTTCCTGCGGAACAGGGGGAGCAAAAACTGAATAAGTCGTTGCCGATGGCAGTGGTAATGTTAAACAAGCGGGAAAACCACTTAAGAATGCAGCAGGAACTCTAACTTAAGTTTTGCCTGATTTCATTATTTATTTATTTTTTTATTTTTTTATTATTTATTTATTTATTTATTTTTTGAGATTTTACTTATAAAGACATAAAATTTTGAGAATTACATAAATTGTATAATGACCAGCCAAGGAGGCAAAGCTTGCTAGTGTTTTAAATAAAGAATAAATAAGTGGCAACAATGGGGAAAAATCTTTTGGTTAATTTCATTGTGGTTATAATCAAGATTTTTTTTTTTTGTTTTCTCTAACAATGATTTTGAACAATGTTTCCAACAATGGTCTATAATATGAAATTTATTGTTACGTGAAAGAATTCTGTGAATCTTTCACCGATTTCAATCTTTTTATGTGAGTTATTTTCAACGTCAAAGATTTAACTACATATTTATTGATATAAAGTCTATCAAAGCGAACTTTCTCGTGCATGTGTAATGTTTCCCAACGAGGTAATTCAAATAAAGTTTACTAATATAAGTTTTAAGCTAATATTTCCATCGGTTCATATCTTTGATGTCCAGGGGTTTAATTCTGTTGGATATTATCGTAAACTCTACCATAGATTAATTAGAACATTCTCGATTAATTAATATAAAAACTAAACTAATGGTTAGTGAGTTGGTATTGGATCCCCTTGATAATTTTTTAATTTTTGTTGCTGGTTTAGTGATGAATTAAAATAACTATAGCTATTGCATAAATAGCCCCCGGAAACATCCCAGCTACCTTGGTGCCAAAATTTCAAATTTCACCAAGAGTGTATTATACTACTTTTTTCAATATTTATAATATATATACATGTATCTGTGCAGTGCATATTGATTATATTTTAAGTTCTTAATAATTTTTATCCTGATTCATTTCCTCTGGTTCCTTCGTATTGTCATGATGAAATAATATATAGATAGAATATAAGAACTGAAAGCTATGAGTAACAAGGTTAAAAAAGCTAATTTTTTGTAGATTTTTATTAAGTACATTATAGAGTGTAATAAAGTAAATTACTAAGTCGAAAATGTACATGGGTATCATTTTATCCCTTTAGTACTATGTGAACATGACAGTTTTATTTGTTTCAACTATTTGTTTTCAAGTTATTACAAATAAAAAAAGGTATAAGTAATTTTTTTTTTTTTTTTTTTTTTTTGTAGTGCCTTTTTTGTGTGTGTGTGTGTCCCTTAGTGTATATATTATACTATAAATGAAAATTTTCATTCAAAATTTTGAGAACATAAAAAGGCAGCATTTTACAAAATTTTTATTGAGAAATTTGGAAAATTCCGCCTGTGCGTCTTAGTTTTAAAGGTGTTCAGAAAAACGGTGGGCGATGCTAATGCAGCGATCATATTAAAATTTTACACAATTCTTTAAAATAGAAATGACTTGTAAGTCAACGAAGACTTAAAAAAAAAATAAATAAATAAATAAATAAAGTTGTATTTTGA
Organism: Salticus scenicus; assembly: GCA_963930645.1. NCBI lineage: Eukaryota > Metazoa > Arthropoda > Arachnida > Araneae > Salticidae > Salticus > Salticus scenicus. The sequence continues at coordinate 42,258,806 of OZ005662.1, forward strand.
ATTTTTGGCAGAGTTGTATGCAAAAATAATTCCTGTACATTTTATTCCAGGTATAACCCTGTAAAATAAGTTATTATCATAAAGAAAGAAAAATCTTTCTTTCACGCACTAGTCAATTCTACAACCCAAATTAAAAAAAAAAAAAAAAAAAATAGAATACTTGTCACTTTTCAAAATTAAGTTTAATCTAGTAAAAAATAAGTAAAAAATAGATATTTAAATGAACGTGTAACCTTACTTAGGTTTTAAAGTATACATAGCATTTCATATACACTTAATTCAAATTAATATTAAACTGAATTATCAAAAAGCTTACAGTGATGATGGTTTAAATACAGTCAAAGTATTAGAATATTAAAATAATAATAATAAATAAATAAAATAAATAAAATTTCAAACAAAACAATATTAATACTTTGTAGCTTCATCTTTTGCTAGAATCACAGCTCTGATCCTTTCAGAAATGGATTCCACCAGCTGTTTACATTCATTGTTACTGTTCCATGCACTCTTTAGTGCAGCAATGAGTTCAATTTTGTTGGTGGAAACTAGGTCTTAAACCTTTTTCTTTCGATGATGCCACAAATTCTCGATCGGATTTAGATCCGGAGAGGTACTTGGCCAGTTTAATACCGAAATCCCTCTTTCTGTTAGCCATTTACGAGTCGATTTCGAATTATGACACGAAGCGGAATCTTGTTGAAAGATAAACGCGTCTTTGCATAAATCCTCAGAGGAGGGTATCATGTAGTGCTCCAGCATATCTCGATACACTGAGGAATTTACATGTTGTTTTAAAATACATAATTGTCCTTTTCCAGAAGTACTCATGCATCTCCATACCACGACGGATGTCACAAATTTGACGGAACGCCCTATACGAGATTTTTCAAAAGCTTCACCTTTTAAAAGCCAAATCCGAACACCTCCTTCGTCAACAGATATTTGAAATAAAGATTCATTACTGAATAAAACACTTTCCCAGTCTTGTTGTCCACAGAAGAGCTTCTCTTTGCACCATAGTAATATACGAGCTGACGCATCAGACATTTTGTTGCCTTCGGGTTGCCACATGTACCGGTACCATTTCTCCGTAGATAAACGGCAGCCATTATTTCTATTGTCTTGTATTACTTTGGAGTTACTTTTTTATTCATTTTCGTAATTTTAGCACGGTAAATTATCATATGGGAGATTGTTTAGTGAAAAATTTGTATAATCCCTCAAGAAAAGAACATAAAATGTTCAGATTTCCATAATATAATTTAGGAAGAATAATATAATATAACTTTTGTTTACTTATATTTTTCTCTGTGTTTTTCACATGTTCAAATGTAAAAATACAAAGAATGTGCTATTTAAATCATAATATTTATGTTAATAACCATAAATTAATTAAAGAAGACCTTTTATTACTGTGCTTTTGAGTTTTGGCGACATTTTCTGAGGTCGCAAAAGTTGTTTCATTTCCGTGTCGTAATTACATTTATTTTAAGGTTCGTTTTTTTAAATGAATAGTATATGCTAGAAATAGCAGAAAAAGCAAGTAAATAAATAAAGATTTTCCACTTTTAAACAATAAGCATTTTTTTTTTCCCAAAAAGTTATGATTTGTATTTGAAACAGACAGAAATAATTCTAACAGCACATCTTATCCCCAGTACACCCACAAAATATCCTGAGGAGGAAAAAACATACCAAGAATGTACTGTTTATGAATGTGTTGTTAGGGGTACTACTTGTTCCTTATTGCCCTTGGCCGTCTTGGCCGATCGTAGCTTCAGATCAAGATTTCTTAAAATCGCTAGTTAAGCGATAAGGACGCCAAGCGGGAATGCTGTCCCCATCCGAGGCAACAAAATTGCGGCCCCACGTGGACTTCGGTCCTAGCATAGCTCAACACCGCTCTTCGAGCGGTGAGCCGGGGCTGCTCCCCTGTTCAACAAAATGGCGGCGATGCGCCGGCCTATATATTTTATTTAAGAGACGTGCACGTCTCTGTTTTATGTTCAGCTTTGCCTTTACTTTGGGGACCCGCTATTGAAACTCCAATTTATGCAATCGTCTATAAGCGTAGTTGACTTTGACCCTGCAACTCCAGATCCTTTCCAACACTTATTGTAATAAGAAACTTTTTTAAAGCGATTATTTTGGACAATTCATTTTAATTTGCGTTTATCTCTGGCAGCCGTTACAAGCTGTCTACCACATGTACTCCGTTTATTTTTTAGTTGGCCGGTTCTTCTACATTTTTTTAAATCCTTCGAAACCGTAGACTGCGAAACCTTCACTTGATCCGAGATAAACTGTTGCTTTTTTCCAGCTTTAAACAATGCTACAATACACGTTTTCGTTGTTTCCGAAATATCACGTTGACGACCCATTTTAAGCGAAAGACTACCTTAAGATCTTCCGAACGCCAAGCTTTAAACTTGTCGCAACCTAAAGTTTTACAGATATGCAAATTGTCCTCTGCTTTTTACATTTTTCTGTTGAATGAACTGATTATTCTAATTATATGACCCATATAAAAAGTCAACATAATTTTTAAATGTGTTAAAGGCCCTTAAATTATTAAAGTAATATCTATATAGTTGTTGAAAATTGTTTTGCCAATTCCTGAGTAACATACGTCACTTTTTTTAATTTACATACGTTCGTTGTACACGACACATTGCCAAGTTCTGCTTAGAAAATACTGTTATTCTATTATATAGAATCTTTGTTGTACTTTAAAGAAGTATGCAAAGTTTGAACGAGGTGCATTAGTTTTTCAGAAATCGTACCGACCGCTTTTCTAAAAGGGTTCTTGAGAAACCAGGATCCACTGGTTGAATTTCCTAAAATTTTTAATAAATATTTCAAAAAATGTTGTTTAGTTGTCGTTCTTGTATATGCTGAAAATTTTGATTAAAAATTTTGATTTACAATATTAAAAAGAAAGAAAAAAGGAGACTGAAAACTGTAACAGAATTTCTTTTATCTTTATAAGAAATTATACCAATGTATGATTTTTCATTATTTGATTAGTTAAAAAAAAAAAAAAAAGAAGCAATTATAATCAGTGTTTATTAAATATACTAAAATTTATTTGAAACAAATATTTTTAACATTATCACTTATAATATGCAACAGTAAAAATTACTTAAAAAAAAAAAAAAAAGTTTGTCATTATTATTCATTTACTTTTCAGGAAGCTGTTGTCGACGACTTCCATCAAGTCGAAAGTGTTTATGGGTAAGCAGTACATTGCCCTATATCATTTCTAATTTTATTATTTATTTTAGGATGTTGATTTAACCGAGAACGATCTTACCTATGTCTGATGATAATCTGCTCAGTATATGTATATATATGTTTATTTTTTTTTAAATGCGATTTTGTTTTAGGCCATTTTGGAAACATATTTTTAAATTTGCGAGCTATCAATCTCTGAAATTCCCTCTTATGTCAGATAATTCACATGGATTAGAGTCGGATACGAGGTCTGATTGCAAAATACAGTGGGAAAAAAAATGTACAAAGTAACAAGCTTACATAAAACTTTATTCAATCGCCTTCAAAATGCTTTCTTTCGCTAGCAATACATTTATTCCAATTTTGATTTCATGATCAGAAGCATTTCTGAAAGTCTTCTTTTGGAAGGGTCTTGAACTGCTCTATCATGACTCTTTCAGTTTCAGAAATGGTGTCAAAACGTTTTCCGTTTAACATGGTTTTTATTTTTGGGAAGATCCAGAAACCGTATAATGCTAAATCCGGAGAGTAAGGTGGGTGACCAGAAACTAACGAATCAGACGCTTGATATGATATGGTGCGTTATCATGATGAAGTAGAAAGCCACTAACAGCATGTAAAAATAAAATAAAAGGTAAAGGTAAATGTACATTTGTAGGCAAATAATTTTCCCATAAAAGGTTTTAAAAGTTTAGTATTATTATTTATGAATTTATAATAAAATTCCTGTTACCAGTCATGTTGCTTTAAAATGTTTTGGCGTAAGAAAAAGTTACCTAATTTCTGCATTCAAAAGATTATATTCATTAAAAAAAAAAAAAAAAAGAACAGAGAGATTCGCGGTTTTATCCGCAGGTCAAAAATTGAAGCAAACTTGACCCGCACTCCACCCACTGCAGGAATCTAAAGTAAATCCCCGACCGTCGCCAACAGCCCACTACAATGCGACGTTAAACTCCCTCTGTCTTCCTTTCTTCTAGCGTAGGTCATTTATTTTGTTAACCATTTGCCGGCCCTAACGTTCTAAACAGTATTACCAAATTTGGGGACTCTTTTATTTAACTATTACCAATTAAATTCGGCTCTTTTAATTATATTTTTTCTTCTGGTGTTATGCCAAACCCATATTTAATCTCCAGTAATGGCTTGATTCAAAAAGGATTTGCTTTGTTGCTCAACAAGGAGACAAACATTGGAAACAGTGTTGAGTTTATTCCGTTCCCTCAAAACGTGTAGAACCCATATATTAAGTATCTAAGTCCATTAAAGTTTTTAAATAAGCAGTACGGAATTATCAATGATTACTCTCTCAGTAATCTTTTAAATGGTAACTCAACGATTATAAAGGACAAAACCACGGTTAAATTCACATGTGAAATCGGTCATGACTTTTTGCAGTCACCCGATACATACCCACACATAGTCTTAATTACAAGTACATCGTACCATCTCATTTACCTACCGTCCCTTCGATCTTTGAAAAACACATTCGTGTGATAGCGTTTAGCGATAATTTTACAGCTCCTGTCATATTGTTGATTTGGGTTGTAAAATGTATGCCCTTGAGATAACGATACTAAGGCAACAGTCCATGCTTGTATCATTGCGATATCTATGCTATGTCACTTTTCGGCATTTCAGGTCGCAAATGGAAGACATTTTCACGTGTGTAAACATCTGTGAGAGGTTATGTAGAGCAGTGGAACGTATGATATTAATGTCTGTCGTACAGACATCATTGTGATGTATAGAGTACAAACGCCAAAATTTTTGAATCACAAAAAGGAATCCTCGTTGACGTTACGACAATTATTGCCTGCAGAAAATATTTTCTGGTAAAATGCTTGGTAAAGTTAAAACTCTGAATAAAATATATTTTTTTTTTTTTTTTTTTTTTTAAGGAAGAATCCATTTTGTCTTGATGAACAGAAGAGCAAAAGTAATTCTCCCCGTATATAAAATTTTGAATTCTGTAATTAATAAAAGTTAATCCCCCAATAATTTTGATAAAATGCTGCATGTTTCTTTATTCATTTTGTAACTAATCACATTTGTCTAATCACAGAATCGCAATCAGAGACATTACATGCAGGAGGATAAGATATAGCTTTTGGGGGAATGAGACCAAGTTATTAATTTCTATTCAATGGTGTAAAAGTAAAAAAATATTTAATTTCAAAATATATCAGTAGGCTCGAACAATGTCGTGACTAAGGAATTAAAACAGCTATTGAGTTTTATTAAACATTTTGTATGATGTAATAAAAGGGACAAAAATTGAAAGATGATTATAATACTTTCAATGTAAAATGAATACTTTTGTTTATATTATGTTTGTTGTATCTTTTAGAAACTTGAAAACTAATGAAGGCAAACTTTTCTTAATTGTGAATGAAGACGAATTTTTTGTGTTATTTCCTTCAAAAAAGCCAAAGAAATTTAAAGCTCTCAGAAATTTTTTGTCAAGGTTATTCTGTTGTTAAAAAAAAAGCTCTTTAAGTACTTAATGCCTCATCGAAAATAGACATTTTATAAATTATCTAATCGAAATAGAAATATAATAGAAGTCAGAAGATATATCTTACAGAATATTTAATACATGTTAACGAGGAAGGATTTCCCTCAGTTATCTGAATTTATGGAAGACTGACGAGGAAGGATTTCCCTCGTCAGTCTTTGTGACACTCGTACCGACGAGGAAGGATTTCCCTCGTCGATACGAATCTATCAAGCCTTGGCGTGGATGGATTTCCCTCGCCGATAAGAAACTGTCAAGCATTAACGATGAAGGATTTCCCTCACCAATGCGAAACTGCCAAACACTGGCGAGGAAGGATTTCCCTCGCCGATAAGAACCTATCAAACACTATCGAGGAAGGATTTCCCTCGCCGATATGAATCTGTGAAACACTGGTGAGGAAGGATTTCCCTCGCCGATATCAATCTGTCAAGCCCAGGCGAGGAAGGATTTCCCTCGCTTATATGAATCTATCAAAGATTGAAGCTTTTTATGAAATTTATGCTAGATACTCAATAGGTATTTCTTGACTTCCAGTTATTAAGGAATAACAAATCTTCAATTGTACTCTAAACCTCATAGAATTTCAAAACATTAAAAAGTTATATTTATAAAATGAAACATTTTTCTACAATAGTTGTGTAATCTTTCTTAAAAAAAAAAAAAAAAAAAAAAATAGAAAATAGAAAATAAAACAAACAATAATGAGCTAAAGTCTGTTTTTTTGTGTCTATATTTTTAAGATATTTTTTATTTTCTTCTTCTTCTTACTTTCTTCTATAATTTATACGTTTTGAAAGACCTAGAACACGCTTGGACCATTTTTAGAAAGTGTCCGTCTGTCTGTATGAGTGCGTGTGCGTGACAAAAATTTTGTGGCAACTGAATCTCCGAAACTACTGCTCAGAATTGTATATAAATTTATATGTGGAGTCACCTTAACATATATTAGTGCCTATCAATTTTTTGTGTCAACCTCTCAACAGGTGGCGCTGCTATACAGCGATTTACGCAATTTAAGGGTAGGCTATATCTCATGTTCTATTGCGTACATTTAAACAAAACTTGATGTGTGAGAAAACCATTATGAGATATTATGATTATTCAGTTTGGAAGCTAATTAGCCAATAGATGGCGCTGCTATACATTGATTTCCGTAATTTAAGGAAAGGCTATATCTTAGGAACTAATGCATAGAATTACATATAAATTTATATGCAGATGCACTTTGACATATAAAAGTGCATGTCAACTTTGGGTGTCAACTGCTCAACAGGTGTCGCTGCTATAGAGCGATTTCCGCAATTTTAAGATAGGTTATATCTCAGGTTCTATTGCGTATTATCAAACAATACTTGATATGTGAGGGCCATTATGAGACATTATGCTGATTCAGTTTAGATACTTATTGCCCAATAGGTGGCACTGCTGTGCTGCAAATTTAATTGATAACGGGAAGACTCAACTTCTTACGGCATGTAACTGTACAAAACTTGACATGTGAAATAACCATTACAAAAATCCTTTTTTACGATGTTATTTATCTATATATATAAAAGAGTAAACTCACTGATCCTCTGATCATTGTCTCAACACGGCCGTGACGAGCCTATGGGAGATAGAGTCACAATTTTTGGTGAGTAGGTTGGTTTTAGGACGCTCACTAAGACGGGATTTTGAGAAATACCCCCCGTTCCCCCCGGGGGGCAGAAGACAAAAGCCACCTTTATAAACATAACTCGGCTCCAAATTACTTCACGGTGAAGAAATTGCAGATGGGGAGACTTGGACTTGAATACAAAAAAATTATTTTCTGCGGTTTTGAAAATTTTGATTTTAAGGGAGGAAAAGGTAAAAATGAGATTTTCGGAGGCGCAGAAGGCAAAAACACCCTTATAAACATAATTCGGCTCCAAATTACTTCACGGTGAAGAAATTGCTGATGGGGAGATTAGACTTGAATTAAAAAAAATTATTTTCTGCGATTTTGGAATTTTGGATTTTTAAAGGGGCAGGGGGTAAAAATTATTTTCGGAAGCGCAGAAGGCAAAAACACCCAAAAAATTTATCAAATAAAATTTATGTACTCAAAGTGAAAGAAAACTCCAGATACCCATTTTTCTTTGTTTCTTTCTTTTCGTTTTCTTCCCTTTTTTTTTTTTTTTTTTTTTTTTGTTTACAATACTCTGGTATACTCATATCTGCACAAAACTGACTTTCTTTCTTTCGGAATTTATTATTATACTTCTTTGAGATAAAAATCGTCTGCATTCATCATGAGAATAATTTTAATGAATTATTTGTATAGGATTGTATAAGGAAGAAAGTCTTGTGATGGCCACAACATACTGGTTACATATTAAAGCTTCTGCAACTGCTAACTACATTTAAAAGAGTTTTGAGAATTCCATATTACATACTAATATAAAATCTTAAAAAATATTAATTTTTTAAGAAAGTATTTCATTAAATATAGACAGTAATTATTCCATAACTAAAACAAAGAAACTGATTATAAAAATTATATTTTTCATAAATTACTTGAATATGACTTATTTATGAAAACTTATCCCATTTCTATTCATGTATTTATTAAGGCTTTATCAGACACAGCGACTTCTGAAACAACCAATTTTTGAGCCAACTTTAGCGCCGATTTTTCTTCGGCGAAAACACCGAGATTAATACAAATATTACACAAGAGATTAATATAAATATGCTTCATTCGTTATCTCAAATCTGAATTCTTTAAGAAATGACCAGCTTTTTTTAAACTGGAAAAGTTTCTAAAACTATCTTCTTCAGATAATAGAAGAATTTTCCTTAGATATGGAAATTTTAATATTTAAAAAAATTGCCCTTTTTTATTAGTAGTATCCCATAATTAGAGATTCCTTAGAGGAGGTACGAGTAAACATTTATCAGCTGTTTTCAAAACCTTTCAATGGATAACACTTTAATTAGTATTCAATTATTTTATTACTTTTATGAATAATAATAATAAGAAGAAGCTGTAAAATTGTAACTGGTGAAAAATCAATCCCTCCCCCCTCATTAAAAATATTTGGAAGGAGTTTACTTGTAAATCATTGCTCATAATTATTGATCAGTAATAAGAAATTTACATTTTTAATTACTTCATCTTTTCCTGTATGTTTAAATATTTTTTTAGAAGAGCTTCAATGGATAACAAATTAAAACTGTCAAAAATAGTACAAAAAGTGACTTTATTATTTTTATGACAAACCAAAGGATAAAAATATAATTTACATGTGGTAACCCTATTTTATTTTATATATGTATATGTATATATATATAAAATTTTGTAAAGTGTGGTTATGTTTTTTTTAAATAGAAAAAGTTTCTAAAAATTTTATGCAAGCTATCTCTTTCTGAATGTATTTTTTTTTTTTTTTTTTTTTTTTTTTTTTTTTTTTTTAAATAATGATTGGAGATGAATGAAGGGAAGAGATTTTCAAGTTTTGAAATCATAAACTTAAAAATAAAATTTATATAGTAGTGAAAAAGAACATGTAATAATATTTTTGAAAATTTCTTTATTAGAGTATAAATCAAAAGTATATAATATAATAGAGTATTAATTAAAACTATAAATTTTGTGAGCATTATATGCAGTTGTAAAATCAGGTCAATTACAAAATAAAACGAAGCATATTCTTGAATTAATGATATTATTTAAATATGAATGATATCAATAAAAATTGCTTGAATGGTCAATTTTTTGAATTATTTATTATTTGTATTTTTATATATTTGAAAACATTACATATATAATAGATATAGATTACTAGGTATATAATTCTATCTCTGCAAAAGATAACAACACACAAAACAAAATAATTAAGGTACTTATTTGAGGGAAATAAAAGGGGAAGATGATTTCAAAATATACGTGAAAAAAGTAATAATTGAAGAAAATCTGTTCAGAAATTTAACTTAACACAAAATTTAACCATCTACATTATTAACATTGGGTACAAATATACAAAAAAATGAGAGTCTTAATTTAGTTTTAAACTTGATACTATTAATTTAGTTCAACATTTATAAATAGAGTATCTAGAATAATAGTACGTAATAGTTATCTAGAAAATTAGAGTACAAGAGCGTTTATTAAACCATTTAATAAAATTACATTTGTTTATCAAAGTTATAAGACAGCACGTGTATTTATTTGGAAATAAATGAGCGCAGTTATTTTTTATGTCATTAACACACAATCTATTAAGCACTGTATATAATGCACATAAAATTTACAGTTTTAATTAATACCATGTTATATTATACACTTTTTTAATTTATACTCCAACAAAGAAATTCCTAAAAATATTATTACCTGTTTTTTCCACTTTCGAGGAAATTTCACTTTCCGAGTTCGTCATCTCAAAACTTGACAATCTGCTTCCATAATTTAACTCCAGTGACGTATCTTTTAGTTATCCTTCTTTTTCTTGAATCAATTCCATCAACATGTTTATTTAATATACACTCACAGCACTGAAATATCTTTCCTTCAATGAATACTGAAGACATAAAAACTCTCACGTTGTTTAAAAAACCAACATGGCGGAGAATGAGAGAAAATTGTCGGAACGATTTTATGGGGAGCGTGGTTGCTCGACGACAGCCAAACGACATCGGCTTATCGGGACGACGAAAACGTCCTCAAATCGGTGGGTGTGAAAGCACGTAGTATATAGCATTGTATTTCGCCTGCACGGATGTCGGATAGCGACAATCGGATACGATTTATCGGTGTCTTGTCGGCAAGTGTGAAAGCGCTCTAAAGGTTACAACAGACGGATAAAAAGTTGGATGAAAGAAGTCTATCTTTTGACGCTTATCACTTTTCTTGGCGCAAATAAAATACGCAATGATTAGTGTTAAAATTACCTTTCATTTGTGTAAAATATCGCATTATTATTTCTATTTTGATCTTTGTTTCAACTATTGTCATAACGCCATACGAAAATAAAACGATTAATTCAAAATTCTTATCATTTAACGGTAAAATAAATGTACTTAATGATAATATTTCTTGTTCATATCTCCAATTTAAGCGATTCCCGTGTTCCGCCATCTTGGAAATATGACGTATCAAAGTAGTGCATCCTGATTGGATGAGTCTGTGGAAAAATTGTGTATAGGGATAATTTTATCAAGAAAGCTCTGAAAAAGTTGGGCAAGTTCGGTGTGCGCTATCACACTGGGAGTAAAGAAAGTTTTTTCCGAAAATTCGGCGCAATCATTGGTTGGCTCTAAAATCGCCTGTAAAGTCGTCGTGTCTGATACGCGCTTTAGAACACTTAAAATCCGCGCAATATTTCGAGTTTTATACTCTCTAATGGTTGATGCCAAAAAACATTTTCGGCATGAAAAATCTTTGCTCGTTAGCATGGAGATGATAGATCTATATAAATTACTAATATCTATGATTCTCTCTAGTCTTGTAGTTATGTTACAAAAAATAAATAAATAAATAAATAAAATAAAATAAAATAAAATAAAAATATGTAAAAACAAATATATATATATATAAACTAATTATTTACAAAATAGATAAAAGAAAACTAGTTTACGTACGTAATTTGCAATAATAATTTTATGTTATATTCATAAATTTTAAAATATAGACCAATATTAATAATAAAATAAATAAATAAGCAAAATTTTTGTCTTTCTGACATTGATAAGTACTAACTCAAGAATAACCATCTAGAAAGATTACAAACCCGAGGAGGGGGGGGGGGGGATTGAAAAAAATACAATATTTCCCTACATTAATAATAATAATAACAACAAATCTGGTGTGAAACAATCCACGTCTTCCATTACCCACTATTACACGCATTATACGTACTTTTTGGAGATATGATCAGAATAAAGAGAAGTGACAAAATGAAATAGACACGTAAAAATTTTTCGGTAAGAGAAAGTTAAAACACGTGTGAAGACATATAAAGCAGAGCTTGCATAGCAAGATAAGGAATAAGAAATATATATATGGTAGAGTATTTTTTTTGAAACACTGACTTCCAAGATGTAAAACTGATCTATCTGATCTGGCTGACTATTAATTTTCCAGTAATAACCACGTACAGCATGAGAAAGGATATCTAAAATGGGTTTATGCAACAATTTTCAAGAAAATCATTAGAGCTGATTTTGAGATACCAGCTTTTACCAAAACTTAACATAATGAATTGTTGACAGTAATACAACAATAACATACAAAAAGGTATGTAAAAGACAGTTAATATGGCAAATTTGAAAAAAAAAAAAAAAAAACATGTAACCGTTTGGAAGGGAACGCACTTGCAGGACCTGAAATTCAGCTATTTATACAGGGCGCCTATCAATTTTCCTGAACTAACCAACTACATAATTTTTAAGGACATTTAATAGAGTGTTTATACAGTATTTTTGAAGAAAATCGTTGGAGCCGTTTTTGAGATACAGTCTTACGGTCCCATTTCTGGTTTCGTATGTCCTATTTTCGGTTTTCCAAATTTCACCAAAATTTGGAAACTTCATCTGTACACCAGACCTGTCTTAATTCTGAAGTTTCGTAGTTTTATCTTTATTAGTTTCGAAAATATAATAGTCAGAAGATTCCACACACACAGACACACACTGACCAATTGCCAAAAACTACTCTTTTGGACTCAGGAGACCTTAAAACATGTAAATCAGGTGAACTCTCAACATCGGATTTTTGGACCGAATACAATCCTTCCATTACCTACGGTAGTAGGCTAATGGAAGTAAAAACGTATAACTAACTTTGTATCATAAATAAATAACAAATTCTCTCTGAAAATTTTAACGGCTTTGACCGGAAAACAATAATTACATAGAAAGGAATATTTAAAAGAGAGTTAATATGCCGAGTTTGAAAAAAATCCGTACAGCCGTTTTTAAAAAGCGCACTTGCGATACCTGAAATTGAGGTATTTATACAGGGCGCCTATCAAGTTTCGTGAACTAATCAACTATACTATTCGAAAGGACATCTAATAAAGTGCTTATGTAGCAAATTTGAAGAAAATCGTTAGAGCCGTTCTGAAATACGGACTTACTGTTTCACTTCCGGTTTCCGATGTCCTACTTCCGGTTTTGCAATTTTTACCAAAATTTGGAAAATTCATCTGTACACCAGTTCTGTCTTAATTCTGAAGTTTCGTAGCTCTATGTCTATTAGTTTTGGAGATATGATACTCAGAAAATTCTCATACACATACACACACTCACACACACACATACAAAAAAAAAAAAAAAAAAAAAAAAAAAAAAAAAAAAGAATAGCCTTATTGACTAATATTGTTTTAAACAAAATTTTCCAGTTTCCTAATGTTTCGTTAAAAATAATCTTCACTGCGTACATTTAAACGAAATTAAGGGCTGGAAATTTTCACAGAACTCATACCGGTATTTAAAAAAAAAAAAAAAAATCTTTACCTATGAAATCGTCGGTTTAAAAAGAAGAAAAAAATATTTCATAAATAGTGCATACTTGCCAACTATCTCATTAATAACCGTACAATTGTTAACGCCCCCTGAAAAAACGCCCCTTTTCTCACACCACTATATTTTTAGAATTATTCTCTCCAAATGTTGTTACGATTAAATAAGACGAAAATTACTCTAAAAAATTATTGGTGTGAAAAAAAAGGTGGGTACTAAAAATTGTACGGTTCATAATGAGATGGTTGGCAAGTATGATAGTGGTATGAGTTCTGGGCCTCTCATCTCTGAAATTTTATCGTATACTGCCATATTAAAAATTATAGAAAAATTGAATGACAGCGCCAATTGTTGAACGATACGTGCCAAAAGATTGTACACACCAATTTATGCAACGTGCAACTAAATATAACTTTTCAGGAAATTCTGTTTATCAGTTGTTGATTTAGAGCTGTCACGAAATTTTTGTAGCACATTTACAAGCGGACAGACGGGCATATTCTAAAATACTCAAACCGAATTCAGAACCTCCCCAAACGTGTAATTCTATCAAAAATAAGAAGTTAAAGATTTTTACGGATCAAATACTTTCTTCTATTTAATATAGAATAAAGTAAAAAACAACGAAGGGTAAAAAGGAAAATATTTATTTCAAAAATCTTTGATAATGTGTTCATTTATGTAACATTGCTCGACCTTCTACATTCAATTAGAACAAATCAGCAGCAAGCGTCTGAATAAGTTAATCAGGTGCTGAGAGAAATCGGTCCAAGTAACTAAATAGGGTAAAGATTTTTCTCTCGAACAGATTAAGGGACCGTTGCTTCTCTAATATGATTGTTCCAGTTAAGGGTCATTAGGGGAGGGGGAGATTGTTTCCCTGTTCTCATCTTATTATTGCAATAGACTAGGTGTTAGGCTGAACTTATTTTTATCTATAAGAGCAGTAAATAAATGTAAACAAATAATATTATAAGAGATACTATCTGATAATTAATCATTTATTTAGTTATTTATGTTTTTTAAAATAACTATTCGAACCGTACTACAGCAGACAAATAAAGGAAAAGTAAAACAAATATTCTTTATTTATACATGTTTAAAAACATTTAAGTAAAACAGCATTTGGCATTGATTTTTAATTATAAGAGATATTAATGCACATCAAATATACATAAATTATTATATTATGTCATGTAATACTATTTCTTTTATTGCTAGTGTATAACAAGAAAAACATTAACTCTCTTATTTTACTATACTAGCCAACTTAACCCGGAAGCAGCGTTCCCAACTTTTATAATTTATTCACAATCATTTTTAGCCCCGCCTTCTTTTCGCACTATAAATTTAGTAGATTATTTCTCTTTAATATGTGACAACGATTAAATAAGAAGAAAATCATTTTTCAAAATTTACGGTATGAAAAAAGAGGCGGGGCTAAAAATGAGTGTGAATAAATTATAAAAGTTGGGAGCGCTTACCGGAGGATTGTTAGTCCCCGTCCCTTTTTGTTCACAACATAGTTTTTAGAGAAATTCTCTTCAAATGTATTTACGACTAAATAAGAAGAAAAGTACTCTGAAAAAAGACTGGTGTGAAAAAATAGGCGGAAAAGGGCGGGATTAACAATCTTCCGGGTTAGGTTGGCAAGTAAGTTTTATTTAACATTTTCTCTTTGAAAGTTGAGTCTTTACATTCAACACAAATACAATTTTGTTTTAATTTTCCAGAAAAGAACACAATTTTTGAAAGAACATACTTTTTTTTTTTATTATTATTTTATTTTATTATTCGATTAAGAAATTTTCATATTATTATTTACTCAACTTAATGTTTATTAGATATGCCACAAGAAAAATGAAATACATATGTATATACACATTTTTCTTTTTTTAAAGAAAAATAAATAAAAAGTACAGAAATTACACAATTTAAACCAATAAAATAAATAAATAAGTCATAATATTTAAAAGTTTTCTGGAGTAAAGTAAATAAACAAATTTAGTGAAAAATCTCTTTAATTAAGAATAAAATAAAATAATATTAATGAGAGTTTTACAAAAACTTGCATTGATAAATACTTAAATATGTATGTAAAATGAAAATATAATTAGAGAATAAATTCATCTTTATTATTTAGAAAATATAAATTTAGATCGTTTATTTGTATCAGATCTTGGTTTTAAGTATTTTTATTTGAAGATAACATTAAAATACATGTATACTAATTTTGTTTAAAATACAGAATTTTTGTAAATATCAAAATTAATTAATGGTAATGTTGTAACATAATTAAACAAGTATGTATTTTATTTATTTATTTATTTATTTATTGCGCGCTTTACTAATTTATCGTGCACTAAAAATATGAATTAGTAAACATTTAGTGAAGTTAGTAAATTATAGTGTTCCACTCCATCTTGCTAATAATTTCTATATAAATCAATGTTCGCCCTTCGAAAAAGGGAATTTTTTGAATTAAAAAAATATTTACTTACAATAAAAACAACATTAATATTAAAAAATATCATAACTTGTTTCACTTTTTCAAAATGAGTTCGATGAAGAAATTATATTATTTGAAATTTATTATTTTAGTTATGCAGATGAAATCAGTTTTATGATTCAGATTCAGCATACACATTTTAAAATTATACATTGAGAAATACATCAATTTGTAACATAATGGAATTTTTATATATTTTGAAATCTTGATTAGGTTTTAGTGTTCTTCCGGTAAAATAGCAATGTTAATTTTATGAGGTTATTTATTTTTATAATTTATTTACAAATGTTAAAATAAAATAAAAATAAATTATGAAAACACTTCTTATTTTACCTAAGTTCCCTTAGTTTTATATTCTTAAAATTGAAAAAATCTCTGCATATTATTAATTAAAAAAAAAAAAAAAAAAAAAAAAAATCATTTATTGGTTTGCAGGAAAAGTTCTTTCGTATCGAATTGAATAACTGACACCGGAAATTTATCCTGGATAATATTTATATCAGTGGATAGTATTTATATCCAGATCGGATTTTTTATTCAATAATCACTGACAACATTGTTCGGCATGAAAATTGCTCCCAACACCATTTTTTGCAAATTTTTATGTAAAATGACCTCCTGAATTCGAATAGCACGCCCACTTTGCCCTTTCACCCATCGTTTTTTAGGGACGGCCCCCTATTTTTATCACTTTTCGGTTATTTTATAGCTATAAATTTTATTTTTAGGGAGAAATATCTTCTGAGGGCTACAGAGTTGGAAAGTTCTCAAACATGAACATATGTGGCAAGGAGAAAATTTAGGAGGGAGGGAGATTTGCCACTAAAATTATGTATTACATTTCTTATATTGTTTTAATCTATTATTAATGTTACTTATTACACAATATATATATATATATATATATATATATATATATATTAAGGAAACCTTAAATATGAGATTTCCAAAAAAAATTATTTATTCACTGGTATATCAATAATTGTATCTGTTAGGCACAAAAAAAAAAAAAAAAAAAAAAAACCCTTCTCTTATGTGTTAAAAAAATTAAAAAAATAAATAAAAGATAATAAAAAATGTGGAGGATGAGTGGGCAGATGTTTGATTAAGGAGGTTGGGTGGCGTTGTTGGTTGGTTGCACGGTTGGGTGGGATGTTGAATTAAACTCAAAAAAAAAAAAAAAAAAGAAGAAGAAGGAAGGATTGCTGCATTTAATTTTATTCCAAAATTTAATGCTTGAATTAAAAAAGATAAATTATTGAACAATTAAAACTAAAATCTAAATCTTTCATGGATTACTTGCAAAATGCCTGTATGAATTGGGAAAACAGGATTCTCAAAACATAACAACAAAATAAATAAATAAATAAATAAAACTGAGGTTAGATAAAAATTAATTGGTTGAAAGTTGGTTATTAAATAGATTATCAAGGAATGATACAACTCAACTTCTAAAAGGCCATTTTCTCCTGTTAAGTTCTCTGTTTTGCTCGTGTTTTGAATTCAGTTTTTGTGGCTCGTGTTTTTATTTTATTTTATTTTTTCTGGTTGGTGTTTCAATACATCCGGATGGATTGTGTCTAAACTGCCTCTCTTTCATTTCGGGGTGATTTTTTCTTGCGGGTTTAGGTTTAGGTTTTATTACTTTTTAGGTTCATGGTGTGTTTTTGTTCAGCCAGAGGGTTTTCTGTTTTTGTTTTTCTGTAAAATATTTTGTGATTGTTTCATTTGATTCATTTTGAGGTTCTTTTTTATTGTGGGTTCGTAATCAATCAATAAATTTCATTGTTGTTTCATGGTTTCATTGTTCTTTATTTACTATGGGGTTTTGCGTTTTCTTTTTTTTTTTTTCATCCATGTGTCTCATAATCTGGTCTTGGCAGGCTGGGGGAGTGTTGCCGGCGTAAAACTAGTTTAACCCCACAAGCAAGTCACAAATCTTGCCACTTGCCTCCTTCCTTCTTTTCTTGGATTTCTTAGGTTGTTTTTTTCCCTGGATTTCGATTTAGTTTGAGGATTTGGTTGAGTTGGTTTGTTGTATCGTTTGTTTTGCGGGCTGTTAAAAATTAAATTTGGTTTCTTTGTAATTAAGTAATTTAATATGTGTATTTCATCCCCTGATGATTTTTTTCACCTTTCTGAGCTTCTCCTACATAGAGAAATTGTTCATTCTTATTGGTCTTTGTGGTTTCGGTGATCTTGTGTCTGTTGCTTGGCTTCTACTGCGCTTCATGGGTCATTATTGTTCATTACAGGGTTCTCTTTTTTCATTCTGAAATATTGTCCTAGGGCCAACCTCTTTTTCATCAGAGTCTAATTACACGATCCTATTTCAATAGTTATTGTTATACAGTGTATTGGCGTCAGTGCAATTGTTGAACTTGATAATTGAATCAATTTGGGAAATCTTGTTGCTTTGTTTGGCGTGTGTATGTCTCTTTGGTGAATTGTTTGACTAACTATTCTTCGTTCTCATTCTTTGCTTCTACTAGCAAAAGGAATATATATATATATATATATATATATATATATATATATATATATTTGTTTTTAAGTGTTAATTATTTTTCATTCTCGAAATCAATTTAATGGCCATAAAATTACCGAACAGTGATAAAAATTGGGGGAGGGGTGATGTCCCGAGAAAATGGTGGCTGACTGGACAAAATGGGTGGTCATTTTACGTAAGAATCAGCAAAAATGGTATCAGGGTTCGAAAAAAAAAACTTTTTTGTAGTGCAATGTAATTTTTAATTGTAACGTTTGGCTAATCACTTCGGCGATCGATAGTCTATTATGTATATCAAATATCACTTCTCAAAGTTATTGGTGATTATTGAATAGAAAATCCGCCAGATCTGGCAACACTGATTTATATAGCTTTTAAGAAAGTATGCACCAAAAGCCCTAGAAAAAAATATTGCGTTTGCCAATATTTTCTTAATAGGATAAATTTCCGGTGTCAGTTGTTTAATTCAATACGCAGAACTTTCCCATCAACCTGACATATACATATTCCAATACTGAAAAGAGTTTGTACTATAAAACAGGAAAATTACACACACATACACACACACACACACACACACATATATATATATATATATTTCTGTTTAATATGGAATAAAATTGTGCAAAGTTAATAGGGTCTATCAAAATTTCCATATATGTAGGTTAACAGCTTTATTATAATAGTGATATTTCCTCTGCCAATAACGTTTAATAAAGGGCTAAATATATTCAGAACACGGGAACACCAAACGAATTTCGTTAGAGTGTATAGGAAAGGATCAGCTACTTAACTAGGTTTCAATATTTACCCAACTAATATAGACCCTTGTTTGCTGATTTGGTAATTAATGTAATCATCGATCAGTATGACCATCGGGGTATTTCTTTCTATTTTTTGTTTTTTATCGATATAAGTATTCTTAGATGGTTCGATATTTCAGAGGTATTTTTTTTTCTAAAAAATCTCTTTGCTTTTTTTTCTCTAAATTTCATTAATTTTAAGCATTAAACGTTTTACCTAATGCATTAGTAAACAGACAGAAAATGTATCTGATTTTTTTTTTTTTTTTTTTTTTTTTAATTACTTAAGAATAATTTTTAAAGATATATACAATAAAAATTATACGTATTACTTCGCCATAGTACTTAATGAGGATTTCATGAGAGGGTACTTAAATCCTTTGCCAGTCCTATTTAATTTCAGTTCTCTAGTGAATGTCGCTAAATTTAGGGACTTTTTATTCAATATCCATCACTAAATTTTAACTGTAACGATTAACTAATGACTTCCATGGTCACTTGTCCATTATGTCTAAATGAGTTCCTAAATTTAACAACATTGTTTAGAGCATTTTAAAGAGTTATAGCCGGCAAAGGGTTAATGTATACTACTGATACACAGAGGTAATAATCTGGTGTGTCACTCACAGTACTTTCTCTTACCCTGAAATTTAATACTATAAATACAGGTTGCAGATTAAGAGGTAAGATAACGAGTACTCTTATGTAAACGTGTGTTGAACAATTCAAATTAGGCTTCGGAAGAGTTTTATATGATAATTAGTTCTGTGTGAGGGGGGGGGCTACCACCCCCTTCAATCCCCCCGTTTCATTAATGCACCTACATTTATACAGAATTTTATTCAGGCATTTAAAAAAAATTTATTAAAATTATTATTTAAAAAAAAATTATATTTTATGATAATGCAGACGATTTCCATACTAGAGAAGTAGTATAACACTAAATATAAAAAAAAGTTGAATTTATTCTCAATATTACATTTAAAAAAAAAAAAAAAAAAAAAAAAAAATGTTAAAAAATGAAAAAAATCGATAACTTTATATTAAATTATTCGCAGATCGATGGTTCAACCATTCGTTTCAAAGGTACTGGCGAGCTCTTTTGAAAGGGTACCCATCACGAAAATTTACTCCCCTCGAGGGGGGGGGGGGACTATCCTCCAGGGGGGGGGGAGACGATGCTCCTACATACACACTTTTTTTCCCCAGTTGACTATCTCTATTACAAAAAATATATATTCGTTTCATTTGGTTTAGTGCAGTCTATAGATGTTAAACACTACTTACCTGCAATTTCCCTCATAGACGTAATGTATTTGAATACTTTTGAGTGTCCCTGTACACGAACCATTTGCTTCATCTCAACGAAATGCTTACTGTAGCATCCCTATATGAAACACATTTAGAATACCGAGTTTGGAATTTCTGTTACTATTTTTTCTTGAGATATGCTGATAACAGACAGACAGACAGACAGACAGACACACAGGCCATTCGCTAAAAACATGATTTTCTTATTCAGGGGACCTCAGAACATGTAAATATAACAAAAACTCACGTTCGAAAATTTGACCCTAAAACAATACTTTCTAGACCCTGGGTAAGAGAAAGTAAGAAAAGAGATAAGTCTTTGAATTTTTCTTAGAAAAATTATGATTTTTTTTTTTTTTTTTTTAATAAGATGGTTGTAGATTCTTGAAGTTTTGTATAAATTCTAACACGCATGAAAATCGTGAAAAACACCAATCAAAAACACTTACAGTACTCTATAAATTCCTTTCTTTAACAAAAACGGCAACATGTAAAGTCTAGTACCTTGTAATGAGAATATAGTGAGGTATATACGTTCTGTTGCTGTAATATAAATATCTTTCAAATTTCTTACATGAATTCGATTTTATACACTTTTTAATCTAATGGTAATTTAAGGTATCGTTAGTAGATAAAGGGTTAAATATCCAGTAAAGCTTCATGCGTTTGTCGTAACGCATTCTTCTTTTTTTAATCGTTTGAATGCCACTCGAACTTATAAGAAAATCCGACTGGGGAAATTTAGTGATATAAAAATTAAGGGTTAAGTTCCACAGTTTTTAACTCATAACAAGAAAAGACGGATGTTATAATTTTGAAACTTTTGACTGTTGACGAAAATATATTGGATAGACTTTTTTAAATGAATTAAAACGTGTGTATGTTTTTAATTAATTAATTAATTTTTTGACCCTTTACACTGATACTTTAAAATTTGTGAGGTAGAAATTGGCGAAGTTACGCAAAAAATTTAAGGACTAGCAGTTTTTCAACTTCTAAATTGTGATAGATAATTAGATAAGTTATGTGATTACTATTATTATTATTGCAGTATAAAAATACCTTTTATTTATTTATTTATTTATTTATTTTTAAATCGCGAGTTTTAAATAGATTTTGACAAAAGTTAAAATTTGGCTATAACTAGTAATTAGGATTTAATAGTCCGAAAATCTCTATATTCGGTTTTAAATTGGAGATTTTATCAAGAATTTTTAAAATGAATTAAAAAGCGATTTTTTCCCTTGGTCAGTTTGCCTTAATATTTTAAAATTTACCAGCTGTCAGTCTTTCTTCCAACTTCCAGATAACTCTTTATATTTTTACTATAAGTATAGTATTAAAAAAGTATTTTTTTTAAATCCTTTTTTATATTCTAATAATAATAAAGGTTTAATTAAAAGATATATAATAATACATATAATATTAAAAATGGAAAATAATTTTTAAAGAAAAAAAATGTGAATTTTTAAACGATTTTGACAAAAATTAAATTTTGTTAAAATAGCGATTATGAGTTTACCGTTCAAAAATCGTTAAATTCCGACGAAAGGCTAGAGATTTCAAAGAAAAATATTTCATAAATTTAAGGACAGCTCTGTGTTGACATTTTAAAATTTGTAAGCGAGCGTTCTGATAAATGAAAGCTACAGATTTTATACAAAAATAATATTTAATTAAATTCAAAATCATGTCATTATTTTAAAAAGCTAGTTTTACATTTGTTATATATACTCTTTTATAATAGTATTTTGCGACTTATAAAAGAAAATTACCATAACCCGGTTTCGACAGAGCCTGATTAAGGGGGAAGCACACCTCCGTTCTCACCGGAATATTTTTACAATTATTTTTTACTTCATGTCTTTGAAATTCCACGCTTTGACGAGGAAATATTTTTTATAAAAAATGAACGGTGTAAAACAATCCAATTTACTCACCGTTATTAGACACCAGAATTCTTTTTAAATAATTTTTAATGAGAATTTTCTGTTTATTATAGGAGGAAAGTATTTGTTAAAAAATAACGGTGTAAGTATAAATAATGTGTGCTTCCCCCTTAATCAGGCTCTGGGTTTCGAGCCTTGTCCTTTTCGTTATCAGCTAAGAGAGCAGAATCTGATGGGGATTGTAACGGGATTCATTGAATTGATATGTTTTTATACTATTAATATACGCAAATTCTTCTTATTCTAATCGGAAAAAAGTAATAATTACAGTTATTAAATTATACTTACTTAAAAAAAATTATGTTATAGATTAGATTTCAATAATATGTACAAAATTTGCAGTTGTTCAAGTATATTCATACTTGCCAACATACTAATTAATATTCCGTAGTATTATTAGCTCCGCCTTCTTTTTCACACCGGTATCTTTTTAAAGTATTTTTTCTCTTATTTAATCGTAATTGCATTTGCAAAATATTACTCTAAAAATTTACTGGTGTGAGAAAAAGGGCGGAGCTAACAAGACTACGGAATATTAATTAGGATATTGGCAAGTATGTATATTTATAAAAGTTCAGTCTGGAGGTGGATTAAAAAAATAGACCTCTCAAAATTATAAACACTCTTCAATATATTAGGTCATACCTGACAACATCCTAATTAATATTTCGTAGTGTTGTTAATCTCGCCCTTTTTTCACATCAGTAAATTTGTAGAGTAATATTCTATAAATGCAATAGCGATTGAATAAGAACACAAATACTCTAAAAAAATACTAGTGTGAAAAGTAGGCGGGGCTAACAGTACTACGGAATATTAATTAGGACGTTGGCAGGTACGTATTATATTATGTATACCGGAAGTTCTGCCGTTTTCAATTAGTAATAGGACACCGGATTTATTTTGTTTAACAGTACTTATATCATAGTTTACTAAAGCAATACTTATATTGTAATTTACCAAATACCATCTTAAAACTTATATAAAAGTTGTTCAGGACAAATTTCTGTTTTTTTTTTTGTTTTTTTTTTTTTTAAATTCGAAATGATATAACTTCCGGTACATCTAATATTTCATAGGGCATAAAACATTTTGTCGAATAAAAAAATCGGAAAATTGTAACAACTCAACCCCATAACACTTTTTTACTTTATTTTTGAAGAAGTATACAGTCTCATTCTTGTTATTTTTGAATGTTTTTAAAATCCGATTTGTCACGCTATCACCTTGTTGCCAGATGTATCTTGTTAAAAAGGACCACACACGAGAGACTTAGGTGAAGAAAAATTATTTTTTGTACATGTTTTTCACACTGTTGGCTTTCGACAATTTCGTGTTTCTTTACGGAAAATTTATTATTCATAAACTACTCAACTCTTCTGACAGAATTTATGTGAAGTTATATTTAGTAAAATAAACCTTGTTAGTAAAGTCTATGTTTTGATATGCGTAGACCTTTTCTTTTTATCAGAACCAGTTTGAAGCGTTAGTTTGAATGTAAAAGATACAAGAGTATATTTAAATTAATTTTTTATAAAGTCTTAGAAAATTAGTTGGCAAACGCAGCGAAGACTGCAAAATTTTAGCTTCATAATAGCCTATACAAAATACTTTTTGTCGTAAATTAAAGAAAACTTGAGTTGTTTTAAGAAGAGAAAAAATAGTTATTCGCATAATTTTTTCAAAATTTGCTTCGCTATTTCTTTTTTTTTAATAATTATTATTAAATAAATAAAATAAATAAGGAAATTATTATAATTTGGATTTTGTTTTTGTTTTTGGCCTGAGTTTAAATGTCGAAAAACTAAAAGTTTTTTTTTTTAAACAGAAAAGTTATTGGCAAACACAGAAAAGAGTTGCAAAATTTTAGCTTCATTATAGAATATTCGAGATGTTTTTTGTCATAATTTAGAGAAAACTTGAGTTTTTTAAGAAGTAAACGTATAGTTATCAGCATAAATTTTTCTAAATTTTCTTCTCTCGTTCTATTTTTATAATTAAATAAATAAAATAAATAAGGCGATTAGTTTAGATTTTTTTTTTATTATTATAATTCTTTTCTAGTATTCTTCTATTTTTACCCAAAATTTGGCAAACTCTTCTCTAAACTACACATGCTTTAATTTTGAAGTTTTGTTGTTCTACTTTTTCATTTTTTGGCGATATCATAGTCAGAAGACTCTCTCTTTCCCACTTCACCTCATACACACATGTATTGACCAATTTTCAAAAAAATACTTTTTCCAACTCAGGAGACCTTAAGAGGGGACAATACCTAATCCCGCGGCCAGCCGTGGCCAATGTTATTCTATGGGAAAATTTGTTGCGACAATTACACATTACCTAATGTATAATTTTTAATTCTGTTTTCGCAGTCAGAAAATTCATAACCGTTAAATGAGTACTCATTTTTTAAAAATTAATTTTTTAAAATTTTTACATTTTAATTTTGAGTTCAAAAATGCGATTTTTCACAAAATGCATTTTTCTCATTTTCTAGTTGCAAAATGAAATACTAAAATTTAAAAAAATCAATTTTTGGAAAACAAGTACTAATTGAACGCTTATGAATTTTCTAAATGTGAAAACAGAATTGAAAAATATTCATTAGGTAATGAGTAATTATGTAAACAAATTTTCCCATAGAATAACATGGGCAAAGGCTGCCGGCGAGATTAGGTATTGTCCGCTCTTAATGCATGCACACTATAAAGAATTTTTGTAAATTAACTGAAATATTTATCAAAAATCTCTGTAAGTTTACAGTAAAATTTAGCTAAAAGTAAATAATCGAGATTCTCCAATTTTATTCTGTATTTTTATCTTCTTCTATATGTATTTTTACTTTCTGCTACATTTCTTCTTCTATAAAAAAAATTATATTTTGGATTTTTTCCCCCCTTTTTACTTTCTGCTATATGTATATATAGAAAAAGTATTGGATTCGTGAAAATTTTCGAACTACAGGTTTCGATGGATTTACACGTTTTCGGATGTCCTGAACACGATTCGACTATTTTTAGAAAATGTTTGTCAGTCTGTCAGTCTGTCTGTGTATATGTATCACAAATTTTGTGGACGCTGTATCTCACGGACCAATGAACGAAATTAAAAAAAAAAAACTTGGTATTTAATTGGACCCTGACATAAATTGGTGCTGTTTAGATTTAGAAATCCATTGCTCAACAGGTGGCGCTGTGATATCATTTTTACTAAATTTTTAACATGGCAGTATAGGACGAAATTTCGTATAAATGTACAGTCGGGGTCAAAAAACGCAGCACTCGACGTAACTTCGTTGCTAATAGATGTAGAAAAATGTAATAGGTATCATTCGACGGGGAATTGAGAGTAGTTTCAGAAAATTAACTGAAATTTTGAATTGGGGGTCGTCTACATATTAAAACACGCACCAACTTTGATTTTTTCAATAGTAATGCCACATTTTTATTTTATATTTGAATTCCTGGGTTCGCAACAACACGAAAAAGTATATTAGTTGTATATTTTACTTATTTTTTCACAGAGTTATAAGCGTTCAAAGTTTAAAGGTGCTAATGTTAAATTCATATTTCAAACTTTTATTAATATCTTCACAAACAATACCTTGATCGATATAATTCTTTTTTTACAAGATACAGTGAAGAAACCCAAACATAATCCATCATTACTTTTGATTCTGAAAAATATTTTTAATTTTGAAAAATATTAATAAATTCATATTCATAAAAATTATGAATTATGACCTATACTAATTTTTACATAAAATGAATCCTAATGCTGAAAAATATGGGTGTGCAAATTTGCAGCTCATTCCAGTTATTAGTTTTCGAGATATAAATAAATCTTTCTTTTGGAGTGGTTTAGGGGGCCGTCTCTTTTAAAGTTTTGCATAAGATAACGAATCAAATCTTTAAAAATAACAAGGAAAATTAAACAAAATATGTTTATTTTTTATTTACGGGTCAAATCATATAACAACGACGTCAAACGCAAAGAAATAAAATAAAAATGATGATTTTTAGACATTAGTCTTAGCATCAAGAATTCCTGTTTTCTAAAGAAGACAAACCCAGCCTTCATCGTTCTTCAAAACAACACAATACAGAAAAGAAAAGTAAATGTGACATTGAGTATTCGTGTTAAACCCCTTATTTTATGTTGACAAAAATATGAACAAGGGGTATTTACTTCATCGATTACTGGTGATAAATTTTGAATATTTTAAACGAACACTAGAAGAAAAAAATAGCTAAATAGGCGGAGTTTACTGTTTTAAATATAAAAATTGGTAAATATAAAAATTGGCAAATAAAAAAAGAATGGAATTGGAATGCAAGACAGACTTGTAAAATCGTTTCTTAAGTTAAAGGCTTAATCATTTGCTTCATATATTGCTTTATTTTTTTATTTATTTTGCAGGGGGAGGATTACTATTTTAAGGATACTTTATTCTTTAAAATTGTAATATATTTTAACTTTATATATTTTTTAAATATACTTTTACTTTTATAAATATATTTTAACACATTTTGCGACCGCAGGATTTTGTAATTTTGACAGTAAGATCCGCCTAAAGGCGTTATTCTCTCAAAATAAAGTATTTCAGAACAAATTTTCTGTATTCACAATTATATTACAAATGGATATACAGTATAATTATATTCTTTCTAATCAATATATTTCTATCCATAGTATATTTTATTGCAAAAATATGAACAATGGGTACACACTTAAGAAATAAGTTAACACACAAATTACGAAAGAAACGCCCACTATGAAAGTTACAGATTTTCAAATGACGTGAATCTGCGTCAGCAGTCGCGAAAGGGTTAATTAAGAAATTATATTTTCATAGAAATTATAAAACGAATCGTACAATTCCAAAGAGTTCAACTGATACAAAACTGGTAATTGCGATTAAAATTGTTTACTATTTACTTCATAGACCCTTACCATAATTTATCCGAAAAGATTTAGTTTATGCGTTGTTGTATATATACATCTATATTATTTCATTTCATATTTTATGTTACACCTACGAAAGAAAATTCAAGCTTTATTGATCACTACAGCCATAATAGACACTTTTACTTGAAAAATATTGCACTTTTTTCAAAGAGTACAGTCTGGACAAATCGCAAGTGTAATGTATTTAAATAGACCTAAAATTATTTAAAAAAGTACTGAAGTATATACAAATCTAAGAAACTGAATTCAGGATAATTAAGAAACTGGAAAAAGTCAATATTTTTATTAATTTTTATAATTCTATTTTTCCTGAAAGGTTTCCGGTGTAAAACATTAAAATTTATCTGTTTCTTATAGGATTTTAATTTTATTTTTCTACATTTAAAGATAACCCCCTAACACATTTTTGATTATAACTCTATAAATACTAAAGATAAAGTATACAAACAGTATACTTTTCCGCACTGCCAGACTCTCAGAAATTCGAATATGAAGTCAAAATTGGGTGTTGCTATTGAAAAAAGTTAGCGCTCATTTCAATATGTAGATAACCCCTAATTCAAAATTCGACAGCATTTTCAAAAAGTGCATTTAATTTCCTGTTGAATGGTGTCTATTGAATTTTTCTGCGTCAATTAATAATGAAATTACAGCGAGTGCTGCGATTTTTTTTCCCCGACTGTACATAATGAGAGTTATTTTAAACGTGTGATTGTAAAATGAATATGAATTGTTAATAATAATAGTAGTAAACTAGGAAAATAAGTTTGTGCATGTGAAAGCATCGCACCCCCCCTTCCCCCGGGCGAGGTGTGTAAATTTTCAAAATGGGTATTTTTCGAAAGATCTTGTCAATACCTTTGAAAAAAAATTGTGTAAAATTATACAGAAGAAACATAGCTGCCAATATTTTAATTTATTCCGGAATAATTTTAGTCCCGCCTCTATTTCGTACCACTTATTTTTTAAAAGTAATTTTTTCTTATTTTATCAAAGTTATGTATTCAGGAAAAAATTTCTATAAATAAATTGGTGCGAAATAAAGGCGGGACTAAAAGTACTCCGGGATAAATTAAAATATTGGCAGCTATTAAGAAAGTCTTGTGGGGAACCCATCATACTAGTTATTATTTAATTTGTCCACAGAAATTAAAAATGAACGTTGCTACTTTAGAAAAAGCATTCTAAATCACAAATACATTCTCGAGAATAATTAATTCAATTAATATTGGTAATTAAAATGCTTATATAAAAATCGATTTTTTAATATCTTCGTTTATTTTTCTCTGCAATTTTACAAATGACATAATATAAATGATTACCAGTAGTTTTCTGTGTTAACACTTTCGCGACCGCTGACGTAGATTCACGTCATTTGAAAATCTGTAACTCTACCAGTGAGCGTTTCTTTTGCAATTTGTATATCATTTATTTCTTAAAAATATACACAATATTCATATTTGTACATAAAATATACAATGGATAAAAATACTTTGATTAGAAAGAGTATAATTATAATGTATATCCATTTGTAATATAAATGTGAATACAAACAAATTGGTTCTGAAATATTGTAACTTGGGAGAATAACGCCTACAGTCGGACCTTGCTGTCAAAAAGACAAAAACATGCGGTCGCGAAAGTGTTAACAGTGTAAATCAGGTGAAAACTCGATATCAAGAGATTTGACTGAATACAATACTTCCATTAGCTTCGGTTGTCGGATAGTGAAAACATTAGGCGTATCGGAAAACTTTGTCATTTCCAACTAGTAATATGACATCAAAAATTTTTGTTTAACGAAACTTACATTACACTTAACAAATATCATCTTAAAAATTATATGAATATTGTTCAGAATAAATTTCTTGTATTAGTTTTTTAATTCAAAATGGCAGAAACTTCCGCTACACCTAATAAATATGGTTTATTAAAAATGGTAGCATACTTTTTTCAATATCTGGTATTATATTTCATAAATCGTACATTATTTAATAATTTTTCAAATATAAATATTTTAATAAGAAATTTATAAATCTGACAAATCTAACACACTCACATGTATTTTAAAATAAAAAGCTTTCAATTTTAAAGACCATTTTTATATGTGTAGAAACTTCTGTTTTATTTAACCCTTTCCCGGTACTGTTTAATTCCACTCCTCAGGTCAATTAGTAATTTTTTGTACAATATCCACCACGAAAATTTTACTATAACTGTTGGCTAACCATTTCGAAGGTTATTCGTCCATTATGTATATCAAATATCGCTACTCAAAATTATCGGTGATTTTTGAATAAAAGGGACCTTAAATTTAACAACAATGTTAAGTGGGGCGTTAGGGCCGCCAAAGAGTTAATTACTGGAATCTACAACACAAATTTATCAACGATTTCTAGTAAAATTAGCTCGTAGCTAAAGAGAGTAATTTTTGGTATTTATGAAAATGTGCTATTATGATATATAATGATATTCCGCTGAATTAAATAAAAAATTAATTAACCTTTTGCTCTCGAACGTCGCCTCTCAGGCGACATCCGATTCATAACTTCAACTCGAACGGTGCTCGAGAGGCGCCAGGACGAATTAAGTTACTATATATCTTATATCCACCAACAATGTTCTACAACTAAAAGTGCTATAACAGGTGTAATACTTCGTTAAGAAAGAGATTCCTCCTACATTTTTTATTAAGTGTCTTTGGGCGTTGCTTGCCTTGGCCATTTAATGGCCAAGAATGCTTTGCAAAATATCACACAAGGAAAAATTATAAATCATAATATTCATATATAATGTTTGTAATATGTAAATACACATCAAATATAAAAATAAAATGTTTATATTTAAAATTCTTATGTTTTATATAATTATTATTATTATTATTTTTTAACTATTGTCGGATAGCTCATTACGCTTACTAAAAGAAGGTTCGAATGCAAAAGGTTAATTTTTCATCACACTTCAGGCCCGCACATTTGGAAAATACAAAGTGGTCGACATAAAAGAGGACTCTGAAAAAAAAGAAGGCGCGGCCTTCGTAAAAGGGGTATAAACTTGCCTTATGTCAGCCTTTTATTACGAGGCCAGCATAACATAAAGACAGCCAGATCTTATATTAAGCTAGATTAGCTAGATTAGATTTAGCTACACTAGCTAAATGGCGGAAAACATGACCACTGCTGTACTTCTATACTTTTAAATAGATCTCTTACACAATTTTAATTCTGTTCTCAAGCCACGCCCTTTTAAGAAGCATTTTATAGTACGAAAAATTATTCCATCAGTACCGGAAAAAATAGACAGGTTTATATGCAGATTACCAAATATCTGAAAAATAGGTTTGAGTTGTTGGTTTATCCGTGCGATAAAGTCTTCGATAGCAAACGGTTGAATATAATTTAGTACAGTGTTGGGCATCAATCGATTAAATTTTCAATCAACTAATTAGTTGACTAAAAATTTAATCACGATTAATTCAATCACAACTAACGGTTATTCATTTGCTGCAACTAAAAATTCAATCGCGATTAAATTAATCGAAAAACAGACGACTAACCGTTAGTTGCGATTAAATTAATCGTGATTAAATCAATCGTGATTAATATTTCAGTCATTTGCTGCAACTAAAAATTCAATCATGATTAAATTATTCGAGAAGCAGACAACTAACCGTTATTCATGATTAAATTATTCATGATTAAATCAATCGTGATTAATATATTAGTTGCAGCAAATGATTAACTGTTAATCATGACTAAATTAATCATGATTAAATTAATCGTGATTGAATTGTAGTTGTATCCATAGCTGATATCCCCCCCCCCCTTTCTCTGAAGATCAAATGATGCCGCTAAATTTTTGATAGCAATTTTCAGTAACGGTTTTTAAAAACTTTCCAACAAGATTGAAAAATGTTAATCACTTCAGTTTGTCTGTCTGTCCGCGCTCTAGCTCTAACTCCTGTAAATATTTATGGAATTTCTTGAAACTGATATATGGTATTCAAGTTCACTATCGAATGTTCCCTATTGAAAGTGGAGTAAATACCTCCACTGCTCTGTGTACAGGGACACCCGAAAGTATTCCAAAGCATTGTAATCTATGGGAGGTATTTCTATAAAACATATTTTAATACTTTTACTGTACACAAATCTTAATGAAATTGAAATATTTCATTCAAGATTAATATTGGATGTTTCTTATGTAAAATGCAGTAAATATCAGCACTGTTTTGTTTACAGGGATACTCGAAAGTATTCCAATGCATTGCGTTCTATGAGAGGAATTTCTATAAACCAAATTTTAATTGCCGAAACGTCAATGGAGGCCCTCTGTTGAGACTCAAAACGGTTTTGGACTCTGTCTGTGTGTCTGTCTGTCTGTCTTTCTCTCTGTCTGTCGCGCGATAGCGGCCGCAAAAATGGCGCTATTGACTTGAAATTTAGCACACATGTTCACGAGCCCCACGAAATCAGCTGTATAGTTATTGGTATGTATTCCATTTGTAGTTCGTATACAGGGACACGCCAAAGTTTTTCTTATCATTACGGCTTGTGGGAGAAATTTGTATGTATCGCAATAGCGGCCACAAAAATCACGCTATTGACTTGCAATTTGGTACACGTGTTCATGAGTCCAACGGAATAAGCTGTATAGTTTTAGGTGTGTATTCCATTTGTAGTTCGTGTACAGGGACACGCCAAAGATTTTCTATAATTACGGCCTATGGGAAGAATCTGTATGTACCGCGATAGCCACCGCAAAAATCAAGCTATTGACTTCCAATTTTTGCCGAAACGTCAATGGAGGCCCTCTGTTGAGACTCAAAAGGATTTTGGGTTCCGTCTGTCTGTCGTGCGATAGCAGCCGCAAAAATCACGCTATTGACTTGCAATTTGGTACACATGTTCATGATCCCCACGAAATTAGCTGTATAGTTTTGAGTGTGCATTCCATTTGTAGTTCGTGTACACGGACACGCCAAAGTATTTGAAGTGAAAATTTCTTTAGGCGCGTTGAGCACTTTTGGGTGAACAAAAATCATTGAACTCCCGTCAGCGTCAGCTAACGCTTCCATTTGAAGTGAAAACTTTTGGGTGAACAAAAATCATTGAATTCGCGTCATCATCAGCAAACGCTTTCCATCCTTGTATAATACAAATAAAGTATCATACAATTAACTTGCTAATGTTAAGTGTTAACAATTATATACTGTATATTGTTTTAAAATCTGGTGCGGCTCCACACGACTTCTCTCATCTCCAGGCACTGTCTCTACTGCAGTTAGACCTCACAAAACCGTGAGAAAGCCCAAAGCTGCCATTTTTCTCACGTTTTAACAAATTGGTGCGACTCTACAAGACTTATCTCATCTCCGGACACTGTCCCTCAAGATTGCAGCCGGAAACGTTGCAGTTTAACCTTACAAAACCGAAAGAAAGGCCAAAGCCGCCATTTTTCTCACGTTCTTACAATCTGGTGCGGCTCTACACGACTTCTCTCATCTCCGGACACTGTCTCTATTCCAGTTAGACGTCACAAAACCGTGAGAAAGACCAAAGCCGCCATTTTTCTCATGATTTACAATCTTGTGCAGCTTTACACGACTTCTCTCATCTCCGGACACTGTCTCTTAAAGATTGCAGCCGGAAACGTTGCAGATAGACCTCACAAAATCGTGAGAAAGGGGAAAGCCGCCATTTTACTCACGTTTTACAATCTCGTGCGGCTCTACATGAATTCTCTCATCACCGGACACTGTCTCTATTGCAATTAGACCTCACAAAACCGTGAGAAAGGCCAAAGACGCCATTTTTCTTACGCTTTTACAATCTGGTGCGGCTCTACACGACTTCTCACATCTCCGGACACTGTCTCTTACAGATTGCAGCCGGAAACGTTCCAGTTAGACCTCACAAAAACGAGATAAAGGCCAAAGCCGCCATTTTTCTCACGTTTTTACAATCTGGTGCGGCTCTACACGACTTCTCTCATCTCCGGACAATATCTCTTAAAGATTTTAGCCGGAAACGTTGCAGATAGACCTCACAAAATCGTGCGAAAGGCTAAAGCCGCCATTTTTCTCACGTTTTTAAAATCTGGTGCGGCTCTACACGACTTCTCTCATCTCCGGACACTGTCTCTATTCCAGTTAGACATCAGAAAACCGTGAGAAAGGCCAAATCCACCATTTTTCTCACGTTTTCAAAATCTGGTGCGGCTTTACACGACTTCTCTCATCTCCGGACAGTCTATTCCAGTTAGACCTCACCAAACCGTTAGAAAGGCCAAAGCCGCCATTTTTCTCACGTTTTTAGAATCTCGTGCAGCTTTACACGACTTCTCTCATCTCCGCACACTGTCTCTTAAAGATTGCAGCCCGAAACGTTGCAGATAGACCTCACAAAATCGTGAGAAAGGCCAAAGCCGCCATTTTTCTCACGTTTTCACAATCTGGTGCAGCTTTACACGACTTCTCTCATCTCCGCACACTGTCTCTTAAAGATTGCAGCCGGAAACGTTGCAGACAGAGATCACAAAATCGTGAAAAAGGCCAAAGCCGCCATTTTTCTCACGTTTTTACAATCTGGTGCGGCTCTACACGAATTCTCTCATCTCCGGACACTGTCTCTTAAAGATTGCAGCCAGAAACGTTGCAGATAGACCTCACAAAATCGTGAGAAAGGCCAAAGCCGCCATTTTTCTCATGTTTTTACAATCTGGTGCGGCTCTACACGTCTTCTCTCATCTCCGGACACTGTCTCTATTACAGTTAGACATCACAAACCGTGAGAAAGGCCAAAGCCGCCATTTTTCTCACGTTTTTACAATCTGGTGCGGCTTTACACGACCTCTCATCTCCGGACACTGTCTCTTAAAGATTGCAGCCGGAAACGTTGCAGATAGACCTCACAAAATCATGAGAAAGGCCAAAGCCGCCTTTTTTCTCACGTTTTTACAATCTGGTGCGGCTCTACACGAATTCTCTCATCTCCGGACACTGTCTCTATTCCAGTTAGACATCACAAAACTGTGAGAAAGGCCAAAGCCGCCATTTTTCTCACGTTTTCACTATCTGGTGCGGCTTCACACGACTTCTCTCATCTCCGGCCACTGTCTCTTAAAGATTGCAGCCGGAAACGTTGCAGTTAGACCACACAAAACCGTGAGAAAGGAGAAAGCCGCCATTTTTCTCAAGTTTTTACAATCTGGTGCGGCTCTACACGACTTCTCTCATCTCCGGCCACTGTCTCTTAAAGATTGCAGCCGGAAACGTTGCAGTTAGGCCACACAAAACCGTGAGAAAGGAGAAAGCCGCCATTTTTCTCAAGTTTTTACAATCTGGTGCGGCTCTACACGACTTCTCACATCTCCGGACAATGTCTCTTACAGATTGCAGCCGGAAACGTTCCAGTTAGACCTCACAAAAACGAGATAAAGGCCAAAGCCGCCATTTTTCTCACGTTTTTACAATCTGGTGCGGCTCTACACGACTTCTCTCATCTCCGGACAATATCTCTTAAAGATTTTAGCCGGAAACGTTGCAGATAGACCTCACAAAATCGTGCGAAAGGCTAAAGCCGCCATTTTTCTCACGTTTTTAAAATCTGGTGCGGCTCTACACGACTTCTCTCATCTCCGGACACTGTCTCTATTCCAGTTAGACATCAGAAAACCGTGAGAAAGGCCAAATCCACCATTTTTCTCACGTTTTCAAAATCTGGTGCGGCTTTACACGACTTCTCTCATCTCCGGACAGTCTATTCCAGTTAGACCTCACCAAACCGTTAGAAAGGCCAAAGCCGCCATTTTTCTCACGTTTTTAGAATCTCGTGCAGCTTTACACGACTTCTCTCATCTCCGCACACTGTCTCTTAAAGATTGCAGCCCGAAACGTTGCAGATAGACCTCACAAAATCGTGAGAAAGGCCAAAGCCGCCATTTTTCTCACGTTTTCACAATCTGGTGCAGCTTTACACGACTTCTCTCATCTCCGCACACTGTCTCTTAAAGATTGCAGCCGGAAACGTTGCAGACAGAGATCACAAAATCGTGAAAAAGGCCAAAGCCGCCATTTTTCTCACGTTTTTACAATCTGGTGCGGCTCTACACGAATTCTCTCATCTCCGGACACTGTCTCTTAAAGATTGCAGCCAGAAACGTTGCAGATAGACCTCACAAAATCGTGAGAAAGGCCAAAGCCGCCATTTTTCTCATGTTTTTACAATCTGGTGCGGCTCTACACGTCTTCTCTCATCTCCGGACACTGTCTCTATTACAGTTAGACATCACAAACCGTGAGAAAGGCCAAAGCCGCCATTTTTCTCACGTTTTTACAATCTGGTGCGGCTTTACACGACCTCTCATCTCCGGACACTGTCTCTTAAAGATTGCAGCCGGAAACGTTGCAGATAGACCTCACAAAATCATGAGAAAGGCCAAAGCCGCCTTTTTTCTCACGTTTTTACAATCTGGTGCGGCTCTACACGAATTCTCTCATCTCCGGACACTGTCTCTATTCCAGTTAGACATCACAAAACTGTGAGAAAGGCCAAAGCCGCCATTTTTCTCACGTTTTCACTATCTGGTGCGGCTTCACACGACTTCTCTCATCTCCGGCCACTGTCTCTTAAAGATTGCAGCCGGAAACGTTGCAGTTAGACCACACAAAACCGTGAGAAAGGAGAAAGCCGCCATTTTTCTCAAGTTTTTACAATCTGGTGCGGCTCTACACGACTTCTCTCATCTCCGGCCACTGTCTCTTAAAGATTGCAGCCGGAAACGTTGCAGTTAGGCCACACAAAACCGTGAGAAAGGAGAAAGCCGCCATTTTTCTCAAGTTTTTACAATCTGGTGCGGCTCTACACGAATTCTCTCATCTCCGGACACTGTCTCTATTCCAGTTAGACATCACAAAACCGTGAGAAAGGCCAAAGCCGCCATTTTGCTCACGTTTTTACAATCTGGTGCGGCTCTACCTCATCTCTGGACACTGTCTCTATTGCAATTAGCGCATTAAATAAAATTGTAATATAATTTTTGTAGTAGTTGTTTATATTAATGAATAAAAAACACTTCATTTAAAGTATTTCCTACACAATAAAATATTTCCTGACGATTCAAGAAATACACACGTAATTGTTCACGTTTTCACTTCTGTCGGCACTCCCGAAATGCAACTGTTTTTTTTTTTTACTTTCCGAACACTATAGTGAGGAAAGTATTGTAATCATGTCAAAAATCCGAATTCGAGATTTTGATGTTTCTATACGTTTTGAGGTCCCCTGAGTCCGTTTTCACTATTTTTACGATGATGTATGTATGTGTGTGTGTGTATGTGTGTATGTCTGTGAGTGAACACGCTAGCGTCTAAACGCTTTGTTCAATTAACCTGAAAGTTGGTACGCATATTGTAAGTCACCATAGTACGAACCCTATAGATTTTGGTGAATCTAGCACTTATAGTTTTTTTACAGGGACACAAAGAAAAATTCTTTATCATTATGGCCTATGGGAGCAAAATCTTAAAAGTGCGATAGCCTTATTAAATTGAGCAAAAAATTTATACACATATTATAGGTCACAAATACTCAATCTGTATAGATTTTGGAGAATCTAGCACTTATAGTTTTTTTACAGGGACACAAAGAAAAATTTTTTATCATTATGCTTATGGGGCCAAATTTTTAAAAGTGTGATAGCGCCTAAACGCCTTATTAATCTGAGCAAAAAATTTGTACACATGTTATAGATCACAGTTGAACTAACTGTGTAGACTTTGGTGAATCTAGCACTTACAGTTTTTTTACAGGGACACAAAGAAAAATTCTTTATCATTATGGCCTATGGGACTAAATTTTTAAAAGTACGATAGCATCTAAACGCCTTATTGAATTGAGCTGAAAATTTATATGAGTATTATAAATCACTGTTGCACTAACTATAAGCATTTTGGTGAATTTAGCATTTATAGGTTTTTACAGGGACAGAACGAAAAATTCTTTATCATTATGATCTATGGGCTCAAAGTTCAGTAGTGTTAAATAAAACATCGTGTAATAGATGGAGAAAAATACTCAAACACTCTATTATGGTTTTCTCTCTTTTGTTTGTTTAACAACTCCTCTTTCTTTACTTTATCTACAAAACTGTTAATTACTCAATGTTCGGAAAGTCGAGTGGAGTCACTCCAGATTTTTTTTTATCATTACGGCCTATGGGAAGAATTTGTATGTACCGCGATAGCGGCCCCCAAAATAACGCTATTAACTTGCAATTTGGTACACATATTCATGAGGCCAACGGAATTAGCTGTATAGTGTTAGGTGTGTATTCCATTTGTCGTTCGTGTACAGGGACACACCAAAGTTTTTCTTCTTTTTACGGCCTATGGGAAGAATTTGTATGTACAGCAATAGCGGCCGCAAAAATCCTCCGATTGACTTGCAAATTGGCGCACACGTTCCATCTTTGCATATAAGTAGCTGTATAATTTTTATTGCTATATTTTTTATAAACTGTGTACAGGTACACGCCAAAATTCTTAACATTACGGCGTATGGGGTGAATTTCGTTTAAACGCATTTTAATATTATTACTTTGCAATGAAGAAAATGAAACTAGCGTACGTGAGTAAGATGTTTAAACTTATGTTGTTTGAAGAAAATATGTGCTCTTAAGCTTTCTAATTAATGTACAGGATCTTACAAAAGTATTCTGACAATGTCACATAGTCATCCAAACGATGTTAAATTTGGAACACTTATTAATTTTAAACGCAAAATAAGCTGAATAGTTTTTACTGGTGTATACAATGCTTATGGTTCGTTTACAAAGACACACGAAAGAATTTCGTAACATTAGAGCCTATGGACAAATTTTTTATTTAAGCGCGCACTTTCATGCGTTTATGCTGAATTGAACTTAATAAAGTTAACATACATTATAAAGATTCTTAAAATCATGTTTACTCTTAAAGAAGGTTGTGTATAGACTAAATAATTTATGGGACCACACAAAGTGATTCCGAGTATGTACTGTAATCATCCAAATGATGTCAAATTAGTTTGAAAAATTTATGAGTTATAATTAATTAGGTTTATTCTTATTATTGGCGTTTATAATGACTGTGGCTACTTTTCCGGGATACATAAAGGAATTTCGTACTATTACGGTCTATAGTCGGTATTTCTTATAAGTGTATTTTAACAAGGTTACACCCCATCTAATATAATGAAATTTTATTAGAATTTTAAAAGTATGTTTTCCTGTTGAAAATTGTGGGCATAGAATTGATAATTTGTTTAAAGGTTACGCAAAATATTTCCGATATGCTATGTAATTTTTTTTTTTTTTTTTTGTATGAAATTTGATAGTTATGAAATTTGGTATTTATGAATTTCATGGAAATAATACATGACCGTCGTTTATTAAGAATACATATTGTTGCGTACTTGGGGGTTCGTAAGTTGTCCGAGAATGAAAGGCGAAACTTGCAAAAATTCAGTGATTTATTCACAGAAAGTTCCAGAAAATACAGGCCTATAAACCAAGTATCAGCTTCAATTCAACCAGTAAACATAGCTTACACAACAGCCGTTAACAGTAAAACGACAGTACAAACTCTTTATCAATAACACATAAAGCAAGTCTCATTCAAAGAGGCTCAAAGCAAAGCAAGCATTTGACGAAACTGACACAGATCTGAGACTGACCGCCTTGGCGAAAATAATGCTTCTTTTATACTTTTCTATCGAACACAGTCTGTTCTAGAAACTTCTCGTATCACATCAGCCAATGAGATTAGAGCTTCCATATTTGGTTTTTCCCTAATAAGGATTTTCTCGCCAAGGTCGCCAAAAAAATCGCCAAAGTGGGAAACAATCACTGAATTTGGCGCCAAATCCATTTCTTCCCTTATTGGAGCTTTTTAATGCATTTTCAAAGGAAAATTAGGCTATTTTAACGCTAAAACGACTAGAAATGCACAAAATTAGCATTTTATGAGCTTACTAAACTTCTTTGAAAGAAATTATGCAAAAATAAATGCAATTATTTACAATTCCGTAACACTTTATATGATATACAAAGAGAGATAAAGAGGGAGGTTGAGGGGGGCGGCAGCCCCCTTCTGGTATGTGATTATGGTAAGAAGTCGATCGAATCAATATATACCATTATATAATAAGGAATAAAAAAAATGGAACATTGAATAATGTCTGATGCAAATAGGACGTTGAGGCTCCTGATCTGCAGATCCACTAGTAACTTTACTTTGCATAAAGCTTAATGAAATTGAAATATGTTATTTATATGCGCAAAAGAATGCTTTCTATAGATTATAGTATGATTAGCATTAGATTTACAGGGCCACACAAAAATATTCAGTTACATTAAGAGACATTAGTAAAATTTTGCTGGATTTGCACGTTCGTTTACATTAAGTATCTTTAACACTTTCTAACAATTTTTAAGTGTGAATTTTACTTAAGTTTGTGTATCTGTCTGTCTGTTCGTCTGTTTGTCCGCGCTCTAATTGTCATAAATATTTATGGAAGTTCTTGAAACTGATATATGTTATTCAAGTTTACTACTGGATGTTCCCTATTGAAAATGGAGTGAATACCTCTGCCGGTTTGTGTACAGGGACACCTGAAACTATTTCAAAGCATTGTGTCGTATGGGAGGTATTTCTATAAACCATATTTTAATACATTTATTGAACACAAATTTTAATGAAATTGAAATATGTTATTCAAGTTCATAATTGGTTGTTTCCTATGTATATTGTTTAAATACCACCACTGGTTTGTGTACAGGGACACTCCAAAGCATGCCAAAGCCGTACGTTCTGTGATGTATTTCTATAAACCAAATTTTGATAACATTATTACAAAGCTTAATGAAATTGAAATACGTTATTCAAAAGCACCATGGAATATAATATAATTAGCAATTGATTTACAGGGCTACACAAAAATATTCAGTTACATTAAGAACTATTAATAAAAATTTGCTGGAATTGTACTTTCAGTTACGTTAAGTGTTGTTAACACTTTCTAACTATTTTTAGGTGTGAATATGATTTCAACTTGTGTGTCTGTCTGTCCGATTGTTTATTTTTCTATCTGCCTGTCTCCCGCCCCCAGCAATACTTTTAGAAATTTTAAAAAATGATATATATTAGTCGAGTTCATTATGGAATGTTCCCTATATAAAATGGCATTAATAGGTCGTGTACAACTAGTTTGTGTACAGGGTCAGGTTTTCGTTTTAGGTCAGACATTTTTAAAAATCATATTTAAATAACTTTCTACTGTAAAAATCATAAAGAAATTTTATGCATTGTTAATATTCTAACATAATGTTTTGTATAGAATATGATATGATTAGCCTTCAGATTTACAGGACTACACTAAAATATTGAGATACATTAATAGCTGCAACTATAATTTACCATGTGCATTTTCTTTTGTGTTAAGCCTCGTATCTCTCGAAAGGTTTTAAATTTACATGATATTTGTTTGGGGGTTTTCATGTAAGTTGCTCAATACTTTTGGCTATTAAATTATACAAGAGAAATTTTTATAAAGCTTGTGCATACGTAGTTGAAAATTATTTAGTAAAAGTGCTCGTATTTCATAAGATATTTAACATTTTCGCATTCTGATTGCTGTATGTGTGCCTAATGTAGCATACCATATTTCTTAAAAATAGATTTCCACTGCATCTAATGCCCTACGTGTTTTAATTAAAAAAGGAGAAATTGTTTTTGCGATTTTTTAAAGAAACCGTTATATCTCCATGAATATATGAGGTAACCTCTTAAAATTTATACATCTAATAAAAATATCCTCATAATCATATGCTACAAACAAAACGAGTTTAAAGCATTAACTTTTACAAGGTGATCCAAAACATTTTGGTTTTTGTTTATTTTTTTACACTGGTGCACTTTTCCTCTTCAGGACACAAATTTTGCTAAAAAATGCAAGGTATAACATGTTCTTTACACTACCGAAGTTTCAAGATGATTCCTATAGAATTCTTCTAGATATTTGACAAAATTTCTTAATTCGAAAGTACCCAAATACTTATTGGTAGGTTGCATATCTCTTAAATAGAGGTATTTAATTTGTTTTATAAATAGTTAATAGTTTACATGGTATTTTAGCAAATTCAAAAATCAAAATTATAAAAATTAAAATTAAAAACTATTAGGTAAGTTTACTAAAATTGCATAAAATAATATTTCTTAAAAATATTACTAAGAACGTATTAGCTACATCAACCGTTTATATAATTATTTATGTAATGAATTTATTTTGCGTTTGTGCATATTCTTGAATGAAAAACTGATTTGAGTTTTGTCTTCCTGACTAGAAAACTAAAATAACAAAAACTATGTATAATTTGAAGATATGTTAGTAAATGAGAATTTATCGTCTGCAATGTTTAAGAGAAAGTGTCCGGAGATGAGAGAAGTCGTGTAAACCGCACCAGATTGTAAAAACGTAAGAAAAATGGCGGCTTTGGCGTTTCTCACGTTTTTGTGAGGTCAAACTGCAATAGAGACTGTGTCCGGAGTGAGAGAAGTAGTGTAGAGCCGCACCAGATTGTAAAAACGTGAGAAAAATGGCGGTGTTGGCCTTTCTCACGGTTTTGTGAGGTCTAACTGCAACGTTTCCGGCTGCAATCTTAAAGAGACAGTGTCCGGAGATGAGAGAAGTCGTGTAGAGCCGCACCAGGTTGTAAAAGCGTGAGAAAATGGCGGATTTGGCCTTTCTCACGGTTCTGTGAGGTCTAACTTCAACGTTTCCGGCTGCAATCTTTAAAAGACAGTGGCTGGAGATGAGAGAAGTCGTGTAGAGCCGCACCAGATTGTAAACACGTGAGAAAAATGGCGGCTTTGGTCTTTCTCACGGTTTTGTGAGGTCTTTCTCACGTTTTGTTCTAACTGCAATAGAGACAGTGTCCAGAGTGAGAGAAGTCGTGTAGAGCCGCACCAGATTGTAAAAACGTGAGAAAAATGGCGGCTTTGGGCTTTCTCACGGTTTGGTGAGGTCTAACTGGAATAGAGACAGTGTCCGGAGATGAGAGAAGTCGTGTAGAGCCGCACCAGATTGTAAACACGTGAGAAAAATGGCGGCTTTGGCCTTTCTCACGGTTTTGTGAGGTCTAACTGCAATAGAAATAGTGTCCGGAGT
Organism: Salticus scenicus; assembly: GCA_963930645.1. NCBI lineage: Eukaryota > Metazoa > Arthropoda > Arachnida > Araneae > Salticidae > Salticus > Salticus scenicus. The sequence continues at coordinate 42,301,304 of OZ005662.1, forward strand.
GAGAGAAGTCGTGTAGAGCCGCACCAGATTGTAAAAACATGAGAAAAGATGCATTCAACAGATTGTATTCCTGAAAAAGCAACATAAAAGAATTCTCTAATATTGGTAGACTCACGTTTTTATCCGTGGGTCAAAAATTAATGCTAACCCGACTCGCACCCGTTGCAGAACTCTACCTGAATAGTATACCTCAGTTTCAGGTCATTCTAAAACTATGAATCTGATGGACAGATTGACAGTCATATAGACAGACCGAAATGTGAAGTCCTAAACACATTTAAACGATACTGAAAAAATGTTTTACTGGGAATTCTTATTCTTTCTTATATAAAATTTATCATTAATTACTGATTTATTCGTTAGTCATAAAACTTTTGATTAATGATTGATTCAATCATTAGTCGTAAAAATACGATTAACAATTGATTTATTCGTTAGTCATAAAAAAATATGATTAATGATTAAATTATTCGTTAGTCGTAAAATCTACGATTAACGATTAATTTAATCGTCAATCAAATCATTTGCGATTAATGATTAAATTAATCGTTAATCAAAATATTTATGATTAACGATTAATTTAATCATTAGTCAAAATATTTTTGATTAACGATTGAATTAATCATTAGTCAAAATATTTTTGATTAACGATTAATTTAATCATTAATCGTTAGTCATCGAGATGATTGAATTTTGCCCAACACTGATTTAGTACTGTTTAGTTAAAGAATTCTTCCTAAGCTATGTCGTAGCTGTCAACTCACCTGACTTATTAACACCCCTTTTTAGTTCCGCATCATAGTGCAGGCGATACAGGAAACTTGGGAAATGGCAAAATTTTTGACGTCATTTTTTTACTTTTTTACACAGTTTCAGGTGTGAGGAATCCGAAAATAACAAAATTGATATGATAACCGTCTGTAACAAAAAAAAAAAAAAAAAAAAAAAAAAAAAAAAATTCTTCTTAAACCAACGATTTTATAAGTGGAGAAAAATTTCAAACAAATACCGATATGAGTTCTGCGTCAATCCCCCCCCCCCCTTCCTGAAATAGTATAATTTTCGGTATATTTTTCCCCACGTATAACCTTGGAAAATTAATTGTAATGAAAAATAAGAAAAAAAATTGTTTAAGGACCAGTTAATTCTATTTATAAGAAGTGTGCAAAATTTCAATAAAATCGGTGCATTAGTTTTTGAGAAATTGTGTCCAACGCTTCTCTAAAAGGTCTCCGTAAACCAGGATCCACTGTTGTAATTTTCCCAAAATTTTAAAGAAAATTTTACAAAATGTTATTTTAATGTTCAATTTTTATATTCTCAAAATTTTTAATAATTTTTTTTTATCTATTATATTAAAAGAGAGAGCGGGAGAATATACTTTACTTATTTATGTTTTTATTTTTATTTAAAGTCTTAAAAATCCATGTAACGCCTTAACGTGAATATAGTATGATATCTAGCAGAGGTATTTGAGAGTCATCATATGATGGAAAATTAAGGAGAGGGCACTTGTGCCAACTAATTTAGATTAGTTATTTTCGTCTTATTTAATTGAACATTTTTTAGTACTAACTAGATATATTAAAAGTGTTTATATTGAAATAATGGTGTTAAAAAATCTAAAAACTTAGATATATATATATATATATATTCTTTCTTTCGTTTACTTTTTTTTTTTTTTTTACATTATCACATGTATAAGACATTTTTAAACAACCAGTATTTTGTCAGTTACATTTTTTAATATTATACTATTACAAGACATTCCACTGCATTAAACAAGAAACAGCACAAAATTAACCGTTGGAATTACATATTATATCTTTGCATAAACAGTAAAAACCATTTCTGTCGCTAGATTAAACCTTGGCATTCAAGACACAGTGAAACACCCTCTTGAGCGAATCGGAAAAACTCCGACTAGTCGCTGGCAAAGAGGATGGAGAGAAAGAAGGAGGAAATGTCCCACAAGCAGTAGAAATTCACTTTCAGAAGTGGTGTGCTCTTAAAGTTTTTTTTTTTTTTTTTTTCCAGGTCGTTTTTCTCCTATGGCGAAAGCACTCTTCTCTTTTCTTTCGCGGATTACGGAATCATTATGTCGCCCAGACGTTTTACATCTCAACTCAATCTTTCGTTCAGAGCGCGGTTTTTGAAAAAACTCCGCGAAAAAAAATTGTCTTGACAGGGAAAAGTAATAAATGTAGAAAACTTATATATCGATATGAAATATTCATTTTTTGTTCAATTAATTATTGCTTTTATTTTTTTTTAAATTAATTATTATTATTATTTTTAAATTGATTTTAGATTAAACCGAAGAAATTATGGGATTCATAAAAATTGACTACTTACAGTAATCGATAGCTGGAAAAGTTTTGAAATGTCCGAAATAAAAATTTGACCATTTTCATAAATATCCATATGTATGACAAAATTTTTCTACTTACTCAGCTCGGGAAATAATGCACAAAATAACATAAAAATATTTAATTACACTTCCACAAAACTTGCTGTCTATCAACGTTTGGTGCATATCCCTCAACAGATGGCGCTGTCATCCTGTCTTTTAATATGGTAGTATGAAACAAATTTCCATATAAAAGTAAGCAATGTGGATTATTCTTAAGCAATCTTTGTAATAAAAAAGGGGAGGGGGTATGTACAGAGTTGCCATCATTTTAATTTATTCCGGAGCATTTATAGCTCTGCTTTTATTTCATACCACTTTTATTTTTAAGAGTAAGTTTTACTTAATTTATACGTATTTGAGAAAAATATATAAATAAAGTGGTGCAAAATAAAGATGAGGCTAAAAATGCCCCGGAATAAATTAAAATGTTGGCAAGTGATATATAATGCTAAAAGTTAACAAGGTGTTTATATATATATATATGAGTTACCCTCCTCCCATTATTATTTTAACACCCTTTCAGATATTCTTTCAGATGTAATTATTAGTTTCCTGTAAGAAGATAAATTTGAAATTTTTTGGTTAAAAATCGGTAATTGGACTGAAATTTGGTATCTGAAAAACGGCTCTAACGATTTTCTCAAAATTTGTTAAGTAAACTCCTTTTAGATGCCTTAAGCACAAATTACTTGGTTACTGCAAGAAAACTGACATGCATCCTGATGAGGTAGGTCAGTTATAGATTTCGGAAATGGGTGTTTTAAAAAAAAAAATCTTCAACGATTTTTATTTATTTATTTACTTTCAGTCCTTTGCAGGTGCTCATTAGCTACATTTCTTGTGACCATGGAAGCCTCTGCGCAAGTGCGGATTCAATGAGCCCACTAGTAAAATAGGGGAGACAACCTTCTCGTTGAGAGAAAATAAGCCATAAGGGAATACCGAACGACTGGATGTTCACTAAATTTAAACCTATTGGTCAACTTGGAAACCCTCCAACATTTTCGACTCCTCATCACTGCTAGGCGTAGGAAACGTGGTTACACTATACTAACGTTTTAAAGCGCTGTAAACACAAACAGTGTTGCAAAATTTAGGTAACTTTTATTTAAATCCACCAATAATTTTGTGGAGTGATATTTGATATGTATATATAATGGATGAATAACCTGCTTCGAAGTGATTAGACAATCGCTGCAGTAAAAAGGTAGATATTAAATAAAAAGGTAACTATATCTGGCATCACTGACCCGAAGAGTGAAATTAAATTGCACTGGCAAGGAGTTAAATTGTATTTTATATGTTTTCATGATGTATGTATCAGTTTGCTTTTACAGAAAAATTGTTAGTTTTCTGATTTGTTAAGTCAATTTTATGCCTTCTGATCACATTATTTCCAAAAAGAGTACGCAATAAGTGTAATAGTAGGTATTGGAAGTCGTGTGGTTGTTACACACCGGATTTTTTTTTTTTTTTTTTTTTTTTTTTACACTGTAATTCCCATGTTGTAGAAAATTAAGCTTCAGTATGAGTTTTGAAAGTATTTTCTTGTTTCTTTGCATTAATTTTGAACATATTTAAGTACTAATTTTAGCAATCGTACCTATTACATTATCATTAGTGTATTTGAAAACATTTATTTATTTATTTTTTTTTTATGGTTTTTATTTTCTACAAGCTAGTACCATACCTGGTAACATTTATAACGTATTCTGGAGTATTGTTAGCCGCACCCTTTTTTCCCATCAATATACTTTAAAAACTTTTTTCTTTTGATTTGATCGTTAATACGTATTGGAAAAAATTTCTCTAAAATCACATAAGTATGAAAAAAAGGCGGTGCTAACAATACTCCGTAATAAATTATAACTATTACCAGGTATGCTATTACACGTTGAAACTTCATTGTTTCACAGAAATGAAATGTGCAGCTGAAGTCCAATTATTGCTCAATGGCTAATAAGCATTGTGTCAATTTAAAGCATACTTTTGTATTAAAGTAAATGATAAACTACAAACAGATATCAGAGCTGCCATCTACCATAAAGTCTCTTACAGTCATTAAAAAAAAAAAAAAAAAAAAAAAAAAAAAAAAAAGAAGAAGAAGGCCACCTCCTCCACCTAATTTCGCTGTAACGATTTTGCTACATATTAAAACTGGCATCAACTTCATTTTTTTTTTCGATAGTAACCCCCATTATTTGGATCAAATCATCGCGGAAAATGGCATAGTTTATATATTTTGCTCAATTTCTCATAGAGTTATAAGCTGTCAAAGTATGGGAATGCTAATATTAAATGAATGTGACAAACATTAATTCATATCTTCCCAAAAAATTATTATATTTAAAGTCTGTTTTTTTTATGCGTTAAAATGAAGTGACCCAAACATATTCCATGTATATTTTCGATCAAAAAACATTTTTTGAATTATGAAAATCATTAATAAATTCATATTTGAAAAAATTATGAATTATGACCTATGTCAATTTTTGCACGAATAGAACGGCCATCATCAAAAACATGGGTTTAAAAATTTACAGCTCGTTCCTAACATAATTTTTTGAGTTACAGTGATATTTCGTTTTTTACTGCTGTTAGGGAGCCGTCATTTGTTATAATTTTTACCCTCTTTGGGTAAATATCTGTATATATTTTGACGTAAAACTATTTTAATTTACCTTTTTTTTTTGTTGTTGTTTTTTTCGTACTTGAATATTGTAGCAGAGCTGCCAACCTAATCCGGCAAATTGTTAGTACCGCCCATTTTTCTACACCACTTAATTTTTAGAATGTTTGTTTTCTTAATTCATCGTAAATATATTTGAGGAGAATTACTCTAAAAATTAAGTGGTGTAGAAAAATGGGCGGTACTACCAATTTGCCGGATTGGGTTGGCAGCTCTGTTGTAGGGTTCGTGCACCTGAAGTTAAATGTCATGATTTAGGAAACGCGGTAAGGCGAGGATTATTGTTTGAAAGAACAGTACCCAGTGAACAATACTTTTTTTTTCTTTTTAAAAATTAATATAATTAATGTTTATTAATTTTTATAAGATTTTTTAAAACGAATTTTCTGTTTTAATCTTGTGACATTTTCGCATTCGTTTACTGTATCGTTTGTAAGCTAATGCTATTTAAATTTTATCGCATGATGTAACATAATAAAATATTACATTTTCATTAAATGTTTTTTTTTTTTTTTTTTTTTTTTTAATACAGAATGAAATTGGAAAATTGTTTTTATTTTGTATATATTTTTAGTTTATAAAATCTATTATTGAAACAAAGCACGTGCAAAATTATTTATTTTCGATTGTTCTAATCACGGCGTTAAACTGGCGTAACATTTATTATGGAAAAAGAATTTAAAACAAAGTAATATGTCTTATTACTTTTAAAGACTCTTACACATTTAAAATTAAGAATTCAGGTACAGTAGACGACTGTATAACGGGGGATATTCGTTCTGGGCAATAGGAAACTGTTTTGTGTAGGACATACTTTATCAGACCAATATATGCAAATTCAGTCCAATGAAGAAAATTTTTATTTTATTTTATTTTGTTGTTTTGTTTTGCTTTTTATTGTTTTCTAAGTAATGTTTCAATGTTTACTATACAAATTAACCTTTTTTTTTTTTTTTTTTTTTTGTAAAATTAACGCATTGCAGGCGAGAAATTTTGATAGTATTCCAGAAGAATAATAAACCCTACCCTCTGGCTTTTTCTGAAACAATGCTGTACTTTAAAAAATGTTTTTTGTTTCCTTAATTTTTGTTTGTTTGACTCTTTATAGAATTCTAGAATATATAAAGGAGTTAAATTTTCCGTTTCGATTGTTGGTGACAGAATTTCAGTTATTTAATCATAAATTTGTTAAATAATTTTATGCTTTAGATTTTAGAGAAACATATAAAGGCGTGACTTATTACTCAAAATAGAAATGCTTTTGAACAGTATCGCCTTTTTATTGAGTAAACACTTTCGCGACCGCATGTTATTGTCTTTTTGACAGTAAAGCCCGCATGTGGGCGCTATTCTCTCCAGTTACAATATTTCAGAACAAAAATTTCTATATTCAGATTCATATTACAAATGGATATATATTATAATTATACTCTTTCTAATCAAAGTATTTGATTCCATAGCTATTGGTTGTAAAAATATGAATATTGTGTGTATTCTTAAGAAATAAATGACATAAAAATTTAAAAAGAAACGCCCATTCGCGGAGTTATAGATTTTCAAATGACGTGAATCTACGTCAACGGGCGCGAAAGAGTTAAATATCCTTCCTCAAATTTAAGTTAAAATCATGTTATCTATATTTTTGTATACTGCATATTGCCTCAAATTAAATGTAAAACTTTATAGGAACACTTTCATGCGGGGCTTACTGTATACAATAAACATATACTCAACAGATATAGATAATTAATAGCGAGCTTCGCCAGCTAGCGGGTCAGTATTTTCAAATGAATCACTAACAGTAACTTTTAGTCTTTTGAAAAGAAATTGAAAAAAAAAATCATTTATGATTGTGTAAAGAGTCGGCCCAGGTCCCCACTGCCTTCGGCAGCGCAGTCCCGTGCGCGCTGCGCGCGCACAATTTAAGGGATACACGCGCTGCGCGCGCGTATTCCTCCTCTCACCCTTCGTGGCTCCTAAAAAAAAATCTGATCGGGTAAAACTCCCATCGGGTCCCCACTGCCTCCGGCAGCGCAGACCCATGCGCGCTGCGCGCACACGTGTGGAGGTATACGTGCGCTTCGCGCACATATTCCTTCTCAAGTCAAAATTTTATTCTTAAGAAAATTTAAAAAATCATTTCTCATCGGGTAAAAATTCGGACCGGGTCCCCACTGCCTTCGGCAGCGCAGTCCCGGGCGCGGGTCGCGCGCACAAGTTAGGGGATACGCGCGCGGTGCACGCCTATTTCTTCCCCCATCCTTTCATGCCCTCTTAATTAACCTACGTATACCAATTTTGAACGATCTAACTCAATTGGCTGAGATGCAAAAGAAAACGTAATCAGGACACCTCAAAACGTGTAAATCTGGTGAAAACTTTCGATAATATAAAAGAACTTTAAAATATCTTTCGCATGATGTATTAAAAATAATTTAATCATAATTAGTTAAATATTAAACACTTTTTTTTTTTTTAACTTCAATAATATTATTATCATTATCACTATTATTTTTTTTATCTTGCTATCTAGATTTTTGTAATTCAACATTGTAGGGTTCATATGACTCAAGCTACTTAAATTTTTCTGTATGAAGCGACGTACTCATTTATTCCACGTTTATCAAAAATAAATTGTTCAAAAATTTTTAATTCATAAGCTAATAGAGAATCTTCGTATTTTGTATCATAATTAACATTTCCGTACTTTTTTTCCGGTGTGAAACTTAATAAATAATAATTAAAATTTATTTATTTTGATCATGATTTATTTTTTCTAAATGAATAGACGGGCCCCTAATACATTTTCGCTTGTCACTCTGTCAAGAATTCATTTAAATTATATAAATAGGACTTTTTCTGAACCGCCTTCATCTAAGAAATTTGAATATGATATCAAAAATAGGGTTTGGTGTCTGTTTTAATATGTAGATACCCCTTAAGCAAAATCTAATTATACCATTATAAACTAGACGTTATTACAGATCGCTCGGTACCAGCCGCTTATTTCTACGAGAATTTACGGCGAAATTAGGTGGGGGGGGGGGGGGGTTCCCTGACTGTACAGAGCAATGGCAGAGATCACAAATAAAGAAATGAGTTTTATTTTTTAACACCACTAAATTTTTAGAGTACCAATCTATTGGTCCATACACTCGATTTAGTCTTTGTATAAAGCAGTTGCTTTGATATAAAATTAGTGGTGTTAAAAAATAAAGTTGTAATATTCATGGGGCAAACTTACAACCGCGTTGTACGAGACTTTACTGTATTTCGTTTATTTTACAGCTTTCTTAGTACCCGCCTCTTTCTCAAACCACTTTCTTTGTTCAATAATTTTCTCCAGTATGTAAATATAGTAAAATAAGGCAAAAAATTTACTCTTCAAAAAATGTGGTATAATAAAAAGCAGAGTTACTAATAATGCTACGGAATAAAAATAATAAATTTGGCAGCTCTAATATAAACACAATATTGATAAAAATGAAGAATTTTACAAAATTTTAAAAACTGTACCACTGAAGATAGAGAATGATTGAAGAAAAAAAAAAAAAAAAAAAGAAAGTAAATATCTATCTTTATATGGGCCACATAAAAAATATTAATGACAGTTTATTGCAAACAAGAACAATTAAATTCGTTTATGAATAGGTCTAGACTGATTACTTTATCAAGCACGCGTTTAACTACATAAACTTCACTAAATGACCTAATCTGGAATAATTTTGTGATTTACATTGAGATGAAACTGAGATGACGTCATTTTCCGCAGATTTAATTGTTAATTACGACTAACTGATGCTAATTATGGTCTCAAAAACTAAAATTTGGCACGTCTGTAGCTAAAACTGTTATATTTAAGAAACAAAAAAGATAAAATAATACAATAATTTTCTCTCACAGTTAAAGAAATAATAATAATATTTTCTAGGATTCGTACAGACTTTAGATTTTCTATAGATTTTTTTTAATTGTCAGTCTTTAACATTTTACTTATTTTATAAAGACTTACATATTTTATAATAAAAAAATACTATTAAAAATTAATGGTAGATAAAAATAAGTAGCGTACAAACTCTGAATTTAGTGATGTCAGTTATAAAGCTTGTACGAACCCATACTTGCCAACCATTTCATTATGAACTGTACAATTTTTAGTACCCGCCTTTTTTTTTTCACAGCAATAATTTTTTAGAGTAATTTTAGTTTTATTTAATCGGAACAGGATTTGGAGAGAATAACTCTAAAAATATAATGTTGTGAGAAAAGGGACGTTTTTTCAGGAGGCGTTAAGAAATGTACGGTTATTAATGAGATGGTTGGCAAGTATGCGAACCCGCCTATTTCTAAAGACTCTTGTACAGGTGTCGTACTCTCCGTCCTTTTTTCAGGACTGTCTCAGTAATGAAATTTTTTTTAATTTATTTCTACCACTATTTTTATGCAGTAATCTCTACCCTGTGTAATCATGGCATATAACTAAAAATCTATCCAGAAGTATTTCTGCATAAAATTTCTGGTGACAGAAAAGGTGGAGATTTCTTATCTTGAAGAGTGTCCTGAAAAAAAGGCGGTGATTACAATCCCTGCTCTTGTACCATTATTCTAATACAATAAATTTCTTTTTAAAATTATAAGCTTATTTAATGCCAAAAATTAGTATTTAAAATTAGTGGTAGATAAAAATAAGGACTGTGTGAACACTATTTTATTGCCCCACAATGATGTCAGACCATAGCCTCCTTAACTTGATGCCTGTCGCGTGGCTCCTAAACTTGGCAACAGTGTAAGCGGTAGACAGCGCCACCTGGTACAGATTGCGCGACTTTTTTATTCAACGGTCACCAATAATTTTAAGAAGTTATATATAATATATATAATCGACGTTTCTTCGATTCTATTCGCCTTTTATGTATATCATATCCCACTTTTAATTTTTTGGTGGCTGTTGAATAAAAAAGTCGCGCAATCTGTACCAGGTGGCATTGTCTACCGCTTCAATTGTTGCCAAACTTCCAAGCCACGCGACAGGCATCTAGTTAAGGAGACTATGGTCAGACAGTCATTTTATAAAGTTTGTACGAACCCGCCTCTTTCTAAAGACTTTTCTACCACTATTCTAAAACAATAAATTTCTTTTTAAAATTATAAGCTTATTTAATGACAAAAATTACTATTTAAAATTAGTGGTAGACAAAAATAAGGACTGTGTGAACCATATTTTATTACCCCACAATATTACATAGATTTTTTTTAATGCGACAGGCTCTTGTTCGATGCTTCTGAATCATTATTTTCAAAATAATTTTTATATATAATTATGTAGGATCAAATAAAGAAAAATTGCCATTTGAGAATAGTAGTATTGTTAAAAATACATCTTATAAATTCTGATAATGCAAAATGCAAAAAGCTAATTTGTGATTAGTCAACAGAGCGTTCAAAGATTTGGTGGATACTTATCATTCAAGTGTTTTGAATCACACAGCATGAAATGGTATAGTTTTAATATCCATTCTTTTATTATACTTTTTATATATATCCATGATTTTTTCCAGTGAAAATTATGACCTGATTTCGTTTATGTCTACAAAATTTTGTGCTTCATAGCTCTCAGAATTTAACTGAAGTTATGCCTAGTCTTCAATTCAAGATATTCCAGTGACCGCATTTTACGTTTGTCCCCTGAAAAACCTTCTCCGGCAAAAAAACACTTAAAAGCCGCGGAGCACTATTTTGTGGTGTGACGTCACGATTTAAGTCCGTAGAAAATGGGAGGGGGGATAGCATTGAAAAAGGGGAAAGGAGACACACATCCTTTTCCCTCCAATCAATATCCAAAAATGGCAATAATTCAGATTTAAGCGTTGCCTTTTGCAGTTTTGTCGTAAATATCAAAATGGGGAAGAAAAGAGACGGCGGTGGAGGGTAGTAGAAAATGCTCTGTTTGAATTACTGACCCCCTCGAGTGGAGTTGAGTTGTAGAGTGGGGACCGGAGGGTTACGGCGTTATTTCACACTCCATTTGCTTTTCGACTTCTGCTACTTCTACTTTCACTATGCGGTTCCTTTTCTATTCTCAATCCTGAGTTTTTTTTCCCTTTTCTGATTTGAGAGGGAGAGATGTGGGGAAAACATTTAAGGAATGTGAACAGTTACAGTGAAGTAAGTCACATCGCTGTTTAAATTAACTGTCCTCTGCGACAAAATCACGAATAAAGTAGGGGTAATGAGAGAAATTGCTAAATGAAAAATATTTGTTCCACCTCGTTGGGAAATTCCCCTCTGAAAATAATGGAAAATCATAAATGAAAAGCTTGTTGCACAAAGGCATATGAAATTGATAAGTTTCTTTTTCATAATAGATGGGGGAAGGATATTTTATTTAATATTTTAAAGAATTTGATAGGATTTGTTTGAGATATCTTAATTTATTTATTTATGTATTTTCATTTTCCAAAGAAATGTTTGATTTTTAAACTCGTTGCTCCATGACGGAACTGCTTTTTGCAAAGCTTTGAAGCAAGCAAATCTCTATAAATACTTTAAGAAACCAAAAGAAAATTAAATCCTTTTATTTAGTGGATTTTTTTTTTTTTTCTTTTTTATTAAAAGTATTATTTATCCAAAATTAGTTGGCATGTCAGGCGTATAGTTACTACATTTGTCTTTCCCGTTTATTTTTTATTATGATTATTTGGTAAGTTTTCCTTTATGTAATAATAGTGTTTAAAAAAAAGTGTTAGTAGCTATACTTCTAATTTATTCCGGTGCATTGTTAGTACTGCTATTCTTTTTTCATACCACATTTCATGCAGAGTAATTTTCTCCTTTATATAATTACGATTAAATAAGAAGAAAATTTACCTAAAAAAAAATAATGTGAAAAAAAAAGGTACTGAGGTACTCCGAAATCAGTTAGAGATGTTGACGTGTACAGAGCGTGATGCGAAACGTCCGAGCTACATCGGTGCCAAATTAAAAATTTTGCATAGGGTGTGCATTACTAAAATTGTCACTTTCCTAACCAAAATATTCGGCGCTGTATACAGTTCCCGCCGCTTATTAACATCACATTCGTTCTAAGGCAAAGTGATTTTATTAAGCGGCTGATTTTTATATCTGGCAAACGTTCCTGCACTCAAGGAAAAGCTAGTACTTCCCTGAATTTGGAAAGAAATTTCAAAAGGTAACAAATAATGGAATTAGTAAACAATATTAATTAATATTTGATAGATAATTAATTATTTCTCTGATATAAGTAAATTAAACGCATTCCAAATTTCTATGCGCTTTCCTTCAAAGAAAATTACCATTATTTTATTTTACCAAAAGTTCACGCTTTTCTTACAAATTTAAAATCTTTCCGTTTGAACCTCTTAATTTATAGCTATTTCAAAATAAGAAATTGTCAAGAAATAGTAATTAGATGCACTTTAGAAGCCCTAGAAGTTATGTAAAATAAGGATTTTATTTCACAGGTAAGATTCTTCTTAATATTTTATTATGTCGTTCTTTTTAAGTAATTATTTTTATAAAATGTTCATATTTGTTATGCTTATTTCTCTAAATTGAATTAGTTTAAATATATTATACTTTATATGATTTCAAAAATGTCCATGATTATTTATGAGAGTTAAAGAGAGTATAGATAAACCGGAGTTATAAACACTTTTGAACTTTGTTGGAAAGTGTTAATAACAAGGTAAAAATAAATTTCAGCAGCTGTTTCGTTTTACAAAAGTTTTCCTTGCTGTATCTTTTAATAATAATAATAATAATAATAATAATAATAATATTTATATTCAGAACAAAAATTTGCCAACAACGCGATAAATGCCAAAAAAGGTAACCTTTTTCAACAGTAACGTGGTTTCATCTTTGCACCTTTTCTTATATACCCTTAATAATGGAATGCTCCATCCACTCTTACAATAGGCCTATAGTTTATTCGTTTGTATAATGGATGATTCATTTTCAACAAAGTTTAGAAGTGAAATGAAGTTCAGTATATACATCAGTTACAATTTTGCTCATAACTTTCGAACCAAAGAACATGCAATCAAAAATGAAGTAACAAAAGTTCTGAATCGTTTATATTTCAACAACAATATTTTTCAAAAAGTCTGTTCATTTTGAGGTTAAAAACTCTCTACACTCTATAAAAATACTCGCATAAGCGTAAGTTAATTGAATACTTTTGTATATCTCTTAGATGAGTAGTTTGTCAGATCTCCATAAAAATTTTCAAGTAATATTCCTATATAATACGGATTTAGAATATGAAGTTTGGACTTGCTGTTAATATCTTTTTGAGGGAAGCACAGAAACACACAGAAGTGTTCCCAATTTGTAGGAATTTTTTAATTCAATAATCACCATTAACTTTTAAGAACAATGTTTGATATATATGATTGTCGCTTAGGAAAAAATATGCAATTAGACAAACTTAGCTAACAATTACACATTAATGGCAATTATTGAATATAAATTGTCCCTATAACATAATTGCCAAGTCTCCGTTAGTTTCAACAGATACTTCATAACGGAATGTTTTTATAGATGTTTTCAGTTTATTTAATTCTATTAATTCGTCGAAAATATATATGTGAGCGATTCCTTTAAAGCAAAGAGTTTGTCAGCGGAACACATCCGGGTGGACTGCTACTTTTGATTGGTGTAGTGTAGATTTAACTACTTTGGTGATGAAAGTCGGCTATATTTTTTTAGTAAAAAGTGATGAATTTTTTAAAAAGATATAGCATAGATGTTATACTTTTATAAAATAGTTCTAAAAACTGTTCATTTTTTCTGGGGATACTATATACATCAAGTTATTAGATTTAAAGTTATTGCGTTGCAAAGTTTCACAACGCGATATCATTCGATTACTTTTATCTTAAATTAAGAGCCTAATATTAAACAAAAAGCAGTCTAATATTAAAGAATGATGAATAACTTTTTAAAAATTATCAGTTTTGAAGTTCTAAGAGCGGCAATTTTTAAATTACAGCGTGCTTATTCCCATACATAATCATTAAATTTGTAAACAATTCTTGATTCATTCTTGAGAATCATTCACATGAGACCATAGAGCATTGTTGCAAACAACGAGATAAATAAAGTAGAGGGATAAACGGTAACCTTGACAAGGTTCAACATGCGTCATGTGATATGAACCATATATTCATTGGTTTCCTTGGTAACATCTTATTTTCAATAAATTTCTATGGCAACGGTTTGGTGATTGTACTTGGCAAAAATCATAACCGCCGATGTTTTTGTTTGCTTATGCAGTTTAATATTTTTTTGTTCAAATTCATTTTAGTTTTTATTTTACTTCTTTTTTATTTCGTGTAGTCGAAATTTAACCGACAAAATATTTAAAAGTAGTTGATAAATTACTATTTCTTGTTAAATTTAGCTCTTTTAAAAGTTTAACTTTTCTTTTTAAACACTTTTAAAATTTGTTGGGAAATGATGAAAAAAAAAAGTATTTTATTATTTATTATAATGTGAAATATGTGAAAAATTATTTTAAAAACAATTTATTTTGGTTATAGGACTGTCGTGTTCCCTAATAATAATGATAATTCGCCGAACTGAAATTTTAAATGCCAAAATAGAGATAAAGGGCCCAAACATAGCAACCTATTGGTTCATATCACGTGATTCATCTTGAACCACGGAAAGCTAATCCTTCATCCATTGAATCAGCACTCTACTTTATTTATCTCGTTGGTTGCAAAACGAGTGCATGGTTGGTTGGTTGATTAGGTTTTACGTCACACCAGGGCTGCGCAACGGGCATTTGACGACGGTCTGGGATTCACTCCTAGAGGTTGTCCGGAGACATACCATCACAATTTCGATCCTCCGCGCGAGCAAAACGAGTGCAAAACGTAAAAAATATTTTATTTAATATAGTATAAAGAGCGGGGAACATAGGCAACGGGTACCAGAAGTAAGGTTTAGAGCAATTTCAATGTAGCTATCTTCTTTTTTTTTCTAAATTTTTATTTATAATGTGTTTTAAAAAATAAATGGTGATTCAATTCTTTTGAAAATTCATTTAAATACAGTCACCAGCGAAGCGGGCGTAGCCTGCTAGTTTTAAAATATACTGGTGATAAATCTGATTTAACTTTAGAAATGTTGGCAGCTATGCCATAAGTGTGCAACATTAGCGTAAACATAAAAATAGACAGACGTACGGAGAAACACAAAGAGATAGAGACAGGCGCACAGAGAGACACACAGAAGAATCGATAAAGAATTTTATTGCTCGGATTCAGGGAATCTCAAAACATGTAATTATAGCAGAATCTCAATTTCGAAAATTTGACTTCAGTACAACACTTTTCTACGTCTTTTGCATACCTTCCAGCAATCTAATTACACTGGTGTTCAAAATTTTTAGCAACAACCATTTTTTTTTGTATCGTTTTCTTCTTTTGCGTATAATTTTTAAACAAATAAACATATGAACATAAAATTTGGATGGCATGTTCGTTATCATATCATCAACCGAATAACTTTAACATAAGTAATAAATTTCAAGCTAATAAATATTCATTTTTTTCTTAAAGATAAGCTTTGAAAAAAATGAAAAATTTCAACAATTTTAGAAAAGAAAACTTAATGAAAAATGATCTTAAGGATGCGTTACAGACAGGTGAAGATGCACATGCATCCACGTGTTAAATTAAACCAAGATCTTTTTACCTGTATTCATTTTTATGTTTCTTCTTTTTTCTTCTTTTTTTCGCATGTGAATAACTTTTTAAAAAATATACACACAAACATGAAAATTTTATAAGATGTTCATTATAAAACTATTTATCGGCATTTTTGTTATTCGGTGATGATCATAGTTTATAAATTATTAATTACATTTTTTTTTTAAAGTCTATTATAAAAGTAAAAGAAAAGTTAATACAGAAATTAAAATTGAGATTTAGAGTAACATTTCAAGGCATAAGGGATTTTATCTATCTGTAATGCATCCTTAACACCACTTTTTCATTAAGTTTTCTTTTCTAAAATCATAGCTGCCAACTTTTTAATTTATTCCGGAATGCTGTTAGCCCCGCCCTTTTTTCCACACCGTAAACTTTGTAGGAAAATATTCTTTAATATATAATTACGATTAAATATGAAGAAAATCACTCTAAAAAGATTACAGTGTGAAAAAGGGGCGGGACTAACAACATTCCGGAATAAATAAAAAAACTTGGCAGCTATGCTAAAATTGTTGACATTTTTCCTTTTTTCCAAAGAATACTTTCGATAAAAAGAAATGAATAATTATTAGATTAAAAATTATTACTCATGCTAAAATTATATAAAATTCGATTAATGGTATGATGACGAACAAGCCATCTAAATTTTATGTTCATATGTTTATTTGTTTAAAAATGATGCGCAAAAGAAGAAAACGAGAAAATAGGTAGTTGCTTACATTTTGAACACCAGTGTAATATTCCGTATAACTGTTAGTGCCCGCTTTTTTTTTTCTCTTTTTCCACCTTTTTTTTTTTTTTTTTTTTTTTTGGTTAAGTAATTGTAATTACAGTTGAACAAAATTACTCTAAAAATAATTATAAGATAAAATAAAAACTTTTTATATACCATGTTTTATTTTGTGCATAAAATTTTTTAAGTGATAATGAAGTCAATTTTTGTGAGAAGCGTAATTTAACTTTTTATAAAATTTTTAACGTTCACGTTTAATTAAATGTATTTATTTTTATGTCGAAAGAAAATGAACTCGTAATGTTTTTTTTTTTTTTTTTTTTTTTGCAACAATTAAATTATAGCTGATATTTTAATGGCTATTTTAACGCTATTAGGATGTTATTATTTTCATATTTTAATTAATTATAAGAAAACTAATCAAAAATTCGAAAATCGGACTTCGAAATATTGTGTTGTCACCGGGTTCTGAGCTACTGTGAAAGTTTCAAATGTCTAGCTAGTAGGGAAGTAAGTTAAAATTCGATTGCAAGATTTGTACTGGACAAACAAACAAACAAACAAACAAGAATAGAAGTTAATAAAAACATGGTAATAAAGTTAAATGGAAAAAGAGGCGAGTGCCAATAATTTTATGGAATATTAATTAGATAGCTTGTAGGTATGTATATGGGTAAAAGAAAGTAAATACAGTTTTTTTATTAAAAAATGAAATACACACGGAAGTTATTAGGCATATATATTTTTAAAATAATTATTTTTTTGTATTCATTAAACATTTCTTACAATTTTAATAAAACTAAATTTTCGTTATAAGTTACTATTGGTTTTAAAAAAGTTAAGTAAAAAAGTTGACACTTTTTGAAATTCTCATACATGTATAATAAAACAATCTAAATTCCGATCTTTCTCCCCAAGACGCTAATTCTGTTTTCAGTCAAGAGAAAAATTGAATATTCTCCAACTCAGACCGCTTTGTTTCGCTTCGATGCTCAAAGATTATGTGTTTTTCTTTTTTTCCATATTTTTGCGGTTGGGACATTATATCCCAACGGTAAACAGTGAAATCCCTTACTGTCTTTTATTGAGGGATTTACTTTGAAAGGCAAGAGTTGCCTTCGAACGTAACTTTAAGTTGGGGGGCGTTAAAATCTACGTATAGGACAGACAATGCTATGACATTAGAGAAAACGATTTTATACTTTTAAATGTAAAATTTGGAATGAGAAATATGATTTTTAGATGGAAAATATGTAGTGAAATGATATAGAAAATAAATAAAAAGTGTAAAATTTAAATGCAATGTGAGAATAAGTATTTGAAATATATTTTGATTACGATTTAGTTAAACTTGCCAATTAAATTACTGCAGTAGCAATTCTTTATTTTATTTATTTATTTATTTATTTATTTTAAGTTTCAATTTCATACAAAGTTTGATTTTATTATTTTAAATAATAGTTTTATTTACTCTTCATTCATATATTTTTACTTTCTTCCATATGTATATATAGAGAAAGTGTTGGATTCGTGGAAATTTTCGAACTCCAGTTTTCGATGGATTTACACGTTTTGGGATGTCCTGAACACGATTTGACTGTTTTTAGAAAATGTCAATCTATCTGTTTGTGTGTGTGTGTATCACAAATTTTGTGGACGCTGTAACTCACGAACCAATGAACGAAATTTAATCAGTCCTGGTATTTAGTTGGACCCGGACATAAACTAGTGCTGATTAGATTTGCAGAACAATTGCTCAAAAGGTGGCGCTGTGATCGCATTTTTTCTAAATTTTAAACAATGCAGTATAGGACAAAATTTCGTATAAATGTACATAGTGAGAGCTATTTTAAACATGTGATTGTAAAATTAATACGAATTATTTATAATAGTAGTAGTTAATCAGGAAAAAAAATTGGTGCATGTGGGAGCATCGCTTCTCCCTTGCGGGGAGTAAATTTTCAATATGGGTGTCTTTCGAAACATCTCGTCAATACCTTTAAAACGAATGGTTGAACTATAGATCTGTAATAATTTTAAACAAAGCTATAGATTTTTTATCTTTTAACGAAAAAAACTTAGAAAACAAAATCGTATTTCTTTTGATGTCGGCAAAAAATTAATTTTTTTTTCGGCATTTAGTGATATAATTCTGTTAGATAAAAATCGTCTGCATTTATAATGGAAAATAATTTAATAATTTAATAAATAATTTTTTATTCAATGAATTTTGTGCAAAATTATATAGAAGAAAGTCATGTGGTGGCCACATCATATTAGTTTATGTTGTTAATAGTTAAAAATAACCCCCCAACAACAAAAAGCGACATTTTCTAAAGTGATTACTTGTTACTTTAAACAAAAAGTCTCGGATTACTGCTCATATGATTGAGAATTAAATGGGGTTTTCGTTTTAATCTAACTAATGCGTACATTTTGAGTTTTTGTTATTCTCTTTATAGCTGTCTCTTTACGCAGTTCATCATTGCTACGTATACAAAATAGAGTTACATTTATTGTTCATACTGCTTAAAAGAAAAAAAAGAAAAAAAATAGAACGTGGTTTGTTTAAAATTAAGTTTTACAGGGCTACACTAAAATATTCAGATTCATTGCGGGTTACAATTATATATTTCTGGAATTACATTTCCGTTTGTGTTAAGAGTTGCACTTTAACATCTTTGCTCTTCCATATAATGTTTAAGAGTCATTATAATTTCAATTAATCTACCTGTCTATCTTTTTGTCCTTCTGCCTGTTCATTGTAGACAACGAACATGTACAGTTGGAAAGTATTAATAATGTATGATAGCCGCATTAATTTTCCTTCTTATTTTATTATAGCATACGGGTTATTATACCAAATACACAGCCATTTTTAAGAAACTTGACATAGTACATTAAGCACACCCTAGTGCAATCAGAACATAAAGATTTTAAGCATCTAATGAAATAAAAGCATTTTTACTAAATATTTTTAACTGCGCATGCGCAAGGGTTAAAAAAAATATTTACGTAATTGATTAATGAAATGTATTGAGATACTTATATGAAAACTTTAGAATGAAATAAAATTTAGTTTCACCCCCTCTCTGTCTTAAAAAAAGGGAAAAAAAAAAAAGGGAAAATTATCAAAGATTTTACCAAAATTTTTATTTTGATTCAATCAATCATAATCTAGTTTTCGTTGGTTGCAGAAAAAGTTTATAAAACACCTTATCATTTTCCTTATATTTGAGAGAAACTGAATTCCCAAACTTTTTAAATTTTTACGATATTTGCTTGGGGATTTCATATAAGTATTTTATCATTTGGTTAATGAATTCTGTTAATCCTTGCGCATGCGCAGTAAAAAATATTTACTATAAAAGTCCATATTACATTTGACTTCAAAGACCATTAATGGGCGGCTCAGGAAAATGGGGTTGAGCTCACGGAGCCCCTTGTGCGGACTACTATTAAACTTCGTATATCGACACGCACGTTTGCAGTGATATCGGGATCATTCGAACTGGAATGTCACTGAATGAAGTAGAATTATCTTCAGTGATGAATCTTACTCCTATTTGAGCCCCTATTAGCAGCGAAGATGCGTCTGAAGACGTCCCGAAAAGAGGGAAAATTCCAACCTGACTGTCGTCAGCCATACGGCCCGACAACCAGGAGGGATGGTTTGAGGCGTCATTTCATTTCATAGCAGGATCTCTTTGGTTGTCATCTGTGACACCTTTACAATACAGCGGTACGTCGACGACATTCTACGTCCCATGTGTTTCCCTTCATATCACGCAATCTTGATCGGATATTTCAGCATGATAGTACCCGCCCGCGCACGGAGATAGTTTCTATTGTTTGTTTTCTTACTTATCCAACATTATTATGGCCAGCAAAATCGCCGGATCTCTCTTCCGCTGAGGACATTTGGAGTATCATGAAAAGGTTCCTACAACAAACTCGGAATTTCGCCAATCTAACGCACACATAGAACAAAATTTGGCACGATATCTCGCAGGAGTCCATCTGCCAAATCTTAGTGTTAATTCCAAGCCGAATAACTGCTTACATAAGGGCCAGAAGTGGACCAACGCGTTATTGACTTGTTTACTTTGTGAAGCCCTTTCTGTTTATTAAATCATCCAAATTTTCTGAGTCTATAATCGTTTGTTTTTCTCAACATGTACATCACATTTACCAATTTTCGTCCGATTCGGATAACTCCTTCTTGGTGCGTCTTTTTTTTTTTTTTTCTTTCTTAGAGTGTATCCCTATGAATATATGTGCTAGCTTCATACAAATGAACACCGATAATTAAAAGAATACTTATAATCACATACTACAGCCAGAACGCATTGATAGCAGTACTTTTTACAGTATGATCCTAAACATTTTGATGTTTCTTTAATGTTTTACTTGTCCCCTTTTTGCTTTCGGAGCAAAACTTTTGCTGAAATTAACGAGGTACGGCATGTTTTTACAATCCTAAAGTTTCAAGATAATTCACCAAGCACTTTCTGTGATATTTGACAAAACGTCTGAAGTCGAAAGTGTCCGGTCATTTACAGAAAAAGTAGTGTATTCTGTCATTTTTTGGAAAAATAAATATTTTATTATAAAATACTGACATTGAGGGAAATTACATCACCTACTGGTACGGATTTTTTTCCCACTTATAAGATATCAGTCACAGTCATTGAACCCCTTTTAGAGTTTTAAGTGACGAATTCTCCTTTTCAGTGAGAGAGGGAACTGTGATATTTAAAACCGGGTAGTGCGATCTGTTAAAATGACGATTAAATTAAAAAGATATTTTTTATAGTAAAAATATTAGATAGAAAATAAACTGTCTAAAAATATTATTAGATGTTACAGTTAATTTTTCAATGTACAATATTATTTAGTATTACAGTCACCAAAAAAAAAAAAAATCGCCACCCCCCATCTATTTTCGCCACAAGTTGCCGTAGAAGCATGTGGTTGGTACCAATCGATTTGTAATAACGTCTAGTTTATAATGGTATAGTTAGATTTTGCTTAAGGGGTCGTCTACATATTAAAACCGGCATCAACTTCATTTTTTTCAATGACGACCCCTTATTTTGACCTCATATTGAGATTTCTGAGATCAAGGCAGTTCGGAAAACATACCTATATGTATACTTTGAATCAATTTTAAATAGAGTTACGTGTGAAAATGTATTAGGGGTCCGTCTATATATTTAGAAAAAATAAATCATGATCTACCTCACAACAGACATTATTAGTTAGTTTCACACTGGACAAAAAAATACGTAGACGTTATTTATAAAATTTAAAAAAACTAAGCTAATTCGCAGAACGCTCATTGTTAGTTTATGAATTAGAAGTTTTTTATTGGTTTCTATTTATTAAACATCGAATAGTTAAATACCTCATACGGAAAAAAATAAATAGCTCGAGTCATATGAACCCTAGAATGTTGAATTACAAAAATCTAGATGCCAAGATAAACGAATAATAGTAATAATGATAATATTAATAGCGGTTTAAAAAAAAAGTGCTTAATATTTAAGAAAAAGAATTATCTACTTCTATTGGGTATATCTTTATTTTATACAGTAAGCCTTGCATGAAAGTGTTACTGTAAAGTTCTATATTTAATTTTAGGCGTACAAACCAACAATATATAATATACAAAAATATAGATAAAAAGGTTTAAGCTAAAATCTGATAAAGTATATTTAACACTTTCACAACCTCTGACGTATATCCACGTTACTGGAAATCTGTAACTCTTCCAGTGGGCGTTTCTTTCACGATTTGTGTGTTATTAGTTACGATATTTCTCAAGAATGTTCCTTACAATTATATTTATATAAACAAAATACTCTGAATACAAATACTTTCACTAGAAAGAGTATAATTATTATGTAAAATAAATATGGATATAGAAAACCTCGTTCTGACATAATGTAGTTTGAATGAATACCGCCCACAGGCGGAACAGACTATCTAAAAGGCAAAAACATGCGGTCGAGAAAGAGTTTAATATTCAATAAAAAGGAGATACTGTTCAAAATCATTTTTGAGTAATAGTCTTTATACGTTTCTCTAAAACATGAAATTATTTCACAAATTCATGATTAAATAACTGAAACTTTTTCATCAACAATCCAAACGGTAAATTTCACTCCTTTATACATGATAGAGTTTTATAAAGAGTTTAACAAACTAAAATTAAAGAAACAAAAAACATTTTTTAAAGTAAAGTATTGTTTCAGAAAAAGCCAGAGGGTGGGGCTTATTATACTTGTGGAATGATATCAAAATTTCCCGCCTACAATACGTTAATTTTACGAAAATAAGTTAACATGTATAGTAAACACCGAAACCTTATTTAGAAACCAATAAAAAATAAAGCAAAACAACAAAATATAATAAAATAAAAAATTTCTGTTTTGGACTGAATTTGCATAAAATGTTGTCCCATTGTACAGAACGAATATTTCCCGTTCTGCAGTCGTCTACTGTACTTGAATTCTTAATTTTAAATGTGTAAAATCTATATCTTTAAAAGTAATAAGACATATTACTCTGTTTTAAATTCTTTTTCCATAATAAATGTGACGCCAGTTTTACGCCGTGATAGAATAATCGAAAATAAATAGTATTGCGCTTTGTTTCAATGATAGATTTTAAAAACATAAAAAAAAAAAATCTACTATGTTATTTAGTATTAAAAAAACATTTAATAAAAATTTAATATTTTATTATGTTACGTCAAGCGATAAAATTTAAATAGCATTAGTGTAAAAACGTACAGTAAAAGATTGCTAAAATGTCACAACAAGATTAAAACAGAAAATTTGTTTTAAAAAATCTGATAAAAATAATTAAATATTAACTATATTAATTAATTGTTTTTTTTAAAGGGGGAAAAAGTATTGTTTACTACGTATTGCTCTTTCAAATAATAATTCTCGTCTTACCGCGTTTTCTAAATCATGACATTTTCCTTGAGATGCACGAATCCTTGAATATTCAGGTAAAAAGAGAAAAAAAAGAACGACAAGACAGAGATAAAATAGAATTTTAACAGTTAGAAACTGGGAAAAGTTATGTAATATTTACAGGAATGGAACACGGGCGCAGAATTCACACCGGAATCTGTTTAAGAAATTTCTATACCTATAATATCGTTGATTTAAGAGGTAGAAATTTTTCTTACTTTCATAGTGGTATGAATTCTGCGCCCGTGTTCCATCCCTGTATTTAGGAACAAAGACTTAAAATTTCAGAAACGAGTGTACACCTTTTTATGCAACGGAAGCCACGCCTTTACACATTTTTTCTAAAACTTTACAATATAAAACAAAATTATTTTACATACTTCCAATTAAATCGTTTAAATTTTGTCTTCAGCATTCCATGTAGTAAATGCCATTGACATTTATGCATACCAGCGTCACAAATAGAGTCTTATACGAATATACAAACTAGTTTTTTTAATATTGTTTCTGCAATATACAGGCGGGGCTTCATTTCTTTTGCAATTCTTTCACAATCTCTCGCTTGCATTGTGATAATTTTATAAAAATAATCCAATTTGTATCATAAACATCGAAATGTTGCTTAGAAAACAATTAAAATGACATTGAGGTAAATTAAAATATTTTTTTGTCAAAATATATACAGATATTTACTCACAGAGAATACAAATTCTTGTAAGTGACGGCCCCCTAACACAAGTAAAAAAGGAAATATCACTTTAACTCAGAAAATAATGTTAGGAACGAGCTGTAAATTTGGAAACCCATGTTTTTGATGATGCCCGTTCTATTCATGCAAAAATTAACATAGGTCATAATTCATAATTTTTTCAAATGTGAAATTATTAATAATTTTCATAATTCAAAAAATATTTTTTTATCAAAAATATGCATGGGGTCACTTCATTCTATCATATAAAAAAAAAAAAAAAAACAGAATTTGAATATCATAATTATTTTGGAAGATATGAATTAATGTTTGTCACATTCATTTAACATTAGCACCCTCATATTTTGACAGCTTATAACTCTGTCAAAAATTGAGCAAAATATATAAACTATACCATTTTCTGCGATGATTTGATCCAAAGAACTCAAACAAATTATAAAAAATGGGGGTTACCATTGAAAAAAATTAAGTTGATGCCAGTTTTAATATGTAGACGACCCCTTAAGCAAAATCTAACTATACCATTATAAACTAGACGTTATTACAAATCGATTGGTACCAACCACATGTTTCTACGACAACTTATGGCCAAAATAGATGGGGGGGGGGGGGGTGGCGATTTTTTTTTTTTTTTGGTGACTGTACATAATAAAAAAACTTGAGCTTTTTTTTTTTTTTTTTTTTTTTTTTTCAAATGAATTTTTAGATAACAGTTGTGAAATGAGTTTCGATGCTAATTATTATTAATTTTCTTTTCTTTTCTTAAAAAAAAAAAAAAGATTTTGATGAAATTCTGACAAAAGCAGAATTTAGTTTAGTACGGAGGAGTATTAATTTTTTTTTTTTTTTTTTTTTTTTCCAAATTATAACGTCGCTTTCAAATTATTCAGTTATATAGTCGATTTCGATAAATGTCCAACTATCGTAAAACTGGCGACAACGTTTTGTCCGTAGATTGCAGTGTTGGACATAATTGATTAAAAAGTAATTAAATTACAATTTTAATTATTTTACTGTCAATTAATTAACAAGCAATTGATTACAAATAAATTGAATTACTTATTCAATTCATTTGTAATCAATTACTTGTTAATCCATTGACAGTAAAATAATTATAATTGTAATTTAATTGTAATTCAATTGTAATTCAATTACTTTTTAATCAATTATGCCCAACACTGATAGATTGAGACTAATAGTCCTTCGTACTGATAAATAAATAGACATGTAGTTTTAAAATTTAAATAAAAGTATTACGATGCCATTTTTAAATTCTTGGAGTCACTTACACTTTAAAACATACATTGGTATCTTTCAAAATGACTCGTCAATACATTTAAAAACAAATGGTTGAACAACAGTTCTGTGTTAACACTGCTCTGCATGAAAATTAGCCCCAACACCATTTTTGCAAATTTTTATGTAAAATGACTTCCTGAATCCAAATATGAACATAGCTGCCAATATTTTAATTTATTCCGGAGTACTTTTAGCCCCGCCTTTATTTCGCACCACTTTATTTATAGAAAAATTTTCTCCAATATATAACTTCGATAAAATAAGACAAAATTACATTTAAAAAATAAGTGGTACGGAATAAAGGCGGGGCTAAAAGTACTCCGGAATAAATTAAAATATTGACAGCTATGTATGACGCCCATTTTGGCCTGTTACCCACCATTTTTCAGGGACACATCCTATTTGCGTCACTTTTAAGTAATTTTATGGCTATAAACTTGTATTTTAGGAGGGGGGGGGAGAGGTTATTTAACTGTTAAATATCTTGTGAGGGGCTACAGAGTAGGAAAATCTTAAAACATGAACATTTATAGCAAGGGAAAAATTTAGCTGGTGGGATTTGTCACTGAAATTATAAATTTTATTTTATTAATCAATTATTTATTATTTATTATTTATTATACATTATATATATATTTTTTTTGTTTTTAAGTTTTAAAATCCTTCTTTTCCATTCTCCAAATAAATCCATGATCATAAAATTACCGAAAAGTGATAGAAAATGGAGGAGGGCGTGGCGCCCCACGAAAACGGTGAGTGATTGGACAAAATGGGTGTCATATTCGGATTCAGGAACTAATTTTACGTATTAATCATCAAAAATGGTATCAGAACTCGATTTTTTTTTTCAGCGCTGTGTAATTTAAAACAATTTCTTCTTGTCGTTTTCGATAGTTGGACATTTGTCGAAATCATTTTTCCAAGTCTGAAATTTATCGAAATCTAAAATTTATCGAAAATATAATTGAATAATTTGAAAGCGATGTTATAATTGGGAAGAAAAAAAAAAACTAATAGTCCCCCGTCCTAAACTAAATTCTGCTTTTGCCAGAATTTCATCAAAATCTTTTATTATTATTATTATTATTGAAAGAAAAAGAAAAGAAAATTAATAATAATCAGTATCGTTACAAGCGATATCGAAAAAGTATTTTTTAATAATTTTGAATTAGGAAATAAAAAGTGTGCGTGAAATAATATGAAATAAAAATAAGTAAAAAAATGAATTTAATGATTTAATGTTTTTGTTTTTGTTTTTCGGGGGCTGCTCATGCATATAAAAAATGCGCATTAAAACGAGTCGAAGAAGGAAGCGAAATAAGTACCGAGTTATATTACGATAAATACGATAGATAATATGATACGATATATTAGACCTATCGTCCAGGGTTAGTAGGCATTTTCGTTGAAAGAACTAGTTTGTTCGTTCGGTGCAACTTGCACATTAGTCCCGTGAGGTACAACTTTCACATTAGTCCATTGAGGTACAACTTTCACTTTAGTCCCGTCAGGTACAAATTGCACATTAGTCCCCTTTAAATATATTTTATTGGTTAATTTTAAAGTTATTATTATTATTATTTTAGGAAAATGAATTCCTCAGATTCGGCACAATATTGATTTTGTTGGGATATTTAGTAATATGCTTCTCTGAGATGAAAATCGTCCGCATTCCTCATGGAAAGTAATTTTAATAAATAATTTGTACTGCGTGAATTTGCGTAGGAAAATATATAAGAAAAAGTTTTACGATGGTTCAACATACGTTCATTTATTTATTTTTGTTAGCTAATCCATCATTCTAAAAGACGCAATGAATTATCTCTATAATTTCAGAAAGATGATTTTCAGCACGTATCTTCTTTTATTATGTAATTTTGGGAGATATATACACATACACAACTGTTAGAATATTATTAAAAGAAAAACGTATGCAGTGTCACGACTTCGTATGACACCTGTTTTATTTATTTATTTATTTATTTTTTTACTGCTTCCTAAAAAATGGATTTTGTTGGTTGTTTCGAAACTGAAATTTTATTTTATAAATGCATCATTACGCCTTTTTATCTCAAAAACCTCATTGATAAACAATTAGACAGAAAGTAAAAACAATGTTAACCCTTTATCTACCATTGATTATAACACATTAATTGTATTATGAAACATGCAAAAAATGTATTTGTAACTTTTTTTTTTTTTTTTTTTTTTTTTTACTTCAGAGATCTTTCCTTTTTTTTTTTTTTTTTTTTTTTTTTTTTTTTTCTAAAAAAAAAAAAAAAAAAAAGATATGTGCGATCTGGTGTGAAACAACCACACGACTTCCATTACCCACTATTACACGCATTATATGCCTTTTTTTCAGATATTATATGAATTTTTTGGAATTTTTTCAGTATGAGAAATTTGATACACGTGTAAAGGCACATAAAACAGAGTTTACACAGCGAGTTAAAAAATAAGAAAAAAAGGATGATAGAGTTATTTTTTTTAACACCAATTTCCGAGATCTAAAACTAAACTAACTAATTAGAATGACCGTTAATTTTTCTGTAATAACCACATAATACATGAAAAAGGGTATCTAAAACGGATTTATGTAACTCTTTTCAAGAAAATCGTTAGAGCCGTTTTCGAGATACCAACTTTTACTAAAACTTGGCATACTCAATTATTGACCGGAAAACAATAATTACATACAAAAGGATATTTAAAAGGGAATTAATATGGCGAGTTTGAAAACGATCCATACAGCCATTTTTAAAGGCACGCACTTGAGAGACCTGAAATTGAGCTATTTATACAGAACGCCTATCAATTTTCCTGAACTAACCAACTATTTCATTCGAAAGGACATCTAACAGAGTGTTTATATAGCAACTTTGAAGAAAATCGTTCGAGCCGTTTTGGAGATATGGACTTACGGCCTCCCCCCCCCTTCCGGTTTACGGTGACCCATTTCCGGTTTTCCAATTTTCACCAAAATTTAGAAAATTCATCTGTACACCAGACCTGTATCAATTCTGAAGTTTCGTAGTTCTATCCTTATTAGTTTCGGGCCTGAAGATTCCACACATACATACACACACACACACACTGATCAATTGCCAAAAACTAATTTTTTAGACCCAGGAGGCCTTAAAACGTGTAAATAAGGTAAAAACTCGATATCGAATTTTTCGACCGAATACAATACTTCCATTTAATACGGTAGTAGGTAATGGAATTAAAAATCTATCGATATTACCTTATCACAGTAATTAATTAGGATTTAGTGAGGTGGTACTTCAGTATACTATTGATACCTAGAGGCCGAAAAAAGTATTAGTATCACACAAAAGGGTAAAAATACACACACACACACACACACACATATATATATACTTACTTTTTATATTCCTTATACTTTTTCTATGACTGATGGTAGATTCTTGAGGTAACACTGGAATTTATTTATAACACACATGAAGATCTTGAACAATGCCAAACAAAAACAGCTATAGCACTTTATAAAATCCCATCTTGAATAAAAACGTCTTCATGTGGCGTCTAGTGCCATGGAGTGAGATTATAGTGTGTTATATATGTTCTGTTCTTATAAATATCTTTGACATTTCTTCCACAAATTCGTCTTTTACGCTTTTTAAACTAATGGTACTTTATAATACCGTCGGTAGATAAAGGGTTAAAAGAGCATAAGCAAGGGTGAAAGTGTTCCGTATTTAGACGGAACTCTTCCACCAATATTTTTAACAATAATCTTTTTCCTATTTAATGCAATAAATGAGTGTAACAATCGAACTAAAATTTCTAAATAAAAATATTGGTGCAGAAAATGTGAAACACTTTCACCCTTGAGTGTATTCTGTTATTCTGTCTCTTATTCTGTTATTTATTTATTTATTTTTTAAATTATGTTCGATTATATAATACAAAGACAATTATATAAAGAATCCGTTATTAAGTCTCCTGCCACAAACGGGACTTGTCACCTGAGCAGTTTGATGTAAAAAAATTTAACATGTAAATATAATAAAATATATTAAAATTACTTTTGTTACTACCACCATAAATTTTACCGAAAAATTGTTTATTATAAAATCAAGCTATTGCAATTATGTAATTTGTATTGCGTATATTTGTATTTATAAAACGAGTGAATGCTGCGAAAGTAGCTTTCCTCGTGCTAGTGATAATGGGCTCTTCCCAGTTTCGTCTGCTAAGTCATGTGATAGAGGAAAACGAATAATCGAATTCTGAGAATCGAATTCAATTAAATATTGTTCTTAAGAACAAAAATGTTAATATTTAATATAAAATAAAATAAAAGTAATATTGTGCGTTTGTAAACAGTAGAATAGTTGTATTTGTAAATTTAAGAATTTTTAAAAACACTTTATGTGTTTATTTATTTTCAACTGTAAGCATCGATTTTTGAATGTTCCAGTGTAACTGTTACTTTAACTGATCTAGCAATAAACGATATCTTGTTCTTGTGGAGTTTATGGATTATAATTTGAAACTTTTAAATGTTTTCATTTAATTTAATTGCATAAAGGTGTTATAACAAGCTAATTAACTTAGTTACTGGTCTAAATGGATTTACGCAGTACGATGCTGCACGGTCACTGATTTAAGTACCAAAAATCAGAGTATTTAACATGCTTTCCATCAACATCAATAACAAATATAAACTAAATGATGATTGCAAATGTATACAGCAAACAAAAGATGATGAATAATGATATAAAATGGATTAAAAATGATGATGTATAAAAAAAATCTGGAGTGACTCCACTCGACTTTCCGAACATTGAGTAACTAACAGTTTTGTAGATAAAATAAAGAAAGAGGAATTGCTAAACAAACAAAAGAGAGAAAACCATAATAGAGTGTTTTTTTCTCCATATATCACACGAGGTTTTATTTAACACTACTGAACTTTGAGCCCTTAGATCATAATGATAAAGAATTTTTCGTTGTGTCCCTGTAAAAATCTATAAATGCTAGATTCACCAAAATACTTATAGTTAGTGCAACAGTGATTTATAATATTCATACAAATTTTCAGCTCAATTGAATAAGGCGTTTAGATGCTATCGCACTTTTAAAAATTTGGTCTCATAGGCCATAATGATAAAAAATTTTTCTTTGTGTCCCTGTAAAAAAAACTGTAAGTGCTAGATTCACCAAAATCTATACAGTTGGTGCAAATGCGACCTATAACATGTGTACAATTTTTTTGCTCAGATTAATAAGGCGTTTAGACGCTATCACACTTTTAAAAATTTGGCCCCATAGGCCTTAATGATAAAGAATTTTTCTTTGTGTCCCTGTAAAAAAACTATAAGTGCTAGATTCTCCAAAATCTATACAGATTGAGTATCTGTGACCTATAATATGGGTATAAAGTTTTTGCTCAATTGAATAAGGCGTTTAGATGCTATCGCACTTTTAAGATTTTGGTCCCATAGGCCATAATGATAAAGAATTTTTCTTTGTGTCCCTGTAAAAAAACTATAAGTGCTAGATTCACCAAAATCTATAGGGTTCGTACTATGGTGACTTACAATATACGTACCGACTTTCAGCTTATTTGAACAAAGCGTTTAGACGCTAGCGTGTTCACTCACAGACATACACACATACATACACACATACACACATACACACACACATACATACTTTTTTAAATAACTATATTTGATATTAGATCCTCCTCGGTAGTGCAAATTATTGCGCTTTCTTAATTATTAGTATCTCTTATAAAATTATATATATATAATTTTTAATATAGAGCGCTTGTATTATATTATATTTATATTAAATAATATTGACAATGAATAGGTAAGATTTCACTTACCTGGATAAGACAAACAGCACTGGTACAGCATGCGTCCAATTAATTATTTAATCCATTTTAAAGCCACATTCTTGATTCACCAACGGGCTGAAAAATAAACTTGTGAACATATTAAACTATTATTTAATTGTGTAAATTATGATAAATGATTTTGTAATTCTTCTTTTTCTTTTGTAACTTTAATATTCTGGATTAGATACAGATCTTTTATAATAAAAGGGTAATATAAAATATATAAGAGCGTTTTCAAACGCCCTGCTTAGTTGCTGCTACATATTCACAGAAAGACAATATTACATATACGTCGGAGATTGAAATCGAGCAGAAGAGAGTTTTATAAAATGATGACTGGACAATTTCACTTCCTCCTTTAGCTGGGAGTGCCGCGTATTTTTCTCTCTACGTTTGCATTGAAATTTACTCGGGATAACTGATAGTCTTTAAGACAATTCTTGATTAAAATGAAAATCATCGGTCACACAAATGTCAATTTAATGCAGTTTTGTGACACCCCTACTTGACCGGTATTTTCAATGTTCTACTAAATTTAGTTTATTTTTTAAAGTTTTAAAAGCCGGCCCTGGTAGGGGTTTAGTAAAGATGTCGGCAATCATTTCGTTGCTGGGGATATATTGTAATCTGATGGTTCCTTCTTCATACAAATGTTTTATTAGATGAAATTTAACATCCACGTGTTTAGTCCGCGCTTGATATTTGTCAGACTCAATTAATTTAATCGCTGATTGGTTATCTTCATAAATTGTGATTGGTTTTATTTGATCTAGATCTAGGTCGTTTAAAAGTCTAATGATCCACATGCTTTCCTGAGCAGCGCATCCTGCTGCTATATATTCCGCTTCTGCGGTGGATTGGCTGACGCATTTTTGTTTTTTTTGAGTACCAATAGATGGGATTATTCCCAATAAAGAATACGTTTCCTGTAATGGACTTTCTGTCCTGGGGGTCATTCGCATAGTCTGCGTCCGCATATGCGGTTAGTATAGCAGGATTCTCGTTGTCATATTTTAATTTTAAATTAATTGTAGTTTTTAGGTACTTGATGACTTTCTTGGTACTTTCCCAGTCACACACTCTAGGTCTTTCGTTGTGACGAGATAAAAGGTTGACGGCAGCACTGATATCAGGTCTGCTGACAGTGGCTATATATAGAAGTGCCCCTACTGCCTTTCTATAATCAGTATTGTCAGTTAAATAATTTTCATTGTTATAATCCTTTAAGTAATTTGTATCTATGGGAGTATTAGTGGGTTTCGCATTTTCTAAATTAAATTTATTTACTAATTGTTTAATCTTGTTTGACTGATCTATTAGCAAAGTATTGCTGTCTGGTCGTGTTATATTTATTCCCAGATAATTAGCAACGCTCCCAAGGTTGGTAATACTATATTCACGCCTAAGTTCTTCTATTATTTTGTTTATATCATGTTTGGTTCCAGCAATTAATATATCGTCTACATACACTAGTATGTAGACGGTTTTGTTATTTGTGTTTCTTTTGTAAAGGCATTTGTCAGTGGAACTTTGTGTGAAATTCAACTTTGTTAATGTTTCGTTTATTTTTGAATTCCAAGCCCTGGCTGACTGTTTCAGCCCGTAGATGGCTTTGTGTAATTTACAAACTTTATGTTCTTCACCGGGATTTATGAATCCCTCCGGTTGTTGCATGTAAATTGTTTCTTCGAGCTCACCGTGTAAAAACGCGGTTTTTACATCCAAGTGGTTTAATTCTAAGTTTTTATATAGGGCCATTACAAGAAAAGATCTAATTGTCGTATGAGACGCCACCGGGGCGAACGTCTCGTCATAATCTACCCCATACTTTTGGCTAAAGCCTTTGGCGACAAGCCTGGCTTTATATTTTTGGATTTCACCCTTATCATTATATTTCGCCTTGAATGCCCATTTTGAGCCTACTATGTGTGTGTTAGGGGGAGGGTCTACCAATTCCCATGTATTATTTTCGTTTAAAGAAGCAATTTCATCTTTGGCTGCTTTTAGCCAATTTTCCCTTTCTATGGAATTTTGTATCTGCAATATTTCATTGAAGGTTTTGGGTTCGTTTACGTTCATAGTATTTGTCATTAAAGCAAATCTGTCAGGTGGAACACCTTTGTTAGCTCTTTCCGACCTTCTCGGAATTGTTCGATCTGTTATGTCACGATTAACATCCTCAGTTTGGTCCGAATTTTGATTTATTTCATTTAGTATCACCGGGAAGTTATTTTTATGATCGTTTGTTTCGGTAGAATTCCCTTCATTTGTATTATTGTTTGTCTCTAACAGTTCATTATCGATAGACTCAAAATTATTATCCTTTGTTTTTGTTTCAACGAACTTTACGGTTCTACATATCCTAACATTATTATCTATAAATACTCTATAACCTTTACTTCTAAGGTCATAACCAACAAGTATTCCTTCCTTTGCCCTGTTGTCTAGCTTCCCTCTTGTGTTTTTGTGAGTATACACATATGCCTTACAACCAAATGATTTTATATGCGAGAGATTTGGTTTATTTCCATTCCATTTTTCATATGGTGTTTTATCGCATGCACTCGTTGGCAATCTATTCTGCAGATAATTAGCGGTCATAAGGGCTTCACCCCAAAATTTATTTGGCAAGCTGCTTTGTCTTAACAAACATCTGGTCATTTCAACCAATGTTCTATTTTTTCTCTCCGCCACGCCATTTTGAGGAGAACAATGCGGTACTGTTAATTGGTGTTCGATTCCTTCATTCGCGAGAAAGTTTTCAAATTCATTGCTTGTATACTCTCCGCCGTTATCGGTACGCAATATTTTTATTTTCCTGCCGAACTTGTTTAAAGTCAACGCATAATATTGTTTAAATTTATCAAACACCTCACTTTTATTTCGCAATAAGTATGTAAATGTGAAACGACTGTAGTCATCTATAAACGTTAAAAAATAATTTTTCCCTCCTATTGTGGAAGTTTGAAAGGGTCCGCAAACATCTGAAACAACGAGATCTAATGGTTTTTCTGCCCTAAAAGTTGCCTTTTTCGGATATGTGTCATCCTCCAATTTTGAAATGATACAGATTTCGCATTCTGTGTTGTGTTTACATTTATTTAGCTCTATTCCGGTTGCCATATTTTTGTCGACGAGTTCTTTTATTTGTTGTAGATTTTTATGCCCTAATCTTTCATGCCACAATTTAGTACAATTCCTGTTTTCGCACGCTTCTACAATATTTACACTTTCGGAAAATTTTTCGCTCGTTTGTAGTTCATATAAATTATCTGTCAAATTCGCCTCTATATAAGTTTTATTCCCGAATTTGATTTTACATTCATGATTTTTAAATATGGCAACACAACCATTCTCTGTTGCTTTCTTTACCGATATTAGATTTGTGGCTATATTGGGTATGTATAAAACCTCTTTTAAAGTAACATTGTTTATTTCCTTATCCGAGTTAATTACTTTAAGATTTACGTCGCCGCAACCCTGTGAGACTACGGAGTGCCCGTTCGCTAGCATAACACTAACCTTTTCGTTGTCTTTCAGATTTGTAAATTGGTTTATGTCGTTGCAGATATGCCTGCTACTCCCACTGTCGACTATCCATGAGTTATGCTCAGTTTTATCAATGATAAATGTAAGATTCTTTAATTTATTCTCAGTTTCCCTTATGAGTTGTGTTTTGTTTTTGTTTTTGTACTTGCTGGGATTGTTACCGCTGTTATGAAAATTATTATAATTCCTTTGGTTATGATTTGGTCTGGCGTTTAAATGCCAGCATTCGTTACGGGTGTGTGAATTCTTTCCGCAAAAATTGCAATGTTTACTTGGTGGTGTTTTACGCTTAATTTGAGTTTTATACGCGTTTTCACCTTTTGTTTGGTGATTTTCTGTCCTTTTAATGTATTCATCAAACAATTTACTTTTAATGTACTCTGGTGTAAGTTCATCGTCATTTCTGGCTTCGATAGCCGTTATCAGGGTATCATAACTAGGAGGTAGCGAGCACAACATCAACGCTGATAAGTGCTGTTCATTTATTTCTTCTCCTATAGCTAACAATTTGTCCCTTAACTTATAAATACTAGTTATGTGTTCTATCAGATTTCCCCCTTCTGTTAGTTTGGTGGAATATAATTTTCTGAGTAAGAATAATTTGCTGCTCAGATTAGCCCTCTCATGTATATTTTTAAGTGCATCCCATGTCTCCCTGGCTGTGGACAAATGCTTAACATATACTATTTGTGTATCTTCTATAGCTAAATTAATTATGGCACGCGCCTTTCGATCTTTAGATCGCCATTCATCAGTTAATGGGTTTGGGGGCGCTTCTATAATAACCTGGAAGAGATCCTCCTTCGTGAGGAGCATCTCTATCTTGAATTTCCAGTTATCATAATTACTGGAGTTCAATTTCTCAACTAATGTTATTTCTTTTGCGGAAGCTGCCATTTTGTTTATTTATTATTTTTATTTTTATTTTTATCAAAACATATTTTTATATATCACGTATATTTAATTCTTTGAAAAGTTCAAATAATATTTGGAGAGAGAGTATTTACTGAGTGTTTATCAATGTCTATCAGTTATAAAAATTTTATGTTTAGTTATGAACACATACCAGTTGATTTCAGTATATAATAATTTCACACACACTTATACTATTTGTATATATATATAATATGCTTAATATTGAATTTCTTCAAACACATATATTAATTATATTTTATAATTTCTTTCCTTTTAAGTCCCAGTGCTGTAATTTTATTTTGCGCTCTTTTATTTAAGAGACCTCTTTAATTAAGAGAATCAGTCTCATAATCTTTTTTAAATAACTATATTTGATATTAGATCCTCCTCGGTAGTGCAAATTATTGCGCTTTCTTAATTATTAGTATCTCTTATAAAATTATATATATATAATTTTTAATATAGAGCGCTTGTATTATATTATATTTATATTAAATAATATTGACAATGAATAGGTAAGATTTCACTTACCTGGATAAGACAAACAGCACTGGTACAGCATGCGTCCAATTAATTATTTAATCCATTTTAAAGCCACATTCTTGATTCACCAACGGGCTGAAAAATAAACTTGTGAACATATTAAACTATTATTTAATTGTGTAAATTATGATAAATGATTTTGTAATTCTTCTTTTTCTTTTGTAACTTTAATATTCTGGATTAGATACAGATCTTTTATAATAAAAGGGTAATATAAAATATATAAGAGCGTTTTCAAACGCCCTGCTTAGTTGCTGCTACATATTCACAGAAAGACAATATTACATATACGTCGGAGATTGAAATCGAGCAGAAGAGAGTTTTATAAAATGATGACTGGACAATTTCACTTCCTCCTTTAGCTGGGAGTGCCGCGTATTTTTCTCTCTACGTTTGCATTGAAATTTACTCGGGATAACTGATAGTCTTTAAGACAATTCTTGATTAAAATGAAAATCATCGGTCACACAAATGTCAATTTAATGCAGTTTTGTGACACATACATCATCTCAAAAATAGTGGAAACGGACTCAGGGGACCTCGAAACGTATAGAAACATCAAAATCTGATATTCGGATTTTTGACATGATTACAATACTTTCCTCACTATAGTGTTCGGAAAGTAAAAATATCACAGATTAAATACGATTGATCAAAAATAAGAATAGAAAATATGTTATTTCAGCAACGACTATAGATAAACAAGACTTCGTCTGCTATTTGTTTTTCCGCTATCATGTGACCTCTGACGTCAGGTGGGAAGAGCCCATTGTTAATTCCGACGCGTGACGTTAGATCGTGCTACCTCACAAATGCTCCAGCTTGCTCCTTCTACTACTGAACAAGCGCGGGAACTTGGTCTGGCTCTGGAGTGCTATAAATAATAAGGTCTTAAGAAATTGAGTCGCAGCCGCGCTTCTCTCTATTAACGATTAATTAAAACAAACATTTTCACCTTTTTTTTTTTTTCTCTTAATAACTTTTTTTTAAAACTCAGAATCGGAGTTATTTTATTGCATTTTAAAGTCGACTTCCAGATACAAATAAATGTTTAAAAATGTAGGAGTTCTTCATTAATAAAAATATTCATTGATTGCCATTTTTTTTTTTTTTTTTTTCCTGACTGTACCAAGGATGGAACATTGTCACAGAATTCATATCACTATTTGTTTAAAAAAAATTCTCGATCTATGAAAATGCTGGTTTAAAAAGAAAATTTTGTTTCACTAACAGTGATACGATTTCTGTGTCAGTGTTCTTTCCATGATGCACAAATACATAAAATTTGAAAAGAGCTGTTTCAGGTTCAACTTGGGAACTTTTCGTCAATGTAATCAAAAGGAATGTCGGCTAAGAAAGAGAGCTATTTATAAAACAATAACCGGAAGTAAGGAAATGATATCTATCATATCTGACAGAATTATATCACTAAATGCCGAAAGAAAGTCTTTTTTTTGCAATTATCAGAAGAAATGCGATTTTTTTTTTTTTTTTCGTTAAAAGTAAAAAAAAATGATAACTTTGTTTTAAATTATTGCAGATCTATAGTTCAACCATTCGTTTTAAAGGTATTGACGAGATCTTTCGAAAGATACCATATTGAAAACTTACTCACCCCGGGGGGTACTTTCCATGGGGGGAAGCGATGCCTCCACATGCACAACATTTTTTTTTCTAGTTAACTACTACTATTATCAATAAATCATATCAATTTTACAATCACACGATTAAAATAACTCTCATTATGTACATTTATACGAAATTTTGTCCTATACTGCCATGTTAAAAATTTAGAAAAAAATGCGATCACAGTGCCACCTGTTGATCAAATGATCCCCAAATCTAATAAGCACTAGCTTATGTCAGGGTCCAATTAAATACCAAGTTTGGTTAAATTTCATTCATTGGTTGTGAGATCCCACAAAATTCGTGATACACAGAGACAGACAGTCATTTTCTAAAAACAGTCAAATCGTGTTGAGGACATACCAAAACGTGTAAATTCATCGAAAACTGGAGTTCAAAAATTTTCACGAATCCAATACTTTCTCTATATATACATATAGAAGAAAGTAAAAATGGCGATATCAAGAGATAGAAAAATTAAGCATGGAATATACTGGCCATCCAAATAACCAAAATGGGGTAGGGCTGGACAGATAATTAACTTAACTCCATTAATTGTGTTTCTTTTCCGAGGTTTGAGCGCTCAACATTTTATGTATTTAATATTTTTACCATTTAATGTCATGGTGTTTTTGTCCCAGATGTTGCTACTTTACTTCTGGTAATTGTTAAATAAATAAATCTGTTTTTTTTTCCCTTTGTCTGCTCTAACAATTGGGATCGGGTCTAGACCCGAAACAGTTTATCTGCTATTTTTTATATTTTATATATTCTTGCATAAAATCCGTTATTTATTTATTTTTTTAATTACTCTGCACATAGACATACCTATATATGCTTCAATAACATTGCATGACGATTTGTAACTAAAATAAAAAACACAGCTGAAAGATTTGAAGTAAAACTTACACTGCAACTGCATTGAAAGAATAATAATAAAAAAAAAGCCCTGATACCATTCTTGCTGATTCTTATGAAAAATGTCCTCCTGAATCTGAATATGACCCTCATTTTGTCCCATCACCCACCGTTTTCTTGGGACGTCATCTCCTCCCTCAAATTTTATCAATATTCTGTAATTTCATGGCCATGAATTTGATTTGAAGAATGGAAAAGAATTATTTTAACACTTAAAAACAAAAAAAAAATAAAATAAAAGTATAATGTATAATAAATACTAATAATAATTGATTAATAAAATATAATAAATTTAATGTATAATTCCTGTGGCAAATCCCGTCTTAAATTTTCTCCCTAGCTGCAAATGTTAATGTTTTAGAATTGACCAACAATGTAGCCCCTCACAAGATATTTAACATTTAAAATAGTGCCCCTCCCCTCGACAAAAAAAAAAAAAAAACTTATGGCAAAAAGTTACCGAAAAGTGAAAAAAAAAAAAAAAAAATTGGGGAGCGTCCCTAAATGAGAATTCTGGCCATACATCAGTGTAGTAGTATAAAAAAATATGAACTAATTAAAAATATTAATAAAAATAAAAATCAGAAACAGTCTATATTTTTAAATATGTTTTCGTATTAAAATTTTATCCTTCAACAATCATTTGAAGATTATTTGGTTAAATCTTTTCTTGTTATTTTTATGATATTGTAAACGAGAAACAGTTGTACATATATTAAACAAAGTTTATAACACTTTTGCAGCCTCAAAAATCAATACCGGTTAGAATATTAGTACTGAAATAGAACAATTAAAATAGAGGATAAAGTGTCGATGGGAAATGGAAACGAAAGACTCACACGGTTTTTCTTTCTGTGTCTCTCTTTATTTATTTTTGCTTTCTCGCTTTTGTTCTTCTGATGTCCTTATTTTGTTTTTGAAATATTGATTAAGAGTAGATCGTCTTGCTTCATTTGTAAAACTATTCATGTTTGTGAAAGTTCTAACACCAGGAAGCAATTGTCAGAAATCAATGAAATTTAATGCATAAACGATTGTTATTGGTACAAATAAATGATTAAATTTGCAAGGAAAAAAAAATAAATATAAATATAAATGTAAATATATATATATGATATATGTATAATGGTTAAAAAAGAAAAAAAAATTGAAACTATAACAAAATGCAACCAACATCGTTGCTTTCTTTATTCTACTCTATTTCTTAAAACAATTTTTATAGATGCCACACGCACCCCATAAACTTTAAATTTTACATCTACTTTTCAAAATAGCACGCGATCATGTTTTATATAAAAATTAAATAACTAAATTAATTTTTTTACTTATTTTTCTTTCATTTTGCACGCGCACTTTTTATTTCCTAATTCAAAATTATTTAGAAAAAAATTTTTCGACAGTGTTTCGATACTGATTATTATTATTAATTTTCTTTTCTTTTTCTTTCCAAAAGAAAAAAGATTTTGAGGAAATTCTGGCAAAATCAGAATGTAGTTTAGGACGGAGAACTATTAGTTTTTTTTTTTTTTTTTTTTTTTTCAAATTATAACATCGTTTTCAAATTATGCAATTACATTTTCGATAAATTTTAGATTTCGATGTACAACTATCGAAAAATGATTTCGATAAATGTCCGACTATCGAAAAATAAAATAAATAAATAAACAAATAAATAAATGTCCGAAATCACTATTATGTACTGTCACTACGTACTGCAATAAGTACTGCTATACAACGTGGCATAGAGTCAAACAAATTTTGACTGGGGAAGAAGAGCATTCTATATTGTTTGCATGCGTACCCAAAGTTCATCTGTAGATGCTGTAGAACGAGGATCACAAGCGAGACGCCGACCAAAGAAATGTCACACATGTTCAATAGGCAACATGTCCGGCGAATAAGCAGGCCAAGGAAAAAGCTTCATGTTTTTTTCTGAAAAGAAGCTCCGAACCTTCCTTACAACTATAGTTGCCAACTTAGCACCTTTTGGTTACTGGAAAATTTTAATATATATATATATATATATATATATATATATATATATATATATATTATTTTACTTTATCAATGAAAACTGTTACAGTTCACTGATTAAATAAAATAAACATTTCTATTAAATTTTTCCGGCTGCCAAAAGGTGCTAAGTTGGCAGCTATACTTACAACTTGTGAAAGGACGTTATTCTCTTGAAAGATAGCTCCAGGAATGTCTTAAGTAAAGGAACGACATCGGGATCCAGCACTACACAGATGTACATGTTGCTTTTAATAT
The DNA here is from genome assembly GCA_963930645.1 of Salticus scenicus. Lineage (NCBI taxonomy): Eukaryota > Metazoa > Arthropoda > Arachnida > Araneae > Salticidae > Salticus > Salticus scenicus. The sequence goes on from OZ005662.1 coordinate 42,342,572, forward strand.
TACCCACAATTCGTAGCAGCTGAGTTCGCCTATGACACGCAATCACACGTCAGACCATAACGCCAAACATTCGTCCGCTATGACATTCTATAATGACTCCAGTTGGTAGTGTTCACCGGCATAACATCTAACACAGATACGGCCATCATGGTACCACAAATTAAAGTGGGATTCGTCAGAAAGAACTACTTGTTGCCAATCTTCAGGCAAGTCTCTATGTCCATAAGCCCATTGCAGCCGCAGGAATCGATTGTTTTTGTGAGGGGATACTGTATGAAGAAGTTCTTGCACGCCACCCACGGTACAGCAGACGTCAACGATTTGATGTAGTAGGCATTGATACACCTGTAGCAGTGGACCAAAGTGTTACCAACTGTCTAGCTAGATGAATCTGTGCAGTCCGTCAGCGCCATGCGGATCAAGTGACTATCATCGCACGTTGACGTTATCTTTCAGGATCCACAACGGGATTTCCGAGTTATCTGGTGCTCGTCGGCCGACTGCTTCTAAATTCGCACCGCTGTGCTGCTGTTACGCTGCACACAAGCAGCTACTGCATGATAGGAAAATCCTCTTTCATGAAGGTCAATGATTATTCCCCGTTCAAACTCTGCAAGTCGTAGATATGTCACCCTCTTTTGTCTAAAGACATTGTTACATCTCACCTAACATTTACCACTAGCAGATAACCATAGATTATTTTCAACGTCCCGCTACAGCTCTTTATTTATTCGGTTTCAGCACAGTGTTGCCAGATTGCGCGACTCTTTTATTTAATATCCACCATAATTTTGAGAAGTAAAGTGTGATATATATGATGACGATTAATCGTCGATTATGTATATTAAATATCACTTCTCAAAATTATTGGTGATTGTTGAATAAAAAAGTCACGCAATCTTGGAATACTGCTTCAGCAGCAGTTCAGAGGGTCACACATGCGTGGTGACTCTGAAATCAGGGTTCGTACAGGCTTTATTTTTTCCCTGAATCTCACACCAGTATTCTGAAACAATAAAATTCATCTTAATCATATAGACTTATTTTATAACGAAAATCGTTCTACAAAACATTGGTATAAGACTCAGGGGAAAAATAAGGCCCGTATGAACCCTGGAAATTTTAATCATTTTCTTTACCATGTCATACTTGCCAACGTAACCTGGAAGAACGCTAGTTCCCGCCCCTTTCTGTACACCACTTAATTTTTAGAGTAATTCTCTTCAAATATATTTGCGATTAAAAAAGAAGAGTACTCTAAAAAAAGACTGGTGTGAAAAAATAGGCGGAAAAGGGTGGGTCTAATAATCTTCCTGGTTAGGTTGGCAAGTATGCCATGTTTATATTCTTCATCATCTTTGATTTATATAGCATTGTGCTTTTTGTGTATTTGCTATGGCCACTTTCATTCCCAGGCTTAACTACTCTTTATTTCTTCTTGTGAGACAATTAGAGCTTGAATTATTCGACCCCCCCCTTTTTTTAAGACACTTTCAGAGATGAGAAATTCCCGCCTTCATTACTACCACTAATTTTATACAAAAACTTATATTTTTATAGCAATGTGTCGTGATTAAATACGAGTGAAATTATCGTATATAAATAGTGGTAGCAAAAAAGGCGAAATTTTCTCATTCTTGAAAGCGTCCTGTGAGCTCTGGACTACGCGAATGACAAAGTTTATGCTTTTCTTGAGGCTGAGATTGAAATATTGAAGACGCGAATGAAATATTTAACCCTTTGCGGCGCAAGACAATTCAGATCATTTAAATTATACTGCCACCGTAATTCACGAACTAAATTAAACTAAAAGAAATTTTAAATTTTACGGTTAAAAAAACCGGGCTTTTCTGATATGTTATAAACGTAAATTTTTGCTAAAATATTTCCGGGATGAATTTTTGCAGCTGGATCTTAAATTTTGCGTCCTCGCAGCGAGAACAGCGCGCGTTAAGGGGTTAACCCAGTATCTATCCCAATCAATGCTAGCAAGCAAGTAGATTGAATTTATTTACATTTTGGATGTTGTTCGAGAAACAAAAAGCGCACAAATTGAAATATTATCGGGATCTTCACCAAAAGAATTTTCTTTAGTTGTTTGTCTTACATTTTTTATATTTTCCTTTTGTTATTTATAAGGTATAGCACATTCGATGAACAAGGTTCGAAACAAGATTTTTTATTTTCATGAACAAAAATTTTCACCGTAAGAATAAGTATTATACTACAAACCGTACATTCATTCCCCAAAAAAAAAAAAAAAAAATATATATATATATATATTAAAGTTTGAAACATACCAGAGATTTTTGCCCATCCTGTATTTTTTTAATTGAAATATTGATTAAAAATCGTTCACTTCACTTCATTTAACAAACTTTTTTTGTATTTTAAATTTGAAACAATATAAAATCCCTCTAAAACGATTTGAAATTAAATTTTATAATACATATATGTATGTATATATATATATATATATATAGGGAGAGAGACAGAGATCAGCCAATTATTCTAATTTATTCCGTAACAATGTTAAGCCCCGCCTTTTTTTTTTTTTTGTCACATTAGTATACTTTTAAAGTAATATTATTCAATATGTACTTACGAATAAAGAAGAAGAATATTACTCTGCCCAGAGCCTCCTTAACTAGATGCCTGTCGCGTAGCTCGAAAACTAGGCAACAGTTGAAGCGGTAGACAGCGCCACCTAGTACAGATTATGGGACTCGTTTATTCAACTGTCACCAATAATTTAAAGAAGTGATACATAATATATACAATCGACGTTTCTTCGATTCTTTTCGCCTTTTATGTTTATCATAACCCACTTTTAAAGATTTTTGGTGGCTGTTGAATGAAAAAGTAGCGCAATCTGTATCAGGTGGCGCTGTCTACCGTTTCAGCTGTTGCCTAGTTTCCGAGCTACGCGACAGGCATCTAGTTAAGGAGGCTATACTCTGCCAGTATACTGGTGTGAAAAGAAGGCAGGGCCTGACTCTATTACGGAATGAATTAGAATAATTGGCAGCTCTCTCTCTCTTTCTCTCTCTCTCTCTATATATATATATGCGTGTGTACATAAATGTACTTCATCATTCCAATGATCAAATACGAGGTAGGAAGACGTGAATTACTAAACAAACAACCCCATATGGAAATGAAACCTTTTGCAAAGCAAAATATACTAAAAAATTTAATATGGATTGTTTCTGAACTATTGGTGTATGAGATCATATATAGCAAATATGATCAAAATATAATAGAAAAAAAAAAACAATAATAGTAACTAGAAGAAGGGACATAGGTCACTACGGCTTAAGAAGAGTGGAGCGGGTCCATATATATGTAATATAAAACCTTTTCAAACATTTCACAAGAAAAAAAATATCACTTGAAGAAATAGAAGGTTCAAAAGGAGACAAAATAATCACAATGAAAAAAATATAAGCATACATTATCAGGAGGAATTGATTGAATATTGTATGCAAAAATAGATGAATTTCTGCGAATCTGTAAGCATATAGCACAAAAATTAGAGATTTCAATGCCCAATTCATCCACACAGGACGATATCAGTTGAACAAGAATGCAAGATATATTTAATCCAAAAATGTATAGGATGGTAAAATAAAACTTAGAAGATAAATTACTTACTTACAGGAAAAACAAATATTAAATTTATGAAAAAGGCACTTTAAAAAACACGTAAAAGTTTAAAAAATATATTTAATTAAGAGAGACATTTATAATAAAATACATTTCAAAGCTTTTCGCCCTGATCAACAGGGCATCATCAGGAAATTAACATGATTTAATTTCACATAATGTGCAACTATGCATTCAAGTATATATCTGTACTGATAAGTATAAAGGATTTAAGTCCAAAAATGTCGATTTTGAGTTAAGTACATAGTCAGACTCAGAAAAAAATTCTCAATCGATTGGTATAAAGGATTTAAATCCATGTTATTTAGTCTTTGAGAAAATCCATTGGTAAAAAAATATTCAAGTCAGAAATTTAGCATTAATCTTTTGTATAATTTTTTAATTCAATTTTTTCCCTTTATTAAATGGAGATGGACAATCACTGAATGGTATAAAGCGTATAAATCAACATAATCCTTTATTCCTAATCGATTCTTCTCATTAGTTTTTAGTTAGTTTAACTTTATTTTTTGTACCCTGAAAAATCAAGAATATGGACTTAAATCCTTTATACTTATCAGTACAGATATATTACAATATCAGGTGACAAATACAGTTAAGCTTGATAAAACATCAATTTAATTCGAAAATTCTGGAGTTGGTCAATTGGAGCTGTTTTGGATTTACAAGGAAGCAACATTTGATATCCGGAACTATTAAGGAACTTGCTTGGAAAAAGTTCCGGATAAAAGTTCCGTAATAGTTTCGGATATCAAATGTTGCTTCCCTGTAAACCCAAAACAGCTTCAACTGACCGACTCCAGAATTTTCGAACTAAACTGATGTTTTATCAATGTTTTAAAAATACCTTTATGAGAAATATTCTCTCTTAAAAGAAATATTTTTTCCATATAAAAATAATAAATGATCTGCAACCCGTTAACATGATAATTTAAAATTATTTCTTCAGTTGAAGTTAAAATACTGGAAAGTTCTGTCCTTTTGGATTAAGAAAATTACACAAGAAATTTTCGTTTAACAATACTTGTAAGACACTTTACCAATTAACATCTTAAAAGTTAGTCAAGAATATCTTAAATGTTATCCAGGATAAATTTCCGATGTCAGTAATTTAATTCAAAATTACAAAATTTTTCGGTAGCCTTAATATATGCAGGGTGGTTCTAAGTTCCTGGAACAAAATTGAAGGAGAGGTAGAGAATATCGCAAGGATTGAGAATTTTATAGAAACCAATGACCGCAAACGTTATTTTAACGTTTTAAGAACCCCTAGTTTCTCGTTTAGCTGTGGCTCCACCTACTCTGTGAATTTCGCAAAACATACACGATGTCCATATTAATGCAATCAGTGTGATAAATATATTGATTCGAAACATATTTAATACTACGTATATTCATTACGTAAACACTAATCTGTAAAAACTTAAGAAAATAAATAAATAAATAAATAATAATAAAAAAAAAGTTGCAACATTTGAGAGTTACGCCCATATTTCGATTTTATTAAAAAACAACGGAAACTTCTAGTTCTTAAAGGGTTAATGACGTTTTCGCTCATAGGTTCCTATACAATTCTCAATCCTTGTGATGGTTTCTATCTCTCCACCAAGTTTGTCCCATCACCTTAAAATTACCCTGTAAATATAACTACACAGTGTAAAAATAAACCAAATGTTAAAACAAAAGTATTAATACCTAATTTACTTTTTATAAATAATAATTAATGGTATTAAATATTCTTACATAATCTATAGTATTATAAATCTCATCTTAATTTAAGGGGATTTTGGTTAGCTTAAGATCTGTTAAAATGTGAAAATTTATTACTTCATTTTTATAATAACCGTTACTTTTCGCTGTATGTATTTAAAATCTCTTGTTCGTTTATACGAGGGACCACTATAAGGTTTCTCTGTTATAAAATTAATACGTATATAAAACCGTGATAAGTAGACACGTGTATAACTCGATTATCTCTGTAACTTGATATTTAGAATTGAATTGATTGACGTAATATAAACTTCAATAAAGTAAAAAACCGCTAATTTGATATGTTTTATCAGAAATCAGTTTAAGTCAACTGTTTTTTTTTTTTTTTTTCTTTCCCAACTATCTTTACACTGATTTTTTTTTTTTTTTTTTTAAATATAGAAAACAGATGTGATTTAGAGAACAATGATAAAAGTGTTTAATCTAGGGGGGGGGGGGGGGAATCTGCAATTTTCTGAAAAGGCATAGATAATATTGCCTACAAATAAAGCATTTTTTCACTTCAGTGCTTTTAAAAAGACAAAAAATGTAAAGTGCCAGAGACCGTTGGGACTACCACTGATATAGACCATTACTATAAAGAAATATTGGTAGCAGAATCAGAGAAAGAAAAAAAAAAAAAAACTTTACCGTCGGAGCCCTTGACGAGTGCTTTATTTCATACATAGTTGCCAGCATTTTAACTTATTCCGGAGCAGTTTTAGCTCCGCCTTTAATTTTGCACTGCTTTATTTATAGAATAATTTTCTCCAATATATAACTACAATCTAAAATAAAATACGATTAAAGAAAAGTGGTACAAAATAATGGCAGGGATAAGAATGATCCGGAATAAATTAAAATGCTGGCAAATATTAGGAAAAAATAACGAAAAAAAAAAAGAAAGAGAGAGAGACAGAGGGAGGAAGAAAAGAAAAGAAAAATAATGTATATGAAACATCAAATAAATATGAGGGAGAGATTAAAATCATAATAAATTTAAACATTAAAATTTTAGAATTTAATAGATATATGTTAATACCAACATCACAAAAATAAAACCGATTGTAACACAGTATAAAAACTATCACAGAAATGTTGCGATTCATATTTAGATCCAATGAAAGACAAAAACAATTTAAATTACTTACGCCCACATGAGTAAAAAGGACCATTATACCAACTGACGGAGAAAATTGATGAAGGGTCTCATTAAATGTATTAAAATTGATTCAGGAATTAAGAATTCAGTTTATATATATATACAATATTTATAAATATTTTTTTTTTCTTTTTAATTATTATTACTATTATAATCTTAACAAGTATTCATCTAAACAGTTTCAATAATTTCACTTTTTCTATTTCTTGTTTCTTTTTCACATTTTTTTCTCTACATTTCTTTAACGATTGAAATTAATATCGATTATCAATGTCATACGCAGCTGTATGGTGAAAGCACGTTCCAAAGTAAGAAATGCAGTGTCTTTAGAGAATGTGTACGCCCATACTTGCCAAAACACTAATTAATATTCCGTAGTATTGTTAGCCCCGCTTTCATTTTCACACCAGTATCTTTTTAGAGTATTTTTCTTCTTATTTAATCGTAATTGTATTTGGAGAATATTACTCTAAAACTTTACTGGTATGACAAAAAGGGCAAGACTAATAACACTATGGAGTATAAATTAGGAGTTGGCAAGTATGTGTACGCCCGACTGTTGCCAATTGGGGGCGACAAGCGTTTTTAATAATAATTATTTTATACTAGAAACGTTTTAGAACAAAACATCACATTATTAGTTAATTTTATTTATTTCTTTCTTTGAGAAGGTTTTTTGTGCGATTTTGAACAATAAGGTTTTCTTAACCCCTTAACGCGCGGTGTCCTTGCTGCGAGGACGCTAAATTTAAGATCCAGTTGCAAAAATTCATCCCGGAAATTTTTCAGCAAAAATTTACGTTTATAACATATCAGAAAAGGCCGGTTTTTTTAACCTTAAAATTTAAAATTTCTTTTAGTTTAATTTAGTTCATGAATTCCGGTGGCAGTATAATTTAAATGATCCGAATTGTCTTGCGCCGCAAAGGGTTAATATATCCCACAATGTAAATACTGACTTTTATTTGTAAACTCATAATCTGTTGCCGTTGGTTTCCTTCCTGCCATTCGACCGCTACAAGAAATTGGTGTTGCTGTCCGCGAACATTTTTTATCATTACGTTGCTTGCTCTGCTTAACTTGCACTCGTGAAGAAAGAAATCTTTTCATGAATTTGTCTACAATTCAGTTTTCATATTAGCTTATAGTGAATTGATATTCATTTTGATTGAAATAAATATTTTAATTATTATTAAAAAAAAAAAAAAAAAAAAAGGAAAGTAAAAAGTATCTTTTCTGTAATTGTAGAATTGGGAAAACTCTTAAAAAATGCATATGGTAGCCCTTTAAAATTCAAAGGCTAGAGCCGGGCTTTGTTGCTTTAAAAGAAAAAACAAAGAGCTATTTGCGATTAAAATCATGCGCAAACTGAACAAATGAACATTTCAGAAAACTCAGTGTATTAAGGAATATTTATTCACATTATACAGAAGTGTTAGACGCTAAAAGTTGTCCGAACATAGAAAATCTATTTAGTTCCCTGCCTCTGAAACTGATTTTTTTTTTTTTTTTTTTAAGATTTCACATCACGTCTCTAATCCTCAGATTTCTCCCTCAGTAACTGTAGGGAGAGGGAAAAAAAAAAAAATCCCTATTTGGAAAAGAGTGGCGTAGAGGGACAGCGTGTTTGTAAATGTTTGAAACGGTGTGCGCAAAGTTATATATTTTTCTCTTCTATTTCCTTTCTACTTAGAGAGAGACACGTCGTGGTTAGGCTTTTAGTGTAACCGAAATCCGATGTCACCCCATAGGCCTTCGAAGAGTCCAATAATAAAGGCTGTTTTATTGCAAAATTTGATTTTTAGGTGATTTTTTCCTTTTCTTTATTTTTTGAGGTTATTTTTTCCCCCCTGTGATCAATAAGAAAAGAAAAAGTGGGGAAATATTTAGTCTATAGTGTGGGTTGAAAAATATACCATAGTCAAAACTTTAAAATTTTTGAAAATGTGCATTACTGCCGATCTAGTTAAATATTTTGGAATATTTCTTTAACTAAGTGTATTATGAATGAAATTTAAAAAATATTTCTAGACTTCTTTTGATATTTGGGTATATAGAAACCGCAGTCCGTTCGAAACTGTGTTAGTAAGAATAATCAGAAGCGATGTTTGTTTGTACCTATACTTCCCCATTCTCAATTTCCTTTTCCATCGATCTGATTTCTGACAAATAACGTATTTTTATTTTAAAGAAAATTTTATCTAGAAGTGAAAATGGAAATTACAAAATATATGCTACATAAGTATTTCATAGTTTTGTACTAATAAGTATTTCATAGTAATGGGATACTTGCCAAGTAAGATTTATGCTTTTTCGTTCCTAGAAAAATTTGAATAGAAAGTTTTCATGTATTTTTGCCGTAATTGCCAGCATAGAAATTGAGATTTCGTAGTATTGTTAGCCCCGCCTTCTTTTTGACACCAGTATCATTTTAGAGTATTTTTCTTCTTGTTTAATCGAAATTGCATTTGCTGAATATTACTCCAAAACTTTACTGCTGTAAAAGAAAGGGCGGGACTAATAACACTACGGAATATTAATTAGGATGTTGGCAAGTATGATTTATGCAACTGTTTTCACTGATTAAATAAAATAAAAATTTCTATTAAAATTTTCCGGTAGCCAAAAAGCGAAAAATTTGGCAAATATACCTATTTGATTGCTAATAATTACTTGACGTATTAAATTTATTGAAAAATAAGTTATATTACCCCATGTCAAATCTACATTTATAAGTTTATATCATAACTGTAAACTTTTTTATTCTTTTAATAAGACTTCGCCAGTTTTTTTTTTTTTTTTTTTTTTTTTTTTTTTTTTTTTTACGAATGTACCACCATAGTCTCCTAAACTAGGTGCCTGTCACGTGGCTCGGAATAAAATCTCTTGCTCTCTCTCGTGGCTATAACCCATCTATCATCGATAAAGCTCTATATAAATTTAAGAATCCTAAACGTTCTGCTCCCAAATTAAACGATCACAATCTCATCCCAGTTGTTTTACCTTTTTATTCTTCACTCTCTTTTAAAATCTCTAAAATTCTTTCACCGTTTGGTTTCAAAGTTATATACAAACCCGTCAATAAAATTAAATTATCTTCTCTTAAGGATCCCATTCCCACTGAAAACCGTTCTGGAATTTATTTATTCCGTGTTCGTCCTGCAACTTAGGCTATATTGGTCAAACTAGGAAGCGTTTGAAATGCAGAATAAATCAGCACCGTCGGAATGTTCGTAATGAAGAGATTACCAAATCTTCTATTGCTTCCCATTGCTGGTCTCAAGGTCATCGTTTTGATTTTTCCAAAACTAACATAATTTCATCTCCTGTCTGTTCCTCCCATTTAGATATTCATGAAGCATTTTACATATTTAAAAATTCGAAAAATCTTGTTAATGATATTTCTTCCACTCCATTCTTCTCTGATGCTTGGAAATTACTCACGTAACTTAGATCTTCGTTTAAATTTTGATTTCCTTAGATTGTTATATGTTTAATCTCACTCATTTATTTATTTTCTTGTTTTCTTGTACTGTTCTAATCACACCAGTAGCTATATTTACTTTCTACTTTATAAAGTTTTTCTTTTCATTTTAAACGATTTTGTGCGTTGCCGCTTTGACTGCAGCACTCGTGTTTACTTTATTCGCCTGATGAAGGGTCGTGTGTTTTTTCGACCCGAAACAAATGTTGCGAGTTTATTGCATTTTATGGTGTGTATTCAAAGTTTGTAAGTATTAATTTTTACAACGCCAGTTTTGTGGTGCTTTTTATTAAACTTGACAACAGTTGAAGCGGTAGACAGCGCCACTTGGTACAGATTGCGCGACTTTTTTATTCAACAGCCGCCAAAAATTTTTAAAAGTGGGATATGATACTTATAAAAGGCTAATAGAATCTTAAAATTATTGGTGAGAGTTGGATAAAACCGTCACGCAATCTGTACCAGGTGGCGCTGTCTACCGCTTCAATCATAGCCTCCTAAACTAGATGCCTGTCGCGTGGCTGGGAAACTTGAAAACAGTTCAAATGGTAGACAGTGCCCCCTGGTACAGATTTCGAGACTTTTTTATTCAACTGTCTCCAATAATTTTAAGAAGTGATATATGATATAAATAATCGACGTTTCTTTGATTCTATTCGTCTTTTATGTATATGAAATCCTACTTTTAAAAATTTTTGGTGGCTGCTGAATAAAAAAGTCGCGCAATCTGTACCATGTGGCGCTGTCTACCGCTTCAATTGTTGCCAAGTTTTCGAGCCATGCGACGGGCATCTACTTTAGGAGGCTATGCTTCAACTGTTGCCAAGTTCCGAGCCACGCGACAGGCATCTAGTTTAGATGGCTATGGTACCACATATAATTTAGATGATTAAATACCGAAAACAGTAGTAAAATTTTTCCGGTGTTAAGTCTCCCTTGAAAAATAGGAGACTTGGAACCTTTAGCTTTATACAGGGACGGAACATGGGCGCAGAACGTATACCACTATTAATGATACAAAATTTTCTACTTCTTAAATCAACGAAATTATAAGGAGAAAAATTTCTTGAACAAATACCAGTATGAGTTCTACGCCTGTGTTCCCTCCATGTATACATACTTGCCAACATCCTAATTAATACTCCGTAGTATCGTTAGCCACGTCTTTTATGTCGCACCATTTTTTTTTTTTTTTTTTTTTTTAGAGTGTTATTCTTCTTATATCATGGTGATTGAATTTAGAGAATATTACTCTCCAAATTTACTGGTGTGAAAAAAAAGGCGGAGCTAACGATACTACGAAATATTAACCCATTTTATCCCATTGTCCTATTTAAAGGATAGCTGAAAAAATGCATATAGAAATCAGAATTTGCTTGGTGCGAATATTTTGTCAGCTGGAATATATAATGGTATATATAAGCTTCTGCTGGCGTGTTATGTGTCTCACCTCCTCCTCCATCTGGAATCTTTGTTTAATCATTACATTAGGGGGCGTGGTTTATCTTCTCTTTGCGGTTGAAAATTCTTTCTGGAGAACTATCATGCAAATAAGAAAGTATTATACAGATAAAGCAAAACATTATACTCGGAAAGCACTTTTCACTATTGAAGAGCACTAAAACAAATAAGTGCAAATTCCATCCTCTTTATTTCAATGTTCTGCGTACAATGTGGATAAGATTTCTTATGCAGAATATATATATATACACATATATATATTCAAATTTTGTTGTATTTAGTTTATTTAGGTTAAAAAATATACCTTAAAAAATATAATTTTTCTCAAATTTGAGCAAAATAAATAAATTGGGATAAAATGGGTTAATTAGGATGTTGGCAAGTATCTGATATGCTATCTCTACTAATTACTTTCTATTTAGAGAAATAGGTTTTAGGCTATTCGTGTAACCAAAATCTGATATCACTCCATAAGTCTTAGTAATATCCAACAATAAAGGATCTTTTATTGGAAAAAGTTATATTCTGGTAACTTTTTTTCCCCTTAATTTTTTTATGAGATGAATAAGAAAAGAAAGAATGGCGAATATTTGGTATGTGTGCAGAAACATAAAATACTCCAATTGTTCATAATATTTAATAATCTGAATTAGTATGACTCCACTAAGTACATGAATTTTAAAATATTTGTGTAAGCAATTTTGTTAATAACGCAATTAAAAAAATATATTTATTACAATTTTTAATAGATAGAATTTATATTCAGTTTCGCAATCTTACTCCAAGATTTGCAGGAGAAAAACGAAAACGTTGAAGAAAACTTTTATCCAAAAAAAAAAAAAAAAAGAAAAGAAAAAAAGAAAAAAGAAAGAAAAAGAAGAAGAAAGAAAGAAAGAAAGGAAAAGGTTTTAAAATATTATTTAAGTTAAGCATTTATCTACCGACAACACTTTAATGCAGGGCTGGCCAAAACGCGGCCCGCCGTGTAAGGTTCTGCGGCCCGTGACAAAATTCAGGAAATTTCGAATTTGACATCTCCGGTCAAAACATCTAAAAGTAATAATTTGTTTCTGACTTTTTAATTAAAATGCCGATTAAAGTAGCTAATGAAACAAATATCGCGCTCATTGATTTTAATAAAATATTATCAGATCAATAAATGATTCTTACTATTATACTTATAAATGTATAATCATAAGTTTTTGTCTGTTTTATAGCTTTTTTATGAATAAAAATACATTTAATACACATATTTTCTGTTTTAAATCCTCACAAGCCGACTTGAAAAATAACTACGATGTGTGTATGGTTCATGCATTTATATTTATACAATGCATGTAACTAATTCGAAGGATTGCTGGTATCGCCCTTTTTTCCACACCACTTAATTTGTAGAGTAAATCTCATCAAAAATACTTACGATGAATTAAGAAGAAGAATAATCTAAAAATATACTGGTGTAAAAAAAGGGGCGGTGCTAACAATTCTTTGGATTAGGTTGGTAGCTCTGCATAATTGATAACATTTTGAATTATTCTGGAGCTTTTTTAGCCTCGCCTTTATTTTTCATCACTCGATTTATAAAATAATTTTCTCCAATATATAAATATAACTACAATTAAATAAGAAAAAATACTCTTAAATTAAAAGTGTTATGAAATAAAGGCGGGGCTAAAAATGTTCCGGAATAAATTAAAACGTTGGCAACTCTGCTAGCATGCCGTTCGGACACTCAATCTTAAATACTTTTTTTCTAGGGACATATTTGCTATAAACAATATATGTTACTATAAATTAGAATTACAGCATATATACTAAGCACTCTACTGCCCATACAATTATCATAATTTTGGATAGATTTCTTTTTAGAGCTTTTTTTTTTTTTTTTTTTTAACAATATATTTACTAAAGAAGGACAAATTGGTTATTTTTGACATAAAATCTTAATGTAAATTTTTTATGTAAACTAGATTGAAAAAAAAAATCTTAAAGTAGGTAAAATTGTGTTTACTTGAATCGATTAAAGATATAGAAAACATGTAAATAACGCTAAGTTTTTCTCAGTAATAAAAAGATTGGCACCTATCTGATTTCTAGAAATAGAAATGCAATCAAATAAATAACACAAACTTCAAGAATATAATATATTTTTGATTGTATAAATTTCAAATATTTCTTTATTCAATCCCTTTATCTATTTTTATTTTTTATTTTATTTTTTAATCTTTTTGCCACTGAATTACGTAATTCATCTAAATCACAATACAAATCTATCATCATTATGAAATCTAATAACATGTAAACAAAATATTTCAACAAATGTTAAAAGTGCATTACAGTTTTCAGTTTCTCTCTAACCTGTTATCTACGTCAGGTGAAAAATGAACTGCCAAAGTGATTCTACATCACTTTCTAATGATCATTGCTAATTGTTAATGAACATTATGAGGTGGTACAATTCTATTACCTCCCTTTACACTAATTATACGCACATGGGTCGGAACAACGAGGTCTTTTTAAACGGGTAAATATCGTGCATTATCAGCTGATGGATAGAATACTTAAACGATCATTGGTGACTAATTGGGTCTCTGAGATGAAAATTAGAACAGTCTATTCATCCCTACAGATTTCGGAGTTGCGGGGTTTTGAAAGTTGCAATTACGAAATAGTCTTTTGTGGTTTATTTTGAAGAGAAACGTTGGGGATGAGTCGGCCAATATGTGAGAAAATTAATTTTCGTATGAGAAAATTTTGTATGGTTTTCAATATTAATTTTCCTATGATATTCTTCATGAGAAAATTAATTTTCATATAGATTCCAAAGATATTCAGCATCAGTAATTAAAAAAGCACGATATGTAATGCAATGCTTTATATTTATTTGGTAGAAATTTATTTGTCTATGCGTACTTGCATAGCTGCCAATATTTTATTTTATTCCGGAGTACTTTTAGCCCCGCCTTTATTTCGCACCACTTTATTTATAGAAAAATTTTCTTTAATACATAACTTCGATAAAATAAAAAAAAAATTACTTTTAAAAAATAAGTGGTACGAAATAGAGGCGGGACTAAAATTATTCCGGAATAAATTAAAATATTGGCAGCTGTGTACTTGCCAACCATCTCATTAATAACCGTACAATTGTTAACGCCCCCCGAAAAAAACGCCCTTTTTATCATACCACTATATTTTTAGAGTTATTCTCTGCAAATGTTGTTACGATTAAATAAGACTAAAATTACTCTAAAAAATTATTGGTGTGAAAAAAAAGGCGGGTACTAAAAATTGTACGGTTCACAATGAGATGGTTGGCAAGTATGTACACTATGTCTATCAGTGTGTCTATCAGTGGCATAATTTTGTGCAATTTAAACTTCCTCGAATGTCGACCACACAATTACACGGGCGACGCCTTGTATTTCCAAGGAAGGAGGAGCATGGTCCTCCCCTAGAATTTCAAACTTAATTTTAATTTTCTTTATCTATAACAATTTTGAAGAAATTACAACGACATTTTGAATAATTAAATATTATGATATATTATGTTTTATTAAAGTATCGGGAACAGACAATGCTCTAGAATAAATTAAAATGTTGGCAGGCATGAGAACATTTTAATTTATAATATTGTTAATACCCCGCCCTTCTTTCACGTAACTTTTGTGGAGGGATTTTTTCTTCTTATTTAATTATAACTACATACTGAAAAAAAATTCAATACAATAAAAATGGTGTGATAAAAGGGTGGTTCTTCGGAAAAAGTTAAAATGTTGACGTACATAGTTGAGAACGTTTTAATTTATTCCAGAACAGGTTTAGTCCCGCCTTTATTTCGCCCCACATTATTTATAGAATAATTTTCTCCAATATATAGCTACAATAAAATAAGGAAATTATTTTTAAAACACTTTCGCGACCGCTGACGTAGACTCACGTCATTTGAAAATCTGTAACTCCTCCAGTGAGCGTTTCTTTTGCGATTTGTATGTTACTTATTTCTTAAGAATATACCCATTATTCAAATTTGTACAATCAAATATTATATGGATACAAATATTTTGATTAGGAAGAATATAATTATAATGCCTATTCATTTGTAATATAAATGTAAATATAGAAAACTTTGTTCTGAAATATTGTAACTTCGGAGAATTACGCCCACAGGCAGACCTTACTGTCAAAAAGACAAAAACAAGCGGTCGCGAAAGTGTTAAAAAAGAAGTATGAAATAAAGGCGGAGCTAAAAATGTTCCGGAATAAATTAAAATTTTGGCAATTCTGGGCACATCTGGACGAGTATCAGTCTAACGATTATACATTTTTTGAATGTGAAAATGAAAAAAAAAAAAAAAAAAAGGAAGGAGTAATTGTGGAAACAAATTTTGCCATAGAATAATATAAGCTTTAGCTGTAGGAATGCACGTTAAAATTTTCCGGTAGCTAAAAAAACGTAAAACATACCGGCCAACCATCTTATTAAGACTTTCACGACCGTTGATTCACGTCATTTGAAAATCTCTAACTCCACCAGTGGGCGTTCCTTTCGCAATTTGTATCTTATTTATTTCTTAAAAATATACCTAATATTCATATTTCTACTGTCAATATACTATGGATTTTATTAGACTTTGATTAGAAAGAGTATAACTATAAAGTATATTCATTTGTAATATAAATGTGAATGCGAAAAATTTTGCTCTGAAATATTATAACTGAGAAGAATAACGCCCACAGGCGGACCTTACTGTGAAAAAGACAAAAACAAGCGGTCGCGAAAGTGTTAATAATCGGAAGATTTTTAGTACCCGCCTTTTTTATCCCACCAGTCTTTTTTTACAATAATTTTACATTTATTTAATCGTAACTGTAATTAAAGTTGTCTGGAAAAAGGGTATTGTACTAAAAATCTTCCGATTCAGGTTAGGAGTTATATTGAAAGTTAACAGCTATGATATTCTATGAAAAATTTTGCTTGTCAATTACCATAGTCTCCTAAATTAGATGCCTGTCGCGTTGCTCGTAAACTTGGCAACAGTTCAAGCGGTAGACAGCGTCACCTGGTACAAATTGAGCGACTTTTTTATTCAACTGTCACCAATAGTTTTAAGAAGTAATGTATGACATATATAATTGACGTTTCTTCAATTCCATTTGCCTTTTACAAATATCAAACCCCACTTTTAAAAATTTTTGGTGGCTGTTGAATAAAAAAGTCGCGTAATCTGTACCAGACGGCGCTGTCTACCGCTTGAACTGTTGCCAAGTTTACGAGCAACACGAAAGGCATCTAATTTAGGAGGCTATGCAGTTACTCATTACCTAATGTACTTTTTTTTTTTTTTTTTTTTTTTTTTAATTCCGTTTTTACATTTAAAAAAATTATAACTGTTAAATTGATTCTCATTTTACAAAAATTAATCTTTTAAATTTTTTATTTTATTTCATTTTACTTTTTTTTTTGTTATAAAGTAAAAAAAAAAAAAAAATAAAAAATAAATAAATAAATAACTATATGCCTGTTTTTTTTCTTTTTATAATTTCAAAATGAAATGTTAAAAATTTAAAAAAATTTATTTTGGAAAACAAGAACCAACAGAACGGTATTGTACGCTCTATATCGTACACCAAATTTCTCATCAATATAATGATGTTTATTTTAAAAAAGTAAACTCATAGCTTCTCGAAATTGAACATATATACAAAATAAAGTCCATTATTTGTTTCTTTTAACAGACAATTATATACAGAAATTATTTCTATGCAAATGTAAGGCAAATCGTAAGTTTTCATACATTTTACATTGACAATAATTACACCAGGCATAATTACTGATAATTATGATAAAAAAATTAATAAAAGTAAGTTTTTTGTTTTCAATTATATTGCATATAATTCTCAAAAATCTTATAATATATATGAAAAGTAAGGTCATTTTTAGTAAGAAAAATTATTTTTCTGTAATAATTATTCTGAGCAATAAAATAAAAAATAAGCTTATTAATGACAATAATGTTCCATGAAGCTTACTGTAAATATAATAATATGCAAACAAAAATTAGTAATAAAAATTATTTTTCTATAATAATTATTATGTATAATTAAAAAAAAGGGAGAGAGAGAGAAGAAAAGAAAAAAGTTTATTATTTACAATAATGTTGCATGAAGCTCACTATAAATATAAAAATTTGCAAACAATAATTTGTAACAATAATTATTTTTCTGTAATAATTATTATGTGTAATAAAATAAAAAATAAATTTATTATTTACAATAATGTAACATGAAGCTAACTGTAAATATAAAAATCTGCAGAAAGAGTAAGCTTATTCTGTGTCTATTTTAATTATTTTTTTATTCAATGAAAACTGCTATAGAAGTAATATAAAAAATGTTTATTGCAATTTTCCGGTAGCGAAAAAAGCGTAAAAGTTGGCAGCTGTGATCAGAGCTGCCAACCACTCATACCACTGTTCTCTTAAAGTTTTCTGCGGCTTATTTAATAATAGAATTTCTGCTAAAATAAAAAGTAGATATTTCTATAAAAATTTTCTGATACTTAAAATTCCGGTTAGTTGGCAAGCCCGTATGATATCCTACGGAAAAATTTGGTTGTATCTTACTGATTACCTAATACACTTTTTTAAAATTCCGTTTTCAAATTTAAAAAATTCGTAACCGTTAAATTTATTTTCATATTACAAAAATTATTATTATCATTATTATTTTAATGTTTAATGTTTCTAAATATAGTTCTAAAATGCGAAAAAAATTAACAAAATGCTTTTTTTTGTCTTTTATAACTTCAAAATGAAATATTACGAATTAAAATAATAATTTCGGAAAACAAGAATCAACTTAACGATTGTGAATTTTCTGAATGTGAAAACGGATTTTCACCCTTTCAGTCGCAGTGTTCCCGCTGATGGAACACCTAACTATAATTCTTAAGTGCGAAAACTCACCCCGAAAATTTTTTAGCAAAAATTTACATTTGTAACATACCAGAAAAGGTCCTTGTTTTCAAACCTGAAAATTTAAAATTTCTTTTATTTTAATTTTGTTCGTAAATTCCGGTGGCAGTGTAATTTAAATGCTCCGAATTACCCTGTACCGCAAAGGGTTAAACAAATACTTTAGGTAATGAGTAACTTTCAAAACGAATTTTACCATATAATAGCATAGAGTTAGGTAGACTGCAACGCTAGATCAGTGAAGCATTCTGTTAAGTGGGCAGTTATAGCAAACAGATTTCTCTTCAAATGTGAGAATATCTGAAGCAAGATTTATTATTCATTACTTACACTTATATTGCACTAAACCTTCAAATTTAATAATATACGCGAAAAGTAAGCTGTGGTTTTCTTTATTTTCAATGGCAAGTTTTGTGTTTTATCCCACAAAATTATAAGTAAATATGAAAATAATAATAATAATAAAATATACTTTATAATTCGATTATTACAATTGAGCAGTTATCACATCATTAAACTCAGTGTTGGGCATAATTGATTAAAAAGTAACTGAATTACAATTAAATTACAATTATAATTATTTTACTGTCAATCAATAATCAACTAATTGGTTCCAAATAAATTGAATTACTTATTCAATTAATTTGTAATAATTCAATTTATTTGTAATCAATTACTTGTTAATCAATTGACAGTAAAATAATTATAATTGTAATTTAATTGTAATTCAATTACTTTTTAATCAATTATGCCCAACACTGCTCTTTGATGTATAGATTTTAATTTACTCACAAACACAAAATTATTTATATTTACAATGGGAAGAATGCGATTGAAACTGAAAATAATAATTTTTTAAACATAATAATATTTAAATTAATTTTTTAAAGAAAAGTATTTCAACTGAAATAACATTTGGTAGAAAAAATTAGCTAGCTTGAATATATAGAATGTTTTCCATACCACTATGCTCTAAAGCAAGCCTGCCCAAAGCAAAACAGTTGGTAGGCAGCATTGGCAGTGCCCGCAGCGGTCCTATATTTTCACGTTTGTTTTATACACACCACTATATATAGTGGTATATATTTAAATATACCACTATTTTTTTATAAGATTTTTTGTCAAGATTTTAAAGCTAAAGCAATATCTAAAAGTATACTGATTTATTAAAGTGGTGGCAAAATAATAAAATGCATGTAAAAATATAGGACTGCTGCGAGCAGTGCTGCCAGATTGAGGGAAATTTTTATTTAACACCCACCACTAAATTTTAATTGAAACGATTTACTAACTGTTTCGAAACATCTTTCACAGAAAGCTTCAATGTAATTAATTAACCGTTACAAGTAAAATTTAACGGTGGATATTGAATAAAAATTTCCCTCAAATCTGGCAGCACTGGCTGCGAGCACTGCATTGGGAATCTATTTTATTCATCTGGGCCGCAAAGTATGTCTGTATGTATCTGTATATACATATATTTGTGGGTGTATGAATCATGTATTTACATACTTTTTTCAGGGGAGAGCAGAGTGAAGATTCGGAGCAGAATACATTTATTTAAATTATTTTCATTTATAAATTAACACTAGAATCCTGAAAATTTTATGACAATACATTAATAACTTTAATTAAAATAATAATAATAATAATAATAATAATAATAATGATAGTTCCAGTAACGTTTTACAGCAAAAGTGTGATTTTTTAGCTACCATAATGCATAAATGGTATATTCATTTCACTTTAAAAAGTCAGAATGGATTAATTAATTTTTAATGTGTTAACCAAAGTTATCAAACTTTAAATACCTTCAGTCTCCTCGCAGGCCGTGGGTAGGCCACCCCTGCTCTACAGAATTAACCCTCCGCGTACGGGGATATTATTTTGTATTTACTGTGTTTACATACACAGGTTGCAAATAGTCTTATCTTTTAATACTACTATTTTTGAATGAAAACATGTTTCATTAGTTTTCAGGATTTATAAATATCAAACATTGCGTTTTACAATTAGCGGCGGAAATGTAATTTAGTGAGATAATAATTTACAATAATTTATCTGTTAAAAATAGTATTTTAGAAATTGTGCTGTAAATAAAATTTAATGTAAAACGTTCTTTTGCCCGTCGAAATCACGGGAACCATACGCAGAGGGTTAAGGAGTAAAATTTAGTGCTTTCATCTACTAAATTTCGTAGATTTAAAAATTACACAGGTTGACATGTGAAATTTTGATTGATTTTTATGTTTTTTGGTGTGCTGAAACCGAAAAGGAAGTCAGTTTTTCTCTATCACGTATAGATTTTGTCAATACAGGGTGTCTACCTATATAATTTCTTCCATTACTCTTCCACCAATATAATTATATGGTAATTTTTATAGTATTTTTTCATGATTAATTAATCATGGATACCTATTGTTGTAATAGCGCAGCACTAGTGCGACGTAAAACCATACCAACCAACCAACCAACCTATTGTTATGATGGTATATGCAAGAAATTGAGTCGGTAAGCACCCTGTATTGGTAAAAATCTATACGTGATAGAGAAAAATGGGCTGCATTTTCGGTTTCAGCACATCAAAAAACATAACGTTCAGCTAAAATCATCAAATCAAAATTTGTCAGCTTCAATTTTGTAGGCCTGTATTATTTGTGATTTTTTTTTTTTACGCTACAAAACACAAACTAATTATTAACATTTAATATTGACTTTCATCAGAAATTACAATCAAGGTTAGAAGGAAAGGAATAAATGTTTTTTTTTTTTTTTTTTTTTTTAAGAAAAATTCTGTAAGACAATTCCGAGATTATCTTATAAAAAAATAAAAGGTATGTAATATATAGCACCATTCTTAAAAGAGTTAAACTGTGCAAAGTGGAGAGTGTGCTCATCGCCGTTGTCGCCCTAATTATTATTCGAATCAATATCGATAAAAAAGTATCCTTTTTCATCCCCTGAACAAAGGGGGCTTCCTATATCGTATGACATCCCAACCAGCAGATGTGACATGTCACTGTCGGGACGCAGTTTTGAGTCTCGTTTTTAGAACCTTTTATGGAATCATCAAATAAGATTATATTATGTTTCATTGTCGTTAAATAGCCTATACAAGAAGATTTATAAACGAAACTGAAATTAGGAAATATTAAGGATTATTTATAAATTATTGTTGCATTCTTATTAGTCTTAATTATTATTATTATTATTATTATTATTATTATTATTTTATCATGATAGTCTTTTATCATCATTTTACGTTTGAAATTTTATCTTTTAGTTTTAACCTTTTAAAGTTTATTGGTTTCACATTGATTGAAACTAAAAATTCATGTATGATTTACCAGTTTTTATGCAACAGTTTTTCAATTTTTCAATTTTTTTCTTTTTAAGGAGTTACATATGGGCTTTGCAGGCTAAAAAACACCATATATATATATTTTTTTTTTCTATTTTTTTAAAAACATAGTAAATAAATATCCTTATTCAAAATTTTGAACATATAAAACAGCAACATTTAAACAATGATTTATAAAAATTTCGAATAACAGAATTGGAAAATTCTAAAACATGAACATTTGCGGCAAGAGGAAAATTTAGGGGGGATTTGCCACTTAAATTATATATTACATTTCTTATATTTTTTTAATCTATTATTAATGCTATTTATTAAACATTATATATTTTTTGTTTTTAAGTGTTAAAATAATGCTTTTTTATTCTCCCAATCAAATTTATGGCCATAAAATTACCGAACAGTGATAAAAATTGGAGGAGTGGGTGGTGTCCCAAGAAAACAGTTGTTGAGTGGGCAAAATGGAAGTCATATTCGGATTAAGGAGGTCAATTTACATAAAAATCAACATGAATGGTTTTAGAGCTCGAAAAAAGTATATTATTATTATTATTATTATTTATTTATTTATTATTATTATTATTATTATTATTTTTTTTTTTTTTTTTTTTTGAAGCGCTGTGTAATTAATCTTTGTGGGGTTTTGTTACTTTTTATAGAATATTTAAATATGGCAAAAAAAAGAAGAAGAAAAAAAATCTTCCTTTTTTTTTTTTTTTTTTTCGTGGGGAAAAAAATGTTTTACATTAAAAAAGTGCATAAATAATTTTTACAAAAGTTTTATTTTAAAAAATCCCTTCATATACAAAGTAAAATAAAATATTATTATATTTTAGTTTGTATATGAAGATATTACTTTTAAACGAGAGAACCAGTGGGAAAACATGGTTAAAGATACGTTATGTACTTGTTATATATAAATCATAAAATACCTTGTATAAACCTTTAAATAATTGTTTATTCAAAAATACTACTAAAAACCTTTCTTACTATATATTTAGAGTTACTAATATAATTAAATTTAACTGGAAATTTAAACTATAGACAGAATTTTTACATGTAGTTTAATATAAAATTGATGCGATTGTTTAAAAACATTATCACAACCATGAAGAAAATTAACTGTAAAAAAAACTTTTTCTTGTTACATTTTGAGTATAAAACATCTATTTTAAATATCATAGATATTATCCTATGCATTTTTCTGCGTTGGATCATGACTCAATGACTTTTCTCTCTAGTGAAAATACTTTTTTAAATAACGAATGCATTTATTTACAAAAAGGGCGAAAGTTAAATAAATGTTAATTCAAAAGAGACGTTTCTTGTCATGAATTGAATATAAAATATCAATTTCATATATCGGAGATTTGACCCTCGGTGTTTCACAAAGTCTGTTACGTGACGTAAGGATGATAGATCATTTTGACAATATCGGGATCAGTAACTTTATCCCACAGGTCGCGTGCAAATAGTGACATCTGGTGGGCTCGGGAATGTAATGGATTTTTAAGCAAGGCGGTGATTTTTATATGCTTGTTTTAAGAAGTAAGACAGGGAAATTTTGTTTTAATAGATATTAAAATGTTTCCACATACTCAATTATAAATAGCATCTAATTTTAATGTGTTTAAAAAACATGATTGTAATTTTTCAAAATATGCCTATCATTTTCTTAAAATTTGTCATACATTTGATTTGCTTAAATAAACTGTTTGTAGTGGTATAAGCATTAAGGGAATTGTCTGCGTTAGGAACCAAGG
This sequence comes from Salticus scenicus, assembly GCA_963930645.1. Lineage (NCBI taxonomy): Eukaryota > Metazoa > Arthropoda > Arachnida > Araneae > Salticidae > Salticus > Salticus scenicus. The sequence goes on from OZ005662.1 coordinate 42,366,192, forward strand.
TCTGGGTTTTGTGCCTTACATGGGCTCATTCGAGTGGATCTTAAGCCACATGCGAGGTTCGGAAAAAACCACGGTAAACGAACTCCGAACATATAAGTCGACAAGGGCGACCTGGATTCGAACCTGCAATCTATCATTTACCAGCTACGAAAGCAGATTTCTTGGACACTGGCTTAGTGGGAAGTGATTAAGTCCTAAATCACTGGAAATTTGCAAATGTATTCCTAACAAATGTATTCCTGACACCTACCGATTCATTCCATACACCGACAATTCTACCGATACACATTATTTCAGTTATGGTATCGATAGATGAAATCTTTGTGAAAGTTCTCATGTTTAACGACTGAACTGTTTTAAACCTTAGTTATAACAGTTCAGTCGTTCAATCAATGTACAGAGCGTAAAGCTCGTAATCACAGAATTGTGAGATCGAGTCCTGAGCCCAACAAAGAAACCATCTACATAAATAGTGGTCTGTGCACGCAAAATTTGTCATAGCTGCAATGTCTTCCATATTCTATAAAATTAGTTCCTATTGGAGGAGGGGGGGGGGGAGTTACCGAAGCGAGGACGCCATCCACTTCGCGGAGAATGTAAATTGTGCTGGAATGTCTTTGGATCAACCCTAAGGATGAATCCCAAATTATAGCCAATAGTCCACTAGACAGCTCTAGCATGATGCTATTTAATACAACACAACCAATCACATTTAACTCTGTACTCGGCGGTGCAAAATACTATTCCCTTCCAATTTCAGTACCTAACTGCAAGAATTAATATCAGAATTTTACATTTGTAACTTATGGGGAAAAAGTCATTTATGTGTTTTCTCCTAAATTTGCTCAGAGGCCACGGACACCTGGACAGTAGAGTGCCGAGCTGATAATTGGAATATTGCAAGTTCGATACTCGAGCAGGTCGAAGACTATCGTGTACATTAATGGTGGCTAGTGCCCGTAAAAGTCTGTTGGGGACACAATGTTCTCCACGTTCCCATTGGTGTTACATAAGCGAGGTAGACATCCCCTCCATAGAGTATCGAAATTGTGATGGTATAGCTACGGACCATCCCTATAGCATAGATGCCAACATTTTAATTTATTCCGGAATATATTTGGCCCCGCTTTAACTTCGCACCACTTAATTTATAGAAAAAATTTCTCCAATATATAACTTCGATACAATAAGAAAAATTTACTCTTAAAAAATAAGTGGTGTGAAATAAAGGCGGGGCTAAAAATACTTCGGAATAAATTAAAATGTTGGATCTATGCCTACAGGTGAATCCCAGGCCATAGCTAATAGCTATAGCGTGACCTAAAAGTCCAACAAACTATCAATCCCTATCAGTCTCCCTATCAGTTCCCTATTTGTAAATTTTACATTCAGTCCACATTTTCTTAATTTTTCTACTGTTTACACAGCTAACATTCCTAAATTCCTATTGACCACACACTCCACCTTTCCCGTAATCCTATTGGTTGGAATAAATTCGGTCCCTCTCCTATACATACGAGCATTTCTCCAGATTCAGAATTCTTTTTGCACTGAAGACGGTACGCTTAAGGGTACCGAAACAGCTGTATGCATCGCAAATATTTTTCTTTTGGCGTTTCTGACGTAGTAGTTTATTCGGGTTTTAGTATTCCAACTCCAAGTCTCCTGTTATTATTATTGTTATTATTATTATTATTATTATTATTAGATATTATTTATCAATCATCTAACTTTGTTCCTAAATTCTGGTGACTTTCAATATTAAATGAGCGTAATTAAATTGCCCATGAAAAGAATTAAATATAAATGGAGAAAGTAATGTAAAATAAAAAGAAAGAAACAAAGACATGTACAGAAATTTTGAGGTTCAGTATGTATAAGTTACACTAGTGCTACACTATGTGCTATCGGTGACGGCCTGGGACTCACCCCTAAGAGTTGTCCGGAGATGGTAAAATGGAGAAACGATGCGGTCACAGCGGATTTTACATGCACCAGTCACCATAAGTGTGCACGACTGTCTGTACATAAAAGAAATTCAAAATAAATACGGATTAACTAAATTTTGAGGCAGGAAGGGAATAATTAAAATTGCGGTTCACTTCTTTTCTAGAAATGAATACTTAATTTCATTAAAAGTAGAACAAGTTAAATACTGTAAAACCTTTTCGAAAAGTAATTGATCATTTAAAAAATGTATTTGTTCTTAAAAATGGTTTTTAATAGTTAAGAAATATTAAAAATTGAAAATTTTAGAAATCGTATATTCATTCATTATATGTTTTAATAATTACTACCATTTATTTATTTATTTATTTTGCTTAAAATAATTATTTATCGGCTAAACTCAAATATTTAGATTTTTAAAAGTACATCTCGTTAGAAGACAACTCAACTTCAACATCACCACTAATTTTTAAAGATTTTAGTCAAATACGTAAACAATCCAAATTTATTCAACAAATCACTAAAAGTCGAAAGTGAAAAGTAAGCACATATCACCTAATATATTTCATTAATTAGGCTGGTCAAAGTTGCCTTATTATTAATGGAACCTCTTAATTAACAAAGTTCTGTCCGAATCATTATATTTTCGTTTGTATCTTACTCATTAAACGATGGTTCGGACAATTTTGAAAACGGAAATTCCTTAATGACTGGAACCGTATCCGGACCAAACCGGATATACAACCTAAAAGACCCGACATTATCATCCAATGATAAGAGAGGGGGATGAGGGATCACTTCTCTGCTCAACAACTAATTGCGGGCTATTACTTGTCTAGGAGGAAGGATACGGATACTTTTGTACACTCCTCCTCAGCTTCTCTCCGCAACCGTACCTGGTAGTAATTAGAGTGTAGCAAAGGGTAGTGTTTTAATTACGGGTGTGGTGTTAAATGAATAAATGTCTCTAATTGACTAACAAACTCCCCTATTTCTGAAAGGTTTATTAATGAATTAAGTTAGATTTAAATACGATACCATGGATCATTTAAACCTAGAAGGTAGAAGCGTTTTCAATAAGTCTTTTAATTGATAACGTTTTAGAATCGGGGTGAAATATATTTATCTATATTTTAGATTAATGACCATGAGAACGTAGTTTAATGATGATATTTTTGTTGTTTAAATTTTAACAGATAATTTATTTACTAGTGTATAATTTATTACATGTCTATTATTCACTCATGTCCAAATACGTGCTAAATAAAATTTTGAAAAGAAGGTCATGTTTAAATAAGTAGGTGAAAACACAAATTAATCAAATCGAATAGTGATTTAAATTAAAAAAAAATATTTCTTGTCTTGTGATGATTTGTGACAGGGGTCGTACTCTCCGCCCTTTTTTAAAGGACACTCTCAGAAATAAAAAAATTTAAAATTTATTGCTACCACTACTTTTATGCCCTGTATAATCTTGGCACATTGCGATAAATATATCCAGAAGTAATTCTGCATAAAATTAGTGGTGGCAAAGAAGGTTGAAATTTCTTGTGTCCTGAAAAAAGGGCGGAGATTACGACCCCTGTTTGCGAGGACTTACCAGAGGTTACACTTTAGTAATTAACGTGTCAAATGAATCAAGGGACTTCCACATTTTTATCTAAGACGACAGTAGAACAAATTTTATTGTATATGAGGCTCCAAAGCAGCCGCATTTTACCTGAATCTGACGAAATATAGGAAGGACTGACAATGATTGGTGTAGGCTTGTCTTTTCTTTTGCCTCTTCGAACAGATTACATCCATATCTTTGGCGTGAAATATTAGAGAACAAACACTCTTCAATCATTGATAAAAGAATACAGTTTGGCGGGGGTCAGTATTACAGTTTGTGTATGTTTTCATGGCATTGACTGGTTTCTCCTGTATGAGTGGAAGATAACTTCAAGAAGTCTGAAAGAAAACTTGCATAGTTTTAATATGAGATAACTGGCAATTTTGACTATTTTTATTTTCACTTATTTATGCGTAGCTTTAAGACTTTGCATTAGATAGAAAATAACATAATCATGTCACTAGAGTAATAAGTCATCATCTAAATCATGCTACTTGAAAAGCAGTGAGGGAACATAAGTTTCCAGAGAAAATAAAGCTGAAGGAGAAATTTTTTTTAGTTTATTTTAACTCTAATACACTCTATAACAAAAAAAATTGACGGGTCAAGAAGGAAATATCCAATTGATTCAGATAAAAACTGGCGGTTATGAAGTGCATATTTAAGAAATTGAAAAACAAACGGAGCATTTCAGAGCAAATTAACAATTTATTTCAGAATTTTTACCGTTACAAAAGGTGGAGGATAAATGGTGCACCTTTGGCCTGTATGCAAACTGTAACCCGACGTGGCATAGAATGTTAAAGCTCCCGGATGATGTCTTGCGAAATTTCTTGCCAAATTGTCTACAATTGCCGGGCTAAATCGTCAACATTCCGGTCTGTCTGTAATCGTGTTTCCATAATATCCCAAATGTGCTGTTTCGGGATGAGATCAGACATCCAAGATGCCCAAAAAAGTATTGTGAATGCTTGAATAAAATTCTTAGGAATATGTAGCGTGAGCGACCGGACATTGTCTTGTTGAAAAGTAAGTGCAAGGTGTCGCAAAGGAGTGGTAACACAACCGGTTATAAAATGGTCTCAACGTACCGGTGTGTTGTGTTGTAAGTGTGTCAGAAATGACTACTAAAGTGCTCTGGTGCCAAAGGAAATGGTTCCCCATACATAATGCTCTGTTGTGGGTACGTGTGGTGTACTATAGAAAACACAGGTTCCCCCTCTGTCCTGGAAGTTTCCAAACACGTTTGCAATTGTCGTCATAACACAGTTGGAACTTGTCCCTAACAACTATACATATGCTACGCAGTCACCGAAATTCCAAATTGAGCAAGCCCAGCACCACTGTGATCGGATTTGACGTTGTACGGGCGTGAAAGTGTAAATTCCGCTCTCTCACTCGTCTCTCAAGGGCCATGTTGGACACAAGTGTGCAGATCACACATTGGATAATTGATAATGATGAATTGTTTTTCTTATATTGTTTCTTCGCTAATTAGTTTTCAGAATTTTCAATTCGTTAGACGTGATAATTTGCGATGAACATATTTTAAATCTTGAAGAACCCTAAAATTTAAAAATAACATCAAGAGGACTATAAGAAAGTTAAGTAGAACAATAATGATCAGTCATATTATTTTATTAAGAGGAAAGCTGATAACGTAAAGTGACAGGGACGATGACTTACAATACAATTCTCCATTACATTTTTATTATCTAAGTCCAGGCAACAGAAAGAATATATATATATATATATTCATTCAACTCAGTTGCAGAATTACATGATGGCATTCATTTTATTCATCGCAAGAACATGTAAAGAATGAAGAGTTGCGAGAAACGTTGCTCTCTATCCAATTAATAATTTTAAATATCTTCCGCAGGAGTGCTACAAAACAGTTACCAAATAATTTCGCCAACATTTTGCTTTGAGAAAATAAAATCCCACATTTTTCTAAGGTGAGCTTCTATCTTATCATATTTTTAATATAGTACTGATGCCAACAAATTACCATTCAACGAACAGTTGAAGGAATAGCTGAATAACAATTTTAACGTAGAGAATAATTCCTAACATATCATGAGATTTTCTGCACGATGAGATATTTTAGCTACGTGATTAGAAATACCTTCTAGAAATTAGACTTTGAGAACTATATTTCAACAGATATTTTTCTTCTATTCATTAAGAGAGCGAATTCAACGGTTATTAATAGATTAAATTGAATACATGCATAAATTATTCATAAAACATTAAAATAAATTTCAATTAAATAGAAAATAAAAATATGTATAATTAAGACATCACATATTTTCCCCCTTAATCAAAAAAAATTAAAGAATGGAGAGAAGTCATATGTTTGTCTGCCTAAATGATAATATAAATCTGTCTAAATGATAATATAATGTCTAACTAAATGATAATATAATTACTATAAATATAGGTTTCTTTAAAAACACAAAAATCTAAGGTAATACAATGAACACGAAAATGAGGTACTGCATATTATTGTTATTATTATAATTTTGTTTTAACTCTTTGCGGAGCAGGGTAATTGGATCATTTAAATTACACTGCCACCGGAATTTACGAACAAAATTAAAATAAAAGAAATTTTAAATTTTCAGGTTACAAAGAAGGACCTTTTCTGCTATGTTACAAATGTAAATTTTTGCTAAAAAGTTTCGGGGATGAGTTTTTGCAGTTGAGAATTAAAATTAGATGTTCCATCAGCGGGACCACTGCGACTGAAAGGGCTAAATCACTTTAAAAGATATTCTAATTTACTTCTTGCTGAATTATATCAAAATTGCCTTAAATGTATAGCAGAACAGCACTGGATGAATGATTCATATCACTATTATCTTTTAGCAGTTTTATAATTGTAAAGAGAATATAGTAGTATGAATAATTCGCCCAGTTTGGCCCCTGGTGTAGATCAAGCAACTTTGTTGTAATTCAAAAATTTCTCTATAGTACAGCCTTAAGTAAAGACTTTGCTACAGTGAGATACATTTTCAAAACTTTCACTTTTTTTTTTCTGAAACTCATATTAATACGTGCTAGAATGACTTAGAAAGACCACTCCTCTTCCCATGCAGGACATTTCACCTTCGTGAAGTCAGTCGGCCTGAAACACTCCTCCCTCTCGTCCTTATCGTAAATATCAAAATCTTCAGCAATAATAATAATAATAATAATAATAATAATAATAGTAAATACGACCTTGTGATTTAAAAAGTAGATTTCGTTATAGAGACACTGAATTCCAATACAAAATAACTGAGCATTTAAACTTTTTTCTTATTCATTCTTACGTCATGACAAGAACGTACACTAGATACGGAGATACTTAATTATGTCACAAGAGTAACTTAGTCACCACCTACAGATCGTCAATCAAACGTGACACGGAAAACAATGCAACAAGCTGTGCAGTGAACAGTGATTTCATGAAAAAAAGTAAAAGAACACAGAAAATGTTTTTACTTTTAGTCATATGTTGTTTTACTTTATTTTATCATAGTTTAGTTTGGAACGATTTAGGTAAACAGTCTTAGCGAGTCCAATTCTAAATTGGATCAAGGTAAAATGGCTCTATATAAATCACGCAATAATAAAAAATAAGAACTTCTGTATTAGTGAACATAACAGTGTGTAATTATTGCCTAAAAGCTAGTGAAATCACTTTTTGTAAATCACATACTAATAATAAAATTGTACTTTTAAAAAATAAAAGAACACGCTTTTATTGAAATGTGATCTAAAAAGTACAAAATATCTATCTTTATAGTATTAAAATGAAGTGTAAGAGAAAATCGTGTAAGTGATACACCACAATATTTACATACTTTTAAATTTTTAATAAAATAATTTAGAATTAAACAAAAAACATTTTTAAAAACTCTCTCCTGACTGGGCTCGAACGTTAGAGCTTTAGGTTTGTAGCCCGGAGCCACACAGCCACAGCGTTCACGTAGTAGGGAAAGTCTTTTTCTACAATATAGATTTTTTGTTTGCTTCCAGAGCGGTTACAAACATACATACAGGTGAAGCTAATAACAGCGCGTTAAAAATAAGAACACCTTTATTAGAGAAAACAACTTTATGCAACAATCTCACTTTATTTAATCGTGGAAAATTATTATAAATTATTTCTACGAAAAAATGCTGGTGTAGAACTTGATTTAAAAATTACAATGTTGGTAAGTGTTACTATATGGTTAGCAAGCGGCACCAAAATCGATGATATTTCTAGACTGCGAATGACAACAACTGAATTCAAATAAATGTAAAGTAGATTTTATAAATAAAAGCAAATATTTATACATGCTTACTTGATGGGTTGGGTTTAATCATTCTCTACCATTTTTTTTTCTTTCTCTATTTTTCTATAAATTTTAATATTTGTATTATTTGTAAAAAGCTGCAAATGTGCTCATAATGCAAATGATGGTATAGTTTCATAATTTGTTTTTCAATGTTGCAACAATTGTTTCTTTTTACAGTATGCCTTAACGGCCCTCTTCACTTACCTCGCCGGAAGCATGAGCCAATGTTATTCTATGGGGAAATTTTCTTTACAAATAACTTATTAACTAATACATATTTTTAAATTCTGTTTTCACATTCAGAAAATTCCCAACTGTTAAATTGACGGACCTTTTTTAAAAATGTGTTTTTTTAATTTTTAATATTTTCTTTTGAAATTGCAAAATGAAAAAATTTCACGTATTGAAAATTCGTATTTTGCAGCTTCAAAATAAAATATAAAAAATTAAAAAAATAATTTTTTAAAAAGGTCCGTCAATATAACAGCTGGGAATTTTCAGAATGTGAAAACAGAGTTTAAAAATATGTATTAGTTAATAAGTTATTTGTAAAGAAAAATTGCCCATAGAATAACATTAGCTTCGGCTTCCGGAGACAGTGGGTGAAGCGGGTTCTTAAGCAAAAATTTATATTTCAGTTAAAATTCAAAGTACTACATTTGAAAGATGCAAATTTGCGCATTTGATTTTGTATTATGACCTATTAATCAGGTTGTACATGGACAGTCTGTTTTTATAGTAAAATTGCCTACTTTTATGACCATTCTCTTGTAATATTAATCTTTTGTCGGCCCAATTTAATTTCACCCCTCTGGTCAGTGATGCCAAGTTTAGGATTTTTTTTTTTTTTTTTTTTTTTTTTTTTTTTTAAATTCAATATCCACCACTAAATTTTAACTGTAATGGTTGGCTAATAACTTTTAAGGTCGTACATTGTGTACATATGAAATATCGCTCGTCAAAATTGGAGAGACTTAAATAAAAGAGTAACTAAATTTGACAACACTGTTCAGAGCGTTAGGGTCAGCAAAGGGTTAATTACTTACCTTTTTTCAGCTTACTTGTTGCATTGAGTTTGATCATTCTCTATCTTTTGTTTTCGGTAATTTTCTATTAATTTTAATGTATATCATATATTATTTGATTTCATAAAAATACGTTAAATCATGAAATCTTCAGTGTTTTATGATATATTTCATTCTAGATCAAAATTTTTACTAACTTTTATATTTCCAGTTTTCATCTTATCAATTAAAATAAACGCTTGATGTATGTAATTAATTAATTAATTTAATTTTTTAATCTCGCTACTTGATAATATCTGTAGTATATGAGAATGTACTTCTCTGCCTTATATTTAATACTAATTTTTTTTTTTTTTTTTTTTTTTGTCAGTTTTCATCTTGAAAATTAAAATAATTATTTAATATATGTATACAGTTTATTGTGTTTCCAAAAACGCGCTGTTTAAGATTTTTTAATAACTTTTACTGTGTGTAAGAATATATTTCTTTCTTTTTATGAAAATAGCATTTTAAAAAGAAAACACGAATCTTGAAAGCAAAATCGTATCACATCATAAATAGCATGAATCATATAATATTAATAAACATTAATAGAAATTTATCCTTAAAAATAAACTTGAAATAATTGTAGCGGCAAATTATTCTGGTATCCCCCCTTATTACCTGGCCCTATATTTTATTTCTATGTAACATGAAAATGATTGTAATACCTATCAATTTATTGGTGATATTTCACAAACGAATCACTAAAATTAAACGAAAAAGTATAAATGCATTTAATTCACTTAAAAAAAAAAAAAAAAAAAAAAAAAGTATTTCATTTATTTTATTTTATTTCATTTTTTTTTTTTTTTTTTTTTTTCTTTTATGTGAGACCTGAATACTTAGAACTATTATATAAGTCGAAAAAGTATTTTAAAAATAATAAATTTTGTTAATAATAATAATAAAAATAAAATAAAAATAAATATATGCTTTTGGTTTCTTTTTTCTTTTTTTCTTTTTTTTGTTGTGTGTGTGTGTGTATGTCGTGTGTGTTTTGTTGTTGTTGTGTGAATGCTTCTTTGTGTGTTGGTTTCTTGTAAAAATTATCGATACTGCATTAATTTAAACTTTTATTTTCCAAGAACTTTTAAACAAAGTTATAATAGCATTTAGCAACTTGGAGGTAGAAATAGTTATATTTGCTATAAATTTAAACGCCTCCTTTTAACACTACACTATCGAATATGTTTGTTTTTGCTTTATTTTTTAGTGTGTGTGTAATGAACGTTTTTTTTTTTTTTGTGCGTGTGTATGTGTGACTAAAATTGATCCGTGTTAGTTCTTAACCCCCCTCCCCCCTTAACGCGCGGTGTCCTCGCCAGGAGGACGCAAAATTTAAGATCCAGCTGCAAAAATTCATCCCGGAAATATTTTAGCAAAAATTCACGTTTATAACATATCAGAAAAGGCCGGTTTTTTAAACCTTAAAATTTAAAATTTCTTTTAGTTTAATTTAGTTCATGAATTCCGGTGGCAATATAATTTAAATGTTTCAAATTGTCTTGCGCCGCAAAGGGTTAAAAAAGAAAAAAAAATTACATATAAATTTATTTTTCAAGAACTTATTAACAAATTTATAATAGCATTTAGAACCACTGAGCTATCAAACGATTAACGTGAAATGTCACAAGCAATTATTCACGTCACACTATGTCTCCCAGCGAACACCATTATGAAATGTTCACAGTTTGGGGAAACGAAAACATACAAAAGTTAAATGCTGTCGTCTGCAAAAATACACATGTATTGAACAAGTACAAAATAGGTTTTAAATGCATTTTCATCAGTAAATTCTACCTTCACAAAGACGACTTTGATACAGAGCTATTATGGGAAATGACTAATGATAATCAACCTGTATTAACAGAAGCGATAGACGCGATGAATGAGGTAATAAATAGTACAGAGGGGGTGTGGATAATGATTTTTCGTTTTGTTGATAACGGTATTGAGTTTAAATGAAGTTCACTGGCGGGAACGATCAAGTAATGAGTAATGATGAATTTACTTTGATGGTCTTTTTTTATGCAGTGGTTTTAGCAGAAGCTGTATTTTATTGGTACTTAACAGACAACTAGATTTTTAAAAGAAACAGAAGAATGGAAAATTGTTTTCGAAATGGATTACATAATGGCTTTGAGGGTTTGTTGAGAGATTTATTAGAACATTTTTGTGCAGTTGTGTCATTGACAAGAGAATTGACAGTTAGGTGTTTTGTATAATATATCATAATGAAATATTTTCTTTTTTTAGCATTGTCTGATGACAAAATGAATGATTGAACATATTTATTTAAATATTTGTCATGATCTGTTGCGTTTCACTGCTTATTGACAACGATATATTGTTAGAAAAATTACATTTTAATATCGTAGTTATTTTTCACAGCAAACATTCATTGAAATATGTCTATGGCTCTTTAACTGCGATATATTTATGAATACGATTTTAACCCTTTCAGGACCATAAGATTTCCAAGACTAAATATGCCAATACAACACAATATTTTAGCTATTGTGGGTGTAAAGTAAGAGAATATCACCAGAAAAACATAGCAGGGTTTATAGGTTTCCTATAATTTCATGGGAAATATTTTCCCTATGGACCATAAAAGTAAATAAACGAAGAGTTAGGTTTATTATATCGGTATTTTATTTATTCCTTTGTAATATAAAAATTATCAGAAAAGTAAAATAAATAGCTAGTTATGGTACTCTACGAAACAATTTCGTTTACTTGTGAAGCACAAGTGGACATTGCACATAACACATTTGTTATGTGTCCTATTTTCTATACTTTTTTTTTTATTATTCGTTCAGAAACACATTTGCTGCCTTGGACATACGTTTTATTTTGACATTCAGTAAAAAAAATATCGATTCAATAATAATTGAACAATCGATAACGATTTTTGTAGAAGGGAAAAATATTTCCCTTGGACGTGAAAGGGTTAAGCAATAAATATTTTAAAGATATCTCTTATGATATATCTAATAACATTTTTCTCTAAGAATCTTTTTTAATCTGTATCCATACTTGCCAACCATCTCATTAATAACCGTACAATTGTTAACGCCCCTTGAAAAAAAACCACCCTTTTTCCACACCACTTTATTCTTAGAGTAATTCTCTCCAAATGTTGTTACGATTAAATAAGTGTAATATTACTCTAAAAAATGACTGGTGTGAGAAAAAAAGCGGGTACTAAAAATTGTATGGTTCATAATGAGATAGTTGGCAAGTATGTGTATCATTTTTTAAAATCTATTTTTCTGTACGAAAATTTGCAAACATTGTATAATTGTCTTAATATTACAAAAAACCTGTCGACTTTCTTGTATGAGTAAGTAGTTCGTAAGAAACAGGCAAGTTCTTACGAAGTCGAGGAATGCTCTTTATTCCGCGTAACTCTCGAATCAGTACTACAAAACAGTGATTACAACGAATATACTCGAAATAGTTCACTTGTACTGTTAAGCCATCGAATATCCCAGTAGCTGTCCAATGAAGATGTCAGTCACTTGTACCGCAAAAGTCACTATTCGACGAATGTTCTGAAGCAGTTTAAGAAAAAAGTCACTTGTTTCACAGACGTAAAGCAAACGATCAAATACTCCAGAGCAGTAACTTTCGCTATCTCACGAACAAAGTTCAATCGTTTGGAGCACAGTCTCCAAAGTGCAATCGCTCAGAATGGCTCTCTGATCAATGTTGACTCGCAGTGACTTCCCACTTTCACAGAAGTCAGCTCACTTCTATTTATACCTTTTAGTGATGGGTTTTGGCGGTAGTTCTATCCAGAACCACATGGAAAGTTCTAGACTTCGGCTGCTATCCATTGTACAGCTTTGAAACTTCAGGAACCCTAAACTAGAATTTTTCTCCTAACTAAAAGTGAACTAAAAGTGTTATTTTTTTTTGCTTGTAAAACTATTTTCACTAAAATAGAACAAACAATGTAGGTCAAAATACTTAATCCGCTGTAACAATATTTTGTAGCTATGTCATTCACAAGAAAAATGACAGATCGACAATTTGTATAACACATCATACTGAAATATTGTCTTTCCTTATTTAAGCATTTTGGGACAACAAAGTGGACAATTAATGTATATTTACTCACTGCATACCTATTTGTCATAGATCTTTTGTTACCCATTCGTTAGTGATGTATTGTCAGAGACAATAGTTTAACAGTTATTTTCATTATAGATATAAAAATTTATTGGAATTACAGTTTTATCTTTAATTGCAGTATATTTTTAAAATGTAATTGTCACTTAATTTTTTTTTTTTTTTTTTAATATTTCATATATATATATATCAGTGGCGTAGCGTGATATTTGAAACTGGGCATGCTCTGAAGCCAACTGTGGAAAGAGCACTACTTCTAAATTCGTTATCATTTCTTATAATTTAAGTACGTAAATTTCCAATTTCTTCAAACCATAAATATAATTTTACAAACGTATTTTATCGAATTTATGTTGACAGCATTTATTTAAATGCCACTTCTTATAATTTATTGAAGAACCAGTAGGCTTTGCATATTTCACTGGGTATTACATAAAAATGAATATTCAAAGAAATTGAATCACTAATTTTTTATACATCACTTTATACATATATATATAAATTCATTAAAATCACGCAAAATATGGCAGTGACTTTCTTCCAATGTCGGATCCGGGTCCCCAGTGCTTGTGATAGGGCTTTAACTCGGACCACAAATAGTTCTTATACATGGACTTGATTGTTGAACATTTTAATAAAGTTAAAAATGTAATAAGTTTAATTATTTTTTATTATATTGAGATTTGATACCAAAAGAAAAGAAGAAGAAAAAAAATTAAAAAATGATAAACGTTTTTCCCTTTAAAAAAATTTTTAATTTTCCAAATGAAAAATGGTTTTGAAGAGGCAACTATTGAAATAAAATATCTTATTTTGTTCAATTAAAATAAAAATTTGTCGATAGCTTCGCTTTTTAAAAGGCATCACCAAATAGAGACAGCGTTGCTATGTAGTAACTATAATAAGCTAGAAACCATTGCTAAGGAATGGAGACGATTAAAAATAAAAACCAGGCAATTTGAATAAAATTTAGGAAAAGGAAAAATTTGAGGAGATGGGGGCGGGGGGAGGAGATATTCTGATTCAAAATAAAAAAAAAAAAAAAAAAAAAATCTCCATGCAGTGCGCATTTGCAGTATCCAGTACCTTTGTCACATTTTGTAGCTCTGTAATCAAAGGCCTTAGCTTCAGAGCCAAGTTCTTACAAAAAGAAATTTTGATACCACTATTTTTATATTGAAAATTTTCACTTCATGAATCGTTGATATTCATTTTACCCGATTTAAAAAAAAAATATATATATATATACTATATTAAAATAATGGTATCTAAATTTTTATTTGTGAAACTGTCCAGAGTGCACGCAGACACACAGGGAGAGACAGACAATTCTCTTTACTCATGTAGAGAGACAGCATAAGTAAAATTTTGATCGTAATTTTATTTCTTTCGGAAGTTTTCGTTTGGTATGAGTTGTTTAGGTTAAAAAAAAAAAAAAAAAAAAAAAAAAAGCAGTAACTTTCCTGTCTCATAAAATAACAGAGATTTTTTCAGAAAATTATGCAAATTTCATTTTATTGTTGAGTGATCATTAATAAATAAATTCAATTTTTTCTCTTTGTTGAAAGGTTTTTTTTTTTTTTTTTTTTTTTTTTTTTTTTTTTAATTACATCATTGTAAAATAAAGCATTAAATTTTCCTTTATCACTAATATTTTTGAACTGACAACATCGTCAATCTATTCAGTCATTCTTGTTTTTGAGTAGATGGACAAAATGGAAAAACTAGTTCTCACTGACTTTTACGGAAGATAAGAAAATGAAAATCCCTAATACTTTATCAGTACGGGAAAACTACAGGACATGCTCTCCCCCTTGCGTGGGAAAATTAGTGCAATGAATATTTCCTCACACAACAAAAATTCCCTATCCAAGGGTATGCTTTAGAAAAGTAGCATGCCTTACGGAGTAACCGGTCAGGAAACTATGTTTTCCAAGATTTATCTTATGCAACAGAAGGCATTTTCTTTCAGAATAGTTTTCGAAAATTAAATGACGGCGAATGGGTGGATGGTAGCGAGTGATTAATAAAATTAGCTGTTAAATTATTATTCTTTCTTTCTTTTTTTTAATCAAAATATGTTTGAAGTTTGGACAGTTTTTAGCGGGTATGCGGCGCATGCCTAGCATACCCAGAGAATACGCCACTGATATATATATATATATATATATATATATATCGGGTGATCCAAAAGTCAGGACAAACTTTAAAAATGAATAATTCGAAAACGAATCGAGATACAAAGATACGGTTTGCACCAAACGGATGGAAAAGAAACCGGGTTTTGTGTGGCAAAGGAAAGAAATTAGTTCTGTTGGCGACCAACAGATGGCGCTATAGTGTTTTATTTCACCAAAAGATGATTTACAAATGAAAAAAAATGTTGACAACTTACAAGTCAGCTTAATTACAGTTAATTAGTACTACTACAGTAACTGTTCAATGTCCATCATTCAGAAGTACAGCTGTGAGATGATTCACCACATCGTTCACAGCATTTAGTAGCATTTCTTGCGTTATGGCAGACACATTTTGGCGGATGGCATCTTTCAGTACTGCTAGTGATGCCGGTTGATCGCGGTACACTTTTGACTTCCAAGAATCCCCACAGCCAAAAGTCACAGGGTGTCAGATCGGGAGATCTTGGAAGCCATGCGTGATTAAAGTAGCGACTGAGAATGCGATATTTAAATGCATATAAGCTTCGACTACCATTACCTGCTGTAGTTGTTCCTTTTTATATCGTTTGTTGCTTTGCACAATCCTACATCAGAAATACGAGAGCGCCATCTGTTGGTTGCCAACAGAACTATTTTTTTTTTCTTTGCCACACAAAACAGGGCTTCTTTTCCATTCGTTTGGTGCAAACCGTATCTTTGTATCTTGATTCGCTTTCAAATTATTCATTTTTAAAGTTTGTCCTGACTTTTGGATCACCCGGTATATATATTTAATTTGACATTTTAATTAAATCTAGCAACGTTTCGATTCAATAAAATGAAATATAAAAAATTAGTTAATGGTATTTAAGTAATTAATTGTGTAAAATCACAATAAAATTCTTCAGGAATAATTGTATTGAAAATTTGTTGAATTTTTTTTTTATTTTGCTCTGAAAAGTTCATGGATTTTGCGTAAGAGAAATTCAACTAGCAATATTGAAAATTAAACGTAAAGAATTGCATAATACACATAGAATAATGTAATTCATACACATATCCAAAGGTGCCAAATTATTACAGATTATCTGCAACCTTAATCCCGTTTTCTAATAATTATCTTCGATTAAACAGTATAAGGTTTACTATTTCTGTACAGTGGTATGGAATTTATTTTTCGTTTGTAGTAGCTTGGCACCTCTGCATGTCAAAGAGATTAATAATTAATTTTATAACACGCATCGAATAATGAAATATATATATATACATATCAAACAAATTAGTAATTAATAATCGTACAGCACGCATTGAATAATGTAATTTATACACATATCCAAAGGTGTCAAGTTATTACAGATTATCTGCAACCTTAATACCGTTTTGTAATAATTATCTTCAATTAAACAGTATAAAGTTTACTATTTCTTTATAGTGGTATGGAATTTATTTTTCGTTTGTAGTAGCTTGGCACCTCTGCATGTCAAATTTTATAGCATGCATCGAATAATGAAATATATATACATATCAAACAAATTAGTAATTAATAATCGTACAGCACGCATTGAATAATGTAATTTATACACATATCCAAAGGTGTCAAGTTGTTACAAGTTATCTGCAACCTTAGCCCTTTGCGGCGCAAGACAATTTGAAACATTTAAATTATACTGCCACCGGAATTCATGAACTAAATTAAACTAAAAGAAATTTTAAATCTTATGGTTTAAAAAACCGGCCTTTTCTGATATGTTGTAAACGTAAATTTTTGCTAAAATATTTCCGGGATGAATTTTTGCAGCTGGATCTTAAATTTTGCGTCCTCGTGGCGAGGACACCGCGCGTTAAGGGGTTATTACCGTTTTGTAATAATTATCTTCAATTAAACAGTATAAAGTTTACTATTTCTTTATAGTGGTATGGAATTTATTTTTCGTTTGTAGTAGCTTGGCACCTCTGCATGTCAAATTTTATAGCATGCATCGAATAATGAAATATATATACATATCAAACAAATTATTAATTAATAATCGTACAGCACGCATTGAATAATGTAATTTATACACATATCAAGAAAATTTGTGATTAATCCTTTTGCACGTATCGAATAATGTAATTTATACACATAATAAAAAAAATTAGTAAGTAATCGCATAATATGCATCGAATAATATAATTTGTATACATATCAAACAAATACTTCCTGACAATTTTCAAAACACTTTTATTATTTCGGAAGAAGAGACTCGGAACATCTTTGAAGGTGTGTCTTAGAAGAAGGAATTTCTTGAATGCAAAATATATCCCTAATTGGTATTCGCGGAGCGGCTTTAATGGCTCTTGCTTTCCTCCAGAGCAGCCCTCATTTTCCGCTCTTTAAATTCTGATTGGACATTTAAACAATGGAGTGTTGATTGGGAGTAAACAAATTAAATTGTTGATTATCAGGGGTCGTACCCTCCGCCCTTTATTCAGGATACTCTCAGGAATAAGAAAGTTTCAAATTTATAGATACAACTATTTTTATATAATAATCTTTATCCTGTATAATCATAGTGTATTTCTATAACTATATCCAGGAGTGCACGAAATTAGTGGTGGCAAAAAAGGCGAAAATTTCATATCTCTGACAGTGTCCTGAAAAAATGGCGGAGAGTACGACCCTTGGATTATGTATCCATAATATCGCATAACCAGTGTTGAAAACATTACGATAATATTTACCAACATTTCCTACTTTTAAATCAGATTTTCCACCAGTATTTTTTGATGGAAATATATCATATTAGCTTTGTGTGATTACATAAAATGAAATTTATTATAGAAAATTTCCGCTATGAAGCCTCTCGCATTAAATCAGAGATTTGGCTGTTATTATATTACGATAATTATTATGTAGCTTCTAATATTCTATTATAACTTCCAATATTCTATTTTTTAATGGAGACTCTATACTGGAAATTTTCTGACACCACTATCGTAATTGAAAAATGTTTTTTTTTTCTTCTTTCTTTCTTTCTTTCTTTCTTTTTTTTTTTTTTTTTTTTTTTTTTTTTTTTCTTTTTCTATCCCCACCAGTCATTTTTTAGAATATTTTTTTTTCCTATTTAATTGTAATTACATCTGAAGAGAAATATTCTAAAAATTAAGTGGTGTGGAAAAAAGGGCCGATTCTGACAGTGATACGGAATATTAATTATAATGTTAACAGGTGTGCCATTAACTTAAAGAACTCTTTCATCTGATTGACTTTTGAAATTTCACCATATCTTCATCATTTCTAGAAAAAGAATCAAAATATAAAATGAATAAATATTCCATTATAGTAAGTACTGTTTCTATCGACTCGTAATGAGATCGTCGAAAACATCATTCACGAGATATTTTCTCAATTTGCCTTAATTTAATAATTATGTGGATTCTTTTACACATGGATTGTACTGTTTATTGGTTCAATATTTGACTAAAAAGTGACATTTGAATAATTGTATCACTTTCTTCATTTTATTAAACGTTTACTTCGTTCATAAGGATGGAAAGAAACGTTTATAATATTTTCATGTACCGTCGGTAACAAAGGTATCCGAACACTAGCAAAAATTCCTATATAAAAAAAAGTAGAGTAAATACTGTTTTGTTAAATAAATCCTTGTCGAATCATGTTCTTAGTCTGTTCGGATGCTTTTGTTACCGACTGTACCTTTTGCATTATGATTCAACATATAACAAATTTTCATTTATATATTAGTATCTACAAATATTTTCTCATATTGTAGTACCGACTAGAACATTAAGTTTTTTGCCATTTCAATTATTCTAAGTTAAGTGTCGTGTATTCCAGGGATGGAACACGGGCGCAGAATTCATACCGGAATCCGTTTAAGAAATTTCTCTCTCTATAATATCGTTGATTTAAGAAGTAGAAAATTTTCTTACATTGATAGTGGTATGACTTCTGCGCCCGTGTTCCATCCCTGGTATTCTGTTCCATTAATGGAGAATTTTTTGGATTTTTTGATTTATAATGGGTTTTGGCTATATTCATTATATTTCTAGTTATACGGTATATTGACTTTTAAAGATTCCATACACCGCTAATAAATTTCAAGTAATTACGGATTTTGTGTAACCCTCATACCGAAATTTTTTCAATTTTTTCTTTTGTAATAGTTACTTTGGATTGAATAAGGCGAAGATTATAATCCATAGAAGGAGAAGCAAATGTTCAAACCGTGTTTTCTCAAAAAATAAATAAATAAATAAATAAATAAATAAATAAAATAAATAAATAAGTATTTTTTCTGTAAACATAATATAACATAGAATGTCGGCATGTCTCCCTAGTAATACATGTAAACAAACGATGTTTAGGGTTTAAGTTTAGTATTTTTTATTTTATTCGTTTCTTGTGCTTTCTGAAAATTTTTATTCGAAGGAGAAAACACCCATAGTTTGAATGTTTTCTCCTCACATATTGCTGGGAAATTTATTTTTAGTTGATAGCAGTTTGTCAACTCTGATCTATCTATATATGTATCTCTCTTTCTTTCTCTGTATATACAGTAAAGTATCGTACAACGCGGGTGCAAGTTTACCTTATGAATATTACAATTTTATTTTTGAACACCACTAATTTTATATCAAAGCAATTTGTTTATATAAAAACTAAATCGAGTGTATGAACCAAGAACCAATAGATTGGCATTCTAAAAATTTAGTGGTGTTAAAAAATAAAACTGTTTTACTTATTTGTCGTCTCTGCCACCGCGTTCTACGAGACTTTACTGTGTGTATATATATATATATATATATATATATATATATATAATAGATAACGTAATAAAATTTAATCTTAAAATTTAGCAATTAATATATATATATATATATATATATAGTTTCCAGCATTTTAATTTATTCCGAAGCATTTTTATTTCGCACCATTTTATTTATAGAATAATTTTCTCCAGAGTATTTCGCACCACTTTATTTAAAGACAATCTTTCTCGGATATATAACTTCGATAAAATAAGAAAAATTTACTTTAAAAATATAAGTGGTATGGAATAAAGAAAATACTCCAGAATAAATTAAAATATTTGCATCTATGTATATAACTACGATAAAATAAGGGGGGAAAAATACTCTTAAAATAAAAGTGATATGAAATAAAGGCAAGGCTAAAAATTCTCTGGGATAAATTAAAATGTGGGCATCTCTGATATATATATCAAGGTTCTCCCAAAGGGAAATTTTGATACCAGAATCTTTTACGAACAATCTTTAAAATATATATCCCACATATCAACGATTAGTTAAGACTTTTTGTATTCAATTATTATTGTATAAAAATTGTGACATTCAAATTTTCTTTCGTGAGAACGCTAATATATATATATATATATATATATATATATGAAGTTATGGATGTTAAGAATAGCTTTATAAAGGATCTAAAACATGCCTACAAAATCATGCCTACTACAACGATGTTAAAAAAAAAAAGAGAGAGAGAGTTAACACGGTAGCTCACTTAAAATACTTTGAGCCAATGGTCTGTAGTGTGTAAAAAATCTTTTTTGGCAACCTTATAAAAGAACTATAAGTATTAACTCGTGAAAATCTATAAAGTTCGTGTGAGTGTGAGCTATAACATACATACCAAATTCGAGCTGCTATTGCTTTTAAACGCATACACACATATACACATCACCTTAAAAATAACAAAAATGAATTCATTCTTTAAAACGTATACATGAGGGAAAGTCTGGCGTAGATTTCATATCGCTATTTACAAATAATAATTTTTTCTTCATTCAACTGCAAAAAATTATTATAAAATATTACTATATGAAAATAGCGATGTAAAATCTGTGTTAGACATTCACCTATGCGCATAGCTCCACCAAAATTTCGTAAACGGATATATTTTAATGTTACAATTCTTTCCTGTGATAGTATACGTTTGGAAAGTAAAAAATGGCTTTTGTGAAAGGAAATTTAATACTAAAGACAAACATTGACATATTAACCATCTACCAAACCGAAAGCAAAGATAAACAGTAGGCAAGTGCAAGAAAATGTAAAAAGGAATGTATATGTTTTAAATAGTTATTTATAAAACTTACTAAATTAACAAAATATTTATTTGTAAAGTTTTGGAATTTATTTTTGTGTCAGGTGAAGATGAAATATAGAATGTTATTTGTTTTTCGTTTACAAGGCATTCATTTAAATATCTTTCTTTTGAAGATGCCGCTTAACATACGGTAAATTCGGTAAAGACAAATGCTAACAGAAGCTATGATGACGAGATAATTTATAAAAGACTAAAGCGGCAAGTGAAGCAAAGCGGTACGTCGTAAAGCTGAAAATTCATTCTATTGACCAAATATTTTCACGGAATTAGATCATATTTTCATTTCAGTTCAACTCATTTTTTAAAGATTTTATTTTTCAGTTTATTTAAGAAATAATAATAAACTATTTTCCAATTTCGTCAATGATGAGAATAGTTTTTCATTTCATAAATAAATTTTAATTATTAGAATAGAGATGTATTTTAAAATGTAATCAAGAAAAAAAATTCTAGTAAGCAATCAAAATTTTGCCAAGCAAAAAATTTCCAATGTTAATCGTCAATTGGATTTTTTTTGTAAAAAATTATTAAAAATTAAGAAAAATTATCTCCCGATTTTAATCCCCAAATTTAGGTATAATTAATTTATTTCATTAAGTAATTTTAGGATTATAAATTAGGTTAGGAACTCTAAACAAAATATTTAAATTTATTTTTTCAAAAAATTGTTCACTAAGCTAAAAGACGACATATTCAAAGAGTAATATTAAAAAAACAGAATTCGAAAAACTTCGTTTTTGAATGAGATATTCTTATAAAACGATGCAACAAAAATTCCATTGAATAACATGGGATGATAGAAAGAGGTAGTCTGACCATAGCCTCCTAAACTAGATGCTTTCCGCGTGGCTCAAAAACTTGACGGTAGACAGCGCCACCTGGTACAGATTGTGCGACTTTTTTATTCAACAGCCACCAAAAATTTTTAAAAGTGGGATATTATATACATAAAAGGCGAATAGAATCGAAAAAACGTCGACTATATATATCATATATCACTTCTTAAAACTATTGGTGACAGTTGAATAAAAAAGTCGGGCAATCTGTACCAGGTGGCGCTGTCTACCGTTTAACTGTAGAGACCCTACATGATGAGAGACTGGACATTGACCCGCCAGACGATCCGCCATGTTTGTTCAAGCTGTTATATGCTATACCATTACGCTCTGCAAAATTTCAAATGACACTCTACAAGGCATTCTAAAGATAAATAAAATTGTTTTATCGAGATTTTAATTAAAAGAAATGTGTCAAACGCTCGTAAAATTAAATTTTGTTCTACGACCTTCGACTGGTTTTTGAACGAACGTCCGCCATATTTGTTCAATGTCCAGTCTCTCTATCCAGGGTCCCTACTTCACTGTTGCCAAGTTTCCGAGCCACGTGGAAAGCATCTAGTTTAGGAGGCTATGGTCTGACAGATGCAGAGTGTTGCCAAATTTTAGAGACTCTTTTATTCAAGTGCCACCAATAATTTCGGGGAGTGATATTTGATATACATAATGGTCCAATAATCTTCGAAGTTGTTAGACGACCGTTACAGTTAAAATTTAGTGGTGGAATGTTGAATAAAAAAAGTCCCTAAATTTGGCAACACTGGTGATCTACAACCTTAAAATATTCTAAAAAAAAAAAAAAAACTCTCCGAAAACAATTTGGCAAATTTCATTTAGAGAAACATGAAAACACTTTAATATAAAAGAAAATTTCGATCACATCTGAAACATCTTCCTCTACTCATTGCTGTCACGTGGGTCAGGACCCCGAGTCATTCCAAAGTCGTAAACCGCGACAACACGATATCAGACAATTCTGGGAGTCATCAGTCACTTTTGTGATCCCCCTTTTCTTACCTTACAACGGGGAGTTTCCCCAGTTCTTTCACACCCACGCCAATTAAACTTGAACCTTCTACACCACTCCGCAAATAGATTTAAGGGGAACGCAGTTTTTATTTTTATTTTTTAAAGAAATATTTGTGACTTCTCTTTTTATTTTGTTACTTTTTTTTTTTTTTTTTTTAAGAATGAGATAAAGTGCTTTTCCTCTATTAAGTTTATTTCTGATTTTATAAGCTTGTAAGCCCCTCAATGATGGAGTGAAAGAGATACGTTTTTGTGATTTCGTTGTAAATTCTTTGCTTTTTTATTTTCGTTCTTGTTTACGTTGTAGAATAAATCTGTGAGATTTAGAGTGTATGTTTTAAGGGCTCATTTCTGTCAAAGAATAGAGAGTTTTGTTTTAGCCCTTTTTAATGTTTTTCTACAAAAAATTAAGTACAAACAAACCATACTAATTTATAATGAATAAAAGAAAAATGTAAGTATTGCATTATCCCTACATTTTCAATTATGCTAACCGCATTTAGTATAAATATCAAGTATTATTAGGCAAGATTAGTTGGTGAGTGTTGACAAATTTAGGAACTTTTTTATTCAACTATCACCAATAATTTTGAAGAGTGATATTTGATAAATATAATAGTTGATTAGTCTTCGAAGTGATTAGTTAATCGCTATAATTAAATTTAGTTGTAGATACTAAATAAAAAAGTCTCTAAATTTTGGCAACACTGTGATTAGCACGGGAGACTCGTCACATTAGGCGACTTCATTCATTAAACCTATAACGGATCATTTACTTTATTTCTAGTAATGGCATATTAAAATATTTTTGGGGTTTAGATTGATACAAAAAAAGAAAAAGAACAAGAAAAAAAAGGAAAAAAAAAAAACATTTAGCTTATTAGATAAAATTTATTTGATTTTTTGTCCTTTTATAAGACCCTGAGAAGTATAACTCCCACAAAATACATAAATTTTATTTGAGAAAGGTTTGGTTAAAGCATTCAGTTTTGGGGTTAAATTCAGGTATCGTACTCTCCGCCTTTTTTTTTTTTTTTTTTTTTTTTTTTTTTTTAAGATACTCTCATGGATGAGAGATTTACGACTTTATTGCAACCACTTCTCTTTCATTGAACGGGAATGGAACATGGACACAGAATTCATACCGGAATCTTTTTAAGAAATTTCTCTACCTGTAATATCGTTGATCGTGGAATGAATTTTGCGCCCGTGTTCCATCTCTGATAGAATAATCTCTATCCTATTTATTCGAGATACATTAATACTAAGAAAGAAAAAAGCATAATTATAATTTTATTATGCCAATATTTTAATTTATTCCGGAGTAATTTTAGCTCGTCTTTATTTCGCGCCACTTTATTTACGGAAAAATGTTCCAGGGGTGTTTGCGTTCCGGATTTTTTATTTTATTTCCCACCAGTAATTACGAATTGTATTTTTGGCTATATTTAATTGCTAAACATTACTAGAAAACTACTAATAATATCACTATTAAAAAATTACTGGTGGGAAATAAAATAAAAAATCCGGAACGCAAACACCCCTGATGTTCTTCAATACATAACTTCGATAAAATAAGAAAAAATAAGCGGTACGAAATGGAGACGGGGATAAAATTACTCCGGAATAAATTAAAATATTGGTAGCTGTGAAAAAGAAATACATTTAGCTGTAAAATTAATCACAAAATACCATAGAGATTTTTGTATAAAATTATTGGTGTAAAAAAATGTGAAAAATTCTCATTCCTGCAAGTGTCCTGAAAAAAAAAAGGGCAGGGAGTACGACCCCTGTAAATTACTTACGACGGCCTTGAAAAAAGAATTTTAATAAAAGGGAATCAATACAGAGAATGAAATTTTGTTCTATTTTTGTAGAATAAAAATGGCAGGCGAAGTAAAATAGCGTACCACGCCTTACCTATTTAAATTGATGGTTTTGGTGGTAACATACCTGCCAACATTATAATTAATATTCCGTAAAATTGTTTAGTACCTACCTTTTTTTTTTTCATACTAGTCTAAAGTTGCCAACAGTTTAAATTATTCCGACGAATTTTTTTCTCCGCCTTTATTTTATACTACTATTATTTTAAGAGTACTTTTTTTTTTCTTATTTTATCGTAGTCATATATTGGAGAAAATTATTTTATAAATAAAGTGGTGCGAAATGAAGGCGGGGCTTAAAATACTCCAGAATAAATTAAAATGTTGACAATTCTGCTAGTCTTTTTTTTTTTTTTTTTTAAGAGTATTTTTCTTCTTATTTAATCATAATTACAATTGCAGAAAATTACACTAAAAATAAAGTGGTGTGGAAGAAGGAATGGGTACAAACAATTTTACAGAACATTAATTAGAATGTTGGCAGGTATGTGGTAAATATCAGAGCTCTAAGTCTCTGCCTTTTTTTCAGGAGACATTCAGGGATGAGAAATATGTCTTTTTTGATGCCACTATTTTCATACAAAAGTCCTTAACGTATTTTTATAACAATGTGTTGTTATTGATTAGGACATGAATTATTGTATAAAAAATGCGGTAGCAAAAAAGACGGAAATTTCTAATATCCGAAAATTTCCTGAAAAAGAGATGGATGTGCTAATTCCTTGTAAATGTAGTGTCAGTCCCCCCACCAATATTTTCTAACAATAATCAGTATCCAATTTAATCTCAAAAGACTGTTGTAAATGATTATTAAAGATTTCTGTATTGAAATAATGTTTGGAAATCTTATCCTTCTGTGCTACTCATGGAATTATCCTCAGATAATAAGTAGGATCTAAATGAAAATATGTATGTCTTTCTCAAATTTTCAATAAATCTATTGACTGTTAAACATTTTACTTAAATCCGTTTAAGAAACAAATTCTTATTGGCTGCTGTCTCAGCTTACCAACATTTCTAAAGGTCATTAAATTTTTTACTCTAAACCTTTTTCCCAACATATATCGATTGCGGGTTCGGTACTCGACCCGGCCAAAGACCTTCGCGTGCACTAATAGTGGCTGGTACACGTAAAATCTGTTGTGGCCGCAATGGCCTCCATGTTCCCATCAAAAATTATACCTCTGGGGGTCACCGAAGCGGGAGAGCCATTCCTTCCGTGTAGGATTAAAATTGTGATGGCATGTCCCAAACCGTCGTACAACACCCAACCATCCAAACTCATTATATATAGGAGCTATAAAATTTATTTAATTATTTATTTATTCAGTATGCTTACAACTTTTAAATTACTGGTGCTAATAATTTTGTTTAATCTTCTTATAGAATCTGGATAGTAAAATAAATAAATAAATAAATAAAATAAATAAAAAACCTGCTTACATTTTTTGTAAACAGAATTTAATTTAATATGACAGGACTTATTTTAATCCATTCTTCCATATAAAGGCATGCAGTATCTTTATTTCCTTCCCTAGCATCGTTTACTATATTCGTTTCTTAAAATTATTTTAGTATAGCCCTAACACATAGCTGCCAATATTTTAATTTATTCCGGAGTACTTTTAGCCCCGCCTTTATTTCGTACCACTTATCTTTTAAAAGTGATTTTGTCTTATTTTATCGAAGTTATATATTGGTGACAATTTTTCTATAAATAAAGTGGTGCGAAATAAAGGCGGGGCTAAAAGTACTCCGGCATAAATTAAAATATTGGCAGCTATGCTAACATAAGAGCCCCTTGGTGGTTTTTATATTTTTTGTTATCATTTTGGCGATGAATTAAAATGGGTACCTCAATTACGTAAGTAAACATCTTGGCGAGAAAAGACCGTACTACTTTGGTGGCAAATTCCAACAAATTTCGAATATTTGTTAGTTATATCCAGAAAATACAGCCAGCAAATATTAAGAGGCCTCTCCACTTATCGTTCCCAGAAGCCAGAGCCAATGTTAATCTATGGAGAATTGGGCCCCATTATAACTTATTAACTAATATATATATTTAAATTCCGTTTTCACATTCAGAAACTTCACAACTATTAAACAATGTATCGCTTTCTAAAAATTATTTTTAAAAATTTTTAATATTTATTTTGATGTTGTAAAATGTGAATTTTCACGATGTGAAATTTTTCATTTTTGAGCTTAAAAATGAAATCTTATAAATAATAAAATCAATTTTTAGAAAGCAATAAATAATTTATTGGGAGTACAAATTAATTCGGTCCGTTTTCAATAGATGGCTCTGGCTGATTTGTTTACTGAATAATGATAGATGTTTTTGGCATTGTTAGAAAGGTTTGACCTTTGTCAACCATATTCAGTCAACGAAGCTTCGAGTTTTATACAACAACATTGGTTTTTTGAGCATACAACAACATTGGTTTTTTGTCGAGTTTTGTGCTAAAGAAACAACATTTGCGGGAAGTTTTGATTTTCTTTTTTAATTGGAAGAAAAGTGCCGCTGAAGCGCATCGATCGCTTGTGGAAGTTTATGGTGAATCTGCGCCATCTGATAAATCATGTAGAGAGTGGTTTCGACGCTTCAAAAATGGTGATTTTAGTGTCGAAGACAATGAGCGCCCGGGCCAGCCGAAAAAGTTCGAAGACGCCGAATTGGAGGAATTGCTCGATCAAGATCCGTGCCAAACGCAACAAGAGCTTGCAGGATCGTTGGGAGTCACTCAGCAAGCAATTTCCGTGCGCTTAAAAAAAAATGGGAATAGTTCAAAAGCAAGGAAATTGGGTCCCATACGAGTTGAAACCGCGCGACGTTGAAAAGCGATGTGGCAATTGTCGTTAAAAATTACTTGGAAACGTTGAAATGGGAGGTCCTACCCCACCCGCCGTATTCGCCAGACCTTGCTCCTTCTGATTATTGGTTGTTCCGACGGATGCATCACGATTTGGCTGGACACCGCTTCACTTCTTTCGAAGAAATTCAAGAATGGCTCGATTCATGGTTTGCGTCCAGAGAGGACTCATTTTTCAGAGATGGAATCCGAAAATTGCCAGAAAGGTGGACAAAAGTTGTGGCTACCGATGGACAATACTTTGAATAACATGTTTTTTCATTTTGATAATAAATAAAATGTTTTTTTAACGAAAAAAAAACGGACCGAATTAATTTGTACTCCCAATAATAGTTGTGAATTTTCGAAAAGTGAAAACGGAATTTAAAAATATATATTAGTTAATGAATTATAATGGGGCAAAATTTCCCATAGAATAACACTGGCTTCGGCTTTCGGAGACGATAGGTAGAGAGTTCCCTTAAGAAGCCATCATCAACACATATTCAGAAGATATAACCAAGAAGTATTCAGAAACCATACAATTTATAAATGGCAATGGTCTTGGATACAGAAATCAGCAGCTGACTTCTTCATAAGAAGAAGAATTTTTCGCTTACTAGTAGATTTTTGAAAAAGTAAAAGTTTTTAGAGATTTATTTTAAGATTGTTTAAGAAATTAAATGGTAAAATTGGATATTGACAGGTATCCTGGCATATTTAAGGAGGAACACAACAAATGACGACAATACAAAATCGCAGATTCAGAAAAAAAAAAAAAAAAAAAAAAAAAAAAGTCGTATTTTCTGTTCTTTTATTTTCATTTAAAATCAAAATTCACCAGAATTCACAAAAAAGAAAAAAAAAAAAAAATTAAAAGATAAAGAATAAAAGAAGATGATATTTCTTTCCTTTTCCTTTAGGTCATAAAAGTAAAAGAAGTGAAAAAAGTAAAAAAAGTAAAAAAATAAAAATCGATCTTCGGGGTGAGTTTTTGGAGTTGAAAATTAAAATTAGTTGGGATGTATAGTATATCCCACCACATAGCTGCCAATATTTTAATTTATTCCGGAGTACTTTTAGCCCCGCCTTTATTTCGTACCACTTTATTTATAGAAAAATTTCTTCAATACATAACTTCGATAAAATAAGAAAAAATTGCTTTTAAAAAAATAAGTGGTACGAATTAAAGGCGGGGCTAAAATTACTCCGGAATAAATTAAATATTGGCAGCTATGCCACCACCATTTAAAGGGTAAAATAATTTTTTCGGATTCGGGAAGCATGGATACAAAGGAATATATTTCTTCGACAAATTAAAACCTCATAATCACAAAGATGTTCTTTTACACTCGACACTGTGGTTAGAGAAATATCCAAGACCGGAATTATCCTTTCCTTCTGTTATAAATAACTGCTAAATCACCGAAGTTGCATTTACACTTAAAATAAACGGATTAGCGGCAAATGTAGAGACTTTGTTAAGTTATTGACCAGCAACTAATTCTTTTAAACCCTTTATATTTGCTTGGTTTGTGGACAGCTTTGTAATGCTACTAAGTGAATAATAATTTGTTAATTGCATTAACGAATTAATGAAAAATATTAACTTTATTTAATTACTTCAACAGCACTCAATACCTGCCGACATTCTGGTTAATATTCTTGTAAAATATTTAATCCTGCCTTTTTTTTTCACACCAGTCTTTTTTTAGAGTATTTTTCTTCTTATTTAAAATATTTTTTAGAATACTTTCGTCTTACCTTACTTCTTACTTTTGCTAATCACAATTACATCTGGAGAAAATTATTCTAAATATTAAGTGGTGTGGAAAAAAAGGGGCGGTATTAACAAATTTACAGGATATTAATTAGGATGTTGGCAGGTAAGGCACTGTGACCAAAATATAGCCTTATGGCACTATACATACATATAGACGAAAACTTGACTTTTGTGACGTTGAAAGGAAGTATTATCGTCGTCACAATGACGTCGATATTTCGTATTTTCTGATAAGTTGCTTTAGATAATGTTAATAATAATAATTTAGATAATGTTGTTATTAGCCCAGGCGACTGTTTTTTGTGTATTTTTTGTGCCACTGCGTACAAAAAATAAAATGAATAATATATTTTCGTAGGTAAATCTTCATTTTACCTGCATAAACATAATATGTTTCTTTTGTTATGAAAATAATGGTACAAAAATAATAAAAATTCGTCTGTTGCAGCCCTGTGGGTATATTGAAAAATTGTTTAGCTTATACTTTCATCATATTTTATCTGTAAAATTTTTTACGTGTGTAGCTTTAATAAAATGTCTCCAGGTGAGTTCCTCCGAAAAATGTACTCGTGGTCAAGGCCCGAGAATGGTTATAAGAAGTTCTGGTTATAAACTTGATAAAGTTCACTGAAGATCCCATGCTTAAATTATGCATAGCTGCCAATATTTTAATTTATTCCGGAGTAATTTTAGCCCCGCCTCTATTTCGCGCCACTTATTTTTTAAAAGTAATTTTTTCTTACTTTATCGAAGTTATGTATTGAAGAAAATTTTTCTATAAATAAAGTGGTGCGAAATAAAGGCGGGGCTAAAAGTACTCCGGAATAAATTAAAATATTGGCAGCTATGAATTATGTAGTTTTCATACATGTAAATAAATTTGATACATGAATACTATACATTGTTTTTAAATAAAATTTTGAATGTTTAAATAAAAATGCTCATGCATAGTTCTTTCACTTGATATATCCTTTAGAAATAGAGAAAATCTCTTTAAATCAAAGTTTAGATCAAGGACGAGTTGGTTAAGTGGTTCTTCAGATTTTAGAATACACTATCAAACCTAAAAACTACGAACAAAAAATTACTGGCTAATGAAAGTCGTATGGTTGTTACACACCAGATTTATTTATTTATTACTTAGTTTTTTTTAACAACAACAACAACAAAAAAAGAATACTGAAGGACATGAAATTAACGATGCACAACCTTTCAGGCATGCTTCTGTTATCAGAGAATGTTATTCTAAATATATGACATAGTTGCCATATATTTAGAATAATAGGAAACTTGAGCGTTTTTCGCTACTAGGAATTTTTAATGGAAATTTTTATGCCTTTCCTAAGTGTTTTCAAAGATTAAAGGAAGTGAACCCGTTTGGGAGTACCATAGTTGCCATATATTTAGAATAATGGGAATCTTGCACGTTTTTCGCTACCAGGAATTTTTAATGGGAATTTTATATGCATTTTCTAAGTGTTTTCAACGATTAAATGAAGTGAACCTTTTCAGGAGTACCTCAGTTAACCTAGAACTCGGTCAGTCAGGCCTCGGATAACTGCAACTCTACTACATTGTTTCCAAACATTTTAATTTATTCTGGAGCCTTTTTAGCCCCGCCTTTATTACATACCACTTTTTTTTTAATATATATGTATATATAATAATATTTTTTATTTATTTATCGTAGTTTCAAAATGGAGAAAATCATTCTAAATAAAGTGGTACAAAATAAAGGCGGGGCTAAAAATTCTCCGGAATAAATTAAAATGTTGGCAACTCTGCTACTGTATATTATTAAGTCATCAAGAAAGTTCTGTCTATTGAATGAAACAAATAACACCGGAAATTTATCTTGGATAACACACACACATATAAATATAGATATAGGCGTAGACAATGCATACATATGTATGTATATATATAGATAGTAAGAATAAACTCTTTTATTAAAAATTCCTTTATTATTATAGATTATATATATATAATTTTTCGTCCAGGATAAATTCCTGGTTCAGTTACGACACACTTTTCCCGGCAATTTGTTAATCCTTTGCTTGTCCCACGGACTTAGAAAACGTCCATGGCTTATCCTAACGCTCGTGTTGAAGTCTTAGTAAATCTATTAAACAGCTGCTACCAGAAATAATTTAAGAATTTTCTTTTTAGGTTAAAAAAAAAAAAGAAATACCTGTATATACGTTATAATTTAACAGTTATGATTTTTTTGAAGAGAGAATATACTGTGAATGGTCTTAAAATGTACTTACATTTACTTTTAAGAAATGGTATGTAGGACACGTATTTTTATGCCTGCACTAGCGAGCTTCGCCCGCTAGCGGGTCAGTATTTTCAAATGAATCACTAACAGTAACTTTTAGTGTTAAGAAAAGAAATTAAAAATAATAATAATAATTTCTGATTGGGTAAATGTCGGCCCGGGTCCCCACTGCCTTCGGCAGCGCTGCCCCGTGCGCGTATTCCTTCCCTGACCCACCGTGCCCCCCCCCCCTCAAAAAAAAATCTGATCGGGTAAAAACTCACACCGGGTCCCCACTGCCTTCGGCAGCGCAGACCCATGCGCGCTGCGCACGCACGTGTGAAGGTATACGCGCGCTACGCGCAAATATTCCTTCTCAAATCAAATTTTTATTCTTAAGAAAAGAAAATGAAAAAAAAAAAAAATCATTTCTCATCGGTTAAAAAGTCGGACCGGGTCCCCACTGCCTTCGGCAGCATTGTCCCGTGCGCGCGGTGCACGCCTATATCTTCCCCACCCTTTCAGCCCTTCCTAATTAACCTACATATACCAATTTTGAACGGTCTAACTGAATTAGCTGAGATGCAAAAGAAAACCTAATCAGGAGACCTCAAAACGTGCAAATCTGGTTAAAACTTTCGCTTATATAAAAGAACTTTAATATATCTTTCGAATGATGTATTAAAAACAATTTAATCATAATTAGAAATTGAAATATTGAAATTTTAAAATATTACAGCGCCATCTGGCGGTAGAAATTTCTGTAATCTACTGTTCGATTTCAAACCAACAAAGCTATCTTATGATGTATTACTTATGGAATTATTTTAATTAGTAGCTCAGATACAAAAGAAAACCGATTCAGGAGACCTCAAAACATGTAAATGAAGCGAAATCTTGAATCCCGCTTTCGATAATATAAAAGTACTTTAAAATATCCTTCGAATGATGTACTAAAAATAATTTAATCATAGTTAGAATTTGAAATACGCGTATTATAATAACATTTAATTTGCAATTAAATTGTACATTTTTTATTTATTCTCGAAACCCGATGATATTTGAACTGGAACTTCGTCTTGTGATGTTAAAAGTTTGTAGCAAGTTTGAATTAATTTTGAAGAAAATTGAAGCATTTTGAAATTTGCAATTTTTATTTCCAGTACAAAATCAGTAAAGCTGGAAGTAAAATCTATTTATTCTTTCGCCCGGCGCCATGGTAACCGAAATACGTCTATTGCGAAATTAATAGAACTGTTGTGATTTGTTGCCACCTTTTTTTTCATACTTTAGTTAATTTTAAAAAATCTAATTGCCCTATAGATAAGCTATTTAAACCGTCGGATTCAGAAAAATCGGACCTTTCATTTGATATCTTATTTGTAACGATACGACTGATATTTCTAATTTATTTTCCACTTTTTCCGTAAAAATGTCGCTTTTTAAGCATTTAATCATGAATTCTGGGTCATTTTTCGGTAGATATGGGTCTACGTTTTAATTAATATCTCCGCTAATTAGGGTCGCATCGCTTAGCGAATTATCGCGATGTCGAGATGAAGAAATTCTGCGTCTGTCGACACCCGTTTCGAAGCGCTGCGACCATTAGCGCCGGAGCTTTAGCTATGACAAGGCATTTCTCACAGACAGACAGACAGACAGACAGAAAGACAGACAGACAGATGCGCACAGATTTTAATAATATAAGGAGATAGCAGCACGTTTCTGTACTCTTCTTATCGCTTTCTCCCCACTATAGTAATTCAATCTAGGCAATAATTATATATATAATATAAGTATATATCGTATTTATTAGATATATAGCAGTTTTATATTAATTTGTATTAAAATACTATTTTATGCACTCATTTATATCTTAAATATAATATATTCAGAAGTTATTGTAATTTAAAATGGACGGGGCTTCAGCTTAAAATCATGTAAACATCCACAAGCGACGTGTAAATACAAATGCACTTACCTGAGAAGTTTATTCGAATGTGGATACCGGATGTCTTTATCATTAAAAAGAAAACGGAACTTCGTTGCTTAAAAAAAAAAAAAAAAAAAAAATATCCCATATGAACCAGACAGAGGTGTGCAATTAACATAGCTGCCAATATTTTAATTTATTCCGGAGTAATTTTAGCCCCGCCTCTAATTTGTAACACTTATTTTTCAAAAGGAATTTTTTCTTATTTTATAGAAGTTATATATTGAAGAAAAGTTTTCTATAAATAAAGTGGTGCGAAATAAAGGCGGGGTTAAAAGTACTCCGGAATAAATTAAAATATTGGCAGCTATGAATTAAGTAAGTCCGACAAAGTGTTAATATATTTCAGACAATTATTTGTTCAAATATCTTGAAGAATATGAAAATAAGACACATAAAAGAAATTAATAAGAACCAGTAAATGATATTACAAACAAGTCAATATTCCCTAAATTTTCGGTTTCATTAAGTAATGCGACAACCAAGAACCAAGTTTGTTTTTCCATGTTTCTCTTAGCTCTCCCACGTGATCGAAATCCCGTCTTTTAAATTATTCCACAATCCTAAAGCAAAATCTCTAGTCCCATTAGACTGTTCTCACAATAAAAAATCGGAGAAATGGGAAAAATCTCCGTTTGATTTTTTTCTCATTTCAGTCACGTTGGATCGCGAGCGGGACAAGGGTAACATGATCCTATGCGATTCCCCTCTGATGTCTAGATTTACTTCAGTTTACGCTATTGGATTTGTATTTAAAATGGGATGTGTATACCCACTGGCAATCACTTTAGAAGGCATTATTACAAAAAAATGTTTTTATTTTTAAAAGGGGAGAAGGAGAGATAAATGCGTGTTTCTCTTTTGTAAATAAATAAATAAAAGTATATTGTGGCCATTCCTATGACAGAAATTTTTTATGCTTTCTGCGACAAGTCTTGTTCGTACAAACCTTTACTGCAAGACAATATTAACATATTTTCTTATGTACGCATAATATGTACATGTAACTATAAAGAAACCAATATTATTAGTAGACTGTTGAAGAATTCTTAAATACAAGACACGAGTTTCTATTTTCTACTGAAATTTAGAGATAGCTTTCATTTTTATGGGCAAATCTTTCTGCAAGTGACACTGCGACTATGTCTGTCGCCTAAATTCTGCCACAGGGGTGACCATGACAGAATTTTCTTATATATTTTCTTACTCAAATTATTTATTAAAATTATTACTTATGATTATTATTTTTCATGGTGAGTACAGATGATTTTCATTTCAGAGACTTTTTCCAACTGCTTTAATCTTTCCGAAAAATAAGATATCTAGACATTCTCAAATTAGGTGTTTGTTACATTAATGATTTCCGAATTTAAAGACTATATCTGTCCAATAAGCCATATTTATTATTCAGTGACAGAAAATATCTTACAAATCAAGAAGATTAGGGTGAATGAAGGAAGCAATTCCTTGCGTAATTCAACCAACATTACAACTGCCATTGTGGACTATTGAGGCAGTGAATTATCGTCATGCAACAAGAATTTTCCCTTTGACAAATGGCGCCATTTTTCTCTCATTATTGAGATAAAGCAATCTACTAAATCAATGTAATAATGTTTGTATTATTTTTTCCATATATTCGATGAAAATTACACATATTAAGTTCCAGCAAAACCTTGGTCATAACCTATCATGCCGAGCGAATTGTTTTTGCCTTTGTAGGACAAATTCGCAGAAGTCAAGTGTTTAAAAGACTCTTTCATTCCTGAAGTATAGTAATGTATACAAGCTTCATCAACTGTAACGTAACACATCAAAAATTCACTTAAACTTTTTTTATTTTATCAAAGTTGACAACACTTTGGTAAAATAAATACATTTATAACGGCTTTTCATTTGTTCCGGAGCATTTTAAGCCCCGCTTTTAATACACCCCCCCCCCCATTTTTTTTTTAAGTATCTTTTTCTTATTTTATAGTCGTGATGTATTGGAGAAAATTATTCTATAAATAAAGTGGTCAGAAATAAAGGCGGAGCTAAAAATGCTACGGAATAAATTAAAACGTTGGCAACTATGATTTTATTGGTTGTGAAAATCTGCTTTTGATGAACTTGTGTAATCGCGACACCAATCTTGTTGATAACTTTTTTGTGTCCAAACACAGCCTCCGAAACTAGATGCCTGTCGCGTTGCTCGGAAACTTGGCAACTGTTGAAGCGGTAAACTGCGCCATCTGGTACAGATAGCGCGACTTTTTTATCCAACTGTCACCAATAATTTTAAGAAGTGATATATGATATATCTAATCGACGTTTCTTCTATTATATTCGCCTATTATGTATATCATATCCCACTTTTAAAAATTTTTGGTGGATGTTGAATAAAAAATTCGCGCAATCTGTACCAGGTGGCGCTGTCTATCGCTTCAACTGTTGCCAAGTTTCTGAGTCACGCGACAGGCATCTATTTTAAGAGGCTATGGTCCAAACGTTCATGCAGGATATTTTACAAATGCTTATTTCACATACTTGCTTTCTTAACTATTTTAATTATCTTCACATGAGTGTTCTTCCAACACGATAAGATGATTTTGGTGACTCTTTCTTCAATAGTTACCTAAATTGGACGTTCAGGTTGCTCCAATCTTTTTGTTCTCAGACACAATGAAATTCTATAAACCCCTTTGAACTATATCATGTATATAGTAGAGTCCCCATAATGTTTTTAAATCCTATCTTCAGTTCTGTGAATTGTTTTCCAAAACAAAAAATAAGGTTTTTCGAATATCACAAATAATCTTTTCTCCAAATTCAAACATATTACCTACCTACTTTCGTGTCCGACTGAACACAACTTCTTTGAAATATCGTCTTCATATTTCACGAGTGTTGACACAGTAATAACAAATTAAATACATAACAATAAAAATGTGATCAGGAAAACTTTTATTTTCATGTCACGTACACATAAAACTGCTTTAAAAATTCATTAAAAAAAAAAAAAATCAGTTTGCACAAATAACATTAGAGAGATATCGATTTTCTCTTTAGATTAAAAAAATTTGTAGTTTAAAAAATGACTCATAGATGGTGCTGAGACACATAAAGTTTAATTTATGTAAAGCTCTCAATCTACTTCATATATCACACCTCATAGTTATATATATATATGTTTTAATTACAACTTTTTGCTTTTTCCGTTATTTATTTATTTATTTTTATTCCCTTAAAAATAACCTCTCTCTAATGCATTTTGTGCAAAACGTAAATTTTTGTCACATTTGCTCTTTAAATTTTTAGAGTTGTAACGGATTTATGG
This sequence comes from Salticus scenicus, assembly GCA_963930645.1. Taxonomy (NCBI): domain Eukaryota; kingdom Metazoa; phylum Arthropoda; class Arachnida; order Araneae; family Salticidae; genus Salticus; species Salticus scenicus. The sequence goes on from OZ005662.1 coordinate 42,403,542, forward strand.
CGCGCCTGATACATGGAGTCCATAGATCAAAATAGAAGTCCATCTAAAAATACTATTAGATTTACGAAATCGATAATAATAGAGAACTGACAAAAAACCAGACATAATTCAATTTAGAAACAAATGCTTTCCGGAGTGAAGATAGATAAAAGCGGTAAAAGATCTTATCGCTTTTGTAAGATCACTCCTTAACTTCCAGTCTTTCCCCAATATATATTTTATGTGATTTTTTATACTTTACCTCGCAGGAAGAATTTATCACGAATTTTTTTCATGCATTTTAAAATCTAGATTTTAACGCATAATCACACAAAATGTTTTGTTTTATTTTAATTTTATGCTTACAGGCTGGTACTTGTGGTGCTTGGATTAAGGACAATCGACAGCACGAGAGTACTAGGTCTAGGTGGTTTGCCCTTCGAGGGGGCCGGTTTCTAAGGGTCTAGCCCATATTAACGTGAGTTTCGGAGGACAACCACGGAAATCTTCAAACGGCTAGTTCGACGAGCGTGACCTCAGTTCGAACCTGGCATTTCTCGTCTACTAGCTATGAGTGTGGTATCTCTCGGCCACTGATGGGATCTTATGCTTACTGAGATGTTTTTGATATGATGGAAACAAAACTAGCTTATTCTGTACATCGTTGTCAAATCTTCCGGTTTTTGGATATCACTTTATTTTTAAATTTCTCGTAATCTTATTATACTCCCGAAACCAAGATTCTAAACAACGAAATATTTAATTTTTAACCACATCAAAAACCGAGACACTATACACTAAAAATATACAATTTAAAACATTAAAATACACAAAACATGAATTTAAACGTTTCACTTAAATTTTTCCCCGCTTAATGAGGCATGCGCAGTTCCCGGTGAATACGCTGTACTCTGTTAAAGGAGTTCTCTTGTTCTACTCAACGATTTACGTTTTGATGTTTTACTGATGAGGAGCCTTTAAAAGGCTCGAAACGTTTAAATTTAAGTTTTATGTATTTTAATGTTTTAAATTGTATATTTTTAGTGTATAGTGTCTCGGTTTTTGATGCGATTAAAATTTAATATAATTATATATGAGACGTGATGAGTTTTAAATATTTTAAATGAAATATTTTTTTTTGTTTGTTTTTTTAGAAAGAAATAGTAGTATTCAAATGAGTAAAAACTTGGCAGCTTTGTCTATAGTTCTTAATATATTACGTAGTTGAAGATTTTACACTATGAAATAAAAAAGTTCAACAAAATAAGTAAAATTAAAAACAATATATATATGAAAGTTTGACAGCTTTGATATTATATTTTAATTTCATAATAGATGTGTCTTTCCATTTTTGTATTGTAGTTTAAAAATATGTCGACATTAATATAATCTCAACATTTTTCAGGAAATTCTTCGACAGCAAATTTCACAGAGCCTCTAACCAAATGAATTATTTTATACCACTTTTTCTAAAGAGTTTCTTTCTCTTTTTCTATTATCTAAAATTCGATGATTAAATAAGAATGGGAAACATCCCAGAAATAGCGGTATAAAATAATTCGGAGGGTTTAAAGCTCTATTTGTAACATCAGATAAAAGAAGTTCTTATTATAATTACACTAAAATTCCTTTCCTGTTTTGCGAAAGTCTTTAGCAAAACAAATATTTTTTTTAGTAAAGAGCAACCTAAAATGCAGCATAAGGGATAATCCATATCTATAAATATACCCATGCATTCAGTAATGTCCCCTACATTCCTATAAATTTTCCAACTATATATACCAAAACCAACTAAATATGCCAATATTTCGTTTTTTCTTTCTTTTTTACGTTATAAAATTAAATCTTTTACAAAAACATTAAGGTTAGTAGTATCTCATAATTGCCAAATTTTACGCTTCTTGGCTCTACCGGAAATTATAAAAAAGAATTTTTGTTATACGTTTCTGTAATATTTTTCACTGATTAAATAAAATAAAAATTTCTACTAAAATTTTCCGCTAGCCAAAAAGCGTGAAAATTGGCAACTATGACATTTACATACATTTGAGAAGGTCTAATTTTATTTTAAAAGAAGCCCCACACTATAATATTTAGCAAAAACTTTTTTCCCGAATTTTGCTTATTAGTATTTGATTACAGGAATTTCGGTGAAACCAAGGATAACGTCTGGTAATTTTTCTACCAGTCAGATTATTATATAGATCAGCTGTCAACTCTTCTCTATCAAAAATTTGCTTATCTAGATTTCAATTTCTTACCCCTGGAAACCAAATGCAACATCAAGTTTCGGTTTTTTAACTTCGTTTTCTAGTTTCTTCGTGTTGTATGACGATCGTCAGACCTTTAGCAAATATTTTGAAATGTTTTATTTTATTTTAATTTTATGCTTATTTCGACGTTTTTGATGTGATGTGATAAAAAGAAAAACTTAGCATAGTCTATAACTTTTAACATATTCCATAGTTATCAATGCTTAATCTTTGTTGTTACAAGTAATTTTTAATAGAATTTTTTTATAAATACCCGTAATAGATTTCACTGAATGAATAAAACAAAATAAAAATAATTGTTCAACTGAAATTGAATTAAAAAAGCGTAAAAGTTGGCAGCTGTGATATGCATATTTTCATTTCATAATGGCTGTGTTTATTTCAATTTTTGTATTATAGTTTAAAATATGTCTATTTCAATATAATATCAACATTTTTAAAATTAATATTAGTAGGAAATTTTTGAAAAGTAAGTTAAAAAAATCTTATTATAATTATTATAAAATTTCCTTCTTTTGCAAAAGTCTTTATCATAAACATATTATTTGTTCGTTAAAAATAAATGAATAAATAAATAAATAAATAAGACGAGCAGACAAACACACACACAAGAAACGCAAAATGCATAGTATAAAGAAAGGCACAATCCATATCCATAAATATGCTTATACATTCAACAATGCCCGTACATTACCATTTATTCAACATTTTTAGCTAAATATAACATTACCTTCAAATAATAATATTACGATTATCTTTCTTTTTAAATATTTGTATATCATAAAAATAACTTTTTGAAGCTTGCCTGAAGCCTATTTTAAATTGTTTTTAACGAAGATTTATATAACAGTACTCGTTATCTTATCCTTTAATATCCAATGTGTATTACGGTATTATGGTATCTGTTATTATGATAGTGAATTTCAGGGTAAGAGAAAGTTGTGTGAGTGCCACCCCAGATTATTTCATATCATAAAAATAACCTCTTACTAAATCATTAAGATTAGTAGCGTCTGCATGTGCTCGAGAAAGTCTAAATTTGTTTTAAAAGAAGTCCTACAACATAAAATTTCGCCAAAACTTCTTTTTACATACTTTGCTTATTAGTATCTGGATACAGGAATCCCGATGAAACCAAGGATAACATCTTACACGAGACTCGTACTTTGTCAATCTTCCCACAAGTCAGTTGACTACAGAGATCAGCTGTCAACTTTCCTTTGCCAAAACTTCGCTCATCTAGATTTTACTTTCTAACCACCGGAACCCAATTACAACATCAAGTTTCGTCTTTTTAACTTTGTTTTCTAGTCTCTTCGTGTTTTATGACGCTCCTCAGACTTTTTGTAAATATTTTGAAATGTTTTATTTTATTTTAACTTTATGCCTATCGGGATGTTTTCTGGCATGTTTTTACCAAGCATTTTGCAAGTACAAACAAGACAGTTGTTTTAATTTGATGAGCTAAAGTCGACTTCGAATGTAGGAAGTAAAACTAAGTATAGAATTCGCTTTATGACTTAGAGATTTTTGGGGTTTTATTTTAATGGTTTTTGTTTAAGAAATTAATACGTTTCAGCAAATGAAATAGCTTTTTTTTTTTTTTTTTTTTCCTTTTTTCAAATAATTTGGATATTTTAGTATTTTTCCTGATAAATGAGTCTTTTGAGTTAATGAATAGCTGAACATTTTTTAAGTGGACTGAATGTTTGAAAGGTTTTTCTTTAAAAAATAAGCATTTTCAGGTGTATAAAACAGCAATAAATTTCTTCAATAAGTTTAACACTTTTAACTACCTAATAGTTTCTTTTCTTTTTAGTACGGAGGACTATTAGTCTCAATCTACGGATAAAACGTTGTCGCCAGTTTTACGATGATTGGACATTTATCGAAATCGAAAATTTATCGAAAATATAATTGAATAATTTGAAAGCAATGTTATAATTTGAAAAAAAAAAAAAAGGAAGAAAGATAGAAAAAACTAACAGTCCTCCATACTAAACTGAATTCTGCTTTTGCCAGAATTTCATCAAAATCTTTTTTTTTTTTTTTTTTTTTTTTTTTTTTTTGGAAGAAAAGGAAAATAATAATAATAATTATAATCAGTATTGAAACGGGTTTCGAAAAGGTCGAAGAAGCTCTTTGTTAGACAAAAATACATAATTTATTTTAATTTTTAATTGTTGCTAAAAAGTTTACGAGTTAGTGTTAAATTTTTTTTTAATGAAAAGAAATTCACGCGTAAATATTAAAATTGATATAATACTTTGTGAAAAATTAAACTTGCAGGGTAAAATTGACGTCATTATAGCTCTAAAGGTATTTATTATTATTATTATTAAAATTAATTTATCAATTATTTTTTTGATAGAGCATTAGCTTAGGAGCTTCTTGGCGACTTTTAAATTTTTATTCTCATTTCGTTGGCGATTTAAAATGACTATCGTAATTGCATAAGACTTTGGCTAGAAACGTCCGGGCTAATTCGGTGCCAAATTTCAAATTTCTCAGAGGGGTTCTAAAGTTTTTGCACGTTCTTATTTATTTATTTTCTTTTTAAATCTTTATATTTCCTTTCGCACCACTATTACAGTGGGGTAATACTTAGTTAAAAAAAAAAAAAAAAAAAAAAAAGAAAGAAAGAAAGAAAGAAAACGACAACTTCTCGAAAATAAGGGGGTAGTATGTGTAAATTGAGCCAGAAGTAGCGCTTGAGCGCTGTAAAGGAGGTTAAAGCAGAATCTGTAAAGGGGTTAAAGCAGATTAGGATTCTACATAAATCTGATGAAATTTAGTAACATAATTTAATTTGTATATTACAAGTAGATAAAAGTGATTTTTTTCATTTATTTATGTGTCGTCAAATATGTCATATTTGGAAACTATGGTTTTCCTCATTAGTACTAATGTTCTTTTATAACCTTTAAGTTTTATTCTATCGGAATGCATAGCATAATTGGGATGAAGCACACAGACTGATTCATTCAGAATGAAATAATTATTTTTATTTAAATGTCAAATATTTTCAGAAAGTTTGAGTGTAAGTATTGTGAATTTAGATATTTATATACTATGAAATAAAGGTAATTATTTAATTTTATTTACCTAAAACAATCAGTTTTTCAAAAATAAGAATCCAAAAAGAAATAAGAAGGTAAACTGTATGAATTTTTATATTTCACTCTTATCATAGAAAATACTCTCTTAACCCTTTAAGGTTCACTACTTAATTTATTTTACAAATTACTAAACTAATTTTAAAAATGGCTTTTAGACACATAGCTGATCATAAATATTTAAAAAATAAAAAATTAGCGTTGTTCCTTTTCGAGAAATTTTCGGTTTGAAACATCTGTAAGTAAACCTTATTAAATTCAAATAATATTTAATTTAATAAATAAATCACTTTATAAGTAAACATTATCGACAACAAAATCTCGTAAAAGTTGCATAGATCACAACATTTCAATTTATTCCGGAGTATTTTAACCCTTTGCGGCGCAAGGTAATTCGACAATTTAAATTACACTGCCACCGAAATTTACGAACATAATTAAAATAGAAGAAATGTTAAATTTTTCACGTTAAAAAAAGGCCTTTTCTGCTATGTTATAAATGTAAATTTTTGCTAAAAAATTTCCGGGATGAGTTTTTGCACTTGAGAATTAAAATTAGGCGTTCCATCAGCGGGAACACTGCGACTGAAAGGTTTAAAAGAATTGCAGCAGTATTTTCTATGCATATGATAGTCACATTACTGTCAGTACAGTACCGTTGTTTTTTTACATTATAACTGCAATATTTCTACGGTTATATAATTTACTTTAACTATGAATCCTCATATATACGGTTGATAATCAGCAATACAGATTCGTGGTATATATCATATTTTTGTGTTTATTTCTCATATTTTATGGCATTTGTACCATAAATTACCTAAATTATGGTGCTTACACTGATAACTTTGTTGTCCGTATATAAACTGTGAATTCTACAGCATTTTTTCATAATAAAAACAATAGAAAATCTCTCCCAAATGTCCTCTGCTGTATATTCACATATAATGACATTTAATAATAAATATTATATCGTGTCGTATACTTTAATGTTGACAGATTATGTTTTTTGGAATATCTCACATGATGAAGCAGTACCTGTGCTGTGTACTAACAGTATCGGTATAATTCATCCTCTAAGTAATATTCTAATTCTTATTCTAATTAATATTATTTCTAATTCCAATTAGCAATTTAATTTAGTATTTTCTTCAATATATTAGGTGTACCGGAAAGTTCTGTCGGTTTGATTTAAAATACTGACATCGGAAATTTATCCTGGATAAAATTTAAGATATTCTTAGGTAACTTATAAGATGGTTATTTGTAAAGTGCCATGAAAACACTGTTAAACAAAAATTTCCGGTTTCATTTTATTAATTCAAAACTACATAACTTTCCGGTACACCTAATATAATGAGAATTTAAATAATAAGATAATTTCATAAAAAAAAAAAAATGGTGTGGAAATGAAGGCGTGTACTAATATTATTGTCTATATCTGCACTATAAATTCTGCAGCAATTTTTCAGAATAAAACAGATAATATCTTCTAAGGGAAAAATATTTCTACCAAATTTCCTCTCCTTACATTCACATTTAATGGAAATAGTACCATGACGTATATTTATTTAATGCTGACTGATCATGTTTTTTTTTTTTTTTTTTTTTTTTTGTGTGTGTGTGTGTGCGTGTGTGTGTATATATATATATATCGCACATGATGAAATATTACCTGTGTTGTGTATTAACACCTTCGCGACCGCTGACATAGATTCACGTCATTTGAAAATCTGTAACTCCGCTAGTGGGCGTTTCTTTTGCAATTTGTATGCTATTCATTTCTTAAAAATATACACAATCTTCATATTTGTACAGCCAATATACTATGGATATAAATACTTTGAGTAGAAAGAATATAATTATAATGTATATGAATTTGTAATATAAATGTGAATATTGAAAATTTTGTTCATAAATATTGTTACTTGGGAGAATAACGTCCACAGGCGGACCTTACTGTCAAAAAGAGAAAACCATGCGGTCGCGAAAGTGTTAATAGTGTGGGTTGTAATGAGTGGGTTTTAATAGTGTGGGTCTATTAGAAATTTTTTAATTCCTATCAATAATTTCCTATTCCTATTCGTAATACTTCTAATTCTATTAGTAATTTTATGTAGTAATTTTCTTCAATATACAATTACTATTAATTAAGAAGATAATTGGTATTTAAAAATAGCGGCTTGAAAAGAAATGTGTATATCAGAGCTTCCAAACTTATCAGGAGGATTGTTTGTACCGCCCCTTTTTTTTCCACACCAGTCTTTTTATAGAGTATTTTTCTTCTTAATTCATCATAAATAAATTTGAAGAGAATTACTCTAAAAATTAATTGGTGTAGAAAAAGGGACGGTACTAATAATTTGCCGGATTAGGTTGGCAGCTCTGGTATACTATAATGCTACGGAATAAATTAAAAATGGTGGCAGCTAAGCCTTGTAATATTATTGTTGATACATACGTTGTAAATTCTGTAGCAATTTTCCAGAGCAGACAGAAACTGGTGAGTAGAAAAATACTTCTCCCAAATTTCCACTGTATAGTTCTATATTAACTTTTAATGACGTTTAATAAGACTAGACTGATATCATGATGTACTTTAATGCAGACGGATGAAGATTTTGTGTGAATACAGGCCTCGCAGTGCTCCCAAAATTTTACTTGCATTTTGTCCTTTTATGCATCCTGTTAGTAATAATCTAATTTCTATTGGTAGTAATTCCTATTAGTAATTTCCTAATGCTATTAATAATAATTTTGTTTCCACTTAGCAATTTTCTTCAATTTATAATTACAATTAAATAATAAGGTTTTTCTCTTCAAAAAAGTGGTATAGAAAGATAAGCGTATTTACCAAACTACGGAATAAATTAGAAATCTCGGCAGCTATGCCTGTAATAAATATTATTCTCTATAATAAATATTATCGAGAATATCGATATCACTGTAAATGCTATAGTAATTTTCAAGAATAACGCAAACAAAATCTAGATTATCGATATCACTGTAAATTCTATAGCAATTTTCAAGAATAAAGCAAACAAAATCTATATTATCAATATCACTGTAAATTCTATAGCAATTTTCAAGAATAAAGCAAACAAAATCTATATTATCAATATCACTGTAAATTCTATAGCAATTTTCAAGAATAAAGCAAACAAAATCTATATTATCAATATCACTGTAAATTCTATAGCAATTTTCAAGAATAAAGCAAACAAAATCTATATTATCAATATCACTGTAAATTCTATAGCAATTTTCAAGAATAAAGCAAACAAAATCCATATTATCAATATCACTGTAAATTCTATAGCAATTTTCAAGAATAAAGTAAACAAAAGCTTGTGAAAAAATAAAAAAGCTTCTCCGAAATTTCATCCGTTCTATATTCACATTTAATGACATTTAATAAAACTGATATCGTGATGTAGGACTTTAATGCTGACGGATCATGTTTTTTGAGTTATATCTCACATGATGAAGCAGTACTTTTGTATAATGGTGCGGATTCCTATTCGTAATACTTCTAATTCTATTAGTAATTTTATTTAGTAATTTTCTTCACTATATAATTACTTTTAATTAAGAAGATAATTGCTATTTAAAAATAACGGTTTGAAAAGAAATGCGTACGCTATAATGCTACGAAACAAATTAGAAATGGTGGCAGCTAAGCCTCGAAATATTATTGTTGATACATACGTTGTAAATTCTGTAGCAATTTTCCAGAGCAGACAGAATCTAGTGAGTATAAAAATATTTCTCCTAAATTTCCTTATATACAGGGTGATTATAATTAAAGTTACGATTTCAAAACGCTATAATTTTAAAACTTCCCATCAGAGCGATTTGATATTTTGCCAGAGCAATCGTGAGGCAATGTAATTTTGTTTGGGGTAGGAAAAAAGTAGTTCCAACATGTTCCTATAGATGGCGCTGTCAGGGTAATGTCAGGGGAAACGCCTAAATAGATTCATTAAACACAGGAATGTTGTTAACAACACAGTGGAATAGCAGGAAACAATAGGTTTCAAGGGTTTACTATAATTTTTTTTAGCAAAAAGACAAGAATGCGTGTTTACAACGGAAACAGTCAGAGTGAAAAGAGAAAAAGAGGAGCTTCATGAAACAAACACTTTACGGATAATTAACGGCACATTCTGGAACTGTTTTTTTTTTTCCTCCTTTGCTTGTTTATTTTGTTTCCAGTTAGTAATTTTCTTCAATTTTTAATTGCAATTAAATAATAAGATTTCTTCTTCAAAAAAAGTAGTATAGAATGATAAGCGTATTTACCAATCTACGGAATAAAGTAGAAATCTCGGTAGCTACGCCTGTAAAAAATATTATTCTCGATACATACACTGTAAATTCTATAGCAATTTTCAAGAATAAAGAAAACAAGTTCTTGTGAAAAAAAAAAAAAGCTTCTCCCAAATTTCCTCCGTTCTATATTCACATTTAATGACATTTAATAAAACTGATATCGTGATGTAGGACTTTAATGCTGACGGATCATGTTTTTTGGGTGTATATATCTCACATGATGAAGCAGTACCTGTGCTGTGTATTTATGGTGTGGGTGTAAATGCATCGTATTAGTTAAGACTGATGCAAAGCGAATGCCCCAGTTTGGGTTTATTATTATTATTTTTTTTTTTTTCAGCCAAGGCTTCTAAACACACAAGATTAACGTTAAAAGGAAGGGAAAAAAAGGCGAGCTCCAATCGATGCTCCAGAAAAAGGTGAAAACAGTTTGCGAACATTAACACAAGGATTTGTAGTTGAAAAAGAATGAGATTACATACATGCTCCGAATTGGAAGGGAAAAAAAGAAAACTAAATCTTATTTGGATAATAAATATCACGAATGAAAATAATAAAAACAATGCAACTAGTAAAGATTCCGACGTCCTTCGTACGTTAGGATCGTATACTGGAAAAAAAGATCATAAACATTAAGATTCTTATTAACCGATTTTTAAAGAAAAGAGGTTATACATTTCGGCCATGTATGCGTGTATGTTTGTGTATTTCCCTGTATGTTCATGTTTAAATCTTCGAATGCATGGTCTATTTTGATAATTCATTTTTATGTTAGATTGGACTCATTTTTATGGTTTTTTGCGTGTGAATTTTATTAGCATAAGAAAGTGTCATGTTTGCTTTTTTTGCCATTCAGGTCATTTGATATATTAAAAATGGGCCACTGGCTCTAAAATATATCAGAACGGAAAATGCAAACAGAAAAGTTTTTGAGGGAGAGGGGGGGGGGGGTCAGATTAAAATCAGCGCACACATAAATTGGAAATAATATATATTGCAAACAAATACATATTATTGATATTAATATATTTTTTTTATTAATAAATTGTATTTAATAACTCTAATAATCAATTCATTTGATTCATTTATCTTATTATAATTTACTATGTAAATTTTACTAGTTTATATAAATATATATACTGTCGAACCTTGTTAACGTGAACACTGCTAACGTGAATTACTCTTAACATGAACAATTTTCACAATCTCCCTCAAAATGAAGATTGGTTTAGTTATATGAAGATTAATTACTGATAGTATGAACTACTGATAACATGAACAACTTTTTCCCCCCTTGAGATTAATATTAACGAGTTTCAGTTTTATATACATATATTTTCCTTTTTCACACCATTGTTCATATATTTTTATTAGTAGTATTATTACTAGTATATATTAGTAGTTTATATATGTATATATAGTATTAGTTTATATATATATATATATATTCCTTTTTCACACCGTTGTTCCCATGTTTTTTCTCACAATTCTGAGTTTTCTTACAAATCCTTACAATCATTATAATAAAAAAAAATCTGATGTGGGCACCACATGACTTCCTTATACACTTTTAGAAATATACATAATGTTAAAAAACATTGTCACTGGACCCGAAACAGTTGGCTAAAAATATTTTTAAAAAATGCATGCATATGTAAAAAAAAAAAATAAATAAATAAAATTGTGCCTTGAGGGGACTGATGTCAAAGTTGTGCCTTGGAGGGGGGGGGGGTCCCATGTCAAAGTTGTGCCTTGGGGGGGACTCATGTCAAAATTGTGCCTTGGGGGGACTCATATCAAAGTTGTAACTTGGGGGGGGAGTCATGTCAAAGTTGGGCCTTGGGGAGACTCATGTCAAAGTTGGGCCTGGGGGGACTCATATCAAAGTTGTGCCTTTGGGGGAACTCATGTCAAAGTTGTGCCTTGGGGGGACTCATGTCAAAGTTGTGCTTTGGGGGGAATCATGTCAAAGTTGTGCCTTGGGGGGGACTCATGTCAAAGTTGTGCCTTGGGGAGGGGAATCATGTCAAAGTTGTGCCTTGGGGGGGGAACTCATGTCAAAGTTGTGCCTTGGGGGGAACTCATGTCAAAGTTTTGCCTTGGGGGGACTCATGTCAAAGTTTTGCCTTGGGGGGGGACTCATGTCAAAGTTTTGCCTTGGGGGGACTCATGTCAAAGTTGTGCCCTGGGGGGGGACTCATGTCAAAGTTGTGCCTTGGGGGGAACTCATGTCAAAGTTGTACCTTGGGGAGGGGACTCATGTCAAAGTTGTGCCTTGGGGGGACTCATGTCAAAGTTGTGCCTTGGTGGGGACTCATGTCAAAGTTGTGCCTTGGGGGACTCATGTCAAAGTTGTACCTTGGGGGGACTCATGTCAAAGTTGGGCCTGGGGGGAACTCATGTCAAAGTTGTGCCTTGGGGGGCGACTCATGTCAAAGTTGTGCCTTGGAGGAGACTCATGTCATAGTTGTGCCTTGGGGGAGACTCATGTCATAGTTGTGCCTTGGGGGGACTCATGTCAATGTCATTTTGAAATCGATTGCAAGATTTGTACAGGTAACGCCGCCGAAGGAAGCAGGGACCCTAAACAGTTGGCTAAAAGTATTAAAAAAACGCATTTTCACCGTGTTCTGATCTAGTCTGAAAGTTTCAAATGTCTAGCTAGTCGAGAAGTTAGTTAAATAAATTTTCTGTTGAATCACATAAACGCTGCTGAAAGCAGCGGGTATTAGGAACAGTTGGCTAAAAATATTTTAAAAAATGCATTGTCAATGTGTTCTGAAAGTTTCTGAAAGTTTCAAATGTCTAGCTAGTCGGGAAGTCAGTTAAATTGCAAGATTTGTCCAAACTGTTTTTGAGTTATTACCGTTTTTTGATACATTTTGGCCATTATGAACCTAATTTTCCTAAATATCTCCAAAACGGAAAATCATGCAAAGTCCAAAAAGGGAGGTGCACAACTAGATGTTATAACAAACCTATGTATCAATTCGCAACTTTCTACGTCCAACCGTTTTTGAGTTATGCGACATACACACACACACACAGACACACACACACATACATACAGACGTCACGAAAAATCGTGTAAAATCCCTTATATCTCTAAAACGAGAGCTCGTGTTAAGACGATACTTGCAGGTGTGGAACTAGACATCATGACAGTCACACGTATAAATTGGCAACATTCAGCGATCATTCGTTTTCGAGCAATGTGAAATACAAAATCCATTTCGCAAATCGGGATTACTATACTTCCTTATACTTTGTATAAGGAAGTAATAACTATCTTGTAATTAAACAACAAAAATTGCAAAACACGCAACAATTTTTCAGAGTTGAAATTATTAAATACGAGCTTTCTTCTAAAAAAAAAAAAAAAAAAAAAAAACATGACGGCTTTTTCCGATCAAAGATTGAAAATGTCTGACTCAGTAAACTAACCCTCCGATTTGATACCCTTTCCTATTTCATTCTCATTTGCTGTGTAATTTCCTTAATATGAGATTCTATCTCCCTCTTTCTCTTTTGTTTTTCTTTTTTTGCTGTTGTGCAAGTATATTTTCACAGAATTCTGAATTGTGATGGTATCAATATGTAAAATAATAATAATAATAATAATAATAATAATAATCTTAGTTTTCCTTTTTTATTCTTTAACAAATTTAGTAAATTGAGTCTCTTTATTAATCACACTAGAGATCTAACATTTTTTTCAGACCTTATCAGACAATATTTCATATATATCAACTTGTTCAGTATTCATGACATGCTTGCTGTGTTAAAAATTATATTTTGTGCGACAGTAAATGTGTATTAACATCCTTGAAATTGAAAACTTACTTTTCATTCGTATTGATAATTACATCAAAATGACATGATATTGAATTCAGCTTTTCATTCTGAATGTGCTCAATATAGAACACAAAATCTGTCACTTTCAATTACTTCTTTTCGTAATACCGTAATTTTTATTGAATTCAACTGTTACTTCTTACAGCTGAAGATAAAGCTTTAGCTTACAGTGTTCTGTAAAATTAGTTTTGTCAGGTCAGATAAGATCGTCTGATGAGCCAGATCTGATCGTCTTGTATCAGTTTTTCTGATATATTTATCTATATTAACACTGAGGTTCTCTCCCTATAACCAATACGAATGCCTTCTATTGTTCAAAGTTAATGAGACATGGCAAATTAAAGCAAAATGCTTGTATTTTAGGAAGTAAGATTATACAGTTGTAGCAATGTACACAACTAAGGAATGTTTGTTATTGATTATAATGTCATTTACTTTATAACTTATTTCTAAGCTGTTTTCAAATGAACGCTAGTTCAGCTTGTCTGTAAGTCTAACAATTCATAATTTAGTTTATTTTATTTTAAAAAATCATAAAATTATAAAACTTAACAGTAGGGTTAAGATAAATGTTCTATAAATTTCAAAATTCCCTGTTACTGAATTAGTTGTTTAATAGTAGTTTATTCTTATGTAAAAATTGATGGAAGTGTGCCCCCTGGTAGTCCTGAATCAAATTTCTTTATGGGAATGAGAGCTAGGACCCAGGCACAAGTATCAACTCTTATCCATCTTCACGTGGCCCTCCTGGGGACCTAGTGAATAGTTTCCAGATCGTCAGACTTGGGTGATCAATAGGTTTTGGTGTTCGAATAATGAGTTGATGCCAGTTCTTTACATAAGGAATCTAGGCATGGGGGAATGTCTCCGTGGGGTGTCTTTCTAAGGGTATTCATGCTAATTTCTTAGAAAACACCTTAAAACTCCGAAGAGTAAGTTCTACAAGCAAGAGTTCAAACTCGGCACTTCTCTTCGAATTAGTTTAATAAAGTATTACAAATGATGCATACGAAATTATATGCAAATGAAATATTAACACGTTAAGCGCCATATCAGCCATTCTAGATTCTAGACATTTTGTCATATAACTGTACTAAGTACTGAAGGAATCATCTTGAAACTTTAGGAGTGTGCAGAACATGTTATGCTTCAAACATTTCAGTGAAAGTTTTACCCTGAAAATAAAAGCAGTACCAATAAGAAATTAAAACGTTGAGCTCTCTGTCAGCCATGTGTCAAATAGGATATAAAGCCGTGTCAACCATCGGTGGCGGATATAAAATAGGATATAAAACTAAAAATATTACATTTAATGATTGGAAACTTATTAAAAATTTGCGTAATTTTTATTTATTACAGGAGGAATCATTATGGAATTTAATGAATTTTAAGAATTTGCGTGGCGCTCAACGTGTTAAACACAAGTACAAAATATTATGTGAACTTTTTGTTTTCTTGTGAATTTATTTTCGATGGATGGATGTAATCTTGAGAGTATTTTATCTCAAAATATGCATATGAAAAGGGTTTTGATTGGTTAATACTCACAGTTTTTAAATGTCTTAATATTGTATTTCCAGTTCCGTGATACGTTTATATTTCTGATTAGTATTTGAGTTAATCTAAATAGAATCAGGCATGCCAACATTTTAATTTATCTCGGAGCATTGTTAATGCCTTCCTTTTTTTCCATATCTCATTTAACGAAAAGTATTTTTTTTTTCTTAGTTAATCGTAATTCATATTGAAGTCTACTATAAATAAATTTGCGTGAAAAGAGGGCGGTTTCTACTGTGCTACAGATTAAATTAACACTTTCATGACCGCATGTTTTTGTCTTTTTGACAGAAAGCTCCGCCTGTGGGCGTTATTCTTTTAATATTACATTATTTTAAATCGATGTTTTCTATATTCACATTTATCATATAAATAAATATACATTAGAATCATACTCTTTCTAATCAAAGTATTTGTATCCATAGTGCATTGATTGCATAAATATGAATATTGGGTATATTCTTAAGAAATAATGTAATCTATGTAACCCAAAGAAACTCCCACTGGCGGAGTTACAAATTTCCAAATGACGTGAATTCACGTCAGCGGTCGCGAAAGTGTTAAAATGTTGTCATGTCTGTCGAACTACATAATTACAGAGCTGCCAACATCCTAATTAATAATCGCCATTTTTTTCCGCCACCAGTCTGCTTCTTTTTTTTTTTTTTTTTTTTACTTTTCTTTTTATGTCATCGTAAATACACATAAAGAGGATTACTATAACAATTAAACGGTGTGGAAAAACGGGCGGGTACAAACAATACTCCGAATTCAGTTGGCAGCTATGTAATTATGTTTTTAATGTTTTTTGATTTCGTATTATTCCTAAGAATCTTTAGATGAAATGCAGAAAAAAATTGTTTTTAACCTTTTCAGGGGCAAGGTAATTTACACTCACAAAGTTTAAAAAAAAAAAAAAAAAAAAAAAAAAAAAAAAACCTTTTCCTAAATCATAAAATAAAATTTTGTTAATAAATTCCGAGTTGAATGTTTGCAATTATGAATTAAAAAGTATGTCCTCATGACGAAGATATTGCTCGTTAACGATTTAAGAAATGAACGCTGGTTGGTCTAGTAAAATAAAGTGTAAAAATTGTATTTGTCTGTACTTTTTATTTCTTTACAGGCTATTAAAAGCTGATTGGTATATTATAGTCTGTCAAGTCTATAAAATGAAAAAAATCCGTCAAGGACCTATTTATGAATAAACTAGAAAGCATAATGGTGTACAATCATGACTAGGATTGACTTGGTTTTAATTTAGTTTATTATTTTAAAGGAAATATCGATAGAAAACACAAATAAATAAATAAACAATTTATTATTTTTCCACATAATTCCCTTGCATGTTGAGACATTTTTCCCTACTATCGATGAGTTTGAAAATTCCTGTCTCATAGACTCCGTGAGGCTGCAAAAAGAGCCAATTTTGCATTGTCCGTTTGAGTTCGTCGTCAAACTCCTTAGTCCTTACCATCGAAGATCTTCTTCATGGGTCAGAAAAATATGGAAATCGAACTCATGAAGAAATTCTGCAGAAGTAAAGAGTTTGACTCTTTATGCCGAGACATCTAACCAGGGGTCGATGCAGGTTTTAATTTTTGGGTCCCTTTTTTGTGAAAAAAAATTTTTTGTGGGAAATTTGTATTTTTTTTTCGTGAAATATAAAATATTTTTGTGAAAAATAAAATATTGTGTAAAATCTTCAGTTTTTACAATCACTTTATGTAATGTTTAATATCAAGTTAATACAGTTTCGTAGAGCCAAATTAAGGCATAAATTAAAAATAATACTGAAAATATGAAAACATTTAATAAAAGGATCATTTTTATAAAACAAAATCTTGTGAAGGGACTCATTTTATAAATTTGAATTTTGTGAAGGGTCCCTTTTTATGGATTTGAATTTTGTGAAGGGTCCCTTTTTATGAATTTGAATTTTGTGAAGGGTCCCTTTTTACTATGTGGAATTTTGTGAAGGGGCTGCCAAATTTGCCTGGATCGACCCCTGCTAACTCAAACGGGTCGTGCAAAGATGACTATTCTTGTAGCCGACAGCGTTCTGTGAGACTGGGATTTTCAAATCGATTCATCGTTGGAACAAATGTCTCAACATGCATGGAAATTTTGTGGAAATTAATAAATTAATAAATGAGTAAGTTAGTAAATCCTCCATTTCTGTTTCATAACGTGATTAATTGTTTTTTTTTTTTTTTCATCTTTCTCTCTTTCTTTCGTTTTTTTTTTTTTTTTTTTTTTTTTTCAACATTTTACGCTTTGCTTATTGATACGTCCTCTCACATATATTTTAAAGCCATCGGTTTGAGTTGCCGCTCGGCAGTCATTTTTTGAAAGCTAAAATTAATTAAACCGGAACATATTGCTTAAAATAGGTTCCTGAATATCGAGAACATCCTTGCCTGAATCGGAATTCTAATTCAGCGCTTGCTAGCTGAAAGCCAGAACGTTAATCATTCGTCCACCAAATAGGCGACCATGCGCAATCAGATTTTAAACAGTGGTAAAAATGGTAGTTTTTACAACCATTCAAAACCACATTAAATGCTGTCTTAAAATGTCCAAAACCACATTATACATTAAAAGAGTATTATCACAAAAACATTCAAGTTTAAAAAAAGTTTAAACCTTTATTTTATAAAAAGTTTGTCTTTACTATATTGATAACATTAAGTAAATGCATGTAGTAATAATTCAATCCTGAAATTTCCGCTACCATATTTTTCTTTTCTCAATATTTAAAGGTGATGTTTATTTATTTACAAGTTTTTCGTAAGTATAACATATGTGTGATAGTTCTTGCATACCTATTACCAGGGTTTAAACTGCCATTAGTTTTTTTAGCATTTTGCTAAAAGATATTGTATTTTGCTAAACTATGTCAGTAAGAATTTCATTAAAAAGCTAAAACTAGATTACTTCATAAAATAGCTTTATATAAGTACCTCTAGTTTTTATACATATATTCGTGGACGGAAATTACAAAATCACTGAAAATATTGGGAATCATTATATCTATTTAGTATATTTGGATTTAATTTCGACTTTTAATGGTTGAATTTAAATGCAAAAATATTTTAAAATATAATTTAGAATTTGCTTCATAGATGTATTCTCAGTGCTAGTATTGTGTTTGTTGAAATCGAAACAAAATTTTGCTGCTTCATTTTTTCTTAAATCGTAATATATGCTTGGTTAAAATCGTCAGTGAACAAAACAAACAGAAAACAAAATTGGGGATAACCAAGTTAAGAAAAAGAAACCAATACTATTCAAAGAATTAATTTTCGAAAAAGCTAAAATACTGCTTATACATTTTAGCTAAAATGCTAAAGAAAATTTTTTGCCAGGTTAAACCCTGCCTATTACGATTATGATTTTCAAAAAACTTTCATAAATAAAATCACTGGGGAATTTCATTTTTTTTTTTTTTTTTTTTTTTAATAAAAAATATTTAAATCTTTGACATTTGCATTATAATTTCAATTTTAGAAATATATATATTTGGAGCTAAGTTAAAAATTTTTAGAATTAAATTGAATTATTGTTATATTAAAAATCAATTATTTCCCAAAATTTGACGGAATTAAATTACCATATCACCATACATAACAGAAAATATAATTAATGTATATACAAAAGAAATAAAAAAGAAAAAGAAATAACGTCCATTTTATTTATAATGAATGAAAAATCTGAAAAAAAAAATAGAATAGATGACGCTACCACCTCCTGCCGAATAGAATAGCCACCATTAAATGCTAACTGGCTTTAAATTCTTTTAAATATATTTCTAAATATGAGACTTTGAGCGTAGGTTTCAGCACAAAAACTTAATGTTTTTTTTTAATTTCTTTAAGAAAATGTGCATTTCAAGCGTATTTAATTAAACTTTTGTAGTCGAAATCTCTAGCCAAAGTGCTTATAATCGCTTTTTCTCTAAGCAGCCGAATTTACGCTTCGTGTCTGGTTGACCAATAAAATGACATCTAAGTCATTATCGTATCGTTTCGACAAAATTTAATCGTAACTGGTCCACGTTAGAGAAATATTATATAGTTCATCGAGGAAAGAGGAGGCCACAAACCAATTTTCTGTTTTTTTTTTTTTTTTTTTTATCACAGTTATATCTATTACTATTTGTTTTTGGACATTTTAAATAAATTTTAATGGTAAGAACCACTTGTGTATTCTGTCTTAACCCTTTCAGTCTCTTTTCTTTATAATCAAAATAAAAGAATGGTTAGTCTAAAGAAATTTTGCTTTTTCGAAATTCAATCCTAAACAGTATATATATATGCATATATATATCATAGATGCTAACATTTTAATTCATTCTGGAGTATTTTTAGCCACGCCTTAATTCCATACCACTTATGTTTTAAAAGTAATTTTTTCTTATTTTATCGAAATTAAATATTGGAGAAAATATTTCTATAAATAAAGTGGTACGAAATGAAGGCGGGGCTAAAAATAATCCGGAATAAATTAAAATGCTGGCATCTATGATATATACTTGCGTTACATGTGATTAATTACATGTATTAAAAAAAATTATTACTCGTACGATCTTCTTTCATGCTACTTTATATAAAAGTAAAATTCGATTCGATTCTCTATGAGGTCGTAATCTACAGTTAAACAGTAAGATTCTCAGTAATAAAATATTCATCCACATTATAAATATACAATCACGATATTTGAGAAGCTAGCCAATAAAACAGAGGTGTAAACTCGGGAAAAGAAGCTTTTCAAGTGAGCAAAAATAAATGAGCACTTAAAGAATGAAGAATAAGTTTCGGTTTCAGTGTAATATCTCTGAATAAATTTTGAGGAAGTGTTTAGTTTGCATTAGATAAACACAGTATGCACATTGATATCATATTCAAGTGAGAATCCAAAAGAAGCATACTTGCCAAAATTTGTAATTTTTAAATCCTATTTATCACCACAATTTTTTAATAGAAATTTGCAACTTAAAGTTACTACAGCTAAATAAAGTGAAATCTGTTATAGAAAACTTCTGACATAAAATGTTTCGCCTAAATCGGGAGAATCAATACCTATGTTACATGGTATTCATGAGAAAAACATAAATATGTATATATTAGGTCGTTGCAAAAGTTCGTGCGGTTTTTTATTGCTTCATTTCATAAAAATACATGAAATCAAATGACAATTTTTAATCAAAATACTCTCCATTACTTTCTACAACCTTTGCCCATTTTTCGGGTAACAAATGTATACCACGGCGATAGAAGCTCTCGTCTTTGGAGGCAACAAAATTATCCGCGTCCGCACGAACTTTTGCAACGACCTAATATATATAATTTTACATTAGATGGTAGAGTGTAAATAGCAAGTCATGGGGAATTTTTTTTTTATGATATTTGTTTAATTGTCTATAGATTTATAGGAAGCCTCACTAGGTTCAAGGCAGGATATAAGCCTCAGCGTTTTATAAAGTGAAAATTTTCATGAAAAATAAAATGTTTCGGCTATACATTTTAAGTTATTCAACAAAATATTATGTGCTCTACTAGACAGTAGTGTGTTTAGCATTTTATTTATTTATTTTTTTTTTTTTTTTGGTTTTTTTTTTTTTGGTGTGTGTGTTTGTTGATATACTTTTTGCTCATTTCAGGTCATTAATATGAAATGCTTATTCGACAAAAAAGAGCATTTTCGATACCTTATGCATTTGCATTGAATCGATATGCCAAAGCCATAGAAGCCGCTCAAGAGATTTTTGAAATAAGTGGTGATGAAGCGATGCTTCAGGATGGTTCAAAAGTAGTTTAAGCGATTTAAAAACGGCAATTTCTATCTAAAAGACATGCATAGCACAGGATGCTTCGTTCAATTCGACAAGAAACCACTGGCTCAGCTTATTCATGAAAATTCAGGCCAAACGACGAGGGAATTGATAGAAACAATGGAATTCTCCCACAGTACCAGATAATGTCACCTGCACTCGATGGTAAAGGTTCAAATGTTGAGCGCAGGTGTGCAGCGTCCGGTCCGATGCATATTTTTTAGGTCGAAATTGCTGTTTTTTAAATCGCTTAACCCTTTGCGGCGCAAGACAATTCGGATCATTTAAATTATACTGCCACCGGAATTAATGAACTAAATTAAACTAAAAGGAATTTTAAATTTTAAAGTTTAAAAAACCGGCCTTTTCAGATATGTTAAAAACGTAAATTTATGCTAAAATATTTCTGGGATGAATTCTTGCAGCTTGTTCTTAAATTATGCGTCCTCGCAGCGGGGACAGCGCGCGTTAAGGGGTTAAACGAATTTTGTGTCATTCAAGAGGTATCACTTTTGGCTTCACAAATTTCTCCAGTAGCTACTGTGGCTCTGACACCTCGATTAAACGCAAAAAGCAGAAGCTGTCGAAAATGCTTTTTTTCGTCGACTTGACATTGTAAATTAATAACCATAAAAGAATAAAAAGTATATCAACACAAAAAAGTAAACACGTTGTTTTTTAGAGCACATAATTCGCTTTCGAATAACATAAAACGCATTGCCTAAACATTTTATTTTCCATGCAAAATATTCCCATAAAAAAAGAAAAACAAATATTTTTGAGCCTGTCCAATTGTTATCTTCGACACTAGCATTTTTCCACTCACTATCCCTAACATCAGATCTACTCCCCAGTAAATCCTGAGGATGTATCTGGGATGTTCTCTTATACTTATGATTTTCTGAAAAAGTCTTGAGGAGAAAATGTGATGTGAAGTACTAAAAGAATTATTTCGAAAAAGAGTCTCTCGGAAAATTGTTATTTATTTATTTGTTTGTAAAATTAGCTTTAACACCAAAGAGTTTTATAAGTCTGAAAAGATAGTTAATATAGAGAGGTTAATACTAACAACGGTCCAGAATACATTAAATCAAGGTAGCTACAGACTTGCATACTTGCCAACATACTAATTAATATTCCATAGTATTGTTAGCCCCGTTTTCTTTTTCACATCAGTATCCTTTTAGAGTGTTTTTCTTCCTATTAAATCGTAATTGCATTTGGAGAATATCACTCAAAAAATTTATTGGTGTAAAAAAAAAAGGGCGGGACTAACAACACTGTGTAATATTATTTAGGATGATGGCAAGTATGGACTTGCCTTTTTTTCCCCTTGATTCTTCCACCGTTATATTTATATGATAATTTTTAAATTAATTAATCGTGAAAACATAGTACTAAAAATTCCGAAAAAAAAAAAAAAAAAATACTGATGGAAGAATTAGGGAAAAAATATTACGTCTAACCACCCTGTAAAATGTTTGACAGTACTCCCCCACACTGAAATATTTTCAACCCCACCACTCTATGCCCCCACTAGCATGAGATATTTTCAAATTCTGGTAGATAATACAGATATGAACATTTTGACATCCATCATGTAAAATTTCTGACTATAGTATCATAGACTAAAAATATAATTACGAAAAATTAACTTTTTTGCGAAAATTTGATCTTGTGTTTGTAAATTTAACTATAAACAAAATTACACTTTACTGGGATATTTAATATACAGCATGCTTGCCAAAATCCTAATTAATATTTTGTAAAGTTGTTAGTCCCACCTTTTTCCTCACACCAGTAAAATTTTAGAGTAATATTCTCTACAGTCATGTTGTGAGGAAAATGAAATATGTTGAATAACTTTTTAAATAAAAAGGGTCTTATGCTAAATATAACTCTACAAACGGAAAATTTTACGTGACCCACAAGCAAAGTGTTAATATTTGATTTTTTTTTTTTTTTTCTCTCATACCACTTTTCCTGAGGGATTTTTTTTTTTTCATATTTAACCCTTAACGCTCGGCACACTTTCCCATATCTGCCAATATTTTAATTTATTCCGGAGTATTTTTAGCCCCGCCTCTACTTCGCACCACTTAATTTATAGAATTTTTCCACCAATACATAACTTCGATAACATAAAAAGAAATTACTCTTAAATAAAAAGTGGTACGATTTAGAGGCGGGGCTAAAAATACTCCGGAATAAATTAAAATATTGGCAGCTATGCTTTCCTATTTTGAACAGTAAGACACGCCTTTTGGCGTTCCTTTAAAACGTCACACGTATAGTTTCCAACTTACTACCTTTTGGCTACCGAAATATTGTAATAATTTGTTTTATTTTACTTCATCATTAAATAAAATAAATCTTTCTGTTAAAATTTTCCGGTAACCGAAAGGTAGCCTATAGTTACACGTTTTAGAAAAATAACATTTCATTTGCAGAGGAACACCTTAAGGCATGCTCAATTTTTTAATCTCCCCTCAGAAGAGACATACTAGTGATAAGGGTTAATCGTAACTACACATCGCATACTTGCCAACGTTTGTAGTGTTGCTTGTCTTGCCCCTTTTTTTCACACCAGTAATTTTTTTGGTGTAATATTCAGCTAATGCAATTACGTTTAAATAAGACGAAAAATACCCTAAAAAGATACTTGTTTGAAAAAGAAGGCGGGGCTAACAATACTACGGAATATTAATTAGTATGTTGGCAAGTATGACATCTGAGACATTTCACAACTAATAAAATTGTGAAAAATAGCAGATACTAACAGTACTCCGAAAAAAAATTAAAAAGCTGGCATGACTGCATGTGGAAATTTTCAGAGTATGCAGAGTATTTTGCAGCAAAAAATGTGTACGTTAATCTATACCTAATGGATTTTTTATTTTTTTATTTTGTATGTACTGATACTGCATGAATTTTTGTATTTTAAATTAACCCTTTCACTACCGCATGTTTTTGTCTTTTTAACAGTAAGCTCCGCCTGTGGGCGTTATTCTTGTATATTACATTATTTTAAATCAATATTTTCTGTATTCATATTTATAATATAAATGAATATACAGTATAATTATACTCTTTCTAATCAAAGTATTTGTCTCCATAGTGCAAAAGTTGCAAAAATGTGAATATTGGGTATATTGTTAAGAAATAATGTAACCTATTTAACCTAAAGAAACTCCCCTGGCGGAGTTACAGATTTTAAAATGGCGTGAATTCACGTCAGCGGTCGCGAAAGTGTTAAACAGAAATCCTGTCACCGAACTTTTAGTATACTATGATTTCACCCTATCCTTCCGGACTCATACGTAAAATATACAAAGAGAGCATTTATGATAACAACCCCCCTCCTTTTATTTAATGTAATTTTGGTTGGTTGGTTGGGTTTTTTTACGTCGCACTAGTGCTGCGCAATGGGCAATCTAATGTAATTTTGAAAAGAAATGAGCAAAAGTAATAAAATATTTCGAAATATTAATTTTCTCTCTTGTTTATATTGTGCATCTATTTGTTTACTATATTTTTTTATTAAGAATAAAGGTTTGGGGCGGTGTCGCCAGATTTTGCAAGTTTTTTATTCAATAGTCACCAATAATCTTGAGAAGTTATATTTATCAATAATCTTCGAAGTCTCTAGGCAACCGTTAAAATTAAAATTTAATGGTGGTTATTGAATAAAATAAGTCACCAAATCTGGCAACATAGCCAACAACATCCCCGTTATATAAATCGAATATCACTACTCAAAATTATTAGTGGTAGTTGAATAAAAAAGTCGCAAAATTTGACAACACTGTTTAGAGTTTTCAGCGCTAGGACCGGCAAAGGGTTAATCTATAAAAATCCCCCCCCCCAAAAAAAAAAAATAAAATAAATAAATAAATAAAATAAAATAAGCAAAGTTATTTATAAATAACAAACTGCTTATTCTCTCATTCAGTCAAATTTGAATTCTTTTTAACATTTTCCAAAGAGTTGAAGAGTATTTTTTTCGATAAAACGTATAAGTTTGTAGTAAATGGAAAATTATAGTATACATGGAATTAAAGTGAATCGAAGCTGTTTTTACAATTTTTGCAAACTTGTGATTTTTTTTTTTTTTTTTTTAAGTATTATTACCTGAATTTATAAATTTATGAATTAAATTACCTGTTTTGATGTGCTAGGCGAATTTTCCGAAACCCTTTTAAAAACCAAAAAAAATTCTTTTACATCTTAAAGAGTACATTGCACCTGAAACAATTTCTTTCTTTCTTTTTTAACTTTTGTTCATTATATTAAAACACAAAATAAAAAGTTCTCTAGAATAGAGCCCGCTTTAAGATCGCTCAAAAAGTTTTCGGAAAACTTCCTGATTGTAAAACTTTGTTGCTTTGAGAGTGAGGCACTAGATGTGATCCATCTTCTCGCGGTAGAAATTTGGCAGACCCCGAATGTGTGAGAGATCTCTATAAGATATCGCTCCGAAATACGTCTGATTTTCAGCGGCTCGTAACGTACTTTTTTTTTTTTCAATCTGTGCTGCTTGATTTTACAGGTACTCTTAAAAAGAAAGTTGTCTTGGAAAAATACATTTTAAACAATATACATAAACGTATATTTACAAAAGAATTTTTTGTGCCTTAACCCTTTGCGGCGAAAGGTAATTCGGATCATTTAAATTACACTGCAACCGGAATTCACGAAAAAAATTAAAATAAAAGAAATTTTAATTTTTTAGGTTCAAAATAAATAAATAAATAAAAACAGCCTTTTCTGCTACGTTATAAACGTAAATTTTTGCAAAAAATTTCCGGGATGAATTTTTGCAGTCGGAACTTAATGATTGCGTCCTCGCAACAAGGACAGCGCGCAACGAAGGGTTAAGAGTGAATTTTAGAAAATTTAGTTGAACACAGTTTATACTTGTCTCATTTATAGATACTAGCAGGCTACGCCCGCTTCGCTGGCCACTATATTTAAATGAATCTCCAAAAAATTTGGATAATTATTTATTTTTCACATCACATTATAAATAAAAACTAAAATAATTACATTGGAATCGCTCTAGACCTCGCATCGGGTACTCGCTGACTACGGCAGCTCTTTCTCTGCCCGCACTGTATCGGGAGCAGGTTCCCACTGCCTGCAGAAATATCTTTCCTATGTATTTCAATATGGGTATTTATTGACGATAGGTGGGTCTGCCATTATTTAAGAACTACGATTTTAAAGATAACTGTATCTCAGCGTCTATTAAATATTTTAGTTTAACCAAGTATTTTATTGCTCATGCTATTTACACTGTATTACAATTTGATTCCGACCAATGTAATAAAATAAAATAAAAAGTAGATTTTCTTTTAGAAGGAATTAAATACATAAAAAACAAATAAATTCCAATCAGTTTAATCCTTTCTACTATATACTACCATTATTTCCTGACAAATACTATAAATTAGAAAAAAAAAAAAAAAAACTTTTAAAGAAATTAAATTAACAAATGAAAAATAATTGTTGTTATACTACAAAAATTATACATAAACATAACTGTTATAAATACGTTTTTAAATTTTAAATTTATTATATTTAATTTTTTCTACTGCATTACCATTTTATTTTCAATAAATATAATAAATTAAAAAGAGAAAAAAGATTCGCCCTCAAATAAATGTATTAAATAAAAAATAAATTGCATAATATAGCCGTTGCTAAGATACGCAGACGATTACAATCGAAGAATAAATTCATGAAAAATGAAACATAAAAGCCAATGTTTAAAATCGAAAAAACATTAATTTAAAAAATTCAGATTCGAAATTCGAAAAAATCTCGATGAGGTGCACACCTGCAGGGTCCCAGGTACCTATATGCCAAATTTGGAAGCTCTGCGATCAGTAGTGTGTAGTATTGTTCATGTTTAGATAAATGTATTTATTTTCCTGTTGGAAAAAACAATAAACTCGTATTTTTTTTTTTTTTTTTTTTTTGGCAACAATTAAATTACGGATTAAATTTAAATGGCTAATTTTTTGCTATTATTAGCTTATTATTTTCATATTTTTATTAATTAAACGAAAACTAAACAGAAATTCGAAATTCTGACTTCGATGTGCACAATGATCCTTCGGGGGGCACCTTTGTGTTAAATCTCGTGACTGTCCGAGCTACCGTTTTCGAGAACAGTGAAATATATATACAAATATTGCTCACTTAATAGTATAAGATTTTACGTTCATACATCCCTTTATTATAGCCCATTTTAACGGTGCATTCAACGATTTTTTATTTTTTATTTTTTGTTTTTTAAGTACGACAGATCATACTATTTCTTTTAGACAGCGATTTTTCCGTCATTACCAATTTTTATCTATCACTTTAACCCTTTGTGGCTCAAGGTAATTAAGATAATTTAAATTACATTGCCACCGGAATTTACGAACAAAATTAAAATAAAAGAAATTGACGACGATTTCTACTTATGAAAAATCGCCCTGTAGAAATGAAACATCTTTAGTATAGAATCTCTTGCCTAAATTTGAAATTTGGCACCGAAGTCGTTCGGACGTTTCTGGCCAAGATTTTTTACTTTCGCAAATGCAATACCCATCTTAATTCATCACCAAAATGGCAACAAAAATTTAAAGCCGACTTGGGATTCCTCTGTGCTAAAACTAGATAAAGAAATTTTAAGAAATAAATATAATAAGTGATGCTAGGGAATGAAAGACAGTTACTGCATGCTTTTATATGGGAGATTGCTTGGATATAATTAAAGACTAGGAACTAAAACATAATGAGTTACTGCTAAGGGGGCGGTGGGGGGGGGGAATCCAAAGTTTCTGCCTTAAAAACTACAAGCAATTTTTTTTTTTTTTTTTTTTGCTTAAATCTATCGAAAACATGAACACGCAAGGCTTCAAAAAATTTATTATCTACTCCGTAAATTGTTTTGTGCTTCCATATAATGATGAAATTTATAGTAATATGCATACCTGCCAACATTCTGATTAATATTTCATAGCGTTGTTCAGGGCTGTCACCAGTGACTTTTTTTTTATTCTTTTCATACCACATATTTCCAAAAAAAAAAAAAAACTAAAATTAATAATAGATTTTAGCGGGTATATTTGAACTTTGCCTGCATACGCTTATTACAAATTTTACGTTATTGAAACAATGGCACAAAGAACATTAGAAAAAAGTAGCCTGTAGCAGCCCCTGATTGTGAGTACCTGCCCCTTTTTCCACATCATTTCATTTTTAGAGTAATTTTCTCCAAATGTAATTACGATTAAATAATGAATATATATATATATATATAAATATATATATGACTGATGGGAAAAACAAATGGGGACTAATAGTACTACGAAATATTAATTAGAATGTTGGCATGTGTGGATACAGTAAAAAATGATTAATATTTTTATATACATACTTGACAACCATCTCATGATAAACTGGGCAATTTTTAATACCCGCCTTTTTATTCGTCCTTTTTTAGAGTAATTTTATTCCAATTTAATCGTGACAACATTTGGAGAGAAGTTCTCTAAAAAGAAAGTGGTGTGAGAAAAAGTGCGTTAACAATTGTATGGTTATTAATGAGATGATTGGCAAGTATGTATATAAATCAGAGTTTAAAAAAAAAACCTCGTCTGAACTTAATTCGAAATATGTTGCTTTATATAATACTTATACATGGTTCGTACAATCCTTAAATTTTCTTGATTTTCTGCACCTCTAATAATATATAGCAATGTTTGAAACAAAAATGTTTAAAACTTAAAAGTAAATATATTGTACAAAAGTACTGCTGGAAAAGTTATTAAAAAAAGGTATCTCTGTACAAAATATGTTATAAATAGATCTGTCAATTATGCTAATTTATCCATAATAGCGTTAGGCTCCGCCTTTTTTGCACACCAGTAAATTTGTTGAGTAATATTCAGGAATGTACACTCACGATTAAATAAAAGGACTATTACTCTACAGATATACTGGTGAGAAAAAAAAAAGCGGCGAATAACATTATTGCGGATAAATTAGCAGAATGGGCAAGTCTAGTAATAGATAATCAGCATTTCAAATGCCTATATTAACATACTTGCCAACGTAAACCGGAATATTGTTAGTCCCACCCTTTTCCGCCTAATTTTTTACACCATTTTTTTTTTCTTTTTTTTTTTTTTTTTAGAGTACTTTTTATTTATTTATTTAATTGTAAATATATTTGAAGAGAATTACTCTAAAAATTAAGTGGTGTACAAAAAGGGGCGGGAACTAACAATCTTCCGGGTTAGGTTGGCAAGTATGTATTAAAGATATTTTTGTATTGAAATGCCTAGCTGCATGGATATTAATCCAGAGTTGCCAAGTTTCTTAATTTATCTCGGAGCATTTTTAGTCCTACTTTTTTCATTCCATTTTTATAATAAGAATATATATTTTTTATTTTATCTTAGTTATATATTACGGAAAATTATTTTACAAATTACGTGTTGTAAATAAAGGCATGTCTAAAAGTGCTCAAGAATAACTTAAGGAATTTGGCAATTCTGATTAATCCAGTTTTGCCAACATTGTAATTTATTCCGAAGCATCTTTATTCCCGCCATTATTTCGTACCACTTTTATTTTAAGAGTAATTTTTTTTTACTTTCTCTTAGTTATATACTGAGAAAATCATTCTATAAGTAAAGTGGTGATAAATAAAGGCGAGGTCTAAAAATGTTCCGGAATAAATTAAAATGCTGACAACTATGATTAATCCAGAGTTCGAAATCTCTGCCATTTTTTCAGGACTTTTACAATAATGAGGAATATTCACTTTTTTATTTTACCACTATTTTTATACAGAAATCACTACCATATTTTTCATAGCAATGTGTCGTAATTAAATAGGATAAAATTTGTTGCATAAAAAGACTGGTACCTTAAAAGTTGGATATTTCTCACCCTTGAAAGTGTCCTGTTAAAACTGTCATGTAAAAATTGCATTCGAATAGAATTATATTATGCAGCATTACAAACAATTGCCCGGGGAATTATTGATTTATATATATATATATATATATATATATATATATATATATATAGCAGGGATCGTACTCTCCGCCTTTTTTTTTTTTTTTAGGACACTCTCAGAGATAATAAATTTCTGCCTTTTTGACCACCACTAATTTCAAACAGAAAATTTCGGGGTATATTTATAGTAACGTGCCCTGATTATACAAGGTAGATATTATTGTATAAAAATAGTGGTAACAATGAACATCTGAAATTCTCATTCCTGAGAGTGTCCTGAAAAAAGGGCGGAGAGTAGGACCCCTATATAATAATTATAAGATTTTTTTTTTTTAAGAATAGAGCTTTAGAGCCAAATCATTTTTCGTTATTTTTATTATAAGGTATTTTCCCCACTATGCTGTCTCAACCTTGTTTTGGGTAGGGGCTTGTGTGCATCAGTGACCCGGAGAGCTATGCCTGCGGTAGCATAGCTACTGGTAGGGTCTCCCAAGCCGGATTGGTCGAAGGGTAGGTGCCAGACTAAATGGATACCCTGGTCCTCCAGGTTGGGAGTTATGACAATAAGCCTGCACCCTATATTTATGTTAAAAAATCTCGCACGCAACAAGAATCTATGGGAATAATAAACCGGATGCTATTCACGATTAACGACGTAGGCTACGAAAAAGTACATTGATTATTGTTTCTTCGATTAGATTCGTCTATTAGGTATATCAAATATTTTTTCGCAAAATTATTGGTGAATATTGAATAAAAAAGCCGCTGTCTAACAACACTAGTTTAGGGCAGGGTTGCCAAATTTGGCTTTTTTTTATTCAATAGTCACCAATAATTTTGAGAAGTGACATTTGATATACATAATACATTATCAATCTTCGAAGTGATTAGTCACACGTTACAAATAAAAATTATTGGTGACTATTGAATAAAAAAAGACAAAATTTGGCAACCCTGGTTTAGGGTGTAGTTCCATTCTTTTATTTTGCACATTAAGACTTAATAGATCAAGATGTACAACTAAAAGTGGATTCTATATCACTGAAACATCTTTGTCTGAACTGGGATTCTAATCCTCCGCCTGACAACTGAACTTTAATAATCAGGAGAAAATTCACTATAACCTATGAAATTGGCATCTTCTTTCAATATGTTTACTGTTGAAATAGTTTTAACAATGACTATTATTCAGGGGTCGTCAAAGCCCAATCAAGTCAAAATTAGGACCAGGGCTTGACGCGCCTTTAGGCTCCCTATTTATAATTTTCTCCATGATTTTTACCACTGCTTGTAAAAAAAAAAAAAAAAAAAAAAAAAAAAAAGCAATAAATTTCCTACTATTTTATCCCAAATTCAGTGTTGCCAGACTTCGTGACATATTTTATTCAGTATACACCAATAATTTTGAGAAGTAATAGTTGATATACATAATAAACGATTAAACTTGGAAGTGATTAGGCAACTGTTACAATTAAAATTTAGAGGTGAATGTTGAATAAAAAAGCTGCAAAATCTGGCAACACTGCCCAAAATACATATATTTGAGTAAAATATTACCACCAATGTAAAACTTTTCATTTTCCTATCAAAAACAAAATTTCCATGAAGTGTTATTTTGAAGAGCATGTTTGTATATTTTAAATTAAATTTTTTTTAACTTTAAAGAAAAATTTGGACCCCCCATGTCATGGACCCCTGGGCCACCGCCCAGTCGGTCTGCGCGTTAATCAGGTCCTGGGTGGTCGTAATCTCCACCTTTTTTGAGGTTACTTTTAGGCTTGAAAAAGTTACGACATTTTCTCTACCACTATTTTAATACAATAGTATCTGTACCAGACTTTCCAACTTGCCGGATTTTTGTATACCAGTAAAATTTTGTAGAAATATGTTCTTTATATCTTAGCGAGAAGTCTGTGATTAAATTAGCCGACAATAACTTTAAAGGAATTGTAGTATTAGTTTGCCGGAATAATGGTTGGCAGCTCTGCTATCCTATTTAATCACGACACGCATTTCTATAAAAAAAACGATAAAGATTTCTGTAAAAATATAGTGGTAGAAAGTAAGACGAAAATTTAGCTATTTGGTTACAGAAAATAATTTTGTCGTCGATTGCAAACATGTGGAACTATTTCGCAGCTGATAAAAAATAAGAAGAAATTAACCTCAGCTAATAACTATAATGGGCAATTATTTCAACGTTAATCGCAGCAAAATTCACTTTTTAAAAAGCTGATTTTCGGAATAAGTGATTATTTCATCGAAAATCAACAAAATGCTTTCTGTATTGGCATCTAATTTCTGATACATGCCTTATGTTTAGGCACGTTTTCCAAAATGCATTATCATTTCGCTGTTATTTGTTTAATTTATGTTTATCGGACGAAATACGCAATTTTTCTATAGTTGATTAATGAAATTTATAATTATGAAACTCATTAGAAAAAAAAAAAAAAAAAAAAGAAAGAAAGAAAGAAAGAAACATGTAGCGAGTAATATAATTTTTTAAATCACCACTTTATTTGATTTAGTCATCATGTGGCAAGTGGCATATGGTTTTTTTATTATTATTATTATTTAATTATTTAACCTGGAATTTTACAGCTTCTTTAACAAACCTGCCAACATCCCAACTATGGATCGAAAATTTTAGTATACGCCCCTTTTTCCACAAAACTTTATTTATAGAGTAATTCTCTCCAAATGTAAAGTAAAGTAATGTCTCCAAAAGTAATGTCTCCAAATGTATTCTCTCCATAAGTATAAAATTACTGAAAAAAAAAAAAACCTGGTGTGAAATAATGGCGAATACAAAAAAATCTTCTGATTATTAATGAGATGGTTAGTAGGTATGCTTTAAGAATCTACGCATAAAATACACAGCATTTACGATTACTGACTACAATGTTCTACAAAATTATATTTTGTAGAACTACTATATTTTTCCAAAATAAACAGAGCAAAAAATGCAAAACTCTTTAAATTGATAATTTTCTTTCGGAGTTCCTTCCAGTGAGCTTGAAATACCTTATTATATTATTATTTTTTGCATCCTTAAGGATCTCTGTCTAAAACACACATCCGCGACTTTTACGACTCTAGCCAATTAGACAAAGATTCAGCCTCATAAAAAGAAGTGTTACATCTGTAGAGAAATAAATAAACACTTAAAAAAAGTAAAAAAAAAAGAAGTTTCGTTTTCTTATATTATGCATCTGTATATCTTTTTTTTTTTCGCTTTTCTTTCTTTCTTTCACAGAGGTATGACGAATGACGTCTGATCGTCTGTCATGTCGGAAGAGTTGAGAATCTATTTCTGAGATTTAGTGGGGGGCGTGGGTGTTGACGTTCCGTCGTCTGCCTTTGCATTTTGGCCCTGCTTACTGTCTGTCACCGTTTAAATTAGTGTAGTAGACGATGTTCGAAATAAAGTCGTTTACCTACTATATCTCTGTCATACGGAGTTGTTCCGATTAAAAGAAATATTTCCATTTTACATATCATCACCTTCTTTGACGAGCCGCTTGTAAAAAGCATCATAAGTGTTTATGATTGCTATTAAGTGTGACCGCGAGAACAGCCTAAACACTTTCTAAAGATGAAACGCTTTGAGTACTTTCTCGATTTATAGAAGCACTCAATACAATATATCTATCGTGCAGACCTGTTCAGATTAAAAAAAAAAAAAAAATCCTTTTGCCACTTTTTTTTGATGAACTATATGAAGAAAGTATCATAAGTATTTAAATTATGAACGCTATAATATATGACTGTAAGAACAGCCTAAACATTTTCAAACAGTAAAACACTTTGAGTATTTTCTTGATTTATAAAAGTACTGAGTGGAATACATCGTTCACACAAAAATTTTCAATTAAAATAAATTAAATGAATTATTTTCATTTTGCCACTTTCCGTCGCGAGCTGCATGGAAAAAAAAATCACCATAAGTCTTTAGATATATTAATGCTAATTTGTGTGACCACAAGAACTGTCTAAACACTTTCTAAAAGTGAATCACTTTTAGAACTTTCTCAGTTTATAGAAGGAACGACTACGATATCTGTATAACATAAATTAGTTCAGTTAAAAGAAAAAAAAAAAAAAAGATATTTTGCCACTTTTTTTGGGGGAACTACATAAGTGTTTAAATTCTAAGTGTGACCCCCGACAATACCCGAAATCCTTTTTAAATGTAAAGTACTTTGAGTAATTCCTTGAATTGTAAAAGTACCGAGCAGAATACATCTTTCACACAAAGTTGTTCAGTTAAAATTAAAAAATAATTTTTTTGTCTTTTATTTAAGTATTTTCTTTCACGAGCTGCATAGAATAAGCATCACAACTACTTACCAAGAAACCATCCCAATAGTGTAATAATAAAATTCAATTAAATTATGTTCATTTGAGAGGGCATATTATAACGTGATTTTTGGAGCATAAACTGTTAGCCCTCGTAAGCCCGTTCTCGAGAAATCTATATTTAACACTTTCGCGACCACCGACGTCGATTCACGTCATTTGAAAATCTGTAACTCCGCCAGTGTGTGCTTCTTTTGCAATTTGCATGTTATTTATTTCTTAACCCCTTAACGCGCGCTGTTCTCGCTGCGAGGACGCAAAATTTAAGATTCACCTGCAAAAATTCATCTCGGAAATTTTTTAGGAAAAATTTACGTTTATAACACATTAGAAAAGGCCGGGTTTTTTAACCTTAAAATTTAAAATTTCTTATAGTTTAATTTAGTTCACGAATTCCGGTGGCAGTATAATTTAAATGATCCGAATTCTCTTGCGCCGCAAAGGGTTAACGCGCGCTGTCCTCGCTGCGAAGACGTAAAATTTAAGATCCAGCTGCAAAAATTCATCCCGGAAATTTTTTAGCAAAAATTCACGTTTACAACATATCAGAAAAGGCCTGTTTTTTAAACATTAAAATTTAAAATTTCATTTAGTTTAATTTAGTTCTTGAATTGCGGTGGCAGTATAATTTAAATGTTTCAAATTATGCATAATTATAATATGTATCCATTTGTAATATGAATCTGAATACAGAAAATTTTGTTCTGAAATATTGTAACTTGGGAGAATAATGCCCACTGGTGGACCTGACTGTCAAAAAGACGGAAACATGCGGTCGCGAAAGTGTTAAGTTTGAGTAAAAATGTAGTAATCTGAAAGAAGTAGGAGGAGTCCTTTGAAAACCTGCCAGAAACCTGACTTTTATCAATTTTCAGTTTCTATTTTAGCGAATTTTTAGACATTATATCTCGATTGAATATACCTCAAAACTGAAATGGGCAACTGATTATTCCATCAAAAAACACATTTGACTATGCTCTTTCGATTTCTGCTTGTTTTGAATTTTATTCATTATTTCAGTAAGGCGTGGTGTTATCGATTCTTGGTGGTTGCACGATTATTAACGAACTTTCAAAAATTATACCTCTTAAACGAGCTGACGACTATTGTTTTATGCGTCAAAATAAATATTTATATATGCTCTTTCGATTAATGCTTGTTTGGATATATATATATATATATATATATATATTTTTTTTTTTTTTTTTTTTTTTATGATTGCACTATGGGATGGTTTCCTGTTTTTTTTTGGAATATTGTTAAATGTGACGATGAGACCTTCTTAAACACTTTCGGTTTTAGAACTTTTTCGGAAAAAAAAGTTGTTTGATTAAAGGAAGATAAAAGAATTATTTCCTTTTGCTACGTTCTTTGACGAGCAAATGATATTTTAAAAATGTCCTCAAAAATAGGGCGGGGAGTTCAACAACTGAAAATTTCAATCCCTTAGCGTTTAGAACCTTGGAAAGGGTGAACGATTCAAACATTTATCAAAAAGCATCCTAAAGTTGTGTTACGATAATAAAAGTTTGTAACGTTTTTGCAACATAACTCAAACATTTTCTACTATGAGGAAAAGAAATTGACATTCAAAGCTACTTTACGACCTCTATAAAATAATCCAACAGTGGTCTAAAACTGACATTATTATACCAAGAAAAAATCATACCTGCCAACATCCTAATTAATATTTCGTAATATTGTTAATACCCGCCTCTTTTTTTTTTTTTTTTTTTTTTTTTTTTAACACTTCACACCACTTTACCTTTAGAGTAATTATCTCCAAATGCAATTATGATTAAATAAAAAGGAGAATTCTCTGCAGAGACTGGTGTGGAAGAAAAGGTGGGAACTAATAATACTACGGAATATTAAATAGATGTTAACATAGGTATCAGAGCTTGATGTCTCCACCCCTTTTTTCAGAATACTTTTAAAAATAAGAAATTTCCGTCTTTATTGATACCACTATTTTGAAAGTGTCCTGATCAAATAGGATAGAAATTATTTTACAAAAGTAGTAGTAGAAAACAGATAGAAATTTCTCGTCTCTCAAAGTGTCCTGAAAATAGGGCGGAGTCTTCGAACTCTGAGAAAGTATAAAAGTTTATTTTTAAGAAGAATAACAGCCAGAATTTATCATCAAGAATAGAAGATATCAGAAAAATATAAATTGTCTCAAACTCTCTATGCATAAAAGTTAACCATAAAAATTATTTCCATAATATGGGAATTATTTTTTGTACGTTAGGGGCTTCATATTTAGTTTAGCATAGTTGCCCCATCCTAATTAATAATCCGGAGTATTGTCAGCACCCGCAGTTTTTTTTTTTGTCACACCAATGCTTTTTTAGAGTATTTTTCTTCTTATTTTATCATAAATCAGAGTTCCCAACTTTTATAATTTATTCACGATTCACGAACATTTTTAGCGCCACCTCCTTTTTTACACCAGAAATTTTGTAGATTATTTCTCTTTAATATGTGACAACAATTAAATAAGAAGAAATTCTTTTTTCAAAATTTCTGATACGAAAAAGAGGCGGGGCTAAAAATGCTCGTGAATAAATTATAAAAGTGGGAAACACTGTCATAAATACATACTTGCCAACCTAACCCGGAAGATTGTTAGTTCCCGCTCCTTTTTGTACACCGCTTAATTTTTAGAGCAATTCTCTTCAAATATATTTACGATTAACACTTTCACGACCGCATACTTCTGTGTTTTTGACAATAAGATCAGCCTGTGGGCGTTATCCTCTCAAGTTGCAATATTTCAGAACAAAATTTTCTGTATTCACATTTATATTACAAATGAATATACATTATAATTATATTCTTTTTAATCAAAATATTTGTATCTATTGTATATTTGATTGTAAAAATACGAATATTGGGTACATTCTTAAGACAAAAATAACATACAAATTGAGTAAAGAAACACCCACTGGTGGAGTTAAAGATTTTCAAATGACGTGAATGTACGACAGCGGTCGCGAAAATGTTAAATAAAAAGAAAAATACTCTAAAAAAAAAAAAAAAAAAAAAAACACTGGTGTGCAAAAAAAATAGGAGGAAAGGGGCGGATTTAACAATCTTCTGGGCGGTTAGGTTGTCAAGTACGATTTTAAATTTATTCGAAAAGAATTACTCTAAAAATTACGCAGTGTGGAAAAAGGGCTGGTAGTAACAGTACTCTGGATTATGTTGGCAGCTATGGTTTAGCATTGCACTTTCAGAAACAGATAACAGAAATAAGTAAAAAAATAATTTAATTACTAAAAGTTCAATATCTAGTACGATAAAATAAATTTATCAAAATCTGTACGTCTTTATATGATAAGTTCAGATATTTTCAGATATGCCGAAAAACTAAAACAAAACAATGATGCAATTTGGAGAATTGTTTGTAAATTTATTATCTTTTTTTATTTATGTTTTTAAAAGGTCTTTAATTCTATTGATTAAATCATACTTGCCAACATACTAATTAATATTCTGTAGTATTGTTAGCCCCGCCTTCTTTTTCACACCAGTATCTTTGAAGAGTATTTTTCTTGCGTAATTGCATTTGGAGAATATTACTCTAAAAATTTACTGGCGCGAAAAAAAAAAAAAAAAAAGGCGGGACTAGCAACACTACTGAATATTAATTAGGATGTTGGCAAGTATGGATTAAATATATAAAATGTTAAAGATGTATTAATTAACTTTCTGAATGCTCAGAGATAAATTAGAAATTTTTGGCATATCTGTAATTTTTGCTTTTATGAATTTTTCTGTTCAGTATTTCTTAGAATATTTTGCGTGTAATAGCACCACCTCTTTCACCACTTAAAATCATTATACTTTTGGCTTTGATTCAAAGTACAAACGTTCACTCAATTCGTTCTACGCATTTCAGGTGACTTATTCATCTTGACATATTTTCTGCTAATATATCTCAAAATGTGTAATATATATACATATAATCCAGTATAAACAATCATTAATCATTACGACTATTTTTGCGTTTTTAACTATTTATCTTACTCCACCTCCCTTTTTCCCACACACACATACCATCCGCCAATGCATAAACAGTAAAATTAAGTTTAAATAATAATAAATAATTCAATATATTTAAAGTTCATTTTTATTTAATTAGAGCATTACTGGAACGAAAAGTAAAATAATCCAGGGTCTAATAAAAAAAATCTTGATCTCCATCTTGACATATTTTCTGCTAATATATCTCAAAATGTGTAACATATATACATATAATCCAGTATAAACAATCATTAATCATTACGACTATTTTTGCGTTTTTAACTATTTATCTTACTCCACCTCCCTTTTTCCCACACACACATACCATCCGCCAATGCATAAACAGTAAAATTAAGTTTAAATGATAATAAATAATTCAATATACTTAAAATTCATTTTTAATTAATTAGAGCATTACTGGAACGAAAAGTAAAATAATCCAGGGTCTAATAAAAAAATCTCAACACCATACCATAATTTATCTAAACATTTTTATATATATGATGAGTATCATATCCGTCACTAAATGAAGATTTGAGAATGATCATCTAAAATGAAAAAAGAACAGGATCTTTGGACGATTAAAAATATCAACAGTCTGGCGCCGCCGAAATTGATCATGACATTAAATCATAATTTATATAAATATGTCGGTGTCGCCAAATGATATTCTTTTACAGAAATTGGATAATGTGCATTTGTAGAGGAAAAAAATAAAAAACTTTTCAATGACAGAAAGTTATGAATTACCGGTTCTAACTTACAATTTAACAGAATATCTTATAAAAAAATATTTTTTCAGGATATACACACATTTTCTTTTATATACATATAAATGCGAGGAAAATTATTAACGGATTTTTTTGTATTGATGGATCATTTTTTGTATTTACGTTATGATTTTTTGAGAATGTTGCGGTAAGATTTAGTGTATTTTTTGCTGCATTTCTGCAATGGGCTTTGTTTGGATCTTTTGAATTGAGTTTTATTTGAATCTAAAATGTACAGTTGCGTTGTCTGTACATTTATTGTGGCCGTTTGGCATTGAGCCATGTCTTATTATTTTGAATCGGATTGGATTTGAACCCGACCCACTCTTTGAATCTGGTTAACGGTACATTTTTGGGCACTTTAACATCAGGTTGTATTTTAGTTCTTTTTTTTTTTTTTTTTTTCTTTTTGGTAATAAAATTGCAGTAAGCATGATATATATATATATATATATATATATATATATAATATAAAAACTATTATTATTATTATTATTATTATTTTATGAAGATATTTTTTATTTGAAACTTAATATGCATGTGCATATAATATTTTACTCGTTAAAATGTAAAACTGATATTTAACATTTGTAGTTAATTTAAAAAAAATTGTCTTTTTTCTGAAATTCTGTAGTAAATTTGAGTTGAGGAAAATTAGTTTTTCGGGTTTGAACCGGGTTTCAAATGACAGAAACTTATACTATCGGATTAAAATAAATTTCTTTTATTCAGTTTATTTTTTAAAAAGTTACATTTTTTCAATTTTCATATGGCGCCTCTAGACAAATTTTATCAATTAGAAAGATTTTATCCCCCCCCTCCACACACACACACACACACAAAAAAAAAAAAAAAAAAAAATCGTAATAATAACTGTATTTTTAAAACCAAATGAACAAGGATACAGAGGGGAAAAATTACTTACATCCTTTTTTCACATCACTTAAAATGTGAAAATGGGGATTGTACACAAAATGGTAATAGAAATTTTTAGGTCCAAAATGAAACGTATGTCAATATATATATATATATATATATACAGCCCGAAGCAGTTCTATATTTTTACTTGCATTTTATTATTTTACCACCACTTTAATCAATCAGTATACTTTTACATAAAAATTTAGCTTTAAAATCTTGGCAAAAAATGTATAAAAAAATAGTGATATAAAATAATAAAACACACGTGAAAATATAGGACCGCTGCAGACACTGTATATATATGCATATATACCCTCCAACATACTAATTAATATTCCGTAGTATTATTAGCGCCTCCTTCTTTTTCACACCAATATATTTTTTAGAGTGCTTTTCTTCTTATTTAATCGCAATTGCATTTGGAGAAGTGAAGGTGAAAGACACTCTTTCACGGAACTTTTTTGCCATTTTTGGCGTTCCTCAAGGCTCTAAATTTAGCCCTAAACTTTTCAACCTTTCTATTAATGACATGCTCCGCTGCCCTCATAACTCATTGGCTATTTTTGCAGACGATATATGTATTTTTGCATCTAGCATTAACAAACGTTATGCTATCTCGGCTATCTCCCGTCACCAATTCTTGTTAGATGGTTCAGCAAATGGAAAATAGCTCTCAATATTGGCAAAACTGAAGCTATTCTATTCCCACGTGGAAGAAATGCCATGACACCTGCAAATAGAGATAAGTATCCAATTAACTTCGGCGCCACCCCCCTACCTTGGTCAAACCACTGTAAATACCTTGGAGTTATTCTAAACCAAGGACTCACTTTCGAACAACACATTACCACTACGCGTAAGAAAAGCGGCTAAATCGAAATTGATGCCCCTAATTACTCGGAATAGTAAATTAAACACTAAAAATAAGATGCTCTTGTATAAGTCCTACTTACGACCCATTCTCACTTATGCATGTATGGTATGGTCATATGCTGCAAAATCCCATATCAAGTAACTCATTAGGGCACAAAACGCAACAATTCGGCAAATACTTGATATGCCATGGTATGTTCGAAATTTTCACATTTACAAGGATATTTCTACTCCAACTCTCAATAATATCATTCAGTACTTAAATGTACAATTTCATTTGGCTCTAGAATCCTTAGATAACCCAGCTTTAAACACACTAGCAGCGTATGACTATAACGATCCCATGAACAGACGCAGACCCAAAGCGGGCTTCGTTCTGAACTCCCGCCTTTAACCTTTTTGCTGTTTTACTCTATGTTACGTATTTTTTTCTCTTTCCTATCGCCTTCGGGCACTGACTTCTCCTCGGAGATTATACCCTGTGTTGTCCTGTGTTTGTTTATGTTAAGTTTGTCATTCTGTGTTTAAAAAATAATAATAATAAAAAAATAAAAAGACAATTAAAATTAAAAAAGTTGTTCCTAAAAAATGCAATAACATTCTTACTATCCTTAAACTTTCTATTATATTTTGTAATGCTATCCTTAACCTTCCTTATTTTATGTGTTTTTGTGCTTCCGGTTTTATGAATTCCATGTTTTCGTATTTATGTTTTGGTGTTCCTTCTATATTCCCCCCCCCCCTCTCTCCGTTGCAGTGACTGTGATTTTTAAGGACTCGCGCTTCGTTAGTTCCATCCTTAGACAGAGGAAGTGCTTCCATCCCACAGTATCTGAAGATCCGAAGATCATTTGGAGAATATTACTCTAAAAATTTATTGGTGAGAGAAAAAGAACGGGTCTAACAATACTACGGATTATTAATTAGGATGTTGGAGGGTATGTGCAGTGGTTGGAAAAACTACTTTTTTTTTGTAGTGAACTACAACTACAACTACTTTTTCACAAATGTAGTTAACTACAACTACAACTACTTTCTCTCAAATGTAGTTAACTACAACTACTTTTAAAAAGTAGTTACTACAAACTACTTTTTTAACTACTTTTCTCCCCCCCCCCCAAAAAAAAAAAAAAAAAACTATTGAAAATTAACATTTATTGCAATTTTGGTTATGTTACTACAATATTTTAAATTTTAATTAGTTTTTAACCACCAAATGTAA
Organism: Salticus scenicus; assembly: GCA_963930645.1. Classification (NCBI taxonomy): domain Eukaryota; kingdom Metazoa; phylum Arthropoda; class Arachnida; order Araneae; family Salticidae; genus Salticus; species Salticus scenicus. The sequence goes on from OZ005662.1 coordinate 42,445,685, forward strand.
ATAATCACTTCTTTTCAATTTATGTGCTTTATTATGCATTAGTTCAAAATTTAAATGCATGCTGACTACTTTTTCTTAAACGGATTTATATAGTATTTCTACATATTTTTATTCATTTTTAATCATATTTTTATTAATATTTTCATTTTTAATCATATTTTTATTCATTTTTAATAAGAGCTGCATCTCAAAATTTTCATCAATTAGGCAGGATATTTTGCAGCTAAGCACTTCAGATGCATGAGAGAAAAGTCTCTCAACTGAAGCACTTGATGGAACACCAGTATTTGTTTTTAAATGTGGCTGCTTCAAAAATTTCGAACTGCACAGTGATGCAGCAGGTTTCAGTGGTTCGCACAAAAATTTTTGAAGTTCATCTTGAAAATTTTCCTCATTTTTCAGTATGGAAAAATTAAAAAATCCGGAATAGTCATCCAGAGGCTGGATATCAGAAACATTACTGCAATTTGAGGGGAACATGATTTTTAGATACTCTTCCACCCATAATTTCGCTTCTGTTTTTTTTTTTTTTTTTTTTAAACCTGATTCTCAATCCAAAGAAGCTTGAATCTGGGGTTGAAGCAAGCTGAAAGCTACGGGGGGGGGGGGGGGGAGAGAGAACTCAACTCGATCGAATGCGAATCGAAGAAGGGTTGTTTTCAAACACCAGAATCCAGTAACAGGTGATTGTATGAGATACTAGTTAAAAGAATATTCGTATGTCATGCACAGAGCTACGAATTTCGTACAAAGAAAAAAAAAAATATGATCACGTGGTTCACAAATAGCGGCTTGTTGCTAAACAAAAGTAACGTTAAAAGTAGCGTTGAAAATCGCTAGAAACTACATTTTTTTTGTAATGCGCTACTCGTTACACTACATTTTTTAAAAAGTAGCGCGTTACACTATAAACTACTAAAAAAAGTAGCGACTACTGTAGTTTCGCTACTTGTAGCGCGCTACTTCCGACCACTGGGTATGTGTATATATACTTTCACTTTGGGATATATATGTTTATATATCCCAAGTGCACTCGATAGACAGAGATAAACAGTGTTCACCGTATCCAAGTCGCGGGGCGAGGGCGACCCTCATCATCACGATTTTGCCGGTGGAACACACAATTAACAAGAATATGCATATAAGTGGATAGATGTCGTACGAAATATATTTTAAAAAGAGCGCACCAAAGGTTTTTGAATCTTGTATATAATAAAAGTTTAAACATATGATTATGCGGAGCATACTTTTAAAATTAATAAATGTGTTTGAAGTTTATCATCTTGTAGAGAAAAGATTTTGAAGTTCAATAGTTTTATTAAATTTTACAGTTTTTAAAAAATATTTCAACACAAATATTTTAAACGGCTAAAATGCAGTAAAAATGAAAGAAAAAGTAGTCTGTGATTTCATTTGTTAGAAATTCGTTTTAAAAAGTTTGTAACAAATATAAAATAAAAGATTGCGTATTTGCATATATTTATTATTTATTTGTTTAATTTCTTTAAAAAATAAAAATCTTAATATAAATAATCTGGTGTGTCACTCACACGACGTTCTCTTACCCTGAAATTTAACACTATAAATAGAGCTTGGAGATTAAGAGGTAAGATAACGAGTACTGTTGTGTAAACCTATGTTAAACAATTCAAATTAGACTTCGGAAGAGTTTTATATGATAAATAGTTCTGTGTGAAGGGGGGGGGGCTACCGCCCCCTCAACCCCCATTTCATAAATGCACCTAAATTTATATAGAATTTAATAGGTTATTAAAAAGTAATTCTGTTTCAAAAAAATAATTTATCAAAATTATTATTTAAAAAAATTATCTTTTATGATGATACACACGATTTCCATATTAGAAAAGTAGTGTGAGACTAAATATCCAAACAAAAGTTGAATTTATTCTCAATATTACAGATTTTTTTTTTTGTTGTTGTTGTTGTTGTTGTTGTTGTTAAAAATGAAAAAAAAAAAAAAATCGATAACTTTATTATAAATTATCGCAGATCTATGGTTCAACCATTCGTTTTAAAAGTATTGGCGAGCTCTTTTGAAAGATATCCATCATGAAAATTTACTCCCCTCAAGGGGGGATTTCTCTCCAACATACACAAAAAAAATTTCCGAGTTGACTATCTCTATTACAAAAAATATATATTTGTTTCATTTGGTTTAGTGCAGTCTATAGATGTTAAACTCTACTTACCTGCAATTTCCCCCATCGACGTAATGTATTTGAATACTTTTGAGTGTCCCTGTATACGAACCATTTGCTTCATCTCAACGAAAAGCTTACTGTAGCATCCCTATATGATACACATTTAGAATACCGAGTTTGGAATTTCTGTTACTATTTGTTCTTGACATATGCTGATAACCGACACACACAAAGACCATTCGCTAAAAAGATGATTTTCGTATTCAGGGTACCTCAGAACATGTAAATATAACAAAAACTCACGTTCGAAAATTTTACCCTAAAACAATACTTTCTCGACCCTATGGGTAAGAGAAAGTGAAAACGATTATGTGAGCACATTATGAGTCTACATTAAACACGCAAGTATGGTGTTAATGTAAATATCATCATGCTCATTATCTTTTTACAATGTGTTAAAAAATTACATTTCGATTTTGGTTTACATTTTCGATTTACGATTTTCGGTTACGATTTTCGATTACATTTCGGTCCCTTTGTTAATTCAAATTAAACGAAATATGATTCCAGTTTTAACCCATTAACCACCAAAACTTGAAATAATGATTTTTTTTTTTTTTTTTTATATATATATATATACAAACAGTAACACTCATTATTTTGATCATACATACCAATAATTTAAAATAAAATTATGAAAAATTGTCTTTCCTTACAAAAAATAGTGTTATATTTGTACATAGCTGCCAAAATTTTAATTTATTCCGGAGTATTTTTAGCCCCGCCTTTATTTCGAACCACTTATTTTTTAGAAGTATTTTTTTCTTATTGTATCGAAGGTTTATAGTGTAGAAAATTTTTCTATAAATAAAATGGTACGAAATAAAGGCGGGGCTAAAAGTACTCCGGAATAAATTAAAATATTGGCAGCTATGTTTGTATAGCTTCAGCGGAATAAGAGAATAAAATGAATACAAATAAATGTTTACGGAAATTTCCTTTATGGAGTATAAAACAGCAAAAACTACAGATGGCTTTAAAAGTAATTATCTTATTATAAATTTTTTTTTTTTTTACAATTTATGTAAACTCATTCAAATATGAAAATTTTCAAAAGTTTTGGTTTGAAAAGTGCTTCAAGTTTGAAATTAATTTTTAAGCATCATACCCAATCTTCTGCCTCAGAGAGGGTTTAGCAAAGCTCGAATTCTCCGCCATTTTTTCAGGACACTCTTAGGGATTAGCCTATTTCTGCCTTTATTGCTACCACAATTTTTATACAATAATCTTTATCCTATTGAATCACGACACATTACTATTAAATTACTATAAATATTTCTGCATGAAATTAGTGGTGGCAAAAAAAAAAAAAAAAAAAAAAAAGAAAAAAAAAAAAATCTTTATACCTCACAACGTTCCGAGAAATGGGCGGAGAGTACAACCCATGGAAAAATTGTTTAGCTTCTTTGCCATTACTATATTTATACAGAAATATTTAATCACAAATTACAGAATATTGCATAAAAATAGTGGTAGAAAAAAAGTAGTAATTTCTCAACAATGAGAATGTCCTGATAAAAGGGCGGAGAATTCGAGCTCTGCTCCCCCCCCCCTAAAATACATGATTGCACACTTTCGATTTCAGACATTTTGTCAAATATCTCAAAAAGCCCTGAATGAACTACATTGAAACCACAAGCAGTGTAAAAATCATATCATAGATCATATGACACTGGAAGTTTTGCTCCGAAAGCAAAAAGTAGACCAGTAAAACATTAAAGAAAAATGAACATGTTTTGTATTACCCTGTAAAAAGTTACAGCGGGAATACTTAAAATGCATTTTCGCTGTAGCATGTGATTATGATGCTATCATATATGGTCATGTACACTTAACGTTTTGTTTAAAAATTTTCAAAACAAAAATTTCACTTTTTAATTATAACACTCAGGACATTAAACTGGTGCAAAGCGATTTTTAAGAAGCTTGAAATACTGCATTAGACTCAAACAACATACTGCAATCATCAGACAGCAAAAAAATTAAATATCTAATGAAATATCAGCATTTTTATTAAATAATTTTTAATTTAGCGTGAGCGAGCTTTAGCGAAATTTTATTTGCATAATTTAACAGCAAAAATTATTGAGCTACTTATATGAAAACTACAAACAAATATCATGTAAATAAATAAATAAAAAAAATAAAATAATGTACTCGATAGAATTAACAATACTTGCCAACATACTAATTAATATTCCGTAGTCTAGCTAACCCCACCTCCTTTTTCACACCAGTATCTTTTTAAAATATTTTTCTTCTTATTTAATCATAATTGCATTTGGAGAATATTACTCTAAAAATTTACTGGTAGGGAAAAAAGGGCGTTACTAACAACACTACGAAATATTAATTAGGATGTTGGCAAGTTTTCACATTTAAAAAGATACCAACCATTAAATAATACTTCTTTATCAAAATAAAATATATAAATGCGTAGTTTGTATAATTAGAGTTTATTTTTAGAGTTTTAAGGCATACGCATTTACTTGGATTAATAATTAATGAATCGAAACACAGCCTTGTTTCATAGTTAATAATGTTCCCGTTCATTCTCTTTGTTTTTTTTTAGCATATTTTAAGGTTTCTAAATTTGCTATATTTATCTAAAGTAACCTTCAAAGCTTAATTAAATACTTCTAGAAAATCATTAATTCTGTCTGTATTTACGTGAACGCCTGTTTTCAACAAATATAACAGGGTACACACTAGACAATATGCGTGATTTATAGTCACATGTGAAGACAGATCTATTTATATACAAATTTTTTGTCTACCTGTTTGTTAATGGGGGCATCATATCATTAATTAAAACTTACACTTTCAACTACATTAGAAGGTTCCTACTACAACGATCTCTATAGTTTGTGTCTTTGCGGCACAAAAAATTAGAAAAAACATCATTTATTACCTAGAACAACAGTTGAGGTGAGAGCAAACGAAAAAAAAAAGTTATACAAGGAGGTCGCTTGAATTAAGTTTATTATAAATATACAATGTAATGGCAGCATGCCTGTTCAAATGTCATTTATAGAAAGCGAGTCGTTTTGTTTATGTCGAAATGGCGAATGTGTTGGAAGAAATATCACACCTTTATCTTTTGTGTCAGTTGTTTTGTACTTGCAAATCAATGAATCGTTGTCTAAAATGTATTATTTTTCAACATCACTCAATCATTATACAGAATATGATCCCAAATTATTATTGTTTGTTGTCACAGTCGATAACATATAGCCTATTATTAGAGACAAGAGTTCCTTTTATTGTAACGAATTAGGTGCATCGTTTAATTAATTGCAGTATTCTTTGCATTGTACATAATGCTTAAAGGTACCAAATGATTAAAGCTTGTGAGTTTCCGCCATCACAAAATTTCTGCTATACACACACACAGAAAAAAAAAAGTTGTCAGTTTACAATCCAGAATTGACTAACCCAATCAGCTGACTAGGAAACTTCAGTTAAAAAGTGTACTACCTGAACTAGTCTCCAAAACAATACCCCAGACTAGGAGGTTAATATTATCAGATGTAGTCGTCTTAACTGCTAATATTAACCTTCTTAGTCTGGGGTTTTGTTTTGGAGACTAGTTCAGCTAGTGTACTTTTTAACTCAAGTTTTCTAGTCAGCTGTTTAGGTTAGTCAATTCTGTATTGTCAACTGACAACTTTTTTTCTGTGTGCATTTCTATACAAATTCTCGAATTTAAATTATTTTATAAATTGCATTCCATGATGAATGCAAGTGATTTTCAACTTAGAAAATTTCATACTAACCCATACAGCCACTGATCCATTAGACATCTAAATTATATCCAATGATCCATAAAAGGTACAAAATATCTGAAGAATGTCCATTAACAGAGTTGTCAACTTTTATAATTTATTCCGGAGCAATTTTAGCCCCGCCTTCTTTTCGCAACAGAAATTTTATAGAATATTTCTCTTTAGTACATGACAATGGTTAAGTAAGAGGAAAATCATTCTTTAAAATTTCCGGTGTGAAAAAAGAGTGGGGTTAACAATGCTCCGGAATAAATTATAAAAGTTGGCAACTCTGCATTAAAAGTCCTGAATATTCCGTACTAATTATAGATATCTATAAGATGTTTAAATGTAGACGAAATTTAAACGTGTCTTTTTCGATGTCTAATAGATGTAACATGTTAGATCAAAATAAGATTAACAAGGAAACATTCAAAAGGTGTCATCTTCAAAAAGTATTGAAAAAAATATATGTGATTCTACTCTTCCTAAAACACAAGAAAATGAAAAAATTATCGGCTGAAATTCATTACAGCGACCACAAAAAATTATCAAAATTAAGCATATTTGGCGATTTAGCGCTGTTAGGCGATACGTTTGCTAGCACCGAGATTGCCGTGTACGAACAGAACCGTGTTTTGCTTTTCCGCCAAGTACTCAAAATCCATCGCCTAGCAGTGTGAAACGCCAAATAGGCTTAATTTTGATAATTTTTTGTAGTCGCTGTAATGAATTTCAGCCGATAACTTTTTCATTTTCTGGTGTTTTATGAACAGTAGAATCAAATATATATATATATTTTTTAATACTTTTTGAAGATGACACCTTTTGAATGTTTCCTTATAAGATATCTATTAGATCTAAAACAAGGCCAATTATTGGATATTTGCAGATTTATTGGATATGTAACAGACATTTAATGGATGTAAAAAAGAGTGACATTGGTCGTGCTGATAGATACATGTAGGATACTTATAAGAAGCTTAGTGGATCATTTTTTTTTATTACTTTTATACATGTTTTTAGATGTCTTATGGTTGTAAGTGGCTGTGTGGGAAATATCCAAAGACAACCAATTTTATGCGTTACAGACGACATATTAGAAAATGCATTTTTTTCTCTTTTTTGAAAAATGAAAAATATCGATATAAATTTGTTTTAAATTACTACATATCTTAAGTTCAACCATTTGCTACTCCACGTTGTCGTGTTATCGTCTATAGCTGCCAACTTTTTAAATTTATTTCGGAATGTTGTTAGTACTCGCCTTTTATTCACATCGTATTCGTTCTAGACCAATTTTCTTCGTATTCAATCGTAACTGCACAGTGAAAAAAAATTAGTCTAAAAAGAATACGGTGTGAAAAAAGGGAGAGTACTATCAACATTCTAGAATAAATTATAAAAATTGGCAGAAATGTTACCGTCTGAAGATAAAACGTTATTGGTTAAGGAGATACTTCACTGAACGTGGACGGAAGACTAATAACATCGCTATTCTATGGAGAAAAGTGTTTTATAAATTACTCATTACCTCTTTTTTTTTTTCTATTTCGTTTTCACTTTTTAGGAAATTTACAACCAATAAATTGATTCCCAATGACCAAAAATTATTATTATTATTTATTTTTAATATTTCTTTTCAAAACTTTAAAGTGTGAAAAATTAACAAAGAGTATTTTTTGCACTTTAGATCTTCAAAATGAAATATTAAAAAGTAAAAAATCAATTTTAGGAAAACGGAAATCAGTTTAATGGCAGTGAATCTTTGGAGTGTGAAAACGTAAATAATTATAATAATAATAATAATAGGTAATGAGTAATTTTGAAAACAAATTTCTGTATAGAATAACATGAGATTAAGCCTCATCTACGTTAGGTTAAGAGAAGACAATACCTAATTCTCCCTACACTGAAAGCCCATGTTATTCTTTTCAAAAATTTGTTTCCACAATTACTCATTACCCACAGTATTTTTTTTTTTTTTTTTAATTCCGTTTCCACATTCAGAGAATTTATAACCGTTAAATTAGTACTCATTAAAAATAAAATAAATAAATATATATATATTTTTTTTTCAATGCGAATTTTTACAAAGTGCGTTATTTTTACTTTCTTCTATATGTAATATAGAGAAAGTATTGGATTCGCGAAAATTTTCGACCTCCGTTTTTTGACGGATCTACACGTTTTGGGATGTCCTGAACAAGAATTGATAGTTTTTAAAAAATGTCTGTCTGTGTGTCTGTCTGTCTGTCTGTCTGTGGTTTAGTGTTTTCACCGTATCTCAGGAACCAATGAATGAAATTCAACCAAACTTGGTATATAGTTGGACCCTGGCGGGGCATTGTGCTGATTAGATTTTGGGATCAATAGCCCATCAGGTGGCGCTGTGATCGTATTTTATGTAAATTTTTAACATGGCAGTATAGGACAAATTTTCGTATTTTTCACCGTATCTCACGAACTAATGAATGAAATTCAACCAAACTTGGTATATAGTTGGAACCTGACGGGGCATGGTGCTGATTAGATTTGGAGATCAATCGTCCAGCAGGTGGCGCTGTGATCGCAAAATTTCGTATGTCACACCGTATCTCACGAACCGATGAATGAAATTGAACCAAACTTGGTGTTTAGTTGTACCCTGACATGGAAAGGGTCTAATTAGATTTTGGGATCAATCGCCCGGCAGATGGCGCTGTGATCGCATTTTATGTAAATTTTTAACATGGCAGCATAGGACAAAATTTCGTATAAATGTACATAATGAGCGTTATTTTAAACTTGTGATTGTAAAATTAATATCAATTATTGATAATAGTAGTAGTTAACTACGAAAAAAATTTTGTGCATGTGGGGGCACCGGTTCCCCCCTGGGGGGGAAGTACCCCCCCCCCCCCGGGGGGGGGTAAATTTTCAAGATGGGTATCTTTCGAAAGATCTCGTCAATAGCTTTAAAACGAATGGTTGAACTATAAATCTGTGGTAATTTAAAACAAAGTTATCGATTTTTTTACTTTTAACAAAAAAAAAACTTAGAAAAAAACCGTATTTTTTTTTTTTTTTAATATTGTTACTGGTTGAATATGTATTACTTTTAACAAAAAAAAAAAAAAAATTAGAAAAAAATCGTATTTTTTTTTTTTTTTTTTTTTTTATATTGTTACTGATTGAATATGTATATAGGAAAATATAGAAGAAAGTCTTGTGGTGGCCACAACATACTAGTTCTGATTGTTTTATTCTCAAAATGAAATAGTAAAAATTTAAAAAATCAATTTTTAAAAAACGAATACCCTACTTTAACGATAGTGAATTTTTTTGAATGTGAAAACGGAATTTAAAAAAAATTACATTTGATAATGAGTAATTATGGAAACATTTTTTGCCATAGAAGAACATGGGCCACGGCTGTCGGTGAAATGAGTTACTGTCTGCTCTAAAGAATCTCTTTCAGCTGCATTATACAAATTTTAAATCTACGACAGCAGCGCTACGAAAGTATTGACTAAGACTGCAGTCAGTACTGGAATGTGGTAGTGGATACACTGAGTACTTGCAACTGCAAACAATGCTGAAATAAAATATCTTATTTTACAATCATTACCGCTCGTTGTTTCTTTGTAGCAGCGCAACCTAGTGTAAAATTTTTGTACTAGTGTTTTATTCAGGCTATACAAAATCCAGTACTGTGGTGAATACTAATTTGCAAATCGCATGTCTCTCCGACCCATACATAATTTTCTGTCACTTTTACTCCGAATTTTTGTAACATTATTCTGTATATCTATATGTATAAGGAAGAGAAATGGTCAGATATTACTCCTAACCACTAGTTAATAACCTCTGAAGAAGGTAGAAACGCATACAACGTAAAACTTTTAGTACCCGCCTTTTTTTTTTTTCCACACCAATCATTTTTTAGAGTAATTTTATTCTTATTTAATCGCAAAACAACATTTGGAGAGAATTACTCTAAAAATAAAGTGGTGTAAAAAAAAAGGCGTTCCTTCGAGAGGCGTTAACAATTTTACACTTATTAATGAGATGATTGACAAGTATGGAAACGGCGTTACCAACCTTATGATGATTATCGCCAAGTCTCCGATTTAGGCGGGAGACTTCATACCAAAAATGTTCGAAAATAACTTTATGTAAGGGTGGAAAATTAAATCCCTATCTTACTATCACGAGTTAATTCGGGTTGGACATTTTCGATTCAAATTGTTATCCCGAGTTATCTCGGGTTGGATTTTTCCCCTTGCCCTGGCGAAACATCACGAGTAAATTTATAGTAGTCCTTTCTAGAACCAATAGATGACATTATTGTCTGTTTTACCGTTTTGAATGCTTCTTCTCGAAGGAAAGTATATTGAATAAGGTTTCATTGCTTGTTGAAAGAGAATTATAGTTGCGTTGAGCTGAATATATATATGAATTCGGAGAACGAAGATGTCATTGATGTTTATTGTAGTGAAACTGATATACCTTTATCGGATTCTGGTAGTAATTCATCTGTACATATAAGATCAGTATTAAAAAAAATATATATATATATATATATATTTGAAACGCTTATTGAAAATAAATAGGTAAAGTAGGGGGGTTAATATGAAATATTTTTATTTAAAAAAACTGGTGTAAAAAACTTGATTAAAAAATTAGAAATGTTGACAAGTATTATCGTACGATTAGCAACGCTGGGTAGAAATATAAATTCTTAAATTACAAGTAACGAAATAAGATCTATTTAAATTTTTCTTCCACAGATTCATTTCACCCCAATCTATTAAATGAATCTACAAACTTCTCAAAATACAAATATACATTCAAAAGTTCCTACCTAGTAATCTAACATCCCTACTGAGATAAATTAGACCTGTCCCTTAGGTTCTTTATCATTCCATTTGGAGGCGTTTCAGTACATACATCAGTTACAAAAACTCACATTAAACTTCGGGACCCCATTTTGTTGCTTCTTTAACATGAACTTGGAACGATTTCCCGGAGAGTTTATTTTTTATTATTATTTCTCTTTAGGTTGCAATGATTTATGAAACACTTTCAAGCAGAAAAATGATGAAGCTGGCAACCCGATATCCCTGCCGGTCACAGAAGGGCCCTGACCCAGGTAAGCTACCATCTGACATCAAATTTATTAATCTGAAAATCCTCATCTGTCGTGGGATAAACATAGAGTCGGTTATTTTTATATCAAACTAATGAGCGTCTCGAGTATTTTTCCCCCCTGCTAGTACTATGTGGACGTCACGCGTTTTTAAATGTTTTTATTGAGTGAGTCATACTTTTGTTTATCACTATTTATTTCATTATACTGCTTTGAGGGGAAAAATATTTCCCTCATTTAACCATCTGACCGCATTGGAGACGAGCAAAATTGTATTGTTGTTTCCACTGCACAATTTTTTAATGTACTAAAATAACACAGGCCTGCGAAATCATGCTTTGCAATTCTTTTTTTAGTACGACAGGACTATTTCTTTCAATCTGCCAGTTTGCGTCGTTACCAATTTATAGTGTTCCACTTCGAAAATGCCTGCCAATATTCAATTTTACCATTTAATTTCTTATTCTGTCTTAAAATATTTTGTGAAATCCGTAAAAACTTTCATATGTATACACATATTTCTTTTTCATGGGAGGATCGAACTCACAACCTTCGGGTTAGTAGTTGTGTACACTGACCATAGAGCCAACGGATCTTGGCTGAATATTTCTTGATTATTTAAACTAGGGTTTTCAGATTTTTTTTTTTTTTTTTACTTACCACCGGTGAGGATCGAACTCACAACCTTCGGGTTCGTAGTTACGTGCTCTGACCACAGAGCCAACGGGTCTCGGCTAAATATTTCCTGATTTAGACTAGTGTTTCAGTTTTTTTTTTTTTTTTTTTTTTTTTTTTTTTGAAAGGGTGTTAAAATACAAATATCAGTAGCCCTGTCGTACTAAATTAAATTCTGTCTTAGACAGAATTTCATCCGTAATTTTAATGCTCGTCAAGCGAGCGTAAATCGAAATACACACCACTGCAGTACAATTTTTTTTTCTGCACAGTGTTGGGTGTCTCTAATGTGTTTTGATACATTAAATTCGGAAATGCTTGTCTTTTCTTCATATCACGTAAGGATTTTTCACAAACTAAGGATGAAGATCGGAAAACGTCACACAGTGGCTGTAATAACTTCGAAATTATTTATATATATAAAATACATTAAAATAGGCTATCATTATCTTTTAAAAGTGTTAAAGATTCCATTAAAGCTTTTTCTCTTGTACACAGCTTGATCTTGATAGCCTTAAGGGGGAGGGGAGATTCTCTATGCAGCATAAAATAATAATCTCCTAATTCTCCATCATCCCTGATACTTCCTTTTAATTTCTTTGATGTCTTGATGGAATGGAATTGTTCTTGATCTTTGCTTGATGATCTTTGTTCTTCGTTCACATCGCCTGGATATATGCGCCAGCGTCAATCAGATTGTTAAAATCAACTGCCACCAGAATTTATGAACGAGTTTAAAATAAAAGAAATAAATTTATTCCGCTTAATTACATGCGAAAATTTTTGTTGCGAATTTCCAGGGCGATTTTTAGCAATTGGGAATTAAAATTACTATATCCCACCGCCCCTGAAAAGGATCCCAGACAGCACATCGCTTCCCCAGGATATCTTCAAGATGTCTTCTGGATGAAAAGATATCCCAGAAACGTCCTTAAGATGTACTGTGGATAAGTTAAGCCTAACTGCGCTGTTAGGGATAGTGGATTTTGAATTTATTGTCTTACAGTTATGAAGATTTGCATACTTATACATTGAAATATATCAATTATCAATGTAATAAAATTTATCAAAAACTATTGAAATTTAAAAAAATAAAATAGAAAATTTTTAAAGTGTTCCAGGTAACTTAGTTTTTAAATTTTCTTGAATACATTTAAAGATAAAGGTTAAATTATAAATAACAGTGCTCTGCATGAAAATTGCCAAAACACCATTTTTGCAAATTCTTATGTAAAATGACCTCCTAAATCTGAATAGGACGCCCATTTTCCCCTCTCACTCACCTTTTTTTAGTAACGGCCCCTATTTTTATCATTTTTTGGTAAATTTTATGGCTATAAATTTTTAGAGGGGGAGGGGATTTTTTTACTGTTAAATATCTTTTGGGGGGCTGTAGAGTTGGAAAATTCTAAAACATTTGAGGCGAACATTGAGGAATTCTAAAGCATTTGAGGCAAGAGAAAAATTTAGGGGGTTCGAATTTACTACTGAAATTATGTATTACATTTCTTATATTTTTTAATCTATTATTAATCTTATTTATTAAACGTTATATATTTTTTGTTTTTCAGTGTTAAATTAATTCTTTTTCAGTCTCCAAATCAAATTCATGGCCATAAAATTACCGAACAGTGATAAAAATTGGGGGAGGGGGTGGTGTCCCGAGAAAACGGTGGGTGACTGGGAAAAATGGGAGTCATATTCGGATTCAGGAGGCCATTTTATATAAGAATCAGCAAAAATGGTATCAATGCTCAAAATTTTATTTATTTATTTATTTTATTTTTAATTTTTATTTATTTATTTATTTATTTTTGCAGCGCTGTGTAATTAAGTGATTAAGTAATAATTTGAAACAAAGATGCCGAATTTTTCCTTTTAAACTAAACAAACAAACAAAAAAAAATTTATAATTATAATAATAATAATAAATACCTTTAGAGCTACAATGACACTAATTTTACCCTGCAAGTTTAATTTTTCACATAAGCTTTATATCAATTTTAATATTTACGCATGGATTTCTTTTCATTTAAAAAAAATCGTAAACTTTTTTGGCAACAATTAAAAATTAAAATAAATTATGTATTTTTGTCTAAAAAGGGGCTTATTCAACTTTTTCGATACTGTTCGTTTCGATACTGATTATTTTCTTTTCTTTCCTTTTTCTTTCAAAGGAAAAAAAAAAAAAAAGATTTTGATGAAATTCTGGAAAAAGCAGAATTTAGTTTAGTACGGAGGACTATTAGTTTTTTTTTCAAATTATAACATCGCTTTCAAATTATTCAATTATATTTTCGATAAATTTTCGATTTCGATAAATGTCTAACCATCGTAAAACTAATAATAACAGGAGACTTGGCGTTGGAATATTAAAACCCGAATAAACTACTACGTCAGAAACGCCAAAGAAAAATATTACCAATGCATACAGCTGTTTCGGTAGCCTAAAGCGTACCGTCTTCAGTGCAAAAAGGAACCTTTTTACACTGCGTTTCTGACGTAGTAGTTTATTCGGGTTTTAACATCGTAAAACTAGTATCATTTATCGTATATTGAGGCTAATAATCCTCCGAACTAAAAAAAAAAAAAAATGCATTTTTTAAGTTGTTGCCTGCAGGATACAAAATTGACTTTCTTTCGATTTTTAGCATTGAATTTCTCTGAAACTGAAATCGGCTAAATTCACCATTTAAAAAAAAAAAAAAAAAAAACAATTCTAGTAAATAGATACTGCATGAATATATACTGCATGAATTTATGTTGAAAAGCATAGAAGAACGTTTTGTTATGGCCGTAATGCACTAGATTTTTATAGTAATATTTTCAGTGAAGATATTAAATAATTTTTAATTTAAAACATTTATCTCAAAGGTAAAAAAAAAAAAAAAAAAAAAAAAAAAACATATCTTAATAGCATGTTGAAACCAAATTATTATGATTACTTATAGTGCGAAGATATTTACAATGTTTAGTAATAATGCAATGTATATTGCATATAGTAAATAAAAATTATTAAATGATTTATAATCATGCAGACAAATATTTTATTACAAAATAATAATAATAATAATAATAATAATAATAATAATAATTTTAGTAGTGCTAATCGTTTGTGATTATTAATGACATACGAAAGTAATATGAAAAATTAAGTTCATCAAATTTTTCTTTCATTAGTGAGAGAGAAATTGAACTGAAAAACTTTTGTTGAAACAGAAAGAATGTAAGAAAAAAAGTTAGATATTTGATAAATACACAACAATTGTTTCATGTTAAAATAAATAAGTATACTTTTTCTCAGACAAAAGAGTCGGTACAAGCGCAGGATGAACGCAAGAACGCACTTAATAGATGGATAGCTGCGGTGAAGTCTCGAGTTAGAATTTTGTTTAAAATGCATAGATTTCCAAAAGATTTTTTTAGAAACATTTCGTAAATATTATATTTGATTAATTATATATATATGTATATAAACTTTGGGGCGTGAACTTTGATTTCATGCAATGTCGAATTTCCCGTTGCCATTTTACTTTCTTTTATATTCTATACGAAAAAGTATTTGATTAGTAAAAAATTTCGACTTCTGATTTTATACGTTTTAACATGTCTTGAGTACATTTTTATCACTTTTGGAATAATGTTTGTCTATCTGTTTGTTTGTGACAAATAATTGTGTCTTCTCTTGAACAAAAACTAATGCATATAATGTCATAAAGCTTTATATCTGGTTGCATCTAAATATATATTTGTATTTGTCAGCATCTTACGCATATCGCTCATTAGATGGCGCTGTCATGCTCTGTTTAAGAGAAGATTATATCTCAGCCCTTGTCGTGTATAATTCCATAAAACTTAATACGTGGCAGAAAACTATTTAAAGCTATGCTGTTTGAATATGGATGCATATCGACCGATAGGTGGCATTGCTACGCAGCAATTTCTATGTGTACGAGAAAACTATATTTCAATTTCTATTGCGTATAGGTTCTCGAAACTTGGCTTGTGAATAACTACGAAAAGGAATGCTGACTTTCTGCACTGAGAAAAAAAAATATACCGCCTTCATCTAGAATGAATAAGTGGCCATTTTCTAAATCCCTTAACTAGAAATATAGATTTCCGAGCTATGCGCATGAGAAACGCCAATAAACTGAATAGACGAAATGATCGAGAATTTCTAGTCTACACATTTCTAGATGGTGAAACAATATTCTGAATATTCTGAATCTTTTGTATGGAGAGAAATTCTCACTTGATTATCTAGAATTAAGTCATAAACCAAGATTATAGTTGATGAAACCCGCCTCTTGTAATTGCATTTATTTGGAAATATTTTGAAAGAGGTTTGACCTCGATAATATAGACAAACGCTCTAGAATTCTAATAGGGGTTTCTAAAACTCGCTTTCAAAGGGGATTAGAATTTATAAGGATGACATGGAACTATTTTTTCTAGAGCCACAATTTAGATTCTAGATGTCAGTTACAGAATTTCTTCTCAGTGTGGATGTATAACGGGTGGCATGTAGCATTGCTGCTACTTATATTCTGCTATTTTCCCTGTGAATATTTATCAGCATCTATTAGTTAAAATTTCGCCTAAGTGCGTCTGTAAAATTTTTATTGTGAGAAGCAATGTTGATTATATTTTTGTTTATGCTAGCCTGTAGGCGCATGCCGATAGAACTGTTGTATAGAGTGATATATAGAAGAAAGTTTTATGAAGTTTATTTTTAATATATTAGTTTACTTTAAAAAATTAATCCACTGGATGATGTTCACATTAATGGTATTGCATAACCTTAATTTTCAAAGACTAATGGGAATAATTCCGGGAATTACATTGATAAGCTTTCTTTCCTATTTAAAGCTATCAAATCCAATATTATCACGATAATGAGTTTGACTAATTAATCTGAAATCCCTAGTACGTCACAAGTTAAACATAGAATCAGTTATTTTTACATCAAATTAATGAGTGCATAGAGTGACATTTTAACTTTGACTGAATTGTATTGTTTTAATCACTTCTTTTCATTACAGTTTTTCAGTGAGGAAATCTGATGAATTTACACTGGTTGATTGATAGAAGAGATAGAAGACATTCGTGAAGAGTTGAAAAGAAGAAGAGTTTTAATCTTAAAAAATATCGATTTTTTTTTTTTTAAGAAAATTTTATATTGACATATGAACCATTCGGAATATTTTAATGCTTCATCTGGTTCAAAAAATTCATAAGCAAAAACGAAACCTATCCCTGGATTTTACTTCATTTCGTTTCCAATCTTTCCACTAAGAAAAAAAAAATATATATACCGCTTTTATCTGGAACGAATAAGTGGTCAGTATCTAAAGCCTTAAACTAGAAATATAGATTTCTGAGCTATGCGTATAAGGCCCGCCAATAAGCTGAATAGACGAAATGATCGAGAATTTCTAGCGTATACATTTCTAAATGGTGAAACAATTTTCTGAATATTCTAAATATTCTGAATCCTTTGCACTACGAGAAATTCTCGCTTGATTTTTCTAGAATTGGGTCATAAACCAAGATTATAGTTGCTAGAAGTCGCCTCTTGTGTACATATTTATTTGCAGAGGTTTTTAAATAAGTGTGACCTCGAGAATGTATGCAAACACTCTAGAATTATAATAGGGGTTTGTAGAACTCGCTTTTAAAGGAGACTAGAATTTATACACTGAGGAAAAAAATATACCGCTTTCATCTAAAACGAATAGGTGGTTCTTTTCTAAATCCCTAAACTTAAAATGTAGATTTCCGAGCTATAAGTATAAGGCACGCCAATACACTGAGAAGAAAATTCTATAACTTACATCTAGAATCTAAATTGTGGATATAGAAAAAATAGTTCCATGTCATTCTTATAAAAAAAATTTCTAGTCCCCTTCGAAAGCGAATTCTAGAGACCTCTACTAGAATTATTGAGCGTTTGCCTATACTATCGAGGACAAACCTATTTCAAAATATCTCCAAATAAATGTTAATACAAGAGGTGGGTTTCAGCATGACCCAATTCTAGGTAATTAAGCTAGAATTTTTCGTAATATAAAAGTTTCAGAATATTCAGAATATTGTTTCGCCATCTAGAAATGTGTAGACTAGAAATTCTCGACCATTTCATCTATTCAGTTTATTGGCGTGCCTTATGCGCATAGCTCGGAAATCTATATTTCTAGTTTAAGGATTTAGAAAATGACCATTTATTCATTCTAGATGAAGGCGGTTTATTTTATTCTCAGTGTAAGGATGACACGGAGCTATTTTTACAAGAGCTACAAACTTGATTCTAGATGTCAGTAACAGAATTTTTTCTCAGTGAATTTTAATTTTCTCAAAAGTTTTTCTTCTTTTTTTGATTCGTGAGGGAGTTCAAATTTAGCATAACGTACACTTTTGCTCATAGCGCATGAACCAAAATGCATAGAAGCATAATTGAAGCATGAAAACGTACATTTAAATTTTTATATTAACAATTTTTTCCCCCTCAAAGAATCGATTTTTTTAATGTTAAAATCCTCTAGATGCCTTCTAGATATAAATTGTATTTCTTTTCCAAAACAATTGTTACGAGTTTTTGTAATTTATGGTGTTTGCTTACAAAGTTTATTTATTTATACAATAATTTAACTTTAGAACTGATATATAATGGTTAAAAAACTATGCACATATTTAACTTAAAGTATGAGGTAATGCTTTATGTGGCCACATAAAGTAAAATGATATTTTAAAAATATAATTTATTTACAGTAATAATCTTCCTAAAATCTGAATGGCATTAAAAATCACCCGGTATTTTTATAACTTCAGGATTATTGATTTTCCAATGACTTTCGGTAATTCTTAGATCAGTTATATTTTTCATATCTTTTTTTCAGAACATAAAATAATTCATTGCGTATAAAAAATCTGAAATCTTCTTTGTTATTTAGATTTCACAGCTATGACCTATTCTAAAGTCAAAGACGACATTATTAATGATCTTCTAAAATTGTATAGCAGAAATCTAACACGATTGCTGTTGTTTAACTTAAGAGCGATTGACTACACGAAGGTTTCAGGACTATGGGTGGAATGCCCTCCGTTGGGTGTCTTTCTAAAAGGTCCTTGCCCGTTTTTACACGATTTTCTGGAAAACTACGGAAATCTCCGAATAAATAGGTCGAATAGTCCGACTTGGGATCGTTCTTTACACTTCCCATCTACCAGCTTTGAGCGCAGAACACTGAGAAAAAAAAATATACTGCTTTCATCTAGAATGAATAAGTGGCCATTTTCTAAATCCTTTCACTAGAAATATAGATTTCGGAGCTATGCGTATAAGGCACACCAATAAGCTGAACAGACGAAATGATCGAGAATTTCTAGTCTATACATTTTTAGATGGTAAAACAATATTCTGAATATTCTGAAAATTCTGAATCTTTTGTATTGCGAGAAACTCCGGCTTTATTTCTAGAATTGCGTTATAAACAAAGATTATAGTTGCTAAAACCCACCTCTTGTAATTACATCTATTTGCAGAGATTTTTAAATAAGTTTGACCTCGATAATACAAGGTAACTCTCTAGAATACTAATATGGGTTTCTAGAACTCGCTTTCAAAAGGAACTAGTTTAAAAAGATGACATGTAACTACTTTTACTAGAGCCACAATCTAGATTCTAGATGTCAGCTATAGAATTTTTTCTCGCTGAATCGCTCAACCACTGTTTGGGCTTACCTATCTTACACGGAATCTACAATTTATTAAACAAATTTAGTCGATATATGAAATATAAAATTTAGTCTGAGCTGTAATATTTTATTATGGCAATTTATTATTTTAAATAAATGTAATAATTTGGGGTGGTACTCACACTAATTTCTCTTACTCTGCATTTTAATTACAAAGATTTGTTGACAGCCCTAGTTACTTATATAGACTTTGCTGTGCTGGCAGGGCCTGATTACCCAAAAGGCTCGGGAAGCACAAGCTTCCCCTCTAAAATTTAAGAGGGGCCCCAAAATGACTAAAAACAGGGTTTTTGAATTTTCTGTTTCCTATTTTCATACTGGAGATTGAATTTTTCTGAGAAAATTCGCCTAAAGCAAGATAAAATACTCACTATTTCGGGAAAAATCTATTTTTTAACCTAAAAAATCTGAATGTTCTTAATTAATAAGTTATACGATTTTAATGTTGTGTGTAGAAACCACCCAGATATATGAATGAAAAAAAAAAAAAAAAAAACTATAAACACACACTAACTTTAGGTCTATAGCATTTTTATATTACAATATGTAACAGGAAAACAAGATTTGAACGAGGGAACAATGAAAGAGGGCCCCGAAATGATACTGAGCTTCCCCTAGCTTCAAAGCTCAATCGAGCCCTGTGTGCCGGTGAAAGATTTTGTAATTGTATTGATAGTTTTACTGAACATGGTACGCCCAACTTATAGCTGAATGGTCAGCGTTCTGACTTTCAGTTTGCAGATGTCGGATTCGATTCTCGGTTCAAGTATGGATGTTTGTAGTTGTTTAGAATCTACTTTAAGCTGTAAGTCAGGGTCTAATGTTCCTTAATGTACAAAAAATGACCATAGAGCGACATATAAAATCCAAATTCAAACTCTGGATATGACATTATTTAGTAAAACATTTCTATGAATTACCTCTAATAGGAAACAATGTGTTAGGCTAATTTCTGGTATATCTATACGTTGTTTATAATTTGTATACACATCACATAGCCTGTTTACATTTAAAACAGTCAAAAATGCATAAAACAACTTTAAAAGTACTTAATGCTATTTTCAACCATAGCCCTTAATATATCCGATTTCTTTCGCGTGGGCTTGTAAACGAAGGATGAATGTTTTTAATACCATATTTTATAGGATGCACGTTTTACTGATTATAAAAATGCACGTTCATATCCTTTCCTTGAAAACAGTTTAAATACCTTAAAATGTACCAAAGGTGAGTTTCACTCTTTAACGCTATGTATTCGAATACTTTTGTATGTCCTTATACGCAGATAATTTGTTCAATTTCTGTAAAACACTCCATCAAACACCCTTAGATCCAATGTATTTGAATTCTTTTGTATATTCTTGTACACAGATCGTTTGTCTGATTTCTGTGGGACATTTCAAGTAATCACCCTTAGATCTAATGTATTTAAACTCTTTTGTATATCCTAGTACACAGACCATTTGTCCTATTTCTGTAAGGCGTTTCAACTAATCACTTTTAGACCACAATGTATTCCCTGTACACAGACCATTTGTCCGATTTCTGTAAGACATTTCAAGTAATCACTTTTAGACTACAATTTATTCCCTGTACACAGACTATTTGTCAGATTTCTTAAGCAATTTCAGGTAATACCCCTCGGATACAATGTATTTGAATTAGTTTATGCGCCTCTGTACACGAACCATTTGTCCGATTTCTGTAAAACGTTTTAAGTAATCGCTCTATTAGACACAACGTTTTTTAATCCTTTTGTATGTCCATGTACACAGACCATTTGTCAGATTTTTCTAAAATATTTCAAGTAATATCTGCATATTTTACATATTTATAATTCAGATTTTTACTTCTTGCTAATCTATCTTGCTAATCCAAATTTGGCCTTTTTTTATTCAATAGTCACCAATAATTTTTATATGTAACGTTTGACTAATCATTTCAACGATTGATAATGTCACTTCTCAAAATTATTGGTGACTATTGAATAAAAAAAAAAGGCCAAATTTGGCAACCCTGCAAGAGACATGCACTAATTACTAAAAACCTGAGTGTTTCATTCATTGGACCTCATAGTGTGTTATTATAGCAAAAAATCAGTTTATAGAATGTGACTGAGTAGAGTTATCCTGGTTTATTAACGATTTGAATCGGAGAACGGATGGTATATTCCGAATATTTGTTTCCGTGTAATGTCTACATTTTAGAAAAAAATATTTCGTTAGATGTTTTAATTATCTTTATTTTTAAATCTACTTACTACTATTATTTCCGGGAGGAATATATATTGCTAAGCAAAATTAACTGCACTGTTTTACAGTGCATAAACAAACAATAAAGTTTCTAAACTTTTAAGTTTATAAGATTTTTCTCTGAAAATTCTTATACCAAAGATTATTTTTATTCAGTCTTTTGTGGTTCTTCAAATTCGGTGATCCTGAAACAATCGCCAACGACTCGTAAAAACGTGTGAAAATTGGCGGAGCGAAGGTAAAAAGCGCCAAGCAAGCAAAACTTTTCATTACACTTGGAAATGTGGGGGCGAAGTCTAATGTCCTGTTTTACAATATCAAGATTTAGACGCGGGAAGTGTTAAATATATTCCAATGAATGTAAAGTATTCGCATTTTTGTAAAAAAATATAAATATTTAGTATAACATCTAAAAAAGAAGAAAATTTTCAATATTTAGCTTTTATTCATGAAGTTATTTATTGAAATTAGGGAATTTAGTCACAACTACATCATGATTTTTGTGTTATAATTCGTAATAAATGTAATACATTATGTAACTTATGAAATATGCTTGGTTTAGGGTAAAACATATTTGACGATTACTTACATGTATATTTTTGATTTCTTTTAAACAGAAAATGTAAAAAAGCTGATTTTGCTTTGAAATTTGACATAATTCGAATTCTTTTAAAGATTTAACATATATATAGTGTTTTTAATGTTTTGAGACTCAATAATTTTGCATGGTCCAAATAAAATGTAAGTATAATGATAAAAATGCGTATAAGGCTATATGGAGAAATTTTTTTAAGTCTGTTATAAATTTAAAAATTTCCAGAAGCATTTGCATTTTGTGTTTTTAGAGTTTTGTTGTATGAAGATTATTATTAAGTAACTGTGTCTACCTTTAAAATGTATTTTACATTTTTAACACATATTCAGTGCGCATTTTTGATATATTTCAACAGGAATATTTCTAAATTTCTTTGTAATTATTCCCTTTCAATCATTTGTTTTTAGGAACGTCATTTTATTCTTGAAAAAAAAAAAAAAAAAAAAAAAAAATGCTAAAGCAAGAAGTTCAAATTCGGTATTTTAACCCTTTGCGCTCGGCATATTT
Organism: Salticus scenicus; assembly: GCA_963930645.1. NCBI lineage: Eukaryota > Metazoa > Arthropoda > Arachnida > Araneae > Salticidae > Salticus > Salticus scenicus. The sequence continues at coordinate 42,468,589 of OZ005662.1, forward strand.
TCCTATTTTGAACAGTAAGACACGCCTTTTGGCGTTCCCTTAAAACGTCACACGTCACACGTATAGTTTCCAACTTACCGAAAAAATGTAATAATTTGTTTTATTTTACTTCATCATTAAATAAAATAAATCTTTCTGTTAAAATTTTCCCGAAAGGTAGCCTATAGTTACACGGTTTAGAAAAAGAACATTGAGGAACACCTTAAGGCGTGGCTCGATTTTTTAATGTCCCCTCAGAAGGCACATACGAGCGATAAAGGTTAAACCGTTAGTAGTCGCTATAGACAGCGCCACCTATAACAGATTGCGCACTTTTTATTTAACTGTCACCAATAGTTTTAAGAAGTGATGTGACCGACGTTTCTTCGACTTTATTCGCGTCTTATGTATATCAAATGCCACTTCTAAAAGTTTTTGGTGGCTATTGAATAAAAAAATCTGGCAACACTAAAAGATGGGCGGCAAATCGACCGACTAGCGACTACTAACGGGTTAAACAGGAAATAGGGGTGTCACTTGAAAATTTTGACCAATATTGAAAAGTGTTAAGGAGTTGAAAGGATAAGTTGAGTGTTAAGGATAAGTTTGAAATCTGTCTTAATAGTTAACTATGAACTTTAAAATTTAATAACATCGTAAAATTCTCATGAATGTATGTAATATATTCAAACGGAGGGTCAGCCCCCCTTAACACAGAAATATGCGTCAAACAAAACCATTTCTGAAACTACTTTCAACTTTTTATAAAATATATATGCGTTCAGTAATTCTTATCTTAACCCTTAATTTGCAATCAATCTTCAAAGTACTCAAATTCAGGGGCAGTGAACACTGAGAAAAAATTCTGTAACTGATATCTAAAATCTGGATTGTGGCTCTAGAAAAAATAGTTCCATGCCATCCTTATAAGTTCTAGTCCCCACTGAAAGCGAGTTCTAGAAGCCCCTATTAGAATTCTAGAGCGTTTGCCTATATTCTCGAGGGCAAAGTTATTTAAAAGTCTCTGCAAATAAATGCAAATACAAGAAGCGGATTTCAGCAACTGTAATATTGGTTTATTACCGAATTCTAGGAAATCAAGGGAGAGTTTCTCGCAATACAAAAGATTCAGAATATTGTTTCACCCTCTAGAAATGTGTGGACTAAAAATTCTCGATCATTTCGTCTATTCAGTTTATTGGCGTGCCTTATGCGCATAGCTCGGAAATCGGTATTTCTAGTTAAGGGATATAGAAAATGACCCTTTATTCATCCTATATTAAGGCGGTATATTTTTTTTCTCAGTGAACGTCGTGCGAGTGCTACGCCAGATTATTGTTAATGTAATTTTATTTATAAGTTTTATCGGTATCTAAATATTAAATTCATCTTACATTAAGTCAGTGAATATCAGTTTAAGGTAACGACATGTATTAAATGCAGAATTCACCGTACTTATGATACAGTTAGTAATATTTCAGAAATACTTATCGTCTATAATATAAATACTTTTATTGCATTTTGCATAATTTTCAGCTTTAGACGCTTATTATCTATGTATATTTAAGCAAATATCGTATAATTGAAAGTATTGGCATTTCTTATCTCTGCTTGTAACCTCACTTTAGTGAAAAATGTAATTGGAAAAAGAAATGAATGAAATTCAACATTTGTGTATATTTTCTTTATAATTAATAACTACAATATATTCATAACCTCCTAAATATTCTTACGAAATACACTAGGGCGTCTTCTATTAACACTTTCGCGACCGCTGACGTAGATTCACACTATTTAAAAATCAGTAACTCCACCAGTGGGCGTTTCTTTTGCAATTTGCATGTTATTTGTTTCTTAAAAATATATACAATATTCATATTTGTACAATCAATATACTATGGTTACAAATATTTTGATTAGAAAGAGTATGAATATAATGTATATCGATTTGTAATATAAATGCGAGTTTAGTAAATTTTATTCTGAAAAATTGTAACAGGGGTCGTACTCCCCGCCCTTTTTTCAGGACACTCAAAAAGATAAGAAATTTCCACCTTCTTTGCCGCCACTAATTTCATGCAGAAATATTTCTGGATATATTTACGGTAATGTGCCATGATTATACAGGGTAGAGATTATTGCATTAAAAAAGTGGTAGTAATAAATTTAAGAATGCTTTATTCCTGAGAGTGTCCTGAAAAAAGGGCGGAAAGCACGACCCCTGTTGTAACTTGAGAGAATAACGCCCATAACTTTTAACTTCTAATCAACTATCATATTTTAACCATAGCCTCCTAAACTAGATGCCTGTCGCGTGGCTCGGAAACTTGGTAACAGTTCAAGTGGTAGACAGCTCCACCTGCTACAGATTGCGAGTTTTTTTTATTCAACTGTCACCAATAATTTTAAGAAGTGATATATGATATAAATAATCAACATTTCTTCGATTCCATTATGTATATCAAATCCCACTTTTAAAAATTTTTGGTGGTTGTTGAATAAAAAAGTCGCGCAATCTGTACCAGGTGGTGCTGTCTGCCGTTTGAACTGTTGCCAAGTTTCCGAGCCACGCGACAGGCATCTAGTTTAGGAGACTATGTTTTAATACTTTCGCGACCGCATGTTTTTGTTTTTTTTAAAGTAAGGTCCGCCTGTAGGCGTTATTCTCCCAAGTTACAATATTTCAGAACCAAATTTTTTGTATTCACATTTTCATTACAATAGGATATGCATTATAATTATATTCTTTCTAATCAAAGTATTTGTATCCATAGTATATTTAACTGTAAAAATATGAATAGTGGGTATATACTTAAGAAATAATTAACATACAAGTTGCGAAACACCCACTGGAGGAGTTACAAATTTTCAAATGATGTGATTCTACGTCAGCGGTCGCAAAAGTATTAAAGATCTAAAAAATATATTAACTTATTTGAATGAATCAGAAAGAATAATGTAAGAATGGAATAGATATGAATAGATTTCAGCGTTAGGCACTTATTATCTACATAAATTTAAACAGATAATGTATAACTCAAATTCTGCAAGTATTTAAATTTCTTATCTATGCTTGTATCTTCCATTCTGTGAAACAGCTGGGAAAACAAAAATGGCTTAAATGAAATACAACATTATTTATATATTTATTTCTATAACGAATAACTATAATATCTACACTACATATCAATTGCATGTTTATCATAAGAGTTTCATTAGTGCATACATTACTAATTTTCTAATTTCCTATTGTATTTCAAAATTCTCTAAATACATAAACTTATTTGAATCAGCATAATCAATGAAAGTTGGAAAATAACAAAATTACCACGATGCAAATCTGGATTCGTTAGGTGCATAACTGTCAATTATTTTGTTTTTACATTACTCTGCCATTTTTAACATTTAGATGACATCTTAGCTTAGGAGTTTCACCATTGTTGACCTGCGATATCTCAATTATAAGATGCAACATTGCATCGGAGATTATTTACGCGTGCTTAAGTGTGAATTAATAAACACTTCAACAAAGAACAGAAACAAATTTTTCAGTGGTGTCAACATTTGCCAAAAGGGGTGTAAGAACACTTAACCTTTCAAGGAATAAAAAGGGCAGAGTTCGAAACGCTCCCAACTAAACAAGTGAAGTACTTTAAATGCCAGCTTCATTTATTCATAGTACTATAAAATTGCACTGATTATCAACATGCTGACTTTACTGTTAAGTCTAAACACCCAACGAACAGTAAACTAGAATGATCTCTAGAAACGGATTCTCTAGCCTAGAGGTAACACTAAAATGTCGACATTTTTGAAGAGACTGTTATTTTTGGCAACAGTTTATAGGAATATTTAATTCTATAAAGCTAAATACAAATGATGTTATTGTAAATAAATAACTTGCTGATGGAATTTTAGTATCGTAAACGTTTTCAGTTTACACTAGAATTGAATTTCACTATAACAAATTTAGATTGATTCAATGGCGGTAATTTCTATCTTACGTTTACGATAACTGGATTATTGTAAACTATTACTATACATTCATAATTTCTGCAGAATATCGCTTACTTCATGAAATAGATAGTGTTGGATCGAATTTAATGTAAATTTATTGGAATAAATTGTATTTGAAATTATCAAGAAAAGTTGCGCCGTTTCATTTATTGGATGATGATAAGAAAGTGTTGAATAGTTAATTTATGTGCTTGTTACTAGTTTAATGATAACTATTTGAGTTAATTATAAATATTATTATGTATTTAAGAGAAGCGATATTTGCAGTTATGTAATGAACCTTTTCTGCTTACGATTTCCTTCTCTCAAATAAGGTTTGGAAATAGATAGTGTCACACTGAGTATTTTAATCAGTAATTTTAACAAAAAATATTTATTTATTATTTAACCCTTATCGCTCGTATGTCCCTTCTGAGGGGACATTAAAAATTCGAGCTTCGCCTTAAGGTGTCCCTCTGCAAATGAAATGTTATTTTTCTAAAACGTGTAACCATAGCCTCCTTAAATAGATGCCTGTCACGTGGCTCTTAAACTTGACAATAGTTCAAACGGTAGACAGTGCCACCTGGTACAGATTGCGCGACTTTTTTATTCAAATGTCACCAATAATTTTAAGACGTGATATGTGATATATATAATTGACGTTTCATTCTATTCACTTTTTTTTTTATTTCAAATCCCACTTTAAAAAAATTTTGGTGGCAGTTGAAGAAAAAAGTCGTGAAATCTGTGCCAGATGGCGCTGTCTACCGCTTGAACTGTTGCCAAAATTAAGAGCCACGCGACAGGCATCTAGTTAAGGAGGCTATGGTGTAACTATAGGCTACCTTTCGGCCACCGGAAAATTTTAGCAGAAAGATTTATTTTATTTAATGATGAAGTAAAATAAAACAAATTATTACAATTTTTCGGTAGCCAAAAGGTAGTAAGTTGGAAACTATACTTGTGACGTTTTAAAGGAACGCCAAAAGGCATGTCTTACTGTTCAAAATAGGAAACTATGCCGAACGTTAAGGGTTAACTTTATGATAGTAATTAATAACCGATCCTTAAAAGCAATTTATCTGCTTTTGATATTAAAATTTAGGAAGTGGTTTAAACCTTTATGAATCATAACTTTTTCCGACGAAAGAAAAATGAAAATAAAAATAATAATTAATAAATAAAAATAAAATTTATATATTTTTTTAACGCGAATTTTGACTAATAAATTACCAGTAACTTCCATGGTTCATTCTTCTTTTGTCAATACTAGGGATCTAAGCCTAAGGGGAGGGATACCCTCTGTAGGGTTCTTTAAAAAGGATACTAGCTCGTATTCACGCGGGTTTCGTAGAAAACCACGGAAAATTCCGAATGGCAAGGTCAATGAGTGCGACCTGAGATCGAACCCAGCACTTCCTGTCTTCCAGCTTTGAACGCAAACAGTGAGTTTCAAAAGTTATCGACTCTTGAAATCTCGGTTGGAAAATTACAGAATTTTTTTGTTTCTTAACTCCCCCCCCCCCCCACACACACACACACAATTATAGACTCGAAATTCTGTTAACCAGAACCAAAATATTGTTTTCAGTTTTGTTTATTTAACCATTTTTTATTCAAATAAACAAAATTATTTTGTTGGGTTAAACAAACAATTTTGTTGATTCAGCACATCGCTCACTCATTGTCTGTTTACAGAGATATCTATGACGTACTTTATCGAGCTAACCATTGACAGTATCTATTCTTTCAAGCTCATTTTTTTGGCCAACCAAAAAAAAAAAAAAAAAATGATTTGGTTCAGTGAACAAAATTATTGTTAAAATAACAAACAATCTAAAAATCAGTCAAAAAAAAAAAAAAAATGGTTCTGGAAACAAAACATTTTTTTTTTCTTTTTTTCGGTGCACTGTTAAAAGTAAATATTTTTCGGCCATCACAAAACTTTCTTTTACATCATTTTATATAACAGTACCACTTACTGTTTAACATATGCACAAAAGTTTATCCGTAATTTTTCACAATGAAAATTTTACATTTTGAGTTCGGTGAGATTTTAATCAACAGATGTTGACATGTAGCGATGGGAAATGTCACAATATTAGCTCCACCTGTCGGCGGATATTCATCTAAATTGTGTTAGCGTTTCCAAAATGATTATCTCATATATTAAATTTCGTGCAGTTTTATGTCATAAGAAGAGTTAAGATTTAGCCTTCAAATTCACGGGATAAATTGCAGCGAAATAGCGCCACTTGTTGACTGATATGCACCCAAATTAAATCAGTATAGTATTTCATAATGGTTCTCTCATATACCAAGTTATGTGCGATTATATAGAAAATAATCTGAGATGGGGTAAATTGAAATATAGGAATGCCACCTATCAGCCGATATATACCCAAATTGAATCAGCATAATGTCTTATAATGGCCGTTTCATGTATAAAGTTTTGTTCTATTACACGCAACAAACCTGAGATACAGCCTTCCCTTAAATTACGGAAATCGCTGCATAGCAGTGCCACCTGCTGTGCGATTGCCACCAGAAGTTAATAGGTACGAATTTATGTCAAAGTGTATCTACAAATAAATTTATATGTAATTCTGTTCAGTAGTATCGGAGATACAGTTGCAACAAAGTTTTCGTCACACACACAGAGATAAACAGACATACGGACATTGTCTAAATATGGTCCAAACGTGTTCTGGGCCTCTCAAAACGTGTGAATCCATCGAAAACCAAAAATCGAAAATTTTTATTGATCCAGTGCTTTTTTTTTTTTTTTTTTTTGAATATAGAAGAAGTAAAAATTACAGATTGAGTAATAATTTTATAATAGTCTTCTGTATTTTCAGAAAACTGAAATTCTCTGTGGGAAAGTTACAGAAATTTTCTGTTTCTTAAAATATTGTTTTTACAGCGTAGGCTATTACGTAAGAAAATTCTTTAAGTCTTCATATTACATGTTTTTTTTTTTTTTTTTTTTTTTTTTTTTATTATTATTATTATTTTTTACTGATTTCCTTGAAACTCTATTCTTTATAGATAATGGGAATAAACCCCTTTATCTAATTTTATATTATTTTGTCGCTTATGCATTGTAAAAATAATCCTGTTATAATACAGAAAATTCCAGGCACCGAAGTTGCCAAAAATTATCTATATGCTATTTAAAAAAAAAAAAAAAAAAAAAAAAATCTGGAGGGGGATCTCAGTTTTCCGAACATTAAGTAATTAACGTTTGTATAAATAAATTAAAATAAGAGAAGTTTTTAAATAAACAAAAGAGAAAATTATATTTGGGTGTTTGAGTACTCCCTCCCGCCCCCTAAATAGTAAGTTGTTTAATAGAACGTAATATATCCAAGTTCTTTTGTGCACTCTGTAGAAGAACTATCAGTGCTAGATCACCGAAATCTACACAGTTCATGTGATAGTGACCCATAGCATTTATATAAATTTTTAGCTAAATCAAATGAGGAATTTAGACGCTATCACACTTTAAATAATTTCTACTCACGGGTCATAATGAAAAAGAATCTTTTGTTGTGTCCCTATAAAAAACTGTAAGTGTCAGATTCACCAAAATCTGTACGGTATTTTGCTAAAGTAACCTGTAACATACGTACTAACTTTCAGGTCATTCAAACACAGCGTTTAGACGCTATCGTGTTCACTCACATATATACACACATACATACACACATACATACACACATACGTACATCACCGTAAAAGTAGCAAAAATGAACTCAGATGACTTCAAAACATACAGATATACCAAATTGTCAAAGTTGAATTTTTATCATGATTACAATATTTTCCTTACATAGAGGAGAGGAGGGTATTATGGAATAGTCGGGAAATATGGAATACAGAGGTTTCGGCTCTGATTGGTGCTGCTATCTCTTCAAAATACTATGAATTACCCATGGAGGATTCCCATGAAGCAATACAGTAAGAAGCAACTGCTTGTTGCTGTCGTACCATTCTCTATAGAACAAAGTGATTTTTAAAAGTTTTTGCAGGTAAGTTTTCAAACATTTAAACTTACTAGTACACATGTGATTTAAACATTGATGTTAAGCATAATGTATGCTCAAAGAATTGTATTTTGTTATACATTGGTCGTTTTTTAGCTGAAAATATTTTGTCCATCAATTTAAAAGTTCATTTTTAAAGATGGCGTGTCTGGTATTATGTTCTCTAGGTATTTCATAGTATCATCTGAAATTGACTTCATGTATTCAACTAAAGAAACAGAAAATAAAGATGCCGAATGTATCTTCTGTCACAGAAAATTCTCCGAAGATGATTTTATGAAGTCTAATTAGTTTTTCTATGGTTTAAGCAGTTTAAACCACCTATTCCATATTACCCGACTATTTCATATTAACGTCCATTTGTAACTTTGTTTTAAAGTAAACTTTTTATAACAACAAAAATTTTTTTGATTTTTTTTTTTCATTGACAATTCATTACAAATAATTACACTATGTACTCATCATGATTTTGGGGATTTTTATAAAACAAGTAAAGTTATTTTAAGAAATGTAAATGGTATTCCATAATACCCTCCTCTCATATATGTTATGTTCAGAAAGTTAAAATACGTTGACAGAAATTTTCTACAACAGAACAAATACAGAAAATATTCAGACATAACCGATTTTTTTCCGTAGGGTAAAGAAGAAAGAAAGAAAAAACCCCTCTCATTAATTAAAATTCTACAGATCGACTAGCAAGTATCGAACAAGAGTCCACCGCACAGAAAGTGATAATGTTGGGGCTCAGTTACGGTTGGTTGGTTGGTGGGGTTTTACGTCGCACTAGTGCTGCGCAATGGGCAACTAGCGACGGTCTGAGACTCGTCCTTAGAGGTAGTTCGGAGACATGTCATCGCAATTATGATCTTCCACGGAAGGGATGGCTTTCCCGCTTCGGTGACCCCCAGAGGTATAATTTTGACGGGAACATGGAGGACATTGCATCCACTATAGATTTTACGTGCACCAGCCGCCATTAGTGTACACGACGGTCTTTGGCCTGTTTGAGTACCGAACCCGCAATCTTCCATTTTCGAGCCCGGAGCTCTATCGTCTGAGCTACCGCGGCCCCTCAATTACGGAATCACAAACTATACCAATTAATTAGTACTTCCCAATCCTGACTTGATACCAACTTTGCTGCACGTAAAATAGAATAAATGTGTACTCACTTAGCTGTGCCATAATGGTTACAGATTTTGTCTGGTTACTGAAAAAAGATGTGTCTTTTGATTGGTTGAGACATAATTTTATCGTTAATTTCTGAAATATTAGGAAACATCATTTACTGTATAGAAAAATTAGAGAAATTTTCTATTTTTTAACGGATATTTTACTTTCTTCTCTATTCAATAGACGAAAGCATTAAATTAGTAAAATTTTCCGAATTCTAGTTTTCGATGGATTCACACATTTTGAGAGGTCTAGAACATGATTTGACCAGTTTTAGAAAATGTCTGTCTGTGCGTGTGTAACAAAAATCTTTTGGAAACTTGATCTTAGGAACTACTGCAGAGAATTGTATATAAATTTATATGTAGATGCACCTCAACATAAATTAGTATCTTTCAGCTTTTGAGGTTAATCGCTCAATAGGTGGCTCTGCTATGCAGCGATTTCCTCAATTTAAGGGAAGGCTGTATCTCAGGAACTATTGCACAGAATTGCATATAAATTTATATGTAGGTGCACCTTACATACATTATTACCTGTCAAAGTTTGGTTTTAACCGCTGAGCAGGTGACGCTGCTATGCAGCGAATTTTACAAGTGATATGTAAGAAGACCATTATGAGAAATTACATTGACTTAATTTGGGTGCATATCTACCAATATATGGCGCTGCTATATTGCAGTTTTTCCTGAATACAGGAAGGCTATATCTCATATATTTTGTATGGCATATAACTGCACGAAACTTGATATGTGAGATAACCATTTATGAAAACGCCTATTTTAAGATGTTATTTATAGAGAATAAAGTTTTCTTTGGATATTATTTCATATTAGTTTTCTCTAAGATGAAAATCATCTGCATTCATCATGGAAGAAAATTTTAATCAATTATAGTTTTAATAAATTATTTGTACTGGGTGTATTTGTATAGGAAAATATAGAAGAAAATCTAGTGGAAGGCACAACATACAGTGTATTGCTGATATGCACCCGACATAAATCATAATAATTTTTCATAAAAGCCGTTTGAGATATGAAACTTAATATACATATACACAATAGAAGCTGAGATACAGCCTTTCCATAAATTGTGAAAATTGCAGTATAGCAGAGCCACCTATTGACCCACATGCAACTAAACTGAATCAGTACAGTTTTTCCTACTATCCTTCTAATGTATAAAATTAGTGCATTTATACACCATAGAAGCTGAGATTCAGCATTCACGAAAAAGCAGAATATTGCGGAATAACAACACCATCTGTTGAGCGATATATGCCAGTTCATATCAAGATCCAAATAAATACAAAGTTTCGTAGAATTTCGACCATTTTTTCGGAAAACACAGCCTTCACAAAATTCTCATAACATACAGATAAAGACAGGCAGACATTTCTAAATGTCTTCATGGTCAAATCGTTTTCATGTGCACAACTCAAAACATAAAAATCTATCGAAAACTAGAACACGGAAATTTTCACGAATCTGCTATTTTTTTTTTTTTTTTCTGGAAGTACGTAGAAGTAAGTAACAAAAAGATAAAATAAAATAATGTCAGTTTATGTAAATTAAGCTGCAGCACGAAACGCTGCTATTTAATACAGTCTATCATGTAATTGAACCTCTTTCAACAACCGTTATCTGTTATTATTAGCAGTAGGTACCGTGGGGGAAAAAATGAAGAAAAAAAAAGAAGATTTAGAACTCGTCCCGCTATATACACCGAGCCAAAATGGAACGTGATCTTTTAAGATAAGGTTTAAAATGAATGCTAACTGATCAAACTCGCTTTGACACACTGTCGAGTTTCGTTGTAGAGAATTTCGGCATAAATAAACATACAGCCAGAAACAAATTGACACAACCGGGGGAGTCCAGAAAACTGACAAATATGGGAGATTCTATTAATCGCCTGAAGTATGCAGTGGGTGATCAAATTATTTTTTTTTTCTTTTTGACATTTTTTCGATTTTTTAAAGAAATAATAGACGAAATTGCTTGAAATTTCAGACATGCAAAGAGCAAGACTTGCTTTTGCCTCCAAGGCTGTAGCACGTGTTTTTTTGCACCTGATGAAGGAAGGCTACGTCCTTTCGAAACCGGTTTGCTTTTGCCTCCAAGGCAGTAGCACGTGTTTTTTTGCACCTGATGAAGGAAGGCTACGTCCTTTCGAAACCGGTTGTGCTGGCTTAAAATTTATGGTGTGTGAAGAAGTCTTATTTTCTATTTATGCAAAAAGCATTTAATATCTCACATTTTTCGCTATCGATTTAGCCCAGAGTACAATTAGGGAATTAACCACAAATTGAACAAAAGCGCAAATACTTTGGATCACCCTGTATCATAAAAAAGATACAAATGACTTGTAGCTTTCACACGTTGTCACGCATACTATGTACATTATTTTTATGTTTTTTTGTGGGAATTGTGCAATTATTTAGGCAGATATATATATATATTTTTTTTTCAAAAATCATTAATTTTTTTGGCAAGTTTTTTGCTTATAACTAGAACGGATTTCCATAAAATTTTACAAAACTTACAGAAAAATTAACAAAACATTTGAGAAACGTTAATCTGAAACATCAAATGTACACGCGCAATATTTGCTGAGATATGACTAAATATTTTTTTTTTACTGCGCATGCGCAAAGGATAGAAAATCTTTTATTAAATAAGTAGAAAACTAAATTAATTGGACAAATTTTTTGAAAAGTTCATTTGAATAGAGTAAAAATTAAGCAATTTGTCCGCAAAAGAATGTGCTAGATTTTGGATATTTTCTAAAGTTGAAATTTCATAAAGGGTTTTTCACATGCTGCGTACTTAATTTGAAGATCCAATAATTTCAACAATGTTGCCAAAGATTTTTTTTTCTGAAAAATTCCTTATAGGCTTGTAAATCTAACACATTTTTAATTATTTACTGAGATTTGTGAGTTCATAAGGGGTTTTCACAAAAAAGAACTTTTGCAACGTGGTTGAAATTATTGGATCTTCAAATTAAATACGCAGCATGTGAAAAACCCTTTATGAAATTTTAACTCTAGAAAATAAGCAAAATCTAGCTTTTTGTTTTGTCGACAATTTGCTTAATTTTCACTCTATTCAAATGAACTTATGACAAAAGTTGCCTAATATATCTTGCTGTAAACTTATGATGTAATAAAAAAATTTCTATCTTTCGCACATACGCAATAAAAATTTATTTATTATAAATACTCATATCTCAGCTAATATTGCACATGTAAACGTTATGTTTCAGAATCTAATGTTACGTCAATTTTTCTGCAAGTTTTATCATCAAATCCGTTCTAGATATAAGCACTAAAGAATAAAAAGTTTTTTCGGCGGGATGCGTCCCCATGTAGAAGTTTTAATAAATAAAAATTTAGTTAGTAAACAGTAAAATATCATTTACGCACCCCGCCGTAAAAATACCTTAAATTATAGCTTTATAATGCTGCCAAAAAAACTAACACAGCTGACAAGGAATGTTGAAAACGATTAGGATTTGTTAGAAAGATATATGCAGAGTTATTGGCAGATCTTCATTAAGCAAGATATTGAGCTCCCGGTAATTAATAGCGGCGGAGAATTTCAATATCAATCCTTTTTTTGGCTGCCTAAAAAAGGTAAGGTTTTCTTGGGCGGAGTGACTTTTACAATAGTATTGTTTTTCATGATATATACTATAGATATATATGCAGATAGCTGCCAAGTTTTTTAATTTGTTCCGGAATGTTGTTAGTCCGCCCCTTTTTCACATCGTAATATTTTTAGAGTAATTTTCTTGATATTTAATTGATATTATATTTTCAAGAAAACTCCTATACAAAGATTACGGTGTGAAAAAAAGGACGGGGCTAACAACATTCTGTAATAAATTTAAAAACTTGGCAGCTATGTATATGCATATATATATATATATATTAAGTCTACCGGAAAGTTAGACTTAATAATCTGACTTTTCGGTATTAATTTTTCCGGTGTCAGTAGTATTAACAAAATGATACCAGAAATTTTTGTTTATCGATATTTGTATGTTATTTACTACACAAGAATAATTTAAATATTGTCCAAGATAAATTTCCGATGTCAGTATTTTAATTCAAAAAGGACGTAACTTTATAGTATTATGTCCACCAGAAAGTTCTGTCCTTTTGAATGAAAATACTGGCATCGGAGATTTATACTGCATAATATTTAAGATATTCTTCGGTAACTTTTAAGATGTTAATTGATAAAGTCCCATATGTAGTTAAACAAGAATCTTCGGTGTCATTAACAATTTCCAACAAGGTTGAAAAGTGTTAATGACTTTGGTTCGTCTGTCTGTCCGCGCTCTAACTCCCGTAGATATTCATGGAATTTCTTGAAACTGATATATGTTATTTAAGTTCACTGCTGGATGTCCCTTATTGAAAATGGAGTTCTCTAATGATTTGTGTACAGGGACACCCGAAAGTATTCCAAAGTATTATGTTCTATGAGAGGCATTTCTATAAACCATATTTTCTTACCTTTACTTTACACGAATCTTAATGAAGTTGAAATATGTTATTGAAGTTTACTATCAGATGTTTTCTATTGAAAATGGAGTTTATACCACCACTGGTTTGCGTACAGAGACACCCGAAATTATTCCAAAGCCTTGAGTTCTACGAGAGGTATTTCTATAAACCAAATTTTAATAATTTTGCTTTGCATAAATCTTTATGAAATTAAAATATGTTATTCATATGCGCAAAAGAATGCTTTCTATAGTATGGCTAGCATTAAGATTCATAAGGCCACACAAAAATATTCAGTTACATTAAGGGATATTATTGGAAATTTGGTGTAATTGCATTTTCCTTTACATTAAGCGTTTTTAACACTTTCTAACAATTTCTGCCTCAGAACTCTTCTGTAATATTATACGAATTTTTTTACAGTGTGGGAACCGCTTAAATTAGAAACATATGATACTTGTTGTGAAAATTTGTTTTTTAAATTCATACACATTACACTTCAAAAATATTGCTTAACTTTCGCGAAGAGAGCTCAAAAGGGTATAATTTGAGGGGATATGCTGTTAAACTTGGAAACTTTATATTTGGTATGAAAATTCTTCATCCGAGCTCATTTTCATTTTGTATTAAAAAGTTACTCTATGCTTTTAAAAGAGATTGAAATGAGCGTGAAAAGAAGGATCTGTTCCACAATTTGGATCCACTTTAGTTAGAAATTTGGTAATTGGTACGAAAACTTTGTCATCTAATTCTTTCTAATTATTCAATTTTACTCTCTTTTCTATCCTTAATGTACCACTTTTTTTTTTTTTTTTCTGTCAGATGAACTTTGGTTATACTAGGTGCATTTTTTTTTTTTTTTTTTTTTTTTTTAAAGAAATTGCTGCGTCTCTTAGAACAAATGTTGCTTTTAAGCAATTGTTGCACTATTTTTTTTTTTTTTTTTAATAGTTAGTTTATTTTCAGAAGAATTGGATTTTTATTTTCTGACAATCATGTGCTACACGCAATTCTTAAACATATTTTAAATAGCTTTCCTAAAATGCAATCTAACTTTATCTTACTTTTCAAAATTATTTTCATGATTTTTCCTTTGCCCTTTCAGGAGCGCCGTTTGCGTAATGCAAACACAAATTTTAATCCCCAATTGCAAAAACTGGCCGGGATTTTTCTTTTCTTTTTTTTTCTTTCCTTTTGCATTTTTTTTTTTTTTTTTTTTTTTTTTTTACCTCTTTTTTTTTTTCTTTCACAACTTTACAACACTGTTAGCGAATTTTGGTGGATTTTGATTTTAAATGAGCAAATCTGCTCTCCCCTCAAAGGAGCAAAGTATCAGGCAACTTTAAACAGTGGAAGTGTCAGTAAAAAATTATGTTTTTTTTTTTTTTTTAACAACAAATTGAAAAATAATTACTTTTAAAACTTGTAATTTTTAAAAAGTGTTAAGAAAGGTTTTACTAACACTTTTTATTACTATTCTATTACGGCTGTTGGAATATTTGTACACTTTTAATTTCATTTATGTTTTCTTGAAAGTGTTAGGGCCGACTTTTTGTCGATATAATCCTTGTGCACAGAGTTATATACAAATGATACATCAAATGTAACTAAGAAAAAAAAATTGCACACGGAAAATACCCTATAATTGAAATAACGAAAAATAATTTTGCTGGAAAGCACATCCATACTTAAAATTATAGTATATACTACATAGCCTCCTAAACTAGATGCCTGTCGCGTGACTCGGAATCTTGGCAACAGTTCAAGTAGAGATCGTATATATAGATCTCTATCGAGGGTTCTTAAGTTCAAGCGGTAGACAGCGCCACCTGGTACAGATTGCGCGACTTTCTTATTCAACTGTTACCAATAGCTTTAAGAAGTGATATAGTGCATATACAATGGACGTTTCTTCGGTTACAATCGCCTTTTATGTATATCAAATCCCACTTTTAACAAATTTTGGTGGCTGTTGGATGAAAAAGTCGCACAATCTGTACCAGGTGGCGCTGTCTACAGCTTTAACTGTTACCAAATATCCGAGCTACGCGACAGGCATCTACTTTAGGAGGCTATGGTATATATATGTAATTATTATTAAATGTTTCACTGTTGTGTGTGGAAGGCTAAATCCTCCCACCCCCACCCCCACCCCCTCCGAGTTATCTCGGGACGAACGGGGAAGCGGTTAAAATTATAATTCCATTCCAATGCAATTTTACATAACAGTTTTAACAGGACACTTTCAGGGGTGAGAAATTTCCGCCTTTTAAATTACCACTATTTTTAGGCAACAATTTTTATCTAATTACTACAGATTAATATAAATATACAGTAAAGGTTTCTGTATAAAAATAGAGGTAGAATAAAAAGCAAAATTTCTTCATTATTGTAAATGTCTGAACAAACAAAAAAAAAAAAAAAAAAAAAAAAAAGGCGAAAACGTCTACCTCTGGATTGTTCATAGTTGCCAACATTTTAATTTATTCCTGAACATTTTTAGCCTCGTGCATATTTCGCACCACTTTATTCATAGAATAATTTTCTCCAATATATAACTAAGATAAAATGAACAAAAAACAATTACTTTTAAAATAAAAGTGGTATGAAATAAAAGCGAGACTAAAAATGTTCTGGAATAAATATTAAAATGTTGGCAAAACTGGATCAGTAATTTGCCAGTCCATATTTATATTATTCCTATCTGGTCAATGTTGCCAAATTTAGATAGCAACGTTACCAAATTTAGAGATTTTTATATTCAATATCCTTTACTAAATTTTAACCGTAACGGTTGCCTAATCACATCAAAGGCTATTCGTTCATTATATATATCAAATATCACTCCCAAAAATTTTTGGTGGCAGTTGAATAAAAGAATACCTAAAATTGGCAATGCTGTTTAGAACGGTTAATATCCATGCAGATAGACATTTTCATACTTTCGCGACTGCTGGCGTGAAGTCACGTCATATGAAAGTCTGTTACTCCGCCAGTGGGCTTTTCTTTAGGTTACATAGGTTACATTATTTCTCAACAATATACCCAATATTCACATTTGTGCAATCAATGCATTATAGATTCAAATAATTTCATTAGAAAGAATATAGTTGTAATGTATATTTATTTATATTATAAATTTGAATACAGAAAACATTGATTTAAAATAATGTAATACTAGCTGGAACCCGTCGAATTCGACGATCACTTTATTGACCGTAATGTTTCAAAAACCGTCGCATCATTATTTAAATGTGTTTCATGATAAAACATCTAATATAATTTACGACATTTCACTTAAAAAAAGAAAGTCGGAAAAATGCTTATAAATAGAAATACTGTATATGACATCACTTTCTACAAAGTACTGTCAATGTGACGTCAAACAGACTTCAAATAAACAGATGCTATCTTTTATTTTCTATTTCGTTTAATACTAAGACTGTATGTTAGCTGACCCGTCCGGCGTTGCCCGGGCCCATGATACCTTAAATGAACTTTAAATTTGTATTGTTTTATACCTTTAACTCGATTTTGTCTGAATTTCTGTTTTAAAATGAAAACATCACGAAAAAAATAATCATCTGTAAAAAAAAAAAAAAATACCTTAAACAGAACGGAACTCGGGTTCGGGACCCAGTGCCTGCGGCACGCATATGCAAGCCGCTAATAACATGAAAAAATTCTCAAAAATTCACCTTGAACCAAACGAACCTCTGACTCGTGTTACCGCTGCCTGTGGCTGCGGCACCGTATAGCAGGTATGCTACGCAGGCGCTGCAAAATCTACTTTCCTCCACCAGGGAGCGCAGTATGTTGTATACGAGCATCACCAATCGCCTTGTATTTCCAAGACCTTTCAAATAAGGTGTCACATGGTGGTGTCAACAGCAAAATCATTTAGTTGCACTTTCCACCACCAGGGGGCACAGTGTGTTCTATAGGAACATCTCCAACGGTCAAGAAATACCAAGGCCTTTAAAATAAGGTGCAACATGATAGGGCCCACTACAAAATCACTTAGTTCCACTTTTCACCACCAGGGCGCGCCCTATATTATATACAAACATCCCCAATCAACATGAAATTTCAAGACCTTTATCAACAACCGCCTTGAATTTCCAAGACCTTTTAAATAAGGTGTCACATGGTGGTGTCAGCTGCAAAATCCTTTAGTTGCACTTTCCACCGCCAGGGGGCGCAGTGTGTTCTGTACAAACATCACCAACGGCCAGGAAATACCAAGACCTTTAAAATAAGATGTAACATGATAGGGTCTGCAGCAAAATCACCTAGTTCCATTTTTCACCACCAGGGGTCGCACTATATATTGTATGCAACAGAAAGTGATTTTTTAGTATTCGACTCTAGTCCCCATATGTACAATTTCTTCACCGTGAAGTAATTTGAAGCTTAGTTAAGCTCGTAAACGTGTTTTTAACCCGTTTCCCAAACGGGTGGGAAACGGTTTCCCACCCGTTTCCCCCGGCGGGAAAACGGTTTCCCCCCCGGGGAGGGAACCGTTCGACTTTTTTTTATTTTTCTCTTCTCATAGCACATCTACAGACCAAGACCTTTTTTTAGACACCTCAAACAAATTTTTACACCAAGTAGTTCTCTCAATATAGTGGAGACAGATAAAAACATGTTTCAAATTAATATATAGATAAAAGATTAACGCCCACAGGTGTAGCTTACTGTCAAAAAGACAAAAACATGCGGTCGCGAAAGTGTTAAAGCAAAAACCCTTTAACCCTTTGAGTACTGAATTATTTGAAGATTTTTATGCCCAAGGGACGGATTTAATTTGTCGCTATATGGAATGATTTTGAAGTTATTCTCCCACGTTACAATATTTCAGAGAAAAAATTTCGGTATTCACATTTATATTACAAATGGATATACATTATAATTTTATTCTTTCTAATCAAAGTATTTGTATCCATAGTATATTTAATTGTAAAATTGTGAATACTAATTATATGTTTAAGAAAAAAATAGCATACAAATTGAAAAAGAAACGCCCACTGGTAGAGTTACAGATTTAAAAATGGTTCAATCTACGTCAGCGGTCGCGAAAGTGTTAATATGTAAAAGTAATACATTTTATTTGGAATATACTTATATTGATGATATAAGTATGGTTTTAAGATATAAAAAACGCCAGGAGAGTGTTTGCGTTGAACGCCCACTGGCGGGGGTACTACAAACATTAACGTCTTCTTCTTAAATTCAGATGACGAGTCAGACTCGTCCACCGTAGATTTATGTCATTTGAAAATCTTTAACTCCGCCAGTGGGCGTTTCTTTTGCAATTTGTATGTCGTTTATTTCTTAAAAATATGCACAATATTCATATTTGTACAATCAATATACTATTGATATAAATACATTGATTAGAAAGAGTATAATTATAATGTATATCCATTTGTAATATGAATCTGAATATAGAAAATTTTGTTCTGAAATATTGTAACTTAGTAGAATAATGCCCACAGGCGGACTTACTGTTAAAAAAACAAAAACATGCGGTCGCAAAAGTGTTAATATAATCATTTGAAGTGACTGTCTATAAGTATTAAATAAAGCTTTATGCTTGGAATTAAGATCAATGATTATTTTTTTAATAATTTATATAAAAACAAATCATTTCTACTATATCCATACCTGCCAACATTCTAATTAATATTCCATCATAGTTCGTACAGTCCTTGAATTTTCTTACTTTTCTGCACCACTAAAATTAGTTTGCATTTTTTATAATATTAATAAAGCCTTAAAATTAAAAGAAATATGTTGTATAAGAATATTGGTGAGAGAGTCCTTGAAAAAAGGCGTGGCCGTACGAACCATGTCCATAGTAGTGTTAGCTTACGCTTTTTTTTTTTTTTTTTTTTGAGTATTTTTTTTTTCTTATTTAGTCACATTTACATTGGGAGAAAATTACTCTAGAAATAAAGTGCGGGGGTTACAAACAATCAGGGCTGTTACAGGAGAATTATTATTATTAGTATTAATAAATATTAATTGGAATGTTGGCTAGTATGCATATTAATATAATTTTCATAAGCATATGGCAGCACAAAACAATTTACAAGTTAGATAATAAACTTTTTTGAGGTATTACACGCGCTCATGTTTCCTATATATTTAAGTAAAAAAAAAAATTGCTTGTAGTTTTTAAGGCCGGTGTTTTTTTTTTTTTTTTTTTTTTTTTACTTAGTCATTCACATTATTTTAGTTTCTAGTTTTTAATTAGAGGCAAGAAAGACTGAACTACTTAGTTTCAAAATTGAACTTAATGCACAGTGATTTATTTATGCATCAAACAACCTTTCCTAGAAATAGTTAAAAAAAATATATATCAAAGAATTTTTTAGCATTTTTTATAACTTTTTTCCAGTTCTATATATATGTATAAACAATATTATATTTATTATAACCCCCCCCCCCAAAGAAAAAAAACTGAAGCCTGATTTTGATTTCTAAGTAATACATATAAAATTCCGCTGAAAGCAGAATTCAATTTAATATGACAAGAGTTATTTTAATGAATTATTCCATATAAAAGCATGCAATCATCGTGTTTCAATCCCCGGAATCGGTTACTATTTTCATTTCTTAAAATTTCTTTGGTATAGCTTTAAAATAGGAGCCTCTTGTTGGATTTTAAATTTTCCTTTTTATTTATGCATTAAAATGGGTATCGCAATTGCGTAAGTAAAAATCTTGTCGAGAAACGTCTTAGTTACTTCGATGCCACATTTCAAGTTTTGTCGAGGGGTTATATAGTGAAACTATTCCACTTCTTTAGCCTGATTTTTCTCAATTTTATTTTAATTGTTTTTAAAATATGTTGACATGTTATTATTTTTTTAACATAAAAATAAATATATTTACTTATTTATTTATTTATTTTGGACATCAATTTGTGTTTTTCTTTTTAATAATTTTAAAAATAAAATGATGTTTTCATTTAATACCTTTTGAACCAATTATCGGATTGACCTAAAAAATATGACGCCAGCTAGATTTTGTCCTGACTGATAAGTGTACCAATTTTTGTTAAAATGTAATAAACCAGACTGATATAATGAAAAAGTCTCAGCTATATATATTTAGACAAAAACACGACAGAAAAATCGCTGTCTCAAGAAAATAATATGACCTGTCGTACTGAAAAAAAAAATTATATTGTGTAAAAATTCAATAAATTCTGTCAGAGACAAAATTTAGTTTAGTACGAAGGACTTTTAATTTCAATCTGTAAAATTTTTATTTTTATTTTTTAATTTTTAATGTTTGTTTATTTTTTATCTAATTTTTTGACCGTAAAACTGTGTCACGTACTTTTTTAAATGACTGAAATGAATTCAAATGAAGTGTTGCCACCTAAATTTTATACTTTTGTTAATTTTAAGAAATCTAATTGTCATGTCGAAAAACTGTTTGCACCCCTGGATAAAAAAAAAAAAAAAAAAAAAAAAAAACTAAAGTAGTCTTTGGGGACTGCCGACAGAAGTAAAAACTAAGTAACTTGTGAATTGTATCCTCGAGCTATTAGATTATTATTTTCGAACTATTTTTGGTTTGTAAAGAAGTGTTTATGATCTGTATTATATGATTCGGCACAGTATTTGTAGCTTCCCAAATTAAATGAACTAAGCCTTATATTAGGTAAAAATATTGTAATATGACTAAAATATTTTTTTTTTTTTTTTAATTATTTATTTGAAAATTTATATTGAAAGCAAAAAGAAGAATATAACAGTCTGTATAAAAACACGTGCTTGTACTTTGTGAACTATGTATATACTGTGGAAAAAGTACATACATACATAGAGTATAGAACTAGAAAGAGACAGATGCCAGTAGCCAGTATACTACTCGTATTAGTATACATTTTATACACACACACAGACACACACACATATATATATATATATATGTATGTATATGAGGCATGCCGCGCCGTGCGCTACATATATGGATATATATCTAGAGAGATATACTCTTTGAATATATGTAATGTATGCTTATAACGCACGGAGGTATATCTATGTGCATATATACACAGTATACATATAGCTCATGGAAACCGTTCGGTGACGATGACGCGAGTTCCATGATTTTTGTTCACCCAAAAAGTGCTCAACGCGCCTAAAGAAGTTTTCACTTAAAAAAAAAAAAAAAAAGTTCGTTGAGTGTACGGTTAAAATGAAGAGGAATTAAGCTGGGCTATACTAAATGGATGTAATGAACATAAAAAATGTGTTTAACTAATTTTTATAAAATTCACTCTTAAGGCACAAAAAATTCTTTTGTAAATATACGTTTATGGATATTGTTTAAAATACATTTTTCTCAGACAACTTTCTTTTTCAGAGTACCTGTAAAATCAAGCCGCGCAGATTGAAAAAAAAAAAGTACGTTACGAGCCGCTGAAAATCAGACGTATTTCGGAGCGATATCTTATAGAGAGATCTCTCACACATTCGGGGGTCTGCCAAATTTCTACCGCGAGAAGATGGATCACATCTAGTGCCTCACTCTCAAAGCAACAAAGTTTTACAATCAGGAAGTTTTCCGAAAACTTTTTGAGCGATTTCAAAGCGTGCTTTATTCTAGAGAACTTTTTATTTTGTGTTTTAATATAATGAACAAAAGTTAAAAAAGAAAGAAAGAAATTGTTTCAGGTGCAATGTACTTTTTAAAGATGTAAAAGATAGTTTTGGGTTTTTAAAAGGATTTGGAAAAAATTATCTAGGACATTAAAACAGGTAATTTAATTTATGAATTTTGAAATTAAGGTAATAATTCTTAAAAAAAAAAAAAAAAAAAAAAAAAATCACATGGTTTGCAAAAATTATAAAACCAACTTTCATTTACTATTCTATGCATACTATAATTTTACATTTGCTGTAAACTTATCCGTTTTATCGAAAAAACACTCTTCAACTCTTTGGAAAATGTTAAAAAGAATTCAAAGTAGATTGCGTCAGAAAGCATTTTATAATTTATACACTTTTTTTTTTTTTTTTTTTTTTTTGGGGGGGGGGGGAGAGGGGAGGAATTTTTTAGATTAATCCTTTGCCGGCTCTAGTGCTGTAAAGCACTCTACACAGAGTTGCCAAATTTTGGGACTCTTTTATTCAACTCTCCCTAATAATTTTGAGTCCTGATATCATATCCGATATATATAACGATTGTGTTGCAAGATTCGGGGACTTATTTTATTCAATGTCCACCAATAATTTTTAATCGTAAGGGTTGCCTAATGACTTCGAAGATTATTCGTTCATTATACATATCAAATATCACTTCTCAAAATTATTGGTGATAGTTGAATAAAAGAGTCCCTTAATCTGGCAACACCGTAGTAGCCTACTTAGCACCTTTTGGCTACCAGAAAATTTTAATAGAAATATTTATTTCATTTAATCAGTGACGGTTTTCACGCTTAAGTAGAATAAAAACTGTTATTAAAAGTTGCCGGTAGCCAACAGCTGCTACGTTGGCAAGTACGAGCAACACTGATGAATAGCCTTATGGAAGTGATTAGGCAATCGTTACAGCTAAAGTTTAGTGGTGGATATATAAAAAAGGTCTCTAAATTTGGCAATATTAAACAGTGAAATGGAATTAAATAGGACCGGCAAAGAGGTAATGAAGAAAAATGTCAATAAATAACTCACGAATATATAAATAATTAAACATCGAATCATCTAAATATATATAGAGATAGTTATAGATATATATTATTCATCAATGTAACTTTGAAATATTGCGAGTTACAAAGCGAAACTGTGTTTTGTGTATCAATGATATGTTCTTTTAAAAAAGTAGTATTGTATTTTCACGAGCTGTAAATGGTTTGAGTATTTAATTGAGCAGTCAATATTATTTATACCTACGTACTTGGTTTCATCATTAAATGCATTGTTCTTCAAGATAATGTTCTGTTTTATGTACTCTTAATCCTTTGATGCATAAAGAAATTACGGCTCTACTAAATTAGACTGTCACCAGAATTTATAAACAAAATTAAAATATAAGAAATAAATTACTGTTTCAGCTATGTTACGAAATAAAATTTTGTTAAAAAAAATCTTGGGTTGAATTAAGATAATGACATCGTAAAGGGTAAAACATTAAGCATATGAAAACTGCACCAGCGTCAAACTTCTACCCTCAACGATTAGGAAGTAATGGGGGTAACAACCTAAAACGTTAAATTTAATTTTTTTAAAAGCTATTCAAGATATCTTATCAAGGTTGAAACTATTCATAAATGTTTATGTAGTACATAATATATATATTTTTTTTCAGAATTTTCACACGATTTTAAATGGTAGTAAATGATAACTATATTTTTCATGCGCGATTTTTTATACCATCCACCAAAGTGACACCTACCAAAAAAATACAGTTTATTTGTTTATTAGTTAGCTATTACATATAAAAATTACAGAAGTGTCAAACTGCGGAAACGTAGTGAAAAAATTAATAATCACTTAATAATAATACCAATGATGTAATATTTATCTTTAAAAATTATTTAATAAATAAAAATTGCAAGGAAATATAAAAATGCTCTATTAACATTTGTTATTAAAATGTAACAATTAGCAATAAAAAATATATATATATTCTATTTGATTATTATCAGAGATCTTACTTCTCGCCCTTTTTTCAAGACACTTTTAGGTACGAGAAATTTCCGTAATCTTTGCTACCTTTATTTTTATATAATAGCCTCTACCTTGTTTAATCACGTCATAACACTACAAAAATACTGATATAAAAATTTCTATATGAAAATAGCATAGATGGCAAAATTTAATTTATTCCGGAATATTTTTTGGCCCCGCCTTTTATCCATACCATTTATTTTTTAAGGATAAACTTGTCTGATTTTATCGAAGCTATATATATTTGATAAAATATTTCTATAAATAAAGTGGTGCTAAATAAAGGCGGGGGTAAAAGTACTCCGTAATAAATCAAAATATTGGCATCTATAAAAAAAATAATAGCATTAAAAAAAAAAAAAAAAAAAAAAGGGCGGGAGTTTCCCTCCATTTAGCAGCAATATTTTACTATTTGTCAAATGGTCAATGCAAATCAAAAATTGTAAAACCAGCTGATATATTGACATCAATATTTGATAAAACTAGTGCAACTATCACTACTGAAGAAAATAGTGATGATGATTAAACCTTGATTGAAAATGATTCTTTTTTGTAATTTATCTTTGCTTTTTATAATTGATTCTATAAACAAAAAGTATTTTATACAGATATCTGTAGTGGATTTCATTTTTTAAACTGTGGTCTACTTATTTGACACTTTTGTTATTTTTGTATGTTATAGCAATCTAATAAACAAGCAAACTTTAATTTTTGATAGGTGTCACTTCGGTGGATATATACTATAAAACATCGTCCACCAAAATATACGTCATTTTTTTCAGATTTAAACCGAGCAAAAATTTTGAAATATATATATATATATATATATGTGTATAATATAATTCACAAACATTCATAAACAGTTTCAACCTCGATAAGATATCCTATCTCGAACCATTTTATTTACAGGAAAATTTTCTCCAATATATAACTTCCATTTCATCCTTAAAAAAATAAATGGTATGCAAAAAAGGCGGGGCCAAAAAAACAACAGAATAAATCAAAAAGTAAGCATCTATAATATTTTCATATAGAAATCTTTATGTCAGTATTTTCATAGTAATATGTCGTGATTAAACAGGATAGAGACTAGGGAATAAAAATAAAGTAGAAAAAATTAGGGAAATTTCTCATCCCTAAAAGTATCTTGAAAAAAAAAAAAAAAAAAAAAAAAAGCGAGATGTAAGATCCCTGATAACAATTAAATAGAATATTTTTTTATGGCTAATTGGTACTTTTTAATAACAAATGTTAATATAGAGCATTTTTATATTTGCTTGCATTGTTTATTTATTAATATTAAGTGGTTTTTAAAAATAAATATTATATCATTGGTATTATTACGAGGATGCAAGAATTTCCGTCTCAGGACGGAAAACTTACACCAGCGTATTTTTATCAATAATTTATATCATATTTGTGGTTTATTTAATGCGATTGACCATAATAGAAATTATTGATAACGAATGCTGGGGTAAGTCTTTTTTTTTTAGAGTGAAAACTTTTGCTCCCCTGTATTATTATTAAATGATTATTATTTTTTTTCACTACGTTACCGCAATTTGACACTTCTGTAATTTTTATGTAATAGCTAACAAATAAACTGTATTTTTTTGGTAGGTGTCACTTTGGTGGATAGTATAAAAAATCGCCCATCAAAAATATACTTATCATTTTCTACCATTTAAAATCGGGTGAAAATTCTGAAAAAAATATATATATTATGTATTTCCTAAACATTTATAAATAGTTTCAACCTCGATAAGGTATCTTAAATAGTTTTAAAAAAAAATTAAATTTAATGTTTTAGGTTGCCACCCCCATTACTCCCTAATTGTTGAGGGTAGAAGTTTAAAATTGTGTGCAAAAGAAGTTTCAGATAAAGAACAATAAATAGAAGGCAAGAACTCTTCATTCGACGCTGGTGCAGTTTTCATATGCTTAACCTGCAATACCCTTTATACTGGATAATACTTAAAATATTTTTGAGTAACTTTTAAGATGATAATTGGTGTAAAATTTTGTATAAATATTGTTAAAAAAAAAAAAAAAAAAAAAAAAAAAAAAAATCCGTTGTCATTATATTAATTTAAAGGGACAGAACTTTCCGTAGACTTAATATATTGGCTTATAACTTACATATATGCCTTTATCAATAAATTTAAGGTTTATATTTCGGCTGGTCGGCAATATTTTGATCAGCTGTAGCATAAACACTAGTTCTTTATGATGATCTTGTCCATTACCTGACATTTTCTTTATGAAGTTGTAATTTTAATCTAGTATCATCTCCCCCCCCCCTCACACACACACATGATTCTGCACTGTCTATCCATATTAAATATAACATACTTTTTTTAATAAGTTTTTTCCTTTGTCCAAACTTGTAAGAGTATTTAGTTCGAAGATAATACGATTGTATTAGTTCCAAACTCCCAGACTTATCTCTCATTTGACATATTCCGTTCTCCGCCCATTATCACACACTTTCTTCAAAAAGGTATCGTTCGAAGTGTAGTATCTTTTCGCTCCCGATTTCTCCACCCTCGACCAAGTAATCGTTTGCCATTTTCAGGAAAAGAGAGGCGCAGTTACAACGATTTGTCTTGCGGCTCGTTTCCGACAAAA
The DNA here is from genome assembly GCA_963930645.1 of Salticus scenicus. Lineage (NCBI taxonomy): Eukaryota > Metazoa > Arthropoda > Arachnida > Araneae > Salticidae > Salticus > Salticus scenicus. The sequence continues at coordinate 42,495,624 of OZ005662.1, forward strand.
CCACAATTAGCGACCGCACTCCAGTCTTCGTCTATAGCCTTCTGCAGGCGTCTAATGAGGGAGGGTTGTGTGAGCGACACAGAAAGTTCGGCTAATGAATTGGAAACGGTTCACTTTAATTATATTGCTTGCGGGGATGATCTAATGGATCGTCGGGTGGGGTGTGTAATGATTCTCAGGAGCGAAACAAGTAGTGCCCGCGAGGTATGATCGCGGAAGGATTATGTTCCAAAGGTATGTCCCCGGGGTTGAAAGTTTTTTTAATTTTTTTTTCCCTCTCCTCGCGACATATTTCTGAGATTTATAGCAAAAGTTTTTAAAAAGTAATTTTTTTTTCCTTAGTTAAAATTGTTACAAAAAATATGTAAAATATCTTAAAGTTATTTAGAAGTTAAAAAGTATGCGCCACTGATTCTTCTAAATTATATTATTTGGAGCAGACGACTTTTTTTTTTTTTTTTTTTTTTTTTTTTTTTTGGTAGTAATTTTCTTTTCTTTTTTTAAATAGATGATTTTTTTTTTTTTTTTTTCAAAATAGTGATTAAATAATTCGATTAAGAAAACAGTCATGGGTTATATAGAGATTTTGCATTAATATTCGAGGTAAAATAAAACATTATTTTAAAAGAGAGAGGAAAAAAAAATGCACAAAAGATTACCGAAGAATAATGTTATTAAAAATAGAAATTTAATTTAATTAACTAATTTTTTTATGTGCCCTGAAATTGGAAAATTTTGACAAATCAAATTAATTATTGATTGAATCTTTTGCGAATTTAAAATTTTATTTTAAATTGGATAAGAATATAAATATTTTTTATATTTTTTTAAATATTTAATTTAAATATTCAAAATAAACTTTACTGATTTTATAACTACTATTATCATTGTTATTATTATCATCACTTATTATCATTATTATTATAATCGTCGTCCGGTAAAAGCATTTTAAAATCGAGTTTTTACTTTTTACTTTTTCTGTATATATAAGAAGAAAGTTTCGGATTCGTAAAAATTTTCGAACTCTGGTTTTCGGTGGATTTACGTATTTTGAGGTTTGCTGAATACGATTTCACCATTTATATAAAATATCTGTCTATTTATCCAAATTTTTTTTGTACGCTGTATTCTACGAAACAAGAAACGTAATATTAACCAAATTTGATGTATTTAGTTAGACCTTGATATAAATAAATAATAATTATATTTTGGGATCAATCGTTCAACAGGTGGCACTCGCATCACATTTTTTTTAAATAATTTTTAATCTGGAAGTATAATATAAAATTTTGTTTAAATGTATTTAATGAGAATTATTCATAATTTTTCAATGTGGAAATGATAAAAATAATATATAATGATAATAGTATTAGTCAAAAAAAAAAAGGTATATATCAGTGCATCGCTACCCCCTTGTTGTGAAACTAACCCCCCTCCACCCCGTTTGTGTGTATGTAAATTTTCATTATGGGTATCTCTCAAAAAGAACTTGCTAATAACTCTAAAACGAATAATTAAACCATAGGTCTGGACTAATTTAAAAGAAAGTTATCATTTTTTTTTTTTTTTTTTTTTTTTTTTTTTAAGCGCGTTTTTCTTCAGATGTCATTTAAATGCGCAAAATTGACTTTCTTTGGACATTTTTGGTTGCAACTCATTCAGATGCTAATTATCCCTGACAGTACATCTTCTCCCCCAGGATATCCTCAAGATGTTTTCATGATGAAAACGAGTTCCCAGAAACATCCTGAAGATGTACTGTGGATAAGGTTTATCTGAGTTAATTAAGGAAAATAATCATAATACATAATAATTGTATTAAATGATTTGTATTGCGTGAACTTGTATAGAAACATATGAAAAAATTTTTGGCAACAACAAAATATTTTTTTTTTTTTTTTTATTTTATTTTTTTTTAAATGTCAGAGTTTTTTCTTTTTTAATTGTAACTAGGAAATTAATTTATAAAAACTGTCATAAATGTAAGGATTTTACTTTAATATATAAGTATTATTTTAAACCTTGATAAACATTTTACAAAAGAGAGAAAAAAAAATATTAATTGAAATAGAAATTTTATTAAAAACCACATTCGATTTTATTATTATTATTATTATTATTATTATTCTCCTTTAATTTTACCTTTCATTATTAAAAAAAAAAAAAAAAAAAGTAATTGAATTCATAACTCAGAATACATTTTAGTCGAAGAATGTATTTTAGTTTTCATTTAGGAGTATTTTTAAATCCATTTATTTATTTATTATTTTTTAGAAAAGCTTTAAAAAAAATTAGGTTGCTCACAAAGTTTATCATGTAAATGAAGGGATGAAATATAGAATGATTTTGCCAGTTATCGAATATCTGGAGTCTGTTGGATACGGATATCCGCAAAATTACTATTAATTTCATCCCTATTTTTAAATGATTAAATTAGCTGCTTTTTAAAGAAAAAAATTAAATTATCAAAATGCGGCTTTATTTATTTATTTTATTTTAATTTTTGTTTATTAGTTCATGTAATACAATTGATATCATATCATTATAATTTGTATGAAATTATATTAGCTTGATATAAGATATAATTAAAAAACTCTTGTAATTAATAATAAAAAACAATAAATAAATAAAGTATTCCTCCAACAACTTACTGTTAATATTATTACTGTTATTAATTAAAAAGTGAATTTTCTAAAAAGTAAAATTTCAATCGTTGTCTTAGAGACAAAATTGTGCAGTTGCAAAATAATAATGATAATAATAACATCGCATATGATAAGTTAACAGAAAATGCGTATTGTTAATTAATGATTTTTACATTTTCCTTTTAAACTTTTGAATGTATACATTTTCAAATTAATTTAATATTTTCCTTACAACTGAAAATTAATTGGCATAGGTGCGGCTCAGTTCTCCATCATATATTTCTTACTTTAATTTCTACTATAAAACATATTTATATTCATGTTAAAATAAATGAACTCTATCGATCACTCTTCATGGTCTCAAACTAAAATGCCCCCCCCCCCCATTAGTCTACCCACAACTCCGCAATGATACATTTACTTTATTATAATTTGTTAGTTCATTTTGTTAAGGTCAGTTTCGCATTACCCTTCTTCCAATTGTGTATAGTTTATTGTATTTCATGCATTTAAACCTTAACGTAAACTTTTCTTTTTAGCAAATTTTATCATACATTTACTATAATTGTAATTATTGTAAATAAACATTCTTAGTATTAAATTGTTAGGCAAAAATTTAGGAAAACATGGAGATCCCTATCCTGGAGTTCCAAAGGTGCCTTTTTCAAGGCAAATCTGTCTTAGACAGGCTGAAGGGGTTATAGGGCAGGACTGTGTGGATTCCACCCAGGTTAATTTTATAAAGAAAGAAAAAAATATGTATATATATATATATATATATATATATATATATATATATTGGACAGAGCGGACTTCCGGAATTCCATCATGTAATTTATAGCTGTCAGATCTCTACCACTCCCCTCACTTTACTGCCTCTCCTCAGACTGGCTTGATCAGAATGTTTTTTTTTTTTTTTTCATCATATCATTACGCCGAGCTCCTTTTGAGCTCATCTTAGTTGAAGAATACCGACTTGTTTGATCCTGCAACCCATCTTCAGGCTTCTACATATTCAGGTGGAGGTACGTGGTGGTTTCGATCACTGCAGGCACTCCTTAAGCTCAGGTGATGATGATGATGATGATGATGATGATCATGACAGTTTCGCATTTCAGTTTTTCTGCAACTCCATATTCTTTCCAAAGCAATAACTCTAATGCAAATGTATAAGGAATATTGTCTTATTTTACTTCATTACGAAATTCTTTAATTTTGAATTACTAACAAAGGTTTCAAAGTAGAACTTGTGTAGTAAGTTCTGTTCATTCCAGTACCATAAACGGTATTTTAAAACTGATCCGACATACTTACGATAAATATATTCCCATAATGGTCGTTTATGGAAAAGTTTAGCCTATACTTCCAAGCTAAGAAAGCTCCACCATTGGTCGAGTGGTTCTGTTCTCAGATCTGGCAGACGGTGAGTGCCGGGTTCGATCCCAGGTTGCGCTCCTTCTTTCAAAGTTTTCCGTGATTTTCTCCAAAACTCGCGCAAATACGAGATAGGATCCCTTAGAAAGAACACGAAAGCATTCCACCTACAGGACCCTAGTATAGTCAATCGGCCATAGTTCCAAACGACCACATATATAGTTGAGAACATTTTAATATAATCCCGAGTATTTACAGCCCTGCTTCAATTTCGCACCACTTTATTTATAGAATACTTTTTTCCAATATATAATTACGTTAAAATAAAAACAAAAATAATTTTAAAATAAAAGTGGTGTGAAAAAAAAGCGGGCTAAAAATGCTCCTGAATAAATTAAAATGTTTACAATTCTACATTTGGCAAGGAGATGATTTCTGGTATGATGATTTCTGATGATTTCTGATTGTAAGTCACAGGTTCAAATGCTAGGAAAGGCATGGGTACTTGTTGAATCCTTATTTGTGTATGAGTGAGTGATCGAGTGGGCTTTACATCGTACTAGGGCTACACTATTGGTGATTGGCGACGGTTAGGGACTCAGACCTAAGCGTAGTCTGCAAACATGCCATTACAATTTAGATCCTCTATGGAGTACATCTGTGTATGAAATAAAGGTTCTTGTAATAAATATTTGTGTAATAAACACCCTTGTCCTCCTTATAATCATTATCATCATCAATTTCAGCCTTCATCAATCCACTGCAGGATGAAGGCATCTGCTTGGTGATTCCAGTTTGCCCTGTTTTCTCCAATTCTGCCCTTTGCTCTTAAAAAAAAAAAAAAAATAAGTAGTCTAAATTACTCAAGATATCCAGTTTCGAATCAAGTAAAAATCGCTTCACTCCGCAAACAAAAATTACTCTTGTTACTTGTGTTTATAGACTGTCATAGCTGTCAATATTTCAATTTACTCCGGAGTATTTTTAGCCCCGCCTTTAATTCATACCACTTACTTTTCAAGAGAATTTTTTTTCTCATTTTATCGAAGTTATATATTGAAGAAAATATTTCTATAAATAAAATGGTGCGGATTAAAGGCGGGGCTAAGAATACTCCGGTCTAAATTAACCCCTTAACGGTCGCATATTTTTCAAAGTCCACGTTTTTGTCTACAAAAAAAATAAAAAAATAAATAAATAAATAAAGATTGAAAATAAATATATAAATATATACAAAGTTATTCTGTACGTATTTTCAAATACATTATATACAGTTTGGTACTGGCTAGTGCTTACATGTACAATAAATGTTAAAGGAAAAATACACGTCATACACACACATAATTTTAGATCAGATGGTAGAGTGTAAGCAAGTCATGGGGGATTTTCTTTCTTTTTCTTCTTTTTTAATGTTATTTATTTAATTGTCTATATATTAGGATGTCTCACTTCGTTCACGGCAGGATATAAGTCTCAGCGTTTTATAAATTGAAAATATGCGGGAAAAATAAAATGTTTCGGCAATACATTTTACGTTATTCAACAGAATATTATGTGCTCTACAAAACAGTAGCGTGTTTAGTTTTTTTTTTTTTTTTTTTTTTTTTTGGTGTGTGTGTGTGTGTGTGTGTGTGTTGATATACTTTCTGTTCTGTTTAGGTCATTAAAATGAAATATTTATTCGACAAAAAAGAGCATTTTCGACAACCCTTTCAGCGTTAGCCGCTTTTCGGTATATCTGTTTAATGATTCATAAAATTAATACCATGCACAGTACAAATATGAGAATTTGATACTGTATACTGTGGATATTTATTAGCGTTGTCACAGCCCGTGAATATCACGGGAGCGAGAAAAAAAATAAATAAATAAATAAATAAATAAAGATTGAAAATAAATATATAAATATATACAAAGTTATTCTGTACGTATTTTCAAATACATTATATACAGTTTGGTACTGGCTAGTGCTTACATGTACAATAAATGTTAAAGGAAAAATACACGTCATACACACACATAATTTTAGATCAGATGGTAGAGTGTAAGCAAGTCATGGGGGATTTTCTTTCTTTTTCTTCTTTTTTAATGTTATTTATTTAATTGTCTATATATTAGGATGTCTCACTTCGTTCACGGCAGGATATAAGTCTCAGCGTTTTATAAATTGAAAATATGCGGGAAAAATAAAATGTTTCGGCAATACATTTTACGTTATTCAACAGAATATTATGTGCTCTACAAAACAGTAGCGTGTTTAGTTTTTTTTTTTTTTTTTTTTTTTTTTTTTTTTTGGTGTGTGTGTGTGTGTGTGTGTGTGTTGATATACTTTCTGTTCTGTTTAGGTCATTAAAATGAAATATTTATTCGACAAAAAAGAGCATTTTCGACAACCCTTTCAGCGTTAGCCGCTTTTCGGTATATCTGTTTAATGATTCATAAAATTAATACCATGCACAGTACAAATATGAGAATTTGATACTGTATACTGTGGATATTTATTAGCGTTGTCACAGCCCGTGAATATCACGGGAGCGAGAAGGGTTAAAATGCTGCCAGCTATGCACTGTATTTTGCTATTTTTGATAATATATTTATGGTTAAATATAAGATCTATGTTTTTATGTAAATAAAAAATAAAAATTCAGGCCTAAAATGGTCAGATATACAGAGCTGCCAACCTAATCCGGCAAATTGTTAGTACCGCCCCTTTTTCTACACCACTTAATTTTTTGAGTATTTGTTTTCTTCGTTCATCGTAAATATATTTGAAGAGAAATACTCTAAAAATTTATTGGTGTAGGAAAAGGGGCGGTACTAACAGTTTGCCGGATTCGGTTGGCAGCTCTGGATATATAAAAATTGAGGGATAAAACTCAAAATATACCGGAAGTTCAAAATTTTCCTTTGAAACGTTTAAAATGTTACTGAGAGAATAATAACTTCCATATCAATTACTTCCACGATTTTAACTGAACATTTACACCATTATTTCTCGTAATACAACTAACAAACATATGCTAAACTTCAAAATAATGCTTCACAAATATGCAGAATAAATACAAATATGTTTAGTATACAACTTTTCTAAGCTTTGAAAGAGTTTTGTAGGAGTAAACAACTGTTTGACCTACAAATATATTTAGTGTAAGTATTTATCAAGACTTGAAAGGAACTTCGCTCTAGAGAATGAATTTTGCAAACATGCATATACATTTATTTTAAAACTTTACTAATCTTTAAACAGATTTTGATGAGGAAAGATAACTTAAGTTTTGATTTGTAATAAAGACTTTATTGAACTTTGTAACAACCTTTGTTGGAGTAAAGTGACTGGAGATAGACATTTCTGAACATATAATAAGGTATATCATAGATGCCAACATTTTAATTTATTCCGGAGTAGTTTTAGTCCCCTTTTATTTCGCTCCATTTTATTTATAGAAATATTTTCTCCAATATACAACTTCGATAATGTAAAAATAAAATTACTCTTGAAAAATAAATGGTATAGAATAAAGGCGGGGTTAAAAATACTCCGGAATAAATTAAAATATTGGCATCTACATACTTGCCAACATACTAATTAATATTCCGTAGTAATGTTAGATTCGCCTTCTTTTTCACACCGGTATATTTTTAGAGTATTTTTCCTCTCATTTAATCATAATTGCATTTGGAGAATATTACTCCAAAAAATTATTGGTGTGAGAAAAAGGGCGGGACTAACAAGACTACGGAATATTAGTTAGGATGTTGGCAAGTATGCATCTATGGTATATTATACTAAATTTCTGGTATCAAAAACTAATCGATAGTAATTTAAATCTCAGAAATTTTTATTCAGTATCATAGATGTCAATTTTTAAGCTTTTTGGCTATTAATTTTGTATATACCGTATAATTTTGTATATACTGTAACAGTTTTTACCGTTTAAATAAAATAAAAAAATTTCCGATAACCAATAAATTGGCGTAAAAGTTGGCAATTATGCAAAATGCATTTGATCATTAAATCCAATTCAACTGAATTTTATTTATTTATTTTCTTTAATCGTAATTTATTAACAAATTTTTTCATGAATAATCAAGAAATATATACTTTCAAATAAACAAACAACAACAACAGTGATATATATATATACATATAGAAATAACTAAGATGACTAATCAAATGTATGTGTCATTTTCTATATTATTTATCACTCTTTGTCTTTATTACATATACATATCAATAAATTGCAAAATATATAAATACGACAATAAAATATTTTAGTGTGTAAGTTCTTAGAGCTAGTCTGGGATAATTAATCCCACTTAAATTGTTTTACAATTATTAAAAATAATGATAATACGAAGCAAGAAAAATATTTAAAATAAGTATAATGAGAAACAAACGATATTTAATTTTCAAATTAAATGATATAGTATTCCTTCAATATAATATTCTTATCATTCGAATAAAAAATCAATTTAAATGTTTATATAATCTTTAAATGATCTAAGTTTCAAATTTGATATCGAACTTTTAAATCGAATTGTACACTTGCAGTTGGCTTGTTTTTAATATTTGGCTGTATGTATGTTACCACTGCATAATGTTCTTTTGAACAAAAGTTAAAAAAAAAAAAGAAAAAAAAAGGGGGTGATTCAGCTGTCAAAATTGTTCAACTAATATCCCTTAAATGCCGTGTGTTGCCTTTTGGCAATATATCCAATTTTGTCTTTTAAAAAATATTAAAACGATATTAAAGCTCTAGTGCTTAATGTTGCTAATAAATTACATACTGATAGTATTATTAAATCAATTTTCATCATGTAGAGGCAACACTAGTGTTAAAAATTATTTCATGGTAAAGTATGTAGTCTATATTTAGAATTTTATGAAGGAAAAATTATTATTTCAATTAAAGATTAATGTTGCCGATTGGCAACAAATTGCTTTTTAGCTGTAAACCATACTTAAAATAATATATCATTTTTTAAAGTATTTTTCCCATGATTTATTTAAGAAATGAAAGCCGAAAAATATTTTTAAATTGATTTTTCAAAAAGTCAGGTATTTAACAGTTAAATTACCCAGCTTAACTCTCCAAATGTTTAACTCTTGATTTTTTATTTTTTTTATAACACCCAGAGCTGCCAACCTTATCCGGCAAATTGTTAGTACCGCCCCTTTTTCTACACCACTAATATTTTAAAGTGTTTTTCTACTTAATTCATCATAGATACATTTGAGGAGAATTGCTCTAAAAATTAAGTGGTGTAGAAAAAAGGGCGTTTTTCAATGGGCGTTAACATTTTGCCGGATTAGGTTGGCAGCTCTGAACACCTATAGCAACTTATATACATCAGAGATGCCAACATTTTAATTTATTCCGGAGTATTTTTAGCCCCGCCTTTATTTCATACCTTTTATTTTTTAAGAATAAATTATTCTTATTGTATCAAAGTTATATATTGGAGAAAATTTTTCTATAAATAAAGTTGTGCGAAATAAAGGCGGAGCCAAAAATACTCCGGAATAAATTAAAATGTTGGCATCTATGTATATATATATATATATATAAACATTAGAGAACTCTTTTACACTATTTAAATTTTAATACTAATTTAAAGTCTAGTTTAAAGCATTTTCATATCATGATAAACACTATAACGCGTTTTGTCTTTCTTAGCAATCAATGGGTTAAAAACCATCAACAACTTCTTATTCCTATTTGGTTAAGCACTGTATATATATTTATTTACTATTTAACAGAAAAATTAATGCAGTGATATACTATTACAACCACTGTTATAAAATTTTAGTACGGTAGCGAAATATTATCTAATTTGTTCCAGATTATGAAAGACAATTAACATCAATAAAAACTCAAACTACTATTTAATGATGAAAACTCTATCAGACGATGAAATAATTGACACATTAATTCTTCATTCAATGACTATCCATTCATCTTAATTAATAAATCAATTAACTCCCACTAAAGCCATGGATTTTTCGATTACTTTTTTTTTTTTTTTCTTTCCTGTTCTTATATTAGGAGAAAAAAATAATTCAGAGAAGAATCATTAAAGTTCCAATAAAAAAAAAGGCAGAGAATTTTTTGAGTAATTTGACTCAAAAAATCGTGCAATGTTGCGTACAGAAAAACGTCAGATGCCTGCTCGTCATTAAAAAGTATTTAAGCTAAACTCTTTCCGTTAATGTGTGTGTTTACTTGATTTTTCAAGACTTTTGGGGAAGACTTGAAAATGTACTTGATTTAGGTTCAGGAGATGAAAAGGGAATATTAATCCTTTAAGTTCTGTACACTGAATTTCCAGTGCTAACCATCGATTGTTTTCAGAATTTAAGAACTTATTGTAATAAAACGTTTTAATTAATCCATTATTATCTAATTTTTGGTCTTAAAAATCAATTTTGCACCACTAATTTTATTTAATAAAATGTAACATTTTGGTAGTTTTTTAGCACTTTGAATCCAGCGCGTTTAACTATATCACAATAATTTTAAGCCTTTCAGGGGAGGTAGTTGCATAGCGCAACCACAAACTGTAATTCAAAATTGCAAACATTCTCCCCGGAAATTTTTATAAAATTTTTCTTTTACAATTTAGATGCATAGCTTCATTTATTTGTGGCCTTATTATTGTTGGTGATTTCTGGTGGCAGTTGATTTTAAATTAGGAAAATTTGTATGCCCCTGAAAGGGTTAATTCATTGCCAAAATAACAACAAAAATTTAAAAGCCGCCAAGGTGGTCATATAATTGAAATTGTGTTGAAGTTTTAAGAAAGAATATAGCAACTGTTGCTAAGGAACTTAATACAATTACCTCATGCATTTATATAAAAGAATTGACTAAAAAAATGTTCTATTGTACTAAATTAAATTTCAGAATCCAATTAAATTTAGAGAATTCAATTATATCTATTAAATAGAAAATAAAATTAGGCTTCGTTTCGTACATAGAAGAAAACGTCAATTTGTTACATTTCATTATATATATCCATTGTTAACATAGGTTAGTATAAAATTTTCTAATAATTGCAGTGCTTTGCATGAAAATTGCCCTCTACACCATTTTTGCAAATTCTTATGTAAAACGACCTCCTGAATCAGAATATGACGCCCATTTTGCCCTATCACTCACCGTTTTTAGGGACGACCTCCTATTTTTTTTATCGCTTTTGGTAATTTTATGGTTATAAATTTGATTTTTAGGGGGGGGGGGGTATTTTAAATGTTAAATATCCTCAGAGAGGGTAGAGAGATGGAAAATTCTAAAAAATGAACATTTGCGGCAAGGTGAAAATTTACGGGAGGGGGGGGGGATTTGCCACTGAAATTATGTATTACATTTCTTTTATTTATTTTTTAATCTATTATTAATGTTATTTATTAAACATTATTATTATTATTATTATTAGTCTGTTTTTTTTTTTTTTTTTTTTTTTTCTTTTTTGAGTGTTAAATTAATTTTTTTCATTCTCTAAATCAGATTCATGGCCATACAATTACCGAACAGTGATAAAATTAGGGGATGGGTGATGCCTCGAGAAAACGGTGAGAGACTGGGAAAAATGGGAGTCATATTCGGATTCAGGAGGTCATTTTACATAAGAATCAGCAAAAATGGTATCAGGAATCGATTTTTTTCTTTTTTTTTGGGGGGGGGGGAGGACAGAGCAGTATTTTAACCCTTTACTGGTCCTATTTAGTTTCACTTCTCTGGTACCAAATGTAGGGAACTTTTTTATTCAATAACCACCTCTAAATTTTAACAGTAACGGCTGCCTAATCACTTCAAAGCTTATTCCAGGGGTCCTAATTATCCGCCTTTTTTTCAATACACTCTCGGGGATAAGAAGTTTTGGCATTTTGTGTCCCCACTAATTTCATGCAGAAATACTTCTAGTATATTTACGGTAGTGATTGTTTTATAAAAATAGTGGTAGAAATAAATTTCAAAATTTCTCATTCATGAGAGTGTCCTGAAAAAAGGGCGGAGAGTACGACCCCTGTTATTCCTACATAATACATACTTGCCAACCATCTCATTATGAACCGTACAATTTTTCGTACCCGCCTTTTTTTTCACACCAGTCATTTTTTCGAATAATTTTATTCTTATTTAATTGTAACAACATTTGAAAAGAAGTACGCTAAAAATAAAGTGGTGTGAAAAAAGGGGCGTTTTTTCAAGCGGTGTTAACAATTGTACGGTTATTAATGAGATGGTTGGCAAGTTATGATAATGTATATCAAATACCACTAATCAAAATTATTGGTGATAGTTGAACAAGATTAATTTTGGCAACACTGTTTAGAGCGCTTTAGAGCATTAGGACCAGCAAAGGGTTAATCTGTTCATCGCATAATTGATTACATTATAACAATATTATTGAACTAAAGAATACATCCAAATTTCTTACAGATTCTCCGGTTATAATCAAAATTAGAGCCTGAAAGGATATGCATACTTGCCAACCTAACGTGGAAGATTGTTAGTTCCCGCCCTTTTTTGTACATTACTTGATTTTTAGAGTTATTTTCTTCAAATATATTTACGATTAAATAAGGAGAAAAGTACTCTAAAAAAAAAAAAAAAAAGAAAAAGGAAAAAAAAAGACTGGTGTGAAAAAATAAGCGGAAAGAGGCGGGACTAACAATCTTCGGGGTTAGATTGGCAAGTAGGAATATGTATTTTATGAAAATTCACTAACCATCTGATGACATCAGGGATGGAACAGAACTCATACCAGTATTTATTTAAAAAATTTCTCCACTTATAAAATCGTTGGTTTAAGAGGAGGAACATTTTGTTTCATTAATAGTGGAATGAAATTTGCACCTATGTTTCATCCCTGCAACATACATAAATTAATTTGTAGCGTTTGTTAGAAACTAAACGTTAAGTCATAGTAGCTAACATATTAATTTAATCCGGAGTATTTTGAGCCACTCTATTTTATTTCACACTACTTTATTTATAGAAAAAATTTCTCCAATATATAACTTTAATAAAATGAGAAAAAGATTACTCTTAACAAATAAATGGTATGAAATAAAGGCGGGGTTAGAAATACTCTGTATTAAATTAAAATGCAATAAACCACAGAGTTGCCACTAATTTAATTTCCTTCGGAGTATTTTTATCCTTGACTTTATAATTTATACCACTTTTGTTTTAAGCGTAATTTTTTCCTTATTTTATTACAGTTATATATTAGAGAAAAATATTCTATAAATAAAGTGGTAAGAAAATTAAAAGCAGGAGGGGCTACAGATGCTGCGGAACAAATCAAAATGTTTGTAAACATTTTAATTCATTTCAGAGCACTTTTCGCTCCGCCTTCGTTTCCCACCACTTATATTTTAAGAGTAATTCTTTTTTTTTAATTATTATTATTTATTTAAATATTGGAGAAAACTATTCTGTAAATAAAGTGGTGCGAAATAAAAGCGGGATTAAAAATGCTCCCAAATTAATCAAAATATTGGCAACTATGAAATTACTATGTGTGTGTGTGCGTATTATCTTTATAAACATATATGTATGTAAGTAAATCTCATAATTTGCAACCATCTCATTAATAAACGAAAGATTTTAGTAGCTGCTTTTTTTTCGAAAATATTTACCTTTCTTGAGACTGGTGTTATCTTCTTCCATGGAATCACCCAACTACATTTGAAGATAATTACTCTAAAAATAAAAAATAAAATGGTGTGGAAAAAAGACGTGTTCTAAAAATTTTCCGTTTCATAATTAGTATGTTGGCAGGTATGAGAATTAGGATGTTTGCAGGTATGAAATTTGTTAATGTTCATCTTATTTATTAAAGGTTTCTGATTGTTGAATCTTCTTTATCATTGATGTTTCTCTGTTGCATTTCATTATTGGCATGATGTGTTTTATTATTCATTACAAAGTGAATACTGAGGTCGAATTCCTCTTTATTTTAGTATTCATAGCTATATACAGAGCCGCCAACCTAATCCGGCAAATTGTTAGTACCGCCCTTTTTTCTACACCACTTAATTTTTAGAGTATTTTTTTTTTCTTAATTCATCATAGATAAATTTTAAGAGAATTACTATAAAAATTAAATGGTATAGAAAAAGGGGCGGTACTAACAATTTACCGGATTAGGTTGGCAGCTCTGTATATACAACTTTGTGATGAAACTGGCCTTGATAATATATTTCTTTTGTATGCTATATTTTATTAACTTTTATATTTACATTTTATTTTGTTATGTATCTATATTTATGAATATGTAACTGCGTGCATATGTATACCAAGGATGAAAGTGGTCCGCTTTTGTACTTTTCTTCAAAAATATCTACTCTAAATAATCACAAAAATAACTGTAAAAAAATGATAAAAATTTCTGTATATAATTACTGGTGGCAGTACACATCCCTAGTGTACTTAAGTAATACAAGCTTTTTTCCTTCCAAGTTGGTTAAAAAATAAATAAAATATTATTTTATTATTATTTTTTTTTTCTTATTTCTTTTCTTATTACTTATAAAGCTATGCCTTGGGTATTAGCCATTTTTTGACATTTTTGCATACCATAAATTCAAACGAATTCTATATTAGTAAAGATGCATGAACAGCACACACAAATATGATTTCACGAACCATCTTTTATTTATTTCATCATGCAAACAACAGATGATGAACTAACATTACTCCGATTTTAAGCGTCATAAATTCCTACATCTAGCAATGATACATTCGCAGCCAAATCTTATAAATTTAGAAACAACTCCATCGAGGCACGTTCTAAACAATTGTGGCGTAATGACGGAGGAAACCGTTTTGTTGAAGTGTTAATTATCCTATTTTCAATGAACCGAAGCTGAAGTGAATCGCTGCAAGATGTCCAAATGAAATGATGGTACGGCAGTCATAGCCCTAACAAAAAGACACATAAATCTTAGGAGTTCTTTTTTATGTTATACCCATCTGAACATTAACCTCAGGCAAATATCTTTCTTATTGTCAAAAGATTTTTTTGGTGTTGATGAAGATTTCTTTTTTTTTTTTTTTATTCGTCTTAAAAACTTAGGAGCAGAAAAAAATGTAAATTAGGAACTGTTATTCATGTCCTTCTGTTACTTATTTTATGTAGAAGAAAAAATATGTGAATTAGTCACTATTTTATATATGTTCTCATTATTTATTTCAGGATGTTGTAAAAAAAAAAAAAAAAAAAAAAAAAATTGAACAATGTTTGATTAACCAGTTGGTAGGGAAAAAAAAGTTAGGAAAAAGTGGTGAGCATCAGGACTATTTTCTGGTGTAAACAGAAAATAATGCCTTTGTTGTCACCAATGGTCAAATTTATTCTTATATTTCCAGACTTGTAGTTATTTTTTCTTTAAAAAAAGTTAAGGATTGTCTGCTTTTTACGACCAATGTATTATCTTCATCTTGCAAGTAATAAACTAGTTTTTTTCATTATTTTTATTCCTAAAAATATTTATAAATTAGTCATGAAAAAGGAGATTTTCTTTTAATATTAAATATAAGGGGGAAAAAAGTGTAAATAAATAAATTATGCATCAACTAGTTAAAATAAATTCATTTTAAATGTAATAGTAAATTATAATTAAATTCAAATTTCTTCCCCAGGGTAAAATAAAATAAACTAAACTTGATTTAAATTAAACAGAAGGAATGAAAAACGCTGCTAAAATTAACATACATAAACAAATATGGTATTATTATTATATATATATATATATTTAATCTATAGTTTGAACCATATTTGTATAGTTACAGATAAAAGTATTTATTTTTTTCTTCATTTATTAACTTTTTCAACATTTCTTCCTGTGTGTAAAGCTTTATTTTCATATGCAATATTTCAATGATACCTTTTTAAATTAAAAATTTTCCTTCCTTGTTTATGATCATAATAATGTTGAAATATTATCTTCTTAGTAATAAGAAACAAAATTTCAAGAAACTAACATCATTACTAAAACAATTTATAAAAATAAAGAAAAAAATTTTTATTCTTTATTTGGGGGAGAAAAAAAAAAAGGAAACAATGGCAGAAAGGGGATTTAGAAGTGAAATATGGCATCACAATTGTAACATTGTATTGAAAACAAATTACCTGTGATTTGAAAAAAACTAAAATTCGCCTAAAAGATAATTTAAAAGAATATATGTAATTCAATGTAAGGACCGTCAGTTGGCGATTTGGCGGTTTTATTTCTCGGCCACCACTGTAGACCGCAAATCACGGTTAAAACATTTAGCTAAATTAGAAAAAATAAATAAATAAATAAATAAAATGGTTATAATAAATAAAATGGTTATAATAAATAATTAAAAAATCAATAATATTAATAATATTAAAAATCATATAAATGATAATAAATTTAAATTATATGTGTGTGTGTGTGTAACAGTCAGGTAGACAGGAAAAAAGTAATAAATTTGGCGTGTTTATGCTATTATCCCTTCGATAAATAAGCTAGCGATAGTTACAGAACCCAAACTCTCCGCCCTTTTTTCAGGTACTTTCATCGGGGATAAATTTCCGTCTTTTTACCTGCCATTATTTTTATATACATTAATCTCTGTCTTATTTAATTGCGACACAATATGGATTTTAAAATTTCAAAATATCATTTTATCTGTATATGTCTCTCGTTCACGTCTCTTACATGCTTGCCAACATCCTAATTAATATTCCGTAGTGTTGTTAGTTCCGCCCTTTTTTGCACACCAGTAAATTTTTAGAGTAATATTCTCCAAATGCAATTACGATTAAATAAGAGAAAAATACTCTAAAAAGATATTGGAGTGGAAACGAAGGCGAAGCTAACAATACTACGGAATATTAATTAGTAAATAAAAATATTGGCATTTATGAAAATAGAAGTGGCCAAAAAAAAAAAAAAAAAAAAAAAAAAAGCGGGGGTTTCCCCCATCTCCGAACGTGTAAAAAAAGGGGGGCGTGGAATACGAGCCATATAATTAGCTGTAAATATAGCTACCAACATTTCTATTTTAATTCGTAAAATTGTTATTGAAAAGTTATCGAAAATACTATAATTGAATAATTTGTAAACAATGTTATAATTTGAAAAAAAAAAGAAAAAAACTAAGTCCTCTATACCAAACTAAATTCTACTTTTGCCAGAATTCCCTCAAAATCGATTTTTTTTTTTTTTTTTTTTTTTTTTTTAAAAGAAAGAAAATTAATAATAATCAGTATCGAAACGAACAATATCGATTTTTTTTTTTTTTTTTTTTTTTTGGTGGAGGGGTGGGAGAAGGGTGAGAAGCTCGAAATTTTTATATTTACCTATAAATTCTTGTTGATTCAATGTAAAAAGAAAAAAGATCTGTTTGCGATATGAAAAGCATACAACGGGGGTGGGAAAGCCAATTTTGAAATCACTTAAACCTGAACGGTCCAGGTCTTTGCCAAAATTTTATTATTATATTAAAATCAATTTTATATAGTAATATTGTCAAATAATTTTCTACATTTAAATACAGCACTGTTTCTGAAGAGATTTTTTTTTTGGTGTGTGTGTGTGTGTGTGTGCGCGCGCATGTGTCCAAATACCAATTAAAATAATAATAATAATAATAATAATAATAATAACCGACTATCTTGTGAGTGGTATGGCTTGGAGTGACAGAGTTCAGGTGTCTTGTTTAAATTAGATGGCTTAGAAAAATATATAGAAAAATTTATGTGTATGATGGAATTGCAGAAGATGAATTAAATACGCATCGATGCCAACATTTTAATTTATTCCGGAGTACTTTTGGCTCCGCCTTTATTTCGCACCACTTTAAAGAAAAATTTTCTCCAATACATAACTTTGATACAATAAGAAATATTTATTCTTAAAAAATAAGTGGTATGAAATAAAAGCAGGGCTAAAAATACTCTAGAATAAATTAAAATGTTAGCATCTATGGATACGAAAATTTGAAACTATTGATCTTATATTTGACGCGTTCATGCTTCGAAACAGTGCTTTGCGTTTGGCATAAGAAATACAAACGTTTAATTCTTTTAATTTTTTTTTTTTTTCTGCTATGTAATTTTTGTAATAAATGTTTTATGTTTCGATTGCAGAATCAGTTACAAAAAAAATGTGTTAAATTCGAATATTTAGCACATTTTTGTCTTGGAATTGAATTTGAGAATTCGTAATAAAAGTAATAATTTCTTGATTTCAAAATAAGTACCCAGTTTTGTAACAAATACAACAATCAAACAAATTTTTAAAAAGATTAGATGAAAATAAATTCGCTTAGAGCACTATAAGTTATAGTTACTAGTTATTATCGAAAATTGGAATCCAAGAACAATAAATTTTAAAATTTTGTAAAAGCTTTTAAGTAATGTTTGAGTAACTGTAAAATGTTATAATTTCAAAAGTATTGTATACTTCTTACATTTTATAATAACTATCTGCATACATTTAATTGCATGATTTTGACCGTTTTCATCCTTTTTTGACCCCTTAAAAAAATAAATAAATAAACGCACATGATTATAATTACCATAATTTCAAATTAATTTTTAGTGACAGAAATTTCTATTCTGTCCCGCATTTTGAATTTGTGTAAATAAGGACCGACAACTCCATACTCCCTAATAAATAAATAAATAAATAAAATAATAACAATAAATAAATAAATAAATAAATAAAGATATCCGTGACGGATATGTCTATCATTAGTGGTAATGATGACATACTGAGATACTGGCAGTGGACATCCATAAAAAGGCTGTGTGCTATTATAAAATTAAAACCATAACACAATAATAATAAATCTTTAAAATAATAATTTGTAAATTTTAATTATATAAAACTACAGTTTACTATAAATCAAAAAGGACACATGGAAAACAAACAAAAATTGGTTTACCTTATTCAAAATTTTAAGAAATATCAATCAGATGACAAAAAAGTTTGCAACTTTAGTAAAATTCATCTCATTCTGGAACCATTGCATAGCTGCCAATACTTTAATTTATTCCGGGGTAATTTTAGCCCCGCCTCTATTCTGTGCCACTTATTTAAAAAAAAAAAAAAAAAAATCTTATTTTATCGAAGTTATATATTGAAGAAATTTTTTCTATAAATAAAATGGTGCGAAATAAAGACGGGGCTAAAAGTACTCCAGAATAAATTAAAATATTGACAGCCATGCTAATGGTTTAAAATCTTCATAATTAAAGATATTAATGGAGGGTTGCAACACCAATCATGAACGCCAGATGACCCTATTCACGACTAAAAGAGAAAAATATTTCGAATTTAAATTTAATAGTGTTCCTTAATTGTGCCTTAATGATACACTTGCCATAAACATACTTACCAACATCCTAATTAATATTCCGTAGAGTTGTTAGTTCCGCCCTTTTTCTCACAGCAGTAAATTTGTAGAGTAATATTCTACAAATGCAATTACGATTAAATAGGATGAAAAATACTCTAAAAAAATACTGGTGTAAAAAAAAAAAAAAAAAAAAAAAAAAAAAAAAAAAGTGGGGCTAACAATAGTACGGAATACTAATTAGAATGTTGGCAAGTATGCATAAATGCAAACATTTTTGATTAAGAAAAATCAACAAAATTCACATTTAACACAAGATTCGTATGGACCTTATTTTTGCCCCTGAGTCTTGTACCAGTAATTATGTATAACAATTTTTGTTAAAAAATAAGTATATAAATTTAAGATGAATTCTACTATTTCAGAAAATCGGTGTGAAACTCTGTGATATAGGCGTGTTTGTACGAACCCTGTTAAAGTCATAGCTGTCAATATTTTAATTTATTCCGGAGTAATTTTAGCCCACCTCTATTTCGTACCACTTATATTTTAAAAGTAATTTTTTCTTATTTTATCGAAGTTATATATTGAAGAAAATTTTTCTATAAATAAAGTCGTGCAAAATAAAGGAAGGTCTAAAAGTACTCTGGAATAAATTAAAATATTGGCAGCCATGGCTAAAGTGCATGACTGCCAAGCTCTTTTTTTTTTTTTTTTTTTTTAGTTTTGATAATCAAAGCTTTTAATACAACTGTATAGATTTCTGTTCTTTTGATCTATAATGTGTTGTATTTTAAAAATAATTTGATATCATTCTTTATTAACTTTGTATGTTTTCTTTCTTCTGCGTTCAATAAAAGAAAATAATTATTCATAAAAATTTCAAATTTCTGATTTTTGATGAATTTATGCATTTTGAGATGTCCAGACCACAATTTGACCATATAAAGAAAATGTTCATTTGTTCATGTGTATGCGTTTGACAAGTAATTTGAGAAAACTATAATTCAGAAATTACTGTACAGAATTCCATATAAATTTATCTGTAGTTGCGCCTCGAAATAAATTAGTGCTTATCAACTTTTGGTAAAAATTGCCCAACAGGAGGCGTTTCCACTTTTTTTCCCCATAAATTTTTAAAAAACAGTATAGGACAAAAATTCGCATAAATATGCGCAATGAAAATTACTTTTTTCAAATAATTGTAAAATTTAATGAAATATATATAATAGTTACATTCCGCTTAGGAAAATATTTTTGTACACGTACGAACATCGCTGACCCTACTGGAAGATAATCCCCCCCCCCTCCTCGTGTAGGTGTAATTTTTTAATATAAGTATCTTTCAAAAGAACTCGTTAGTTCCTTTAAAATGAATGCTTGAGCTATAGATCTGTGGTGAATTAAAATAAAATTAACGATCTTTTCCTTTTTAAGGGAAAAAAAGAAAGAAAGAAAAAAATTTTAGAAAACATGTGCAAAAAAGCATTTTCTCTTACGTCACGTATAGAAGGAAAAAAAAAAAAAAACAGAAAAGAAAACTTTTTTTCGACATTTAGTGACTTACTTCTCTAAGAAGTAAATTGTCTGCCTTCATTACGGAAATTAATTTTAAACAAGAATGAAAAATCCTGCGGTACGCATTGATTATAAACACTTTCTAACTGTACGTACTAGTTGTATCGTTTGACGAGGCAGGAGAACAGAAAGACAGACAGATAGACTAATTGAATTCATAATTTTAAACATTGCTAGAAAGTGTTAAAAATACTTAATACAAACGTATTAAGTATGTATTTCCAGCAATTTCGAATTACATCTTTTAATGCATATGAATATTTAGTGTGCCCTGCAAATCTGTAGGCTAAGTATATCATATTGTGCAAGAAATATTATTTTAGTATTTTAATAGTAAATTATTTAAATGTGATTTATAAAAATGTCTCCCCTAAAACGCAATGCGTTGGGCTTTTTTTTTTGTGTGTGTGTGTGTGTGCGTGTGTGTGTGTGTGTGTGTGTGTGTGTGTGTGCCCCTGTACACAAACTAATTGTACAGGGACTATTAATACCATTTTAAATATTGACCATTTCATAGTGAACTTGAATAACATGTATTATTTTTAAGAAATTCTAAAAATATTTACGGACTCTGGAGGTGGGCTGCCGTACAGTCGGACAGGCAGATACACTAATTCAAATCATAATCACACTTAAAAATGGTTAGAAAGTATTAAAAACACTTAATGTAAACGAAAATCGAATTACAGCGAATTTCCAGTAATAGTCCTTAATGTAATTTTGTCTACCTCTGTAAATCTTAATGCTAATTACACTATATTCCACAGAAAGCATATTTTTGTGCATATAAGTAATATGTTTCGATTTAATTAAGATCTGTGCAAAGTAAGGTTATTAGAATATGAATTATAGAAATACCTCTCACAGAACGCAAGGATTTGGAGTATTTTCCGGTGTCCCTGTACACAAACTAATAGTGGTATTTACTCAGTTTTCAATAGAAACATCCGATGATGAAGAATAACATATCGCAGTTGCATTCGGATTTATCTAAAGTAAAGATATTGAAATATCATTTATAGAAATACATCTCACAGAACACAGTGCGCTGAAATACTTTCGGGTGTCCCTGTACACAAATCAGTCGTGGTGTTTATTCCATTTTCTACAAGGGCATAGCTGCCAATATTTTAATTTATTCCGGTGTATTTTAAGCCCCGCCTTTATTTCGTACCATTTATTTTTTAAAAGTAATTTTGTCTTATTTTATCGAAGTTATATATTGAAGAAAATTTTTCTATAAATAAAGTGGTGCGAAATAAAGGCGGGGCTAAAAGTACTCCGGAATAAATTAAAATATTGGCAGCAATGCAAGGGGCGTACGATAGTGAACTTGATATCATTTTCAAGAAACTCCATGAATATATACGGGAGTTAGAGCTCGGACGAACAGACGGACAGACAAACCAACAGGGCCCGACTTAGACTACCTGCAGCCCCGGGGCAAGCCTATTCTGGGCGGCCCCCTTGCAGTGGCATAAGAGGTCTTTAGGTTGCAGAATTTCTGTATTCGCCTGTAGGGGGGCCCCTTCCAGAAAGGGGGCCCAGGGCATTTGCCCCGTATGCCCTGCCGTAAGTCAGGGCCTCCAAACCAAAGACATTAACATTTTGCAATTTCTTGTTGGAAAACGTTAAAAATGATTCTTTTAACACTTTCGCAACCGCTTGATTTTATCTCTTTGATAGTAAGTTCCACCTGTGGGCGTTATTCTTTTACATTACATTGTTTCAGAACAAGGTTTTTCTGTATCTGTATTTATGTTACAAATGAATATACATTACAATTTTACTCTTTCTAATTAAAGTATTTGTATCCATAGTATTTTTATCGTACAAATGTTAATATTGGGAATATTCATAAGAAATATAGTAACATACGAAATGCAAAAGAAACGCCCACTGGCGGAGTTACAGATTTCCAAATGACGTGATTGTACGTCAGCGGTCGCGAACGTGTTTTACACTGTGTGAATTTGTGTAAAAAAATATAGAAGAAAGTTTTGTGTCAGCCGGAACGAACCAGTTTGTAATCTTTAAAACTATCAAAATGCTTCTTAACATCTACAACTAAACATAATATCTTAACTTTCACTTTATGTCAACCCGAAACAAATAAAAAAATTTTTACACATGTCATTCGCTATGAGATAAGTTGTCTTGAGGTCTTGGACGCATACCAAAATATGTAAAATTCGACGTTGTTATCATATAATTTCGTTAAATGGCAGAGAGAAAAAAAAAGAAAGGTTATTTACAACATACAGTTTTTAGGATAGGGGAATTTGTGTTCATTATTTGAGCAGAAAAATAATTTTGTAAAAAACTTATGTGTTTTCTGCTGTTTAGGATAAAAATTATTCATAAGAGTGAAATAACGTGTAATTGGGCTTTAGATTGAACCCAGGGATGAAAGAGTTCCACTTTATCTGCCACCAGTATTTTTATACAGAATTTCTTATAATATTTTTACAGCTGTTTTCGTGATTTTATAGGTTAGAAATCTATACTGATAAGTATAAAGGATTTAAGTCGAAAAATGTCGATTTTGAGTTAAGTACATAGTCAGACTCAGAAAAAAAATTCTCTATCGATTGGTATAAAGGATTTAAATCCATGTCATTTAGTCTTTGAGAAAATCCATTGGTAAAAAAAGATTCAAATCAGAAATTTAGCATTCATCTTTGGTATAAAATATTTAATTCAATTTTTTCCCTTTATTAAATGAAGATTGGCGATCACTGAATGGTACAAAGCGTATAAACCAGCATAATCCCCTTTTCCTAATAGATTCTGTTAATTAGTTTTTAGTTAGTTTAACTTCAATTTCGTCTCCTGAAAAATCAAGAATATGGACTTAAATTCTTTATACTTATCAGTACAGAAATTTTTGTAGGAAATCCGTTTTCATCTCTGATTGAACGGTAATTTAGAAACTTATTCGTATGTTTTAATGCTGAAATTTAATGCAAATTTATAGCATTAAACATAAAAGTATACATATATATATTTGTATATAGTATATTTCGGAAATATATTTAAACATTTTGTAGACTATCATACATTCCCGTTCTAAAGTTTATCAAGATTTACAAATGGTCACTTTTTTTCAATTTAAAAACTTATCTCTGGATGAAATGTTTTTAAACACTAAGTATATAAAGAATAGGTCTTCATGTTTTTCAGTGAAGATTAGGTTACGACAATAATTAGGGGGCCGGCAACAAAATTAGCAAATTCAATAATGTTTCTGATTACCCTGTATCATTAAGTGAAGTATATGATCTGTTCTTGTAGGATATGTTAATATTGACCCAGTACAGTTTACAGATGCATTTGTATAACGATAGCGTGCTGGATGCAAAGATTTTATGTGAATTTATTTTATGAAAAAATTTATTTAAAAAAAAAAAAAAAAAAAAAAAAAAAAACAGCGTGTTTTTTATTTAAAATATGCAGAGTTTTGAAAGAAAATTACTTTCATTTTCAGATAAATTGAAAAAAAATCCCTTTTGAAACAATATACTGCAATCGGAATACAAATATCTTAAATATATCATGAAATATGAACATTTTTATGAAAAGTGTTTGTACTGCGCATGTGCAAGCAATAATAATAAATAAATAAATAAATAAAGCCATAATTTGACAGCCAAATGTCTTGTTTATCTCATACCACAAGCATTACCAAATGTCATTGAAATTCAGAAAATTGTACGAATAAAAAGTAAGCAGTTTTTTAGCTATTAACTGAAGTTGATTTTATTTTAAAGGTTCATTCATATACTATCGTCTTTTAGTAAGTCAATAGAATATTACGCTAAATTACGTAAATCCAGTTAATGCTTTAACTGCGCATAGTAAATACGTCATGAATATTGTAATAAGCGTTATTTCATTCATTTAATCGCAAATACATAAATAAATAATAAAACTAATAATTAATAAATAAATAATTGGAATTACTTTTAAAAAAATCATAAACGTTAATAAAATAAAAATTTATTTTATTTTATTTATGAATTTAAGCTTTTATTAAAAATATATAAATACTTTATTTATAGGTGAAGAGAAAATTTGGACTTTATTAAGTGCAAAAAAAATTTTTTTAAGTTGTTATGTTTTGTTGTGGAAATTAAAACCATTTTTCTAAGTGAGAGACCTAGGTCTGCGTGTGTGAGAATCTTGTTTAGGTGGTCACAGCCCGTATTCATATGAGTTCCTGAGACAACAACGATAAACATGGAACGGCCAGGCTGATAAACACATTCAGTGTTCATGCTCGGTACTTCAGGTGAGTTTTTCGAAGGAAGCTATACACATGTCCTTGATTGGCCAAAAGAAGTTCTGCTTTTTTTTGTTGTTGTTGTTATAGTTTTTTCTTACAAAAATTTTTAACCCATAAAAACACGAAAATAACTATAGAAATATTATAAGAAACTCTGTATAGAAATACTAGTTGCTGAAAAAGCGGAATTATTTCATCCGTGCAGAAAGCACTAGATCCTAACTCCATTGGGAATAATTGGTATTTCGTTCAGCACAAATTAAGAAAATATTTTCCAAAAAAATTAAAAGTTTTAAAGTGGCCTTGTACAAATTTGTAAAAGAAAAGATTTAAGTCAGTAATTTCACAACAAACTCTTTGAGTCTATGCCCAAAAGAACCGGAATTATAAAAACTAACTAAATATAAATTGCAAAGGGTGGTTAATGTCTTAATATAATAATGGTTAATTATCTTAAAAAAAAAAAAAAAAAATCTTTTTATATATTTTCTTTCGGTATTACAAGACATTAATTTTATTATATTGTAAAAAATAGATCTTTTAGAAGAATATATCTATATTTGGATGTTTTTGAATTTTTCATTAATTAAACATCAATATTTTATTAGAAAAGAAAAAAAAAATTTTTTTTAAATATCCTTTATAGATTTTTTTTTTTTTTTTTTTTTTTTACTTTCTGTCATCCTTGTGTTGAAAAAATACATTATCTTTGAGTCTAATTTTCGAAATTTAGACAGCGCACATTTTGAGGTCCTCTGAATAATAATAATTAAAAAAAAAAAATCACATTTTTAGTGGTTGGCTTGTGTGTTTGTATGTCTCTTTGTATTTTTCTTTTCAGCATATTTCAAGAACATGTAACAGCAAGAAGTTCAAGCATGGTTTGCTGAATGTGCGTCATAATCACACAAAATAATTCTGTTATATAAGCCTCTCACAGAAAGTTTCTGAAATAAAACATTTTCTAAAGCTGCTTTGAAATACGGTAGAAATATTGTGGAAATATGTATACTACACCTTAAATTGTAAATAATATTGGAAAACAGAAAGTAGTTTGAGTGCCACAGCAAATTATTTTAGTACTTTGTACAGCAACATATAGTCAAATCTTTTATATATTTTTATCAACAGTTTAAATATCTGTACCCGGAGGTAAAAAAACATCATGTCCGTTTTGTGCAAAGAGTTAGCATCATCTTTTTTATGTGAATTTTTTGATATATATGCATAGATGCCAACATTTTAATTTATTCCGGAGTATTTTTAGCCCCACCTTTATTTCATACCGCTAATTTTTTAAGAGTAAAGTTTTCTTGTTGTATCAAAGTTATATATTGGAGAATTTTTTTCGCTAAATAAAATGGTACGAAATAAAGGCGGGGCCAAAAATACTCCGGAATAAATTAAAATGTTGGCACCGATGCTAAAAGTGTCTTGTAAAGGGGGCGGAGAATTCGAGCTTTACGTACGCCTTGTACAAAAACGATTTGGAAACAATGCTGAAGATTTTGCGATTATTTTATTCACTAACCACCACTAAATTTTAAAGGCAACGGTTGGCAAATAACTTCGAAGACTGATTAACCCGTTAGTAGTCGCTATCGACAGCGCCACCTATTACAGATTGCGAACTTTTTATTAAACTGTCACCACGGAGTAATATTAATAGGAGTTGAAGGTCCAATGGCAGAAAGCTACGAAACTGTGATCTAAATTTTTGGTAAATATTGAGGGCGCCACTTGTCCTTCCTCCCTACCTCGGCGCGGATATACTGTTGTTTTCAATAGAATTTTGCTGGGGTACATTTAAAAATTCTTATTTTAAGCAATTTAATTTCTTTGTAAGTTCTTAAAACTGCATAATTCAGATGTTTTAAATAAATGCTTCGTTCCTAGTTGTAAAACAGGCTATGATAGTGATAAGAAAAACAAAAAAAAAAAAAAAAGCCCTAGGAGAAAAATGAAGTCCGAGTTCGTGTTTTCTGCACCTAAAGTAAGTTTATTTTTTTTCTTTTCAAAATTTCATCCATTTTCCTTCCTCCCAATTGTCTGTTTTAGCTAGCTTCGGTACGTAAGAATCGTCATTTTTTAAAAGCTTTCTTTCAAAGTAAAATTAGTATAAAATGGCTCTTAAAAAAAACATGTTGGTTAGAATACTCTATTTAATGAAATTTGCTTTCAATCGAAATTTTTTCAGCTTGATATTATTTTTAAAAAAATAATTAAAACGAGACATTTTCCCATTGAATAACATTGCGGAAGCTGGAGAGAAGGAAGGATTGCACACTGGCGCCATCTGTAAACATTAGAAAACAACATCACAAAATTTCAGCGTTACCTTCTTCTCCTGTCTTTTTACTCCGTGACTGTCACCAATAATTTTAAGAAGTGACGTGATCGACGTTAAATCGATTTTATTCGCGTTTTATGTATATCAAATGCCACTTCTAAAAATTTTTGGTGGCTATTGAATAAAAAAATCTGGAAAAACTGAAGGATGGGCGGCAAATCGACCAACTAGCGACTACTAACGGGTTAATACGCATATAACATGTCCCTTCTCAAAATTTAAGTAGCAATATCTGATAACACTGATTGGGAAGAGCTAAGGGACGTCCAGAAGAGAGATTCCGTTGCTGCATGATAGAACTGTCCGGTGGATCCTGGCTGTTCGAGCTTGACAATGTCATTTAGGTATGCCCAACGAAAAAAAATCTGTTAAGCACGAACATACCTGCCAACATTCTAATTAATATTCTGTAGTACTATTAGTACAGCCCCTTTTACCAAACCACTTTTTTTTTTTTTTTTTTTTTTTTTTTTAAGCAATTTTCTCCAAATTTAATTACGATTAATTGAGATGAAAAAGTACTCAGTAAGAAGACTCGTGTGAAAATAATAATAATAAATAAATAAATAAAGGCCAGTACTACAGGACTACGGAATATTAACTAGAATGCTGGCAGGTATGCACAAATATTTTCTGTACTGTTCAAAAAATATCTGTATGCTGTGAAAACTTTTTTGTGTAATTTTTCACAGCATACAGATATTTTCTGGTAATTTTATTGCTGGATGTTTTCTGTCAAGGAACATGATTTTTTTTACAGTTCAGACCAAACGAGGAAAAAAAAATATTTAGGGAACCTCAAAACGCGCAAGAATATCAAAAACCGAATTTTGAAAATTCGACACAAAGACAATTTTCTCTCTATTATACATAAGTAGGATAAAGTTTAAAAAAAAAAGCCAAAGCTCAGTAACTAGAGGCATTTATTTTTCAAGTCATTCATATTTGAAATTAAATCCAATAAAAATTTCATTTTTCAGTGCAATGTCTATATTAACTGCTGACTGCGCTGACAAAGGTAGATAATACCGTATCAATACTCATTCTTCTGACAATTATTGAACGTGATGAAGAGGAAAGCAGAAACTTTTACTTTAAGTTAATTCCCAAAACTCTTTGTTTATGGATTATTCCCAGAAAATGAGAAGATTCTGAGAGCGCTGGGTATTGTCTGTTTTCTTGTCGTAAAGATCGTGGGAAAAGTGAGGATTCTTGGAGCTGTGGGAGAGAAAAAATACATATTGTGTTGACGGAAAAATGTTTTATTTACAATTTACCGTCAGAAGTAAAGGTATGCTTTTCTTTTTCGGAATAGAAAACTTTCTCTTGATTTTTAAAAGAAAATATTTGGAATATAGCAGTTGTTTTTT
Source organism: Salticus scenicus (assembly GCA_963930645.1). NCBI lineage: Eukaryota > Metazoa > Arthropoda > Arachnida > Araneae > Salticidae > Salticus > Salticus scenicus. Next base: position 42,524,570 of record OZ005662.1, read on the forward strand.
CTCCTGCCATTATGTTCTAAACAACGTGAAAAATATTTTTAATTGAATGATTATTTTTTTAAAATTTGTAATATTAATATATATAATGACCCTCATCTGTCATGAACGAATCCGGTTAGTACCGCTTCAAAACAGAAACTTTTGGCAGCCATTTTTTTTTTTTTTCGTTTATTTAATTCAGCTTAGGAAACATACATATCATTTTCATGCATGTTTTGTATCACAGATATTCTTATTTATTTCCTATGAAACCTTGAAAAACTATTCAATTGTAATGTTTAAATGTCTAAATTAAATATAACGGATCACTGGCTATTATAAATATGAACCTATAAATAGAATTATGTAACTTCATGATTATAAACAATGCAATACCAAATAAAAACAAACCAAAACTGTTGCCATTCAGAAAATACAAATTCCAAATGGACAACTTTTTAATTCCGAATGAACGACTCTTTGACTGTTTCAGTAAAAAAACGCTTAAAATATTTCTAAATCATATTAAAGCCTTAAAAATTCTAAAATATTTGTAAAAACACATTAAAGCCTTTAAATATTTCTATCAAACTTCATTGTTTGTTTACATTGTAAGGTATGATTGGCGTCGAGTTTAGTACGTAAATGCCGCCAGTTGATTTTAGTTTTGAAATTAGTGTAAAATGATAGTTGGGATAGAATGTTTGGTTGGGCAAGTAAAAGTCACCAGTTGAAATGAGTATTGAAAGTAGAGTAGTCTAAGGTGATAATGTCGAGTCAAGGTAAAATGTAAGGTTGAGAATGAGAAAGTCCCTAGCTGGATCCTTGATATTTTGGCGATGTTGTGGGTGAGATAGCTGGTTGGAGGTATCGAGTAGAGGTGAATTTGGGTTAGCATGGAGTGCCTGTAGTTATTGGATTGTTAGTTAGAAAATTTGAAAACAGGATCTACGATAGTCTTGAAAAAGAGTATTTTGGTAAAATGAAGTGAATCGTTTTTTCTTATTATGAGGACTTTAAATACGCAAGCGAAGTGATGACGTCACTGGCAATTGGGGATACAAGAAAAATATTTCCTTTGTTAAACGCCCAATGGATTTTTCGTAAAAAAATTATTAAAAATCGAGGAAAATTATTTCTCGATTTTATTCCCCATATTTAGGTTTAGATATGTATTAGTTATCATGTGCATGCGTTAGATTAAGTTGTTTTTGTTCTAAAATTGATAAAATATGAATTTTAAATTTCAAAACTCTAGATTAAAAAAAACCCTTCCATATTCCATTGAAAACATAAACATTTCATTTCAAAGGATGATATTTACACAATAAATATCCATCTAATATACTAATTAAAAGGAAAATGATAAATATTCTATCGTAATTTGAAGTGAAATTTGTTTTCAAATGTCTAAATAAAGTATCTGATATAAGATACTAATATGTTGCAGCGGAATAGATTTGATATCGGTCATCCTTGGCAGAAAAAAAAATATATATACATCGCCAAATTATCTGGCGAATATAATTTAATTCCTTTCAAAAATCATGGTTATTTTAAAAACTTATATTAAGAGAGTAATGAGTAATATGAAATAATATTTCGCACAATGCATATTACGAAAATATACATCTGGCATATGTATATTTTCGTAGCACGTTTTTGATCGCCAAATACAAAAACGCCAAGGACAACAGTGTTTTGAAATTTAAAATTAAAATTTTGTCAATTTGACAGCAAAATAACTCAATCTAACACATGCACATGATAACTAATACATATATATACCCAAATATGGGGATTAAAATCGGGAAATAATTTTCCTCGATTTTTAATAATTTTTTACAAAAAATCCAATGACGAATAACATAGGAAATCATTTTCTTGCATCCACGGACGATCAGTGGCGTCACACTTTGCTTGCGTCACACTTTGCTTTCACTTAATGGAACACTGGGATGTGTTGTTTCTGTTGTGTTGTCGGGCCTATAATTTTTGTCAACCAGCAGTTTTTTTATTGTCATTCATATTTATTGATGGGTAGAATTTTTTTAATTTTAGAACGAAAATTATAAAATATCGAAACACATTTGATTTATAAACAAAAATTGAAAATACATTTAAATGATCACGTGGTAACCATCATGATCTAAACATTGTTTTCAAGATTTATCGTTCACATTCCGTCATTTTTGACGGGGTTATATACTAGTAAATATATATTCTCGTATTTTCAAGTTTAATATTTCAATTATTATTCGTTTTTTATATCCTTTCTGATAAGTCCAGGAAATTGTTTGGCACTGTTAAAAAATGTTTGTGAAAAACTTTCGCTATCACAGGAACAACTGCTTTAACCCTCAATTGCAAATATCTGACAATGATGATGTTACCGCTGTTTTAGGTATATTTCATAATTATAAATTCATCGTTTTTTTTTATTATTATTATTATTTTATACTTTCTTCAATATGTAATCTTTAGTTGTTAACATTGTATTTTAAAATTCTTTATATTTCTTATCATTGTTTTTACTTCTTGGTTTTTACTTTCTACTTTAATTATATAAGAAGAAAGTATTGGATTTCCTGAAATTCGTCGACCTCCTGTTTTCCATAGATTTACAAATTTTGAGATGATCTGAACTATAGCCTCCTTAACTAGATGCCTGTCGCGTAGCTCGAAAACTAGGCAACAGTTGAAACGGTAGACAGCACCACCTGGTACAGATTGCGCGGCTTTTTTATTCAACAGCCACTAAAAATTTTTAAAAGTGGGATATGACATACATAAAAGGGGAATAGAATCGAAGAAACGTCGATTATATATATCATGTATCACTTCTTTAAACTATTGGTGACAGTTGAATAAAAATCCCTTAATCTGTACTAGGTGGCGCTGTCTACCGCTTCAACTGATGCCTAGTTTCCGAGCTACGCGACAGGCATCTAATTAAGGAGGCTATGATCATACTTGAAAACATTACAAAACTAAACAGATATAAAATAACATTTAAATACTTTGCGATAAATTTCTTATAGACTAAAATTCGCATTCGAAAGGATTTTGTCGATCATGCCACTACAGAATAATGTTCAGTTTCAGATTCTGGAAACAGTCTCCAAAAAAATGCGTCGCCTTGAATGGATTGAACTAGTTTAGATATTTGTCGAAGTTATTTCCTGGTACAATTCCAGACATTCAACAAACTCGTCCTCATTGTCTTGCCATTACCAATAAGCTGCGAAATCTGTATTAGTATAGAATTATAAAAAAAAAAAAAAAAAAAAAAAAAAACAATGCGCAATCTCTCCTAAATAGCAAAATCACAAATTCTTCCATTTTGGTAGGCGAGATTGCACAGTCTTTTATTAAATAATTATTCGCTTTTAGGAAAAATCTTGGTGCTCGTACCGTTAGTCTAGGTTAGTAGCTTATGAGAAATTGTTTAATTAATCCTTTGGGTACATTTGACGAGTGAGACTCGTCATCTGAATTTAAAAAGCAGGCGTTGATGTTTGCGGCACCCCCGCCAGTGGGCGTTGATCGCAAACAATTGCAGGGGTCGTACTCAGGGCCTGATTAAGGGGGAAGCTCGCTCTTCACACATTATTTATTCTTACACCGTTATTTTTTAACAGATACTTTCCTCCTATAATAAACAAAAAATTTTGATTAAAAATTATTTAAAAAGAATTCTGGTGTCTAATAACGGTGAGTAAATTGGATTGTTTTACACCGTTCATTTTTTATAAAAAATATTTCCTCGTCAAAGCGTGGAATTTCTATGACATGAAGTAAAAAATAATTGTAAAAATATTCCGGTATGAGCGAGCTTCCCCCTTAATCAGGCCCTGGTCGTACTCTCCGTCCTTTCTTCAGGACACTGTGAGGCATGAAATTTTTTTTAATTCATTGTTACCACTAATTTTATGCAATTATTTCTACCCTGTATAATCGTGGCAGACTACAGTAAATGTGTCCAGAAGTATTTCTGCGTGAAATTAGTTGTAGCAAGAAGGGCAGAAATTTCTTATCTTTGTGAGTGTCCTGAAAAAGGGGCGGTACTAACAATTTGCCGGATCAGGTTGGCAGCTCTGTAAATCGGTCCCATGGGCATAAAATCTTCATATAATTCAGTACTCAAAGGGTTAAAAAAAAAATTTTCTACTACTACAATTCTATAGAACTTTCTAGAAAAGGCTACGAAAATTCAAGCATTTATTTTTGAAAACGAGACACAATATTCGTATTTTATCCTAGATACTTGAACCAATCAACAGCTCCGGCCCGAGCAAATTTGTCGCCCTAGGCGAAAAATTTTTGTGGCGCCCCATTAAAACAAATTTTCTTTAAATGGAAGACATGCAGACAATTATACACATACAAATACTGTAATAAATAATCAACTATTTATTTTTATTACATATTGTGTATTATTGTTTTTTCGGCGCTACTTTTAGCGGTAGTAGAAATGAATGAATTGTGAAACGAACTTCAAATGAATTGTTTTAGCTTCATCTTGATCTGTTGATAATGGTGATAGTCCTACAAATCGTTCTCATGTCACTATAGAACGCTGGTAAATTTTTATTAATTTCAATTATATGAAGCTGGGTTCTCCACTGGCCACAGACACAGAAAGTGTCAGCAACAATTTTATTGCTGTTGTTAAATTCAATACGCAATGTACTAGTTCGTTTTCACAAAAATTATTCAAAACTTCCTGTAGTGTACTTTCATCAACAGATTTCATCTTTAGAGTATCCTTGAGTCAGGTAATCTCCTAATCTTCTACATAATTTCAAAATCACTTTGAAAGTCTTTTTTTTTACGACTCACAATGTGTTAGAAAGGCATAAGAAAACACGATTTATCTTTTTGGTCTGTTTGAACTTCTCATCATTCGAATTTCTTGCTGTATCAAGAAAAGAAATATAAAAATTAATCTTAAAATGATGTTTAGCATCACTTGTTGATTTATCAGCTGACTGCGTAATTAAACTTCTTTTTCATTTTTCGTAATCGGGCTGGCTCTGACTCTGATGGGAATGATACCGCAATATTAATTTCTTCTGAAAATGCCTCCTGTTTATCAAATCCGAAATCACTTTTACAGTTTCCAAGAAAAAAATTTTGTTTTTAGTAGTGCATTAGTAGTGGAGTTTGGGTCACATTTTCATCACTGGCGCGTCGTCTTTTGTTATGTACTGACGAAAACTTTCTTCACTTATTTTCTAATACGAAATTAACATTTTTTATACATGATCTGGCTTGTGTTCGTCGAGAATGGACAACTAGAACGAGGCGGAACTTTCAATGTTTGTGGGAAAAAGCTATGCTAAGATAGGCTACATTCCACTGTTTGTGGGTTAAAAGAAGACTCCTACAGGTTAAATAAAAGAAAATCGTCAGGACTTTGAATGACGTCAGAGAGTCATGTCGTCTATTCGCTGCAGATTACCCATAGAATTTTCTCACTTTGCAAGGATACATAAACTCAAAGTGAAACCGGAAGCATTTTTCATGTTCTGTTTATCAAAGCCTCAATCTTTATTTCTTTCATATCAAGATATTGTTTATTTACTAATTATTTTGGAAGATGAAGCAAGATTTTTGCTTATTCAGATTCAGGTGGAAAAATCTTTTGTTTTTTCAAATTATTATCCTGATAGTGTTTCTTTAGGATTCGGAAGAAAATAACTTTTCAAATGAACCTAATTTGCTTTGCTAATGATACTTTTTCTCTAATTTTCTCTTACAAAATTGTACTCAAAAAAAAAAAAAATCTGTTAACAGTTTGTCTCAAGCTCTCAAGTATCAACTGTACTGAAAACGAAATTTCACATTTTATTACTAAGTTGAGCTACTAGAAAAAGAAACTATAACGGAATCACTTTGTAAAATTCCAAAAAGCCCCCACGTATAGCCCCAACAAAGTCACCTAGTCTAAAAAGCTAAAACTTCTTTCTAGTCAAAGCTAGCTTCCTTCAAATCTTATTATTATTATTATTTTTTTCTTTTTATGTCAGTTCAAAATTATAAAATCAAAATATTTATAACTTTTTGTATATAAAGTAAATATAAAACAAAAAGTAATAAGATAAATAATAATGTAATACTTATACACATTCTTACTTTTATAATCTTTTTCAATCAATCATCTGCGTTAGACGTGTACGCAAAGGTAATCTGAAGTAATCCTTTTTTCTTTCGATTGCTATACCCTGGTAAAATCGCGTTTCTACGAGCTGAGCAACTGAGAAAATTAGAATCAAAAAATATCTTTTGTGTGCAAAACACACTCAGTTAAAAAAAAAAAAAGGGCTGAAGTTTCATTTTTTTTTTGTCAGTTTTTTATAATCATTAAACTCAACATTGTGCCAATACATTAAACCTCTTCGTTTCATAAAATGTGGTCTTGCAGCAAAAGCAAATTTACAGTTAAACTGGAAACAAAAATGACAGTCTATATATTTCTATTAAGGTCGACCTTAACAAATTGATGAGTATTCAGTAAAAAATGGTAGTTTCGAGTTGCCAAAATTTCGAAGTTCTAATTTCAATAGAAGCCGAGTTCTGGAATTTCGAGCTACATTTTAGTACAGAATTAACCCGATATTTTACCATTTGTAGTCAAGAATTTAAAAAGAGGCTGATTCAACTCCCGAGAAGTCGATTGTATTCAGTAAATTGTTCTGAGCAATCGTCTCATAGAGATTGCGCTTCAATCATTTGGTTATCATTCCTGATCCTGAATAAATGAAATTCCTGCTCTATAGTGTAATGTAATTAATGCTCTTTACTTTACTTTTGTGATACAAGTGACTGCTTGCCTCAGGATTCGAAACAATCGAAACAGTCCAATAGAACTATTTCGAAAATACTCTTAAAAATCCTAGTTTTATTTGTTTGTTTCGAGAATATTCACTGAATTGACAGTTTTGCTGAAATGTTTCGAGAATCGAGAATATGAGTTAAATAAAGCTCATTAATCAATTTGAACCTATGTGTGCATTTACGATGTTCTTTTCTTGAACAAGAAAGTCGCTGTTTCGTAACATTTGATTTGGCACCTGATGTAAGGCAGATACACTTAATGATTGTGACTAGAAGTATTGCAAAAGACATGAAAGAACTTGAAGCTTAGACTGTCTAGTTAAAATAATTGAAAGCTGGACAAAATCATATGGTAGCAGCACAACATGAGATGAAAATCGGACATGAAGAGATAAAGGATGGATAAAAGAAGATGAAAGCTAGGCAACATGATTTAGAGAATAGCTGAAACCCTGACAAGAGGAGTTAAGGATAATATAGAAGCCATGTAAGAAGAGATTCGTTGAAGTAATTCAAGAGAAAATGCAAGAGCGAGAGAAATTTTTGAGGAAAAAATAAAATTTACGAAAATTAAAGTTGAAAAGACAATTCAGGCAAAGTTTCTAGAAATTAAAGGTTCCAACTGCCCATATGTAGCACTAGTGCGACATAAAACTCACTTTCCTACCAGAAATAAAAGAAAGGGAAAGTATTTAAAAATAAGAAAATATGTACAAAGGAAAGACCGAAACATAAAAGATGTGCACGGGATGATTCATGAGATGAAACATGATGTACAATTTAGACCCTTGAATGGAAAGTCAAAACTTTATAGTTCCAATAAAGTATAGCCCCATTAAATAATGACTCGGTGACTTTTAGATATCCTGTAAAGCTGTTAACAATTAGATGGACAGATTTAATGGCGGACTGTTTCCAAAACTCAATTCGACGTTGTAAGTTTTTTGAAATAAATAGATCGTTATTATGGTAAAATCAAGCCAGTTGGTTGTGATTCTTTCTCTAGCGCTTCTCATCAGATAAATTATATTGATGCCCTGAAAAGTCAATTCGAGGATTATCCATTTACTTCATTTTTACATGTCCAATTGAAAACACGCCAAGAAAAACTCAGTAAATGTTTCCAAGTCATAGCAGCAGACTTGTACCTTTTAGTCCTTTCTAGACAAAGATTGTAAGTGTTTAAAATTTTCTCACAACATGAGTGCTATGTTTCCAAGACTACATTTTATCTATTCTAAAGTGCTGTTAGATAGTAATAAATAAAATATGTCTTGTTGTCTAGATTGTGCCGCCCTCTAGATCTGAGCGCCCTAGGCCATCGCCTAGTTTGCCTATATGGTCGAGCCGGCCCTGCCAATCAACATATACATTCAAGTAGGCACTTCACTATTGATGTATTGTATAACCACCTGAAATCGCAACTCGCCCACTCTACTCTTTCCCGCTGATGTCCTATGTGCGCAATCTCTTCTGCCGCGCGACCTCTCCTAGTTTTACCTTAATGAATTGCATATTTTAAATGTTTTTCTTTTCAAATTGCATTATTATTATTGTTGTTGCTATTATTTTAAGTTAATGTCATTATTGTCTTTAGTATTGATAACAGCTTTCGTTTTTCTTATAAAATAGCTGCTTTCAATATTCAAACGAATATATTTGAAGCAAAAAACTTGAACTATATTTTTATCTCAACATAAAAAAAAAAAAAAAAAAAAGATTGAAAGAATATCTATTGATTTTTTATAAAGGAAAAATGTTCATAATTCATATATATTTGAAATTCTCAGAAATTCTATGAATATTTTAATGTTTCAGAAGTTTTATATTCTTTTTTCATTTCAAATACTTTAAGGGGGTATTCTGGTCTAGAAGCCTGAATTTTAGGCTTTTTTTAAAGTAAGATAAAAAAAAAAAAAAAAAATGAAAAACATTTTTACTATCCATTTTTTTATATGTTTTTTATTGACATTTTGAGAATGTAAAAAAAAAAATCACACACAAAAAAAAAAAAAAAATTCGCCGAGATACAGGCCGATGGAGTGGGGGCTTCAAAAAAAACGGTGCGTCCTGGTTGACATGATTTCAACCCTTGTAGTGATCTAAAACAAAAAAATCAAACAAATTCTTCATTAATAAAGATGTCGCTATCGGGTTGACCATTTTCAAAAAAAAAAAAAAAAAAAAAAAAAAAAAATGACAAAATGGCGTCGACGTGAAAAAAAAAAAAAAAAAAAAAAATTACCCGACTTCTTTCGACCTTTTCGAATTTTTTAAAAATATTGAAAATCAAAATTTTTTAAAATCCAAGTCAGACGCGATAGAGAGTTGTATAAACAAGATATATACCAAATTTCAAAGCAATAGGTTCAGTAGAACTTGAAATATCATGTCAACCACCTCAAAAAAAGTAGTTTCGAGAAAAACGCGTTTAAAGTTTAGGAAACTATTCTAATGGAATAACTCTGAAAATAATATGTTATACTCACTTTGCATCAATCGGCGATCCCAGATCCATACATTGGGCCTTCCTCCTTCTCATAATTCAGCTCTTGAGAAGTTCTTTCAGCTAATCGAGCTGTTCTACCTTCTTTTGAAGCAGCAGAAGCTCGTAGTTCAGAGCGGTCAATTCTAGCTTCGTTTCGCCTTACAGCAAATGCATGAGCTTCAGTACCAACGGTGATGCCCATAAGTTCCATTATTTTCAAGATCGGTAAAAAAGCTTTATTAAAAATAGCGACAGCTAGATAATTTGCAATTTGAATTGTATGAGTTCCAGCGTGAATATGCTTCGGAGCAAAAGTCCATATCAAAGAATTCAGTGATTCATTATTATTTTGTGTTTCGGACCCCAAACATCGATGTAATAAATCATCAGATGATAAGCTGGTATAAATAGGCTTTATTACATCCAAAACTTTTTCATTCGGGGGGGGGGGTTCATGGCCGGCTCGGACGCCACGTCACAAAATCGGCTGTATCTCCGAAAATAATTCGAATTTTGAAAAATCCTTTTAGGATCATATTTTTGAAAGTCTAAACTTTCAAAATATGCAAAAAAAAAAAATAAAAAATAAAAATAAAAATAAAAATAAATCGATTTTTTTTAATTTCTAGACCAGAATACCCCCTTAAGTTTTTGTAGATTTTTTCTCTGATTTCAACCATAAATGCCAACTTAGCACCTTTTGGCAACCAAACAATTTTAATGGAAATATTTATTTTATTTAACCAGCGAATTGTAACGATTTTCAATAATTAAATAAAATATTAAAAAAAAAAAAAAAAAAAGAAAGAAAAATTATAATTTTCCGGTAACCAAAAGGTGCTAAGCTGGCAACTGTGATTGCAGCATTATCAAGTTTTTGAACTACTTCTATTTCTTAAAGATTTCGTTTTTTCTTTCTTTTTTTTTTTTTCTTTTTTTTTTTTTTTTTTTTTTGTTGCTTTGTTTAATAAATAATTAAAAATTCGTTTATCCATTCCATCATCTTTTCCAAAAAATATGTAGATAAGGCGTTGCATGGATTCACTTCGACAGTTAAGTAAAATTTATATCACTCCAATCAAACGGCCGATTTTCATATTTTAATTTATCGGGTCGTATTTTAAGAAAAATCTTTTAGAAGGGGAGTGTGACCCAGTGTAGCTAGATTGGGGGCTTTTTTAATTCAACTGTCACCAATAATTTCGAGATGTGACATTTAATATAGACTTAGAAGATTAATCTTCGAAGCTATTAGGCAATCGTTACAATTAAAATTTAGTGGTGGACAATGAATAAAAAATGTCCACAATCTGGCAACACTCTGACCTCTGAGCTGTCCGCAAATAGTTGAAAACACTGTCATATACAAAACAAATATTGTAAATATATACTTTATGGTATTGTTAACAGTTATTGGGCTAAATCACGCTATTATTTACAAGTAGCTTAAAAAATAAATAAATAAATAAATAAAGCAAAGAAATAAATAGAATAAAGCACAATCACAAAAAGTAATCAAGAAAAAAAGAAATGAAGAGCTGTAAAGGTAAAGCTTGGGCCTTTGCAACCGTCTATAAGGTTAGCTAACTCCCATTTATTGAATAATTCATGCGTGAGTATAATAAATACTATGTGTGATAACATGTAAAATAAAATAATATAAACACGTTACTTGTATTTTCATAAATAGTTATTTCAGAAAATCATGTTAATTTTACATAAAATATTCCTTAAAATTATTACACATAGTTTATTTTCATAGAAACCATGATTGTAAATTTCAGTCAATTATTTCTCATTAAAAAAAAAAAAAAAAAAAAAAAGGAAAAAAAAAAAAAGATATTTCACAAGGATTTTGCAATTAAAATACAGTAAAAAGAACCCGGAAATATGCACAGCTCCATACAGCAACGTTGATTAATCATTAGATGCAATGAACCTGGAATGGAAATATATTATGACGTAACTGTCATTACTGTGGATTCTGACGAATCCTTTTAAAGTTTACTACAACGCACTTTTATCATTTCACACCCTGTATATCTGCTTTAAAAAAAAACAACCAGAGAAAAACGAAAAGGGCTATTCTTAGTTTTTATGTTATAGGATTTCTCCTAAGTACGCTTTGACAAAATCTACAAATTCTTCCAGGGATTAAATTTTGATTCGCATTTGCACTCATAAATGTATGTACTATTTATAAGTTACGTAATATGCACTTATTTTAAATATGCATTTAAATTTTCTTTTCCTTTTTTTGTTCATACTCTTTTAGATATTTATTTAGATTGCCATGTAGAGGTATATATTTAATATTACAATAAAGTGATAATACCTTCTTATATTTATAAGGTCACATGACGTTTTTGAAATAACTAATGCAAAAATAATTTTGAAAAGGATTATGCTAAACACTTTAAATGTATCTAATCTAATACTCTAAATTGTAACTGCTTTACTTCCATTACCAGCGAAACCGTAGGCAATGGAAGTATTGAGTTCGGTCAAAAATTATCGAGTATATCATGATTTATATATTTTAATGTCTCTTGATTCCATTTTTTTTTTTTTTTTTTTTTTTTTTTTTTTTTTTTTTTATATATACAGCGTGTGTATGTGTGTTTGGGTTTGAGGACGGGAGGTATCGACTGATTATCATACCTCCAAACCTATCTTAAAATAATAATAATAAATAAATAATAATTAATTAATTAATTAATTAATTAATAATAATAATAATAATAATAACTTTAGAGCTATAATGGCGTCAAGTTTACTCTGCAAGTTTAATTTTTCACAATGTTTTATATCAATTTTAATATTTACGCGTGAATTTCTTTTCATTAAAAAAAAAAAATTAAAATCAACTTGTAACCTTTTTTGGCAACAATTAAAAATTAAAATAAATTATGTATTTTTGTCTAAAAAGAGCTTCTTCAACTTTTTCGATATTGTCCGTTTTGATACTGATTATTATTAATTTTCTTTTCCTTTCATTTTCTTTCGAAAAAAAAAAAAAAAAAAACGGTTTTGATGAAATTCCTGCAAAAGCAGAATTTAGCTTAGTATGGAGGACCATTAGTTTTTCTTTCTTTCTTTCCTTCTTCTTTTTTTTTTTTTTTTTTTTAAATTATTCAATTACATTTTCGATAAATTTTCGATTTCGATAAATGTCCAACCATCGTAAAACTGGTGACAACGTTTTATCCGTAGATTGAGACTAATAGTTCTCCGTAACTAATTTTTATAATTAAGACAGTCCGATGTATGGATGAGGAACAGGACATGAATGTAGATCATGAAAGGTCGGAAGTGGCACCAAGATACTCTCAACTATTTCTCAAAAAACGACTCTATAACAATTTCCTTCAGAGTTGTTATATAAAACATTTTTTGGTGTGCTTAAATATATATTAATTGGTTACTTTAAGAAAATTGATAGACGTCCTGAATAAATATATCAATTTTAGATTTCGCAATTGGATTTTTTATAAAACGACTCTACGAAGTTTCTTCAAACTTGCCCTGTTAACTCCCTTTTAAATATTTTTTCGTATGTATAAGTTTTTATTTTATTTTATTTTATTTATTTATTTATTTATTTATTTTTTTATTGGTAAATCGGTCAGTGTGAAAAGTTTTATTGAACAAGGAACTTTAACACAGAGTCAGTTTCTCAAAGACGACTCTTATGATTTTCTTCAAATTTGCTACATAAAGCTCCTTTTAGATGATTTTTTGCATGCATTACTTGGCTAATATATGAAAATTAATAGTAGTTTTTATTAGGTAGGACAATTATAGATCTCAAAAATGGGTATTTCAAATAATAGCTCTACCGATTTTTTTTCTACTTTTTTAATTCGTTATATAATATCTTTTTTATATATCTTTACAACGTATGTACTAGCCTGTTACTACAGGAAATCGGATGGCGTCTTATTGGTTAGGTCAATTTTATATCTTGTCAGCATGCGATTTTTATAAAGATTTTATGATATGTTCAAATTTTAATATAGTAATGAGAGGTATAGGTAGTGTTCAATTATTAAAGTTGCCAACAATTTAATTTATGCCGGAGCATTTTAAACACCACTTTTTTTTTCCCACACCATAGTATTTATAGAATAATTGCCCCAATATATAACCATAGCTGCCAACATTTTAATTTACTCCGGAGTAATTTTAGCCCTGCTTTTATTTTATACCACTTATTTTTTAAGAGGCTTCTTTTTCTTTCTTTCTTTTTTTTTTTAAATCGGAGTTCATATCTGCCAAGTTTTTTAATTTATTCCGGAATGTTGTTAGTCCCGCCCCTTTTTCACACCTTAATATTTTTAGAGTAATTTTCTTAATATTTAATCGTAATTATATATCGAAGAAAATTTTCCTACAAAGATTACGGTGTTAAAAACGGGCGGGGCTAAGAAAATTCTGGAATAAATTAAAAAACTTGGCAGCTATGGAAGTTATATATTTCAGAAAATTATTCTGTAAATAAAATAGTGAGAAATAAAGGCGGGGCTAAAAACACTCTGGAATAAATTAAAATGTTGGCAACTATGATTTATAATTATGATAAAATAAAAAAATATACTCTTTGAAAAAGTTGTATAAAATAAATCTAGGGTTAGAAATATTCCGAAATAAATAGAAATGTTGGTATTTTGAATTATACACATTTTGTAAACATAAAGTGAATTGAAAAAACATAACAGTCAACAACAAATAGATTTTAATAATGTTTATTCAAATTTTGTAAAAGACTAGTGAAACCTGCCATATGACTAGTAGCCTAAGTAAACATAACGTAATAGAACTATTTATAGTTCAACAAAAACTTAAAACGGTTTAGAAGCAATCTTTCTTTGGTTGTCTTATACTGTTCATACTACATCTTCTACAATAATCAACAATCTACATTAAGGAGAAAAAACAGAAAAACACATATATTAAAAAATACAACTCAAACAATATTGTTCAAAAAATGAATCACCGGTATCGTAGTATAATATACAATATATTAAACAATATACACGTAGTAAGAGGAGCCCAGTTTATTAGCGTATGAAAACACATGTATAGAAATAAATAAAACAACAGAGGTTTTGATAGATGGATGTGTAATACAGCTGTGCTGTTTTGAGAGCAGAATATTCAGGAAAATTGTTACAGAACGTAAACAATTTACGTTCAAGTATAAAATGAATATAGATTATTAGGAGATGAATGAAATGATTCACGGTTAATGTTTAAATCTAAATCTAAAGAAACAAACTAACACTTTCGCGACCGTATGTTTTCGTCTTTTTGACAGTAAGGCATAGCTGCCAATATTTTAATTTATTCCGCAGTAATCTTAGCCCCGCCTCTAATTCGTACCACTTATTTTTTAAAAGAATTTTTTTCTTATTTTATTGAAGTTATGTATTGAAGAAAATTTATCTATAAATAAAGTGGTGCGAATTAAAGGCGGGGCTAAAAGTACTCCGGAATAAATTAAAATATTGGCAGCTATGCAGTAAGGTCTGCCTGTGGGCGTTATTCTCCCAAGTTACAATATTTCAGAACGAAAATTTCTATATTCAGATTCATATTACAAATGGATGTACATTATAATTATACTCTTTCTAATCAAAGTATTTATATCCATAGTATATTAGTTGTACAAATATGATGACATACAAAATAATACAAAATAAATGGCATACAAACTGCAAAAGAAACGCCCACTGGCGGAGTTGCAGATTTTCAAATGACGTGAATCTACGTCAGCGGTCGCGAAAGTTTTAAGAAAATTCTATTACCTTAATTTTCGGTGTATAATCCGCAGATCCACCAGAAATTTTACTTAACAGAAAAATCTAAATTTTTTCAAAGAAACAGCTCGTACAAATATAACTTTCATTGTCAAATAAAATTTCTGGTGCGAAACTGACATACCTGAACTGCGGATTATATGCCGAAAATTACGGTAGTTGAATTTTGAAATATGGAGAATTTTTAAATTATCATATCGTGTTGAATATTTATTAAAACAGATTCAAATTCAGACGAATAATTTGTTTCTTTATACATATATCAATCATATTTTTAACATGACATATCAGTTTTGGGAAAAAGAATTATCAATAATTTAGCAGTTTTATTATGAAAAAGCTACAAAGTTAAAAAATCGATTATTATTTTTTTTTTCTTTTAAATATTTACAAAAGATATATGCATTATTTTATTAGATATCCTAGATTTAAATATTCATATGCTATTATTTTTTTTTCTTCTGAAGACACAAGTCTTATATTAATTTAAATGAGGAGCAAACATTAAAAGCGTGTTTTCTCCTTCGGATACAATTTTTCAGACAACACAAAAACTAATAAATTAAAAATTAACTAAACTTAAAACCTAATTTTCATTTGTTTAGATGTATTACTCGATTGTAGGAAAATATGTAGACATATCTAGGAGGATATGTAGATATATTATTTTTATTTTTAAGTTTAAAGAAAAATCACTAACTCAATTTTTGTGTTTTTGGAGAAAACACGGTTTGAATGTTTACTCGTCAAATATTAAAAGCAACTTAAATTAGTAAGTTAATTATTCAAGTAAATAAAGTTTCATTATTTAAATCAATGTAATTTTGAAAGACTTTTTAGGATAATAAGTATTAAGTACAATTTCAAAATAGTTCTATTAATCACAATCAATAAAGCTAATCATAAAAAAGTTTTATAATTGCTTGGCATAAGTCATAAGTATATTTAGTACATAAGAAAATTTGTAAAAGTAAACCAATACAGGAACAATATTAGCAGAAAACTTTTGTGACTACTCAGTGAATATCTAGTGTGTTTCTCTTACATCGCCGTGACTGAAATTTGTCACATGAAAATACTATTTAGATGTGTTAAAAAATCTAATTTACCATATTTTCCTATGTATAATCCGCAGATAAATCGATTAATACATGAATCCGATATATTAGATAAATAGATTTTATACCAGAAAGTCTCACTTAATGAAAAGAATATTTGTAGGAGGGAAAAAAAAAAAAATTGATTAAAAATACCCGCGGATTATACGCAGTAGAATACGGTATTTGGATTTTGAAAAGCCTCATTTCATGAAAAATCAGAAGATCTGTACACTTATTTAAGAAGAGTTAAAATATTGAATAAACAATATGTACCATATTTTCTGGTAGATAAGCCGCAGGTTATATAATCAAGTTTGTCATCAGAAATTTCAATTGATAAATAAATTTATATTTGTACGAACTCTTCCTTCGAAAAAGTATAGATTTCTCTATTTAATAAATTTCTGGTGGGGAAATGACACACCTTACCTGCGGCTTATCTACCAGAAATTACCGTACAATAAATATTTTTATTGGAAAATTGTTTGACAAGTGCTGGCATCGTTATTTATGTTTGAAGCCCCTAATATTGTTATTTATTTATTTATTTTACTCTTATTAATCTGGTATCACATTACGACAAAAGGGCACGGAGATTTCAAATACAAGGGATTCAATACAATCTTTTAAAAGTCACATTTTAGTGATGTTGTGACTAATTATTGTGCAGCCATACTGACATAAATAGTTTTATTTATGTCAGTATGGCTGCACAAAAATTACAATTAAAGAAATACCTTAACATACCCATAGCTGCCAATATTTTAATTTATTCCGGAGTACTTTTAGCTCCGCCTTTATTTCGCACCACTTTATTTTTAGAATACTTTTCTCCAGTATATAACTATGATAAAATAAGAAAAATTTGCTCTTTAAAAAAAAGTGGTATGGTTTAAAGGCGGAGCTAAAAGTACTCCGGAATATATTAAAATATTGTCAGCTATGCATACCTGGTAATATTTATAATTTATTCCGGAGTGCTGTTAGTTCCGCCCTTTATTCACACAAGTATATTTTAACACTTTCGCGACCGTATGTTTCTGTCATTTTGACAGTAAGGTCCGCCTGTAGGCGTTATTCTTCCAAGTTACAATATTTGAGAACAAAATTTTTTGTATTCACATTTATAATAGAAATGGATATGCATTATAATTATACTCTTTCTAATCAAAATATCTGTATCCATAGTATATTAATTGTGCAAATATGAATATTGGGTATATTTTTAAGAAATAAATAACCTAAAAACTGCGAAGGAAACGCCCACTGGCGGAGTTACAGATTTTCAAATGAAGTAAATCTAAGTCAGCGGTTGCGAAAGTATTAAGATCATTTTACTTCTTATTTAATTGCAATTACATATTGGAGAAAATTTCCCTAAAATCTGGCTGGTGTAAAAAAAGGCGAGGCTTACGCAACTCCGGAATAAATTATAAATATTACCAGGTATGCCTCAATTTAATTTAGAACAGAAATGAAAGATTGGGTGGGTTTTCTTCTTAAATTCTAAACCTACGACTAATTTTACATTTATAATAAAGTGTGTGAATGCATTTAACATTATATAAGACAAATATTACTTCGTATGAATGGTTATTAGTAGCAAAACGCGTTCTTTTAGACATTGTTACATTAGTTAATAAATTTAGGAATGATGATTAATAATATTATTATTTAGCTCGTATGAGTTGATGAAATGTTGATTTTGAAATGTTTTAAATGAAAAAATGTTAAAACTAAATTAATATATTTAAAATTCAAAATGTAGGCATTAGATATATTGGATTACATTGAATAAGCATTGGTTATCTTTTGTAATGAAAGCATGGACTGTTTATATAGCAAGCAAAGATGGAAAAACTACCGTTAATTTCTTACATGTTTAGGAGATATGGCTATATGACTGGCTAGTTCTTCCCATTAAATTACAAATTAGTAATTTTATAAATTCATGTACATAACTAAACATTTGAATGTTTAAATGAACACCATCAGTGAGCATTGCGTTTTTCTATATTATTGATTAGTCATACATGTCAGAAATATAGCTTCATACATCAACAAAACATCTAATTTTATACACCACATTCAGCACAGCCGCAGCATTAAATACATTAATAAAATTTTGGTAAACTATTCTGCTACTTTTCTATGTACATTATGTTTACAAAGGTATTTACAGTGTAGTTAAGCAGTTTCTAACAGCACATTGATATTATACACAGTACTGGCAACATAATCCGGAGGATTGTTCGTAACGTCCCTTTTTCCACATCACTTAATTTTTAGAGTAATTTTCTTCAAATGTATTTACAATGAATAAAGAAGAAAAATGATCTAAAAAAGACTGGTGTGGAAAAAGGGGCGGTACTAACAATCGTCCGGATTAGGTTGGCAGCTCTGTGTATAGTATTTTAGGAATTAGGTTATGAAGGAATAATTGACAATTATTTTACAATACATTTCTTACAATTTTAAAATTATTTAAATATTTATTATATTGTATGATATTTATAACATAAAAATACTGAAAAGTAAACTATGCTTTAACGCAAATAGATATAGTGCCGTTTATTGCATACTTGCCAACCATCTCATTAATAATCGTAACATTGTTACACCCCTTTAAAACACGCCCCTTTTTCCACACCACTTTATTTTTAGAGTAAATTTCTTCAAATGTAGTTAAGATTAAATAAGAATAAAATTATTCTAAAAAAAAAAAAAAAAAAAAAAAAAAAAAAGCTGGTGTGGGGAAAAAAAAAGAAAAAAAGGCGGGTACTAAAAATGTTGCGATTCATAATGAGATGGTTTGCCAAGTATGTTATTGAAGGACATCTAAAGATATTGAAAGCATTTTTATTTTGCATTGAAATGTAAAATCCTTTTCTTTAACCACATCTAAAGTGTGAGTTATACCTAGTTTTTAAATAATTTTAATATAAGTATTTATTCTATGAAACATAGTCTCGTCTCAGGAATGAAATTTTCTTTTTCTCTTTTTTTTTTTCTCCTTTGCTGTCATTCTTTTTGAACAATAAACACATTCCTATATAATCACAAAATATTACTATAAAATATACGATAGAGATTTCTGTATGGAAATAGTGGCAGAAAAAGAAATGGAAATTTCATCCCTGCTTTGTGTACATCATATTTAAACTGTAGAAAAAACAAAAATAGTCTGTTAGGACACGAATAATAAATCACATGTTTATATATAGAACAACTGAATTTTCCAAATTTTTTAAAGAAAATTTTATAAATTATTGTTTGAATGTTTCTCTTTTACATTATAAAAATTTTGAATAAAATAATTTATTTAGTATATTTAAAAAATAGAGAAAATTTGCTTTTTTTTAAATATTCGAAACTCATGTAAACCCTTGTTTAAATATTTTTTATTATCCTTGGAAGAACACTATTTAAAGTTGGTTAATGAAAATGATTTTGTATTTACTCAAATCAAATGAAAATTTTTAAACTTATTTATTAAGTATAAACATACTTGATCTGAGTCAGATGTATGACAATCAATGTAATTTCATTCTAGTTAATATACAATTATAAAAAATGTATTAATCAATAATGGCATGTAAAATTTCCTGTTGCTGTTCTCAAATTTTAAAAATACAAAAAAGGTTTCAAATTAACAATTAACTAGTAAAAAATAAATAATTTATTAACAACATACTATCAAACAAATGCGCAGAGATGCTAACATTTTAATTTATTCCGGAGCATTTTTAGCACCGTCTTTATTTCATACCACTTTTTCTTTTTCTTTTTAACACTTTCGCGACTGTATGCTTTTGTCTTTTTGATGGTAAGGTCCACCTGTGGGCGTTATTCTCCCAAGTTACAATATTTCAAAACAACATTTTCTGTACTCACATTTATATTACAAATGGATAAACTATATAATTATATTCTTTCTAATCAAAGTATTCGTATCCATAGTATGTTTGATTGCGCAAATGTGTATATACGGTATATTCTTAAGAAATAAATAAGATACAAATTTCGAAAGAAACGCCCACTGGCATAGTTACAGATTTTCAAATGACGTGAATCTACGTCAGCGGTCACGAAAGTGTTAAGAGTAAATTTTTCTTTTTTTTTACCGTAGTTATATATTGGAGAAAAATACTCTAAAAATAAAGTGGTGTGAAATAGAGGCGGCGTTAAAAATGCTCCTGAATAAATTAAAATGTTGGCAACTATGAAATGTGACCTAACATCCTAAACAAAACACCTTAAACATTAAAACATCTTAAACAAAACTAAAATGGTTGTAAAATTGATACACAGGGCTCAAAGTGTCTTATATTTTAAATGCAACTATTGAAAAAAAAATTTTTTTTTTTTTTTACTAGCATGAATTTAACAAGTAATATATATATATATATATATATATATCAGGGGTGTTTGCATTCGGGATTTTTTAATAGTGATATTATTACAGAGCTGCCAACCTAATCCGGAAAACTGTTAGTACCGCCCCTTTTTCTACATCACTTAATTTTTAGAGTATTTTTCTTCTTAATTCATCGTAGATAAAATTTAAGAGAATTACTCTAAAAATTAAGTGGTGTAGAAAAAGGGGCGGTACTAGCAATTTACCGAATTAGGTTGGCAATGGCAGCTCTGTTATTAGTACTAGTTTTCTAGCGACGTTTAGCAATTAAATATAGCCAAAAATACAATTCGTAATTACTGGTGGGAAATAAAATAATAAAAAATCCGGAACGCAAGCACCCCTGATATATATACATATATATATATATATATATATATATATATATATATATTATTAATAAATAGTATTACTCAAAATATGGGGCACTTTGATTCCTGAATACATTACATATTTAATTAACAATAAACTAATAAACAAAAACAATAGAAGAAACATCTTAAAAGGGGAAAAATCATTCTGAATAACTTTAGAAACAATTCTCTATGATGCGTATGTTTTTCTTCCTATTTAAAAATTTCAAGACAAAAATAATAAAATACACAAAATCTTTCATATTTGTTTAAAATATTAAAAGATTAAATTTTTCATATTTTTCTTTTAAAACACGAGAAATAGATTTTTCAGTAAGTAAAAATTTTAGAGCTGTATCTATATCGATTTCATCTGAAAGACTGAAATGGTGATATTTCAGTAGGTCTAAACTTTACGACTAAATGAAGCCTTAAAATCTCCCCCAGCGGGGTGCGATAATAACCTATCTACAAAAACCTTAGAGAATCAAAATATTAATTGTAAATCCTATTAACTAAATGAAATAAGTATTTTTATTTAATTTAGTTTATTTTTTCATTAAAAAATAACAAAATGATGAAATAGTATGTAAAATATACATATATACAAGTGCAAATAGTTTATCACATTTAAGGAGAAATAGTACCTTTATTATAAAATAAACAAATTATTTATTCAGAAGCCTTTCGAGCTTAATTTAAATTAATATCAGGATTATTTAGATAATTTTTTTTTAATATATTTATTAATTTATAAATATTTTAATGTTATTTAATCAGACTTTTTTCTTTCTCATTTTCACTTAAAACAGTTAATATTGCTGACATAATATTAATGAAAAGTAGTAACAATTAATATTTTAGTATGATGTTTCTTATGCATGCTTGCCAATATCCTAATTAATATTCCGTAGTGTTGTTAGGCCCGCCCTCTTTTACTCACCAGAAAACTTTTAGAGTGATATTCTTCAAGTGCAATTGCGATTAAATAAGAAGAAAAATACTCTAAAAAGATACTGGTGTGAAAAAGAAGGCGGGGCTAATAATACTACGGAATATTGATTAGTATGCTGACAAGTGTGCTTATGCTTTATGTTTTTGTATTCAAATGCAGTTACATTTTCGCAGTACAGTATGCTTCAAGTACTAATGTATAAGTTTAAGCCGGGCCTAATTAAGACCGGAGCATCTTCTCACCCCATTTTCTTCCCCAGTTATTTTTACTTATTTATTGAAGAAAGTCAACGTTTTAATCAGAAAAGCATTTTTATAAGAAACTATCGGAGTCGGAAAATAAAATTCATGCATCACCAATTACACAACACTAATTTATAAAAATAAATGTCTCCTTATTTTAACGAAGAATTTTTGTTTGTTATAAAACGAAAATTATTATTAAAGTACTCATACGAGTGTACCGGGTCTCAGGCCCTGATTACCGAATAGGCACGAGAACCATGTGCTTCCCCTGAAAAATTTTGAAAAGGCCAAAAATTAGCAAAAAATGGGCCCCGAATTGTAAGCTTGTGGTCTAAAAGCATTGTCCGATTAAATAAAGTCACAGTACACCTGACTGCACAACTATCATTTCTAGATTATATAGGAAATATGCTAATGATCTTTTACACATTCATTTGTGATGGAATAATTTCACATAATGTGGTGAATATAGGTTGCACCAAGTTTATATTTTGGTACAAAAATTAAGTGAATTTACTTGTCTACATTTTAAGCGAATTTATTTGTCCTCAATTCCAGGTAACTACAAAATTTAATAAAAAATTTATAAATTTTTCGAGATGTTTGTATGAGTCTCTAGACGAAGCAGTCAGTGGGGGGCCCCCAAATGGATTTCTGCTTCCCCTCAGTTTTAAGGTTAATCGGGCCCTGCCAGATCTTAATAAGGCTCTTAGTTTAAGAATTACAATAGGCTTCACGTAATACATGAGGAAAAAAAAAAAAAAAAAAAAAAAGAAAGAAAGAAAAGGGGTGGGGTGTATTTTTATAAAAAATTTCTAAAAATCACAAATTATATTACAAATTTCCTAATAAAGAATTTGTAACAATGCAAATAGTACTTAGAAAAAATATAAATACTATCCAGATTTTTTTTTAATTAAAATGTCTCTATTGCATTTTAAACTGATATGTATTTCACATAAAAACTCAATTTTATTATTTTCCATGACAATCTCAAATATATTTTTTAAAAGAAATAAATTACAGTATTTTCTTGCTTGTAATCCGCAAGTCAAATTAATACCAGAAGTTTTAATTTCAGTTTTATACCAGAAAATTAAATTTTAAAGGGAATTATTTAGTTTAAAGGGAAAAATTATGAGTAGCAAATAAAATAACAAATCTACCTTGGTATGTTAATTCAAATTTCTGGTTTATCTCTGACTGATTTGTTAATTATACGCAGAAAAATTGTGGTACTTCTTAATCACTTACATGTACTTCATTTAATGTTATAATTATTGTTTATTAATTCAATTTTTATTTACTTATTTTGATTTTATTTTTATTATTAGAAATGTATCAATTATACCGAAAGTTTATAATTTAATTTATAAATATTAAAACTTTTTTCCAGTATAATTTGGATATTGTCCTGAAATCGAATTTATGTGACATGGCACGGTGATTAAAAATTATTGTTAACCCTTTCCTTCACCGTGATTCCAATTGGAATCATAACATTTCAGATTTTCTTTCTTACCATCTACCACTCTCGCTGATTCAAAATGAACAATATTAAAATCTACCTATATACATTTTCCCACCGAAAAATACCTATTTTAGATGATTTCACTGTCTTTGTTGATAATTGAAAGTGTATTTTACGCTATTCTGATAAAAATATCGAAATCAGTTTCCTATTTTGGGCAATTTAAGTAAATTAACTGTTTGAAATATTTTTTATTTTATTCTTTAATGTTTATAATATGTATTTTAATTAATTGCAATATGTATTTCTTCCAAAATGTTGATATTTTTATTTATTGGAAAGTTGTGATTTTTAATGGCATCAGTGGTTATATTAAACATAAATAAACATCTATCAGTTGCTTTGTTAGCTATTTTAATTCGTACTCTGCTATTACTCCTATTTAAAAAAAATATTTATATATATTACTTTTGAAATAACTTTATGACTAAATATAAGATTTATTGTTTTATGGAGGAAAAAAGCTGGGAATTAAAGGGTTAAAGGTTAACAATAAAGTTATTGTTTATTATTAAAATTATTGTAATTATTGTAAACAGGCCTATCCAATTTAAAGAAAATAAAAATAAAAGCTTGAGATTTCACCTACGACATGCTTCTATTGACAGGTTCAAAAGTTTTTCAAAAAAAAAAAAAAAAAAAAAAAAAAAAAAAAACATTAAACTATTTTTTTTTTTTTTTTTTTTTTTTTTTTTAAGATTATATTAGATTTATTTAAATCTTAATGATATTTTAAATGCATTATTATTTTCAAGTCAAGCCTTAAAAAACTATCTTAAAATTTAAAATAGTTAATTTATTAAACGATGTTTTTAAAGAAATAAATTTACTTACAAATTTAAAGACATCGCAATTTTTAAACGAATTAAGACTTCCGATGACCGCATTTTTTTAAACAACGATTTATATATAGAAATCTTTTGTAAGTTTGTTATGTGAATGAATAAAGCAAAAAAATCTATACAAAAATAGTGGTGGAAAAAATACGGATGACAGCAACATTATGAATGACTAAATATCATATTTATTCTGAGGTATTTGATATGCCAGAGAAATTTGAAATTTAACATAAATGTTATTTTAAACGCTTCAAAATAGAATATTCATTTAAGAGTATTATTAACAAAATGTTTCTTAATAACTTTTTTCTTTATTCGGGATTTTTACATGTATGAATTTAGAAGAGTTATCTTTGATCCGAAAAAGGATTTTCTATTTAATATTTGTTCTAAATTAATTGATTTAACTGTTAAAAATTAAGAAAGTAAATTATAAATTTGATTTTGGAATACTTCAAAAAGGTACTATTTTTCCTTGAAAAAAATATTTTGATTCAACATCTTTGATCACAGTATAAAAAAAAAAACAAAGTATAAATGACTTTTTAATTAGCAAATAAATATTTAAAATCGTTTAAAAATTAAAAATAGGTTTTTGAACCTTTAAAATCATTGCACATATCATAAAACAGTTTTAATTTTATCTCATCTTTGAGAACACAAATACGTATAACATAAAAACAGCATCGTGAGTATCACTTTCAAATCTGGACATATCCCAAATTTCACTTCCTTAGCTCATTAACGTCAAATGGGACCTACATGTGATGACGTAACAAGAATAGGCGTGGCAACACGACTGGGCTCCTCTGAGATATAGAGGTAGTTTTAACTACATAGAAATGTTTAAAATCACAACAACAGGCAAGAAGTGAACTAGACAAATAAATTTTCTAAAAATGACAAAGCTTTAACAAGTTGACGGTTTACATATTTATAGCAAAGTCAAAAGTATTGTCTTTGGAATGTGAAAATTGAAGCTTTACATACATCCTTTACAATTTGAGCTTTACTTCCGTATTGCTCCAAAGTTGATGTCAGTTATATAAAAACAAGCAATATATATATATATATTATTAAAAAAAAAAAAAAAAAGTCAATTCCTACTTACAAACACTATCGAAAAAGTTAAAAAATAAAAAAATAAAAATTGAATTAGGAAATAAAAAGCGCGCGCAAAAAATGAAACAAAAATAATTATAAGATCAAAAAACTTTTTTATATACCATGTTTAAATTTTCTGATGAACCATACAGCTCTTATCAATGTGCATAAAATTTTTAAAGTGATAATGACGTCAATTTTTGTGAGATGCATAATTTAACTTTTTATATATTTTTAATGTTCACGTTTAATTAAATGTATTTATTTTCATCTCAAAAGAAAATTAACTCGTTTTTTTTTTTTTTTTTTTTTTTTTTTTTTGACAACAATTAAATTATAGCTAATATTTTAACGCTATTAGGATGTTGTTATTTTCCTATTTTAATTCATTATAAGAAAACTAATAAAAAATTCGAAAATCGGACTTCGAAGTATTGTGTTGTCACCGTGTTCTGAGCAATCCTGAGAGTTTCAAATTTCTAGCTTTTCGGGAAGTTAGTTAAAAATAGATTGTAAGATTTGTAAAAGATATAGAGAGAATGTGAACTAATAGTAGGAATTGAAAAAAAAAAAAAAAAAATACATGAAATAAATTTTACATGCTTTTAAAATTGATTAACGTATTCGTTCTATTATTACTACTTAATTACTTTATAAATAAAATTTGGCCAGAAAATTGCCTCCAAATATTTTTTATAATCCATCAAAATTCGAAGTAATCAAAATTCATTTTGAGAATCTCCTTGACTAAGACTTAGAATATTCTTTTAAAGTAATTTATAAATAATAATATTCAGATGAGGAATATATATTTTTTACTTTAAAATAGCGTGGTGATTGATTGTACTACCTATTATAAAAATTACAAACAGATAAATAGATAAATAAATAAAGCATCCTTATAAGACTGATTAACGTATTCTTTCTGTTATTATTATTATTTAATTATTTTGTAAATAAAATTTTGGCCAGAAAATATCCTCCAAATATTTTTTATAATCCATCAAAATTCGAAGTAATCAAAATTCATTTTGAGAATCTCCTCGACTAAGTCTTAGAATTTTCTTTTAAAATAATTTATAAATAATAAAATTCAAATGAGGAATATATATTTTTTACTTTAAAATAGCGTGGTGATTGATTGTACTGCTTATTATAAAAATTACAAATAGATAAATAAATAAAACTTACTTATTAACATTTTTAAAACGCGATATTTTTCAATTACATTACATCTGAGTCCCTGAATTCAGTATTTTGGTTCAAAAACCGAGATTACTATTTTTTTTTTTTTTTCTATTACTATTTCTTAACCCTTTCCTCATAAAAAAAAAAAAAAAAAAAAAAAAAAAAGAAGAAGTTAAATATTTATGTATGGGAATAGTGGTTAAAAAAAAAAAAATAAAAAAAGGGGTAAATTTCATCCCCGGTTTGAATGATTCGTATGAAATTTTCCCTACCATATTTCTCCCGGTTTTTTTCGAGAGATTTCATACCATTATTTTACTGAAAATTTTTTCCGAGTATGAAATTGCAGAAATTTATCCAGAAGATTTCTGTTTAAAGATAGTGGTGATAAAACATATTTTTAAAATTTATACGTTATCCCCAATGGGACAGAAATATATCCATTAGCAACAATCCATTAGATTTAATTGACTATAGGACTGTAATTAACAGATAAATTTTGTCGATCAACAGGAAAAAATGAATCGATTTTTGTAATTTTCAAAAGTTAGAGAAAAAGTACACTTCTATGAAAGTTTAATGATATTTTTTACATATGTATCACTCTGTACAATCTAAATATTAAATCATTTTCAAGTCTTGAAGGCTCTAATTTTATCTTCTAAGAATGTAGAAAATTTTATTAGTGAAAACTTATGAGTATGCAGTTTAATTTGTTTTTTGTTGTTATCCATTGTTATAAAAATAGTGTAAAATGAGACATGAAAATTAAGTAGAAAGAGTACTACGTTCTACATTTTAAAAAGTTCTCCACCAGGCTTATTCCGTTTCATTAATTGAATTCTATCCAAGTCTCCTCCCGAATTAAGCCTTAAAAAGAGATGAAATGTCAACCTGCAATCTATGTTCCTATCTGATAAGAGAATGGTAGAATTTTCTGAAAGGATTTTTGATTTATAAAATTTTTACTGAAAAGCAGCTTAATTTTTATTCGATATTATTATTTCTTCATATGTATTAATTTAAGAAAAAGGTTTAAGTAATTCAACTAAAGTTAAAAGTGAACAAAAGGAAATTTGTATGTAAACACCATAAGAAGAAAACACACACATCAACTTTTTGTGTTTGATTAGAAAGCTGTTTTTCTAGAATTTAAAATCATTTTTTCGTTGCATTTTACTGATTATTTTTAAATGGGTTTACATGATTATTGTGCGTGTAGAATAATTTATGGAAACATTACTAGCAAAATTAGCTTAAATTTTATTTTAAACTTCCATAATTTAAGTAAATGAACTAAATTTTAAAATGGAGAATGGAAAATTTGCAAGTAAATATTATACTAAGAAATTTAAAGTATTCTATATAATCATAATACTTGTAAAATAATTTATATAAATTCTACTTGAAAAAATAGCTTAAATTTCATTTTTCAATACTGCTACTACTACTACTAATAATAATAATAATAACTAATTCAAGTAAATCTTAAAGTAGAGAAAAGTAAATTTCCGATCACACATCATTTGTTACAAACACATAAAATTATTACAGGGTAAGTGCACCAGTGATTGACACTTTTAGAGCAATCTCTGATGTTTTGAATGCTCTAGTCATGAGAAAATATTTTTAGAAATCTTAAGTTAGTACATATAGCATGAAAGACATTCAGACCTACATACATGTTAAAATAGATACATTTGATAACAATTATTATTTTTTTTTATGAGTTTTTATTTGACACCCACTCAATGTTCCAGTAATTGACACTGCCAGTTTTTCATTTTATCAGTCATTGGCACCCTATGTTCCAGTGTTTGACACTGCTAGTTATTCATTTTACCAGTTATTAGCACCCTATGCTCTATTGTTTGGCATAAAATGTTAAAATTCTTATATGTAAAATATATGATTTTATTATTTTT
The DNA here is from genome assembly GCA_963930645.1 of Salticus scenicus. Taxonomy (NCBI): domain Eukaryota; kingdom Metazoa; phylum Arthropoda; class Arachnida; order Araneae; family Salticidae; genus Salticus; species Salticus scenicus. The sequence goes on from OZ005662.1 coordinate 42,553,353, forward strand.
ATTATTTATTAATTATTTTGGGATAGATGTCAATTACTGGAGCATGCCAATCACTGGAGTACCTACCCTACTTATTAAAAAGTTTTTTTTTTTTTTTTTTTTTTTTTTTAAATAATTGAAATAAAATTTTTTTGTCTATTTGACTGCAGGGTTTCAAGTATTTTTTCATTGATATAACACTTATAAGTAGTGATTAAAATGTTCCAAATAAAGAAATTCCATTATGTTTGTTAAAAATATTTGACAAATAACTAATCTCTACTCCATACAATTTCCCAAAAAATAAACAAAAAAAAGTGCAATTTGATTAATGTTTTAATTAAATTTCATTCTAAATGATTATTAAATTTATTTAATTATTATTATTATTTTGTTTTATTTTAACAGTTGCAAGAAAATACAAAAATAAAATTACTAACAGATAGAATAATTAATAAAATGTAAAGGTAACATAATTTTAATTAAAATATTAAGAAATTCCTTAAATATGTCAAATTATATCAAATCAGATAAATTCATGGAAAATGTGTCAAAAATACGACAAAATTATCTCAAAAATTCAAAAGTATTATAATGCTATAATCCGTTGCATATTCAATGCTTTATGTGCCAGACAGGCAAGTTACCGGGTGTACAGCAATGAGCTATTGATAAGATCCTAATGTCGTATAGGAAGGTCTTATAAATTAATGTCATACGTCAAAACGTAACATATCTCTAATAACAGACTTATTTTTAAAATTACTTAAATAGTTATATATTTATTTATGTATTTTATTTAGTCATATACACTGATAAGTGGCAACATAACTTTTTATTAGTTTTAAATAAACATTCAATGAGGTATTAATTAGTGGTGCATGAGCCATTTATTATTACATTTTTTTTTTTTTTTTTTTTTTTTTTTAATTTAGCCATAATTCGAAAGATATTTAATGAATTAAAAAATTTCTGTTTTTCATAATGTTTCGTAAGAATAAAAAATAACTTTTATGTTTTTTTTCAATATAAAACTCTTTTTTTTTTTTTTTTTTAATGAATATATTTTTTTATTAATCCTTAATGCAGTTAATATGAATGAGATATTAATTAGTGGTGCATGAGCCATTTATTATTACAAAGAAATTTTATATTTTTAGCCATAATTCGAAAGATATTTAATGCATTTAAAAATTTCTGTTTTCCATAATGTTTCCTAAGAATAAAAAATAATTCTTATGTGTGTTTTCAATATAAAGCTCTTTTTTTATGTATATTTTTCTTTTATTAATCCTTAATGCAGTTAATATGAATGAGATATTAATTAGTGGTGCATGAGCCATTTATTATTACAAAGAAATTTTATATTTTTAGCCATAATTCGAAAGATATTTAATGCATTTAAAAATTTCTGTTTTCCATAATATTTCCTAAGAATAAAAAATAATTCTTATGTGTGTTTTCAATATAAAGCTCTTTTTTTAATGTATATTTTTCTTTTATTAATCCTTAATGCAGTTAATATGAATGAGATATTAATTAGTGGTGCATGAGCCATTTATTATTACAAAGAAATTTTATATTTTTAGCCATAATTCGAAAGATATTTAATGCATTTAAAAATTTCTGTTTTCCATAATGTTTCCTAAGAATAAAAAATAATTCTTATGTGTGTTTTCAATATAAAGCTCTTTTTTTATGTATATTTTTCTTTTATTAATCCTTAATGCAGTTAATATGAATGAGATATTAATTAGTGGTGCATGAGCCATTTATTATTACAAAGAAATTTTATATTTTTAGCCATAATTCGAAAGATATTTAATGCATTTAAAAATTTCTGTTTTCCATAATATTTCCTAAGAATAAAAAATAATTCTTATGTGTGTTTTCAATATAAAGCTCTTTTTTTAATGTATATTTTTCTTTTATTAATCCTTAATGCAGTTAATATGAATGAGATATTAATTAGTGGTGCATGAGCCATTTACTATTACAAAAAAAAAATTAATTTTTTAGCCATAATTCGAAAGATATTTAATGTATTTAAAAATTTCTTTTTTTCATAATATTTCGTAAGAATAAAAAATAATTCATATGTGTGTTTTCAATATAAAGCTCTTTTTTTTTTTACTTTCCGAACAGAAAGTATGAGGAAAGTATTGTAATCATGTCAAAAATCCGAATTTGAGATTTTGATGTTTCTATACGTTTCGAGGTCCAATGAGTCCGTTTTCACTATTTTTGCGATGATGTATGTATGTGTGTGTGTATGTATGTGTGTATGTATGTGTGTATGTATGTGTGTATGTATGTGTGTATGTCTGTGAGTGAACACGCTAGCGTCTAAACGCTTCGTACGAATAAGCTGAAATTTGGTACGTATATTGTAAGTCACCATAGTACGAATCCTATAGATTTTGGTGAATCTAGCACTAATAGTTTTTTTACAGGGACACAAAGAAAAATTCTTTATCATTATGGCCTATGGGACCAAAATCTTAAAAGTGCGATAGTATCTAAACGCCTTATTCAATTGAGCAAAAAACTTATACACATATTACAGGTTAAAAATACTCAATCTGTATAGATTTTGGAGAATCTAGCACTTATAGTTTTTTTACAGGGACACAAAGAAAAATTCTTTATCATTATGGCCTGTGGGACCCAATTTTTAAAACTGCGATAGCATCTAAACGCCTTATTCAATTGAGCTGAAAATGTATATGAATATTATAAATCACTGTTGCACTAACTATAAGCATTTTGGTGAATCTAGCATTTATAGGTTTTTTACAGGGACACAACGAAAAATTCTTTATCATTATGATCTATGGGCTCAAAGTTCGGTAGCGTTAAGTAAAACATCGTGTAGTATATGGAGAAAAATACTCAAATACTCTATTATGGTTTTCTCTCTTTTGTTTGTTTAACGACTCCTCTTTCTTTACTTTATCTAAAAAACTGTTAATTACTCAATGTTCGGAAAGTCGAGTGGAGTCACTCCAGATTTTTATGTATATTTTTCTTTTATTAATCCTTAATGCAGTTAATAAATACTATATAAAAGAACTATGTACTTTTTAGTCATGAGAAACTTCAATGGAATTTAGTTAAACTACATACATACACACACAAAGAAATCGAGAGAGAAAGGAGAAAGACAACGTGAGTGAGTGTATGTGAGAGAGGAGGGAGTAGAGGAAGAAAGAGAGAGAAAGAAAATGAAAAGTGAAAATGGTGAGAAATTCAGAGATTGCCCCCAAATAGACAGAGTTTGTTAAACACATAGACCTTATATACTAGGCAACGCATTCCCCTTCGTTATTTGACTGCATCATGAACGAGCTTCCCCAGCAAAATTGTCACGTGATGTTGGTCTAGAGGAAGAGTGGAGAATGATCACTATGTTATTTTTCTGTAGGAACGAATTTTGTGTTTTTTAATATTTTTATTGTGCACGCACTTTTTATTTTAGCATTTAGATTTACACATGGATGGAAAGCTAAACTTTCATAGATTAATTACATAGAAAAAAAAATTATGATAAATCATTTTGCAAGCGAAAAAATTGCGTTTGAATTCTTACTTCAGTCAGAGAAGTATGAGATTATGTTTGCATACGGGAAAAAAGAGAGAGAGAGAGAGGAATCACCCCTAGGCCAAGATCACGTGACTTCCGAGACTCAGAACAAAGGATGGAGGTATCAGATTACACCCTCATGTTGAAGACATTCGCTGTAATGGTCAGCCGTATTGGTAGCGTGGTCTAGTATATAAGGTCTATGGTTAAACGTATAGTCCAGCAGGTACGAGAACCAGGCACCGAACTTTTTTAGGTGGTTAGAAGATAGTTTATCCATGCAAAGTTTTAATCACGACTTCTAAACTACACTGCAATTAGTAAAACTACTTATAACATGTATTCAATTTATTACTTTTTTTTAATGCAAAATTTACTATGGATTTGTAATTCTTAACTTTATTTTTTAACTTTGCTGTAGGATACGGTGTGTATGTGTGTTTGGGGGGGGGGGGAGATAACACCAAATTGTAGCAGGACCTGATCTAACATTAACTTGATCGGTCCCTTCGTACAGACGTTCCTTTAAGAAAAATGTTATCTATTAGAAATATATAAAATAGAAAATTATATTTTACGATTTTTTTTTATTTTTTTTTATTTAGAGAATAGTATTTTAGCTATGCAATGCAGATGGCTTTTATATTTATATGGTGAATGATCTGCCATGTCATGAAAAAATATACTCAGGTTTAAATAGACTCGATTGTATATTTGATACTTTGGAATAATTAAAGGCTAATTACTTTAAAGAATAATTCAGTGCAATTATAATATATTTTACTTAAAAAAATTTCATCTATTATAAGTTTTTCTTTAATTTAAATCATTAATTTAAGGGTTTATGCTAATATTTTTTAGGTTTAAATTCAACATACACACATATATATATTATGTGTTATCTTTGTGTCATTTCCCTTCTGCGTAAATACTTTAACATGTTTTTACTTATCAGTGTAATCAAATTAAATTATCATCGTGAAAATAATTTTATTCGAAATACATCTCATTTAAAATTTCATATGTTGGTATTTTCATCTATCTTTCATTTGCTGAGTGTTGCAAAGGAATTAAATTATTCAAATTCTATATATGTATATATATATGTGTGTGTAATTTGAATAATTTATTACCATTGTAACACTCAGCAGACAAAAAATAGATGAAGATACAAAAATAAAATTAAATTGAGATTTATTTCGAATAAAAATTGTCACAGTAATAATTTAATTTGAGTACCAATGATTAGTAAGAACATGTGAAAGTATTTATATTCTTTAAAATTTAATTAATTTTTGATTTAATTATATGAGTATCGAATAATTTTTAGAGTAATTATAGAAAACATAAATCATCTTAAATTTGAGAAAATAATACACTTTTTAAGATCCACACTAACCCCCCCCCCCCCTGCTTATCTGTCACATAAAATTCTCTCTCTCTCTCTCTCTCTCTCTCTCTCTCTCTCTCTTCCCCCCCCCCCCCCCCCCCCTCATATTAAAAAAAAATTCGGGGGTTAAAAAAATTACCTGAAATTTTTTTATTTAATATCTTAAACAAATTTTTCATCATTCACTGTATATAATTCTTTAGTAACTTAAAACAAAATAGACTTTCTCCACTTTAAAAAACAACTTGAAAAAGGGAAGAGAAAAAATAAATAAAATAAAACGACCAGGAGGAATGTGGAATGGTTTTAACTTATAAAAGTCCAGTGAAAGAAAATTTAGCATATACATATTTGAATTTTATTATGTTACATATTTGAGATGGTTTTTAATAAAATTTAAAAAGAGAATATGCATTGAAAATTAGATGGAATGTTAGTAGTATCCAAGAGTAAATATTTTTATCTTTTTTTTTTTTTTTTTTTTTTCTGGATTCATTGAATATAAATTTTCTTTCAAATATTAAAGTTTTATTTCAAATATTAATATATATATATTACAAATAAAAATTAATTACGTACTGGCCTTATACGTATTTTTTTAAATTGAATTAAATTAAACTTTACTTATAAATCATTATTGTTTATATTTTCCCCCCTAAAATAATGAATTATATATATATATATAATTACATGGGTGCATGTTTATTTATGTAGAAATTTATATATACAGCAGTTATTTGCCTTTCTTTAATAATGCAAATGCATTACTATAAATTATTAAATTAATATATTAAAACATAAATAGAATTCGTTGTAAATTCTTTTATTATTAGATGATATTAGATGTTTATTTTACTAAACTAATATTAGTTAATATTAATTAATGATAAATTATACATATTTAAGGCTATCAATGCATGTATGTTCATAGCTATCATATTCATGTATATAAACGTTAAATACCATTTTCTATTGTTTTAATATGTAAAAATTTTAGATATATTTTTCTTAGCTTTGATTTATATTTATTCACTTTAACATAATTAATTATAAAATCATATTAATTTAAAAAATATTATGGAATATCTAAATTAATTGTACCGCGTTGCATTTTTGCCATGTAAAATTACATTTTCTTGCTATTGCGTTACATGACTTTTTAAATTAAATAATTTAATTCAAAAATTTCAAAAACTGGCTTTTAATATTTTGTCTTTTTTTCAAGTTTAAAAGTAATGTTGTAAAACAAATTTTAACATTAAAAAAAGTTCGTTCAAACATCCAAATGACATTTTTTGAATAGTTCTCTCTGCATACACTGTGTTGAATATTAAAAACTATAGTACTGTTAAAGAAAATTCAATGAGATTAATATCTAAAAATTTAAAATAATACTTAAAAAAAAAATATCTTTTTAACTATATACAATATATTTTTAAGTGCTCCAGTCATTGACAATTTTACAGTAATTTCTGATGATTTTAATGTTTTAGTCATCAGAAATTATTTTTGGAAATCTTAAGATAATATATATGATATGAAAGAATTTTCAGAACCATTGATATGTTAAAATATATACATTTGATAATTATTTATTTATTTATTTATTTATTATTATTATTATTATTATTATTTTTTTTTTGTGTGTGAATTTTTATTTTACACTCACTCAATGTTCCAGTAATTGACACTTTCAGTTTTTCATTTTACCAGTAATTAGCATCCTATGCTCCAGTGTTTGACACTGCTAGTTTTTTATTTTACCAGTTATTGGCACCCTATGATCCAGTTCTTGACATGCAATATTAAAATTCTTATATGTAAAACATGTGCTTTTATTTATTTATTTATTTATTTTATTAATTATTTCGGGAAAGATGTCAATTACTGGAGCATGTCAATCACTGGAGCACCTACCCTATATGTAATACAAACATTTGCATAATTTCCCTAACGTAAAATAATTTAATTTTCTCATCTAAATATAATTAATAAAAATGAAGTTTGAAAGATAAAGTAGTTAATTAATTGCTAAAAAGTAATTAGGCTTATTAGATCTTAATGAAAAATAAATTAGAGGGTAATTAATGATAATTAATATATACACCCCGCAACAAAAAGATAGGTACAAAGTGTTTTTTCTTTGAATTTTCATAAAAAAAACATTATCTAAATTGTGCTTATCATTTATTATTATCATAAAAAAAAAAACTATTCCCGGACAAATTTTTGTTTAAAGACTAATTTAGAAAAATTTTAAGACTAAAATTTTTCTAATTTAAGACTACACTTCGCGACAAAAAGATAGAAACAAAGGTTTTTTTTTTTTTTTTTTTTAAATTTCTAAATATGATTATTTTGAATATGATTCAAATATTTAATATGTTTTTGATATGATAATATTTTGTTATGATAATAAATCATCAGCACAATTTAGATAATGTTATTTTATGAAAATTTAAAAAAAAAAACCTTTGTTCCTATCTTTTTGTCGCGGAGTGTAGTCTTAAATTAGAAAAATTTTAGTCTTAAAATTTTCTAAATTAGTCTTAAAACAAAAATTAATCTGGGAATAGTGTTATTTTATGATAATAATAAATAATAAGCACAATTTAGATAATGTTATTTTATTAAAAATCAAAGAAAAAACCCTTTGTACCTATCTTTTTGTCACGGGGTTGTTATATATATAGTTCTATTAATTGCTAAATTTTAAGATTAAATCTTATTACGTTATCTATTATTTATATTATATATATATATATATATATATATATATATATATATATATATATATATATATATCATTACCCCTTAACAGAATAAAACATTTAAACCTTTTTCAAAATCACTTGCTCTAGAGTAAACATTTCAAAGTATTCCAAAGTAGAGTAAACTTTTCAAAGTATTTTTTTCATGCTATTATTGGGTTTACAGTAGCTAGTGCATAGTGATGCGCTAGAGAAGAATTCCTTTCCTCCATCTACCTCCTCTTTGGAGGGGAGTATGGGAACTTTTTGCCACTGAGTCAAATATTTGTTTTCGATAACCGTTTTACTTCCGACTTGCAATTATAATAATTTTTATATGCATACTACATTCTAAAAGTCTCTAAAAATAAATAAATATATAAATAAGTATTTTCTGAAATTTGTAATAAATATTAATGTATCAAAACTTTTAAATGTATGTCACGCTAAATTAAAAAAGAAAAAAAAAGAAAAAACTTTTTATTTTATATTAATTTATAAACTTAAAATGGGCATTATTTATTTATTTATTTATTTTTTAAATATTTTTAAAATTATTATTATTATTTTTTAAACTTAAAGAAACATTTGAAATACATTTACAACTCGAGTTTATTATTCTATTTAACAATTGAAAAGCACTTGCGTCCTCATACCTAAATATTTCATTGAATGGAAATTAAAACTTTTTAAAAACATTTCGTAAAAATTCGAGTTAATTAACTTACAATTAACTTTAACAAAACAAAAAATTGTTTACATAAAATTAAACACACTGTTAAAAATTTCAACAGAAAACTCTGTGTAATCTATTACCTTAAGTCTTGCGTAAAATTACAGAGAAAAATAAATGGAGATGTTAAAAAACTTTATACATTCATTTTAATAACTAATATTAATTTAATTAATTATTGTTGAGAATATATTTCGGACTTTCTAAAGTAGAAACAGTCATTTTTAATTTTTATTAAAAAATTAAATAATAAAATTAGGCAAAAATACAGAATAAAGATTGAGAATCTCGATTATTCACTTTTAACTAAGAATTGCTGTAAATTTACAGAGACTCCGGATAAATATTTACATTAAATTTACAGAAATTTTTAACAGTGTACTTTTAAAAATTTTAAGATGAAATTAAACTTATTCAAAATTATTAAAATAAAGATGTATATTTTTTATTATTATGATATATTTTAATTAGTGATAAAAAAATGAAACACGTCTTAAAAAATTCAATTAAAATTAATTTTGAATTGACTGAAAATTAATTAAAATATACTGACATCAACAACTTTTAATAAAATGTACAATTTCTTAAGTTTCTAAAATATTGAAAATTACTATTTTTTATTAATTATTCAAAATTTAGAAGCACAACGCATTTTTTAAGTAGTTAAATCTTTTGTTCATTTTTCCTTTCTACTTTTAAAAATTTAGGTTAAAATTAAACTTATTTAAAAAAACTTAATTAAAAAGAAAAAAAAAAAGTATATATTTTATTATTATGATACATTTTAATTATTATTCTAAATGAAAACTGACTTAAAAACTGAGTTAAAATTAATTTTAAAATGACTGATAATTAATTAAAACTTACTGACATCAACTAAGCAGCTAAAAAGCTTCATAAACATCCAGTTACTTTTTTTCTCTCTACTTTAAGAGCTCTTTACAATCGCATAGTTTCTTTTAAATAAATTATTTTCTCTCAATAAGTTTTTCCCTTAGTAGATGCACTTACGTCCAAACAGTGTTTATTTTCTGTAACACTCAACATTCCTCATGAACCTGGAATGAAGTGTAGTTTTTCATTGTACTTTCAGTTCAAAGCTATTATCCGATGTCTATAAGGTATTTTACCCTCACATGGACTACCGCCTGTGAAGGTAAGTTTGGCGTCAGAGATAAAACTCTGGAGAACTTGGGTTACTGGCTTGCCCTCCACTCGAAACACTGGACATAGACCTGGGATCACCAGTGCAGTCTCTGAGCGCATGGAGTTGTTGCCTGTAAAAATCTCTCTCTTGGCACGCTCTTTCTAATTCTTGCCTTAGCCTGGCCATTTCTCCCTGGAGCATCCTGTTCCTAGATTCTAGTTCGTGCCTCTGTGCCAGTCTTTTGGTGCGACAATTCTGAGCATAACCACGATTTTTCAATGTCCGCCTTTTCTGTTTCATTCTAACCACTTCTTCGCGGGGATAGCCATGAAGACGCTTGTTGAGCTCTCGCACAGTCAGAGATATGAGTTGCTCGTCGTCCAGGATATCCCCTCCAGAACCTTGATGCTGTCCATTTCTCTGGCAGTTGACAACTGTTGAAGACGTCACAGAGCTACATCCACTTCCAGTGCTGCTATTGCTGTTGCTGTTTGCTTGATTCATCAAGTGGTGGTGAGGATGGTCGATGTGATGATTCGAGTTTGACCGCTGAGTTGGTGGCACACCTTGTACTTCAGGGTAATCTCTTCGACCACCACCACCAGCAATCAACCATGCTTCCATTTCTGCAGCGCACTGAGGTGGCCTGAGATCTAAGGGTCCTTCTTGGGATCCATTGGTAGTTCCATACCTAAGATTCTGCGTTAGCCATAGCATACCATCATCTATTAGAGGTCCCGGTGTGGTTCCAGCCGGGACAAATGCAGGAGACGGTGGCATTCCATGGCATGGAGGAGTATCCGGTGGGGTCGTTGCAGCAAGTGCAACAGGTTTCCTTGGACATTGTGAACCCATCACGCCACTCATTGCATAAACTCCATTTTGTTGATGGTGCGTATGAGGATGTGAATGATGATGCTGAGATTGGTCCGTTAAATGTTGGGGGCCCATTCCTGAATGCGGTGTTGCACAGGATGCGATACCACCACCAGAGGAATACTTTGCCCTGTGCATCTCTTGTTTGACCACTTCTTCCAAATGCTCCAAGTCAAACTCATGGACATAATCCACGGCCGGTGCATTCTCTGTAGTCCCATCCATCATGGCCGTGAAGAAGTTCGTGGGCCCCGACGGGTCCTGGGGGCCCCAAACCCCGTCCGTAGTCGAAAATTCAACCGGCCCGTAGGGCGACGGAAGGGAACGGCAGGTAAGATTGCCGGCAGTAGTCGGAGCGAAATCGGCTAGGGAGTGAAGCCCCACCGGTTGATCTAAAGTCCTTTCTCCTGCATCACGAAAGGTTGATTGGAAGTTGCGTTCTTGGCAGCTGACTGAAAATAAACTTTACTGAGGTAGCTACTCGCGGATCCTTTTCGCACGTGATTAGAGGAACTTAATAGTTGTTCTTTGGCAAGTTATTCTTTTCACTTTGAAAAATGTTAATCAATTTTTAAAATGCAGTTCGTAAATTTAATATTTTTTTCTAAAATTCTCTATACTGAAGGAATAGTCCATTAAAAAAGGTATGCGATGTACTTTTTATTAAGAATTATTTTTCTTATAATCTAAATGAAAATCAACAAAGATGAAGAAGATGAAATTTTAAAATTCTGTAAAGATAGTGTGCAATTTTTAAAATTTAAAATTAAAATAAAATGAACTGGTGAAATATTGATGACTAGTCTTAATATCACAGAAGAATTTCTAAAATTTTTAAATGAGAAATTTGTAAACACAGTTTCTGTTCTGCACAACTGTTAAAAAATCATTGATTTTTGATTGGCATTTCTAATCACAAAAATGATTTTTAATCTTTCAATAGACTTCATTATTTATGCCTAATTCTTTCCTAAATAAAATTTAAATATCACACTTAGCATTTTTTTTTTTTTTTTTTTTATTATTATTATAGTTCAAATAATGTATCTTGGTAATATCTCTTCTTTAACATTTTAAACTGTAAATTTAATGCTGAGCCATCAATAGAATATTCCAAACAATCCTTTTAATCGTCTCTTATATTGTTTCGAATTTTCATTTTATTTCTTCTTTATAAAGTGGAAAGATTTAATAGATGACTTTATCATTCACGTTCATCAGATAGAAATTCATCTTTCATTTAAATAATTTCACATGAAGAGTTGAATCTTTAGCTCCAATATAGACTTCTTATTTGGCACTAGTAAGTATATAAAAACATTCAAAATTAATATCGATTTAGATTACATCTGTGTCGCAAAATAATTCGATCTTTCATCTATTTTTTAATTTTCTATAGACATTTTTTTACTCGAGTCACTTGAACACTTTTTAACTCTTCAGAAAGTCACAAAATTCAGGTCATCATTTCAATTCATAGATTCTTTAGATTTCAGCAAGTGGGGGGATGTCTATAAAACCTTATTTCATTGATTCTATCAGCAGCTTTTTCCTACAGGGAGGGATTCTATCTTCGATAATCTCAATTAAACACCCCCAATTGGAAGGTACGAGAGTACGATTCCATTTTTTCCTCCCCCCTTTCCGTGTTCTCGGGGGTCAGGGTAGAATAAAAGGGGGTGCACGAAAAAAACCCACAAAATAAAAGCGTCGAAAGTACAGCAATGCTAGTGTTCTCCACCGCAAGCTAAACTCTAGCATCCGTCAGCATTTTCTCCTCTCGGCTCGACTTCTCTCGAGCTAGCTGAAAACTTTTGCTGACTCAACTCTGCTCTGAATCCGGGACCGCTTGATATTTATGAAGCTGCTGACGTCACCACCCCTCCTTCCACCAATGGCTGTCTTGCGACGTCACGGAAGGACTACTGCATCCCCCCGAAGTGTTTTTGGGGTGGCTTTCAGCCCCCGATTACAGGAGGGGTGCACTCAGGGCTAACGCGCTTTTTGAGCACGAGTTTTACGTGTGAAGGTTTTTTGACCAAACATCTTGGTTCCCATCTGTAGACATATACCCCTGAATTTTGGCAAGTTTATGCTGCTGAAATTCCGGAAAAAACTTTTCCGAACTTTCGCGAACGACCGGCGCAAAATCAAAACAATATCGATTAAATTTCGCGGATAATTTTATTATTCATCAAAACAAATCGCGTGAAAACTTGATTTTTCCAAGAATATATATATATATTTTTTTAATTTAATTATTTTATTTTTATTTATTTATTTATTTATTATTATTTTAATTTTTTGAAGAAGAAAATTAAAAAAAAAAAAAGGAAACATTATTTGACCTAGCAGAAAAATAAAATATTTGAAATTACTTAAAAAAAAAAAAAAAAAAAAAAAAAAAAATCAAATTATTGTTCATCTTCCAGTTAATAACTGACAACAGATTTTTTCTCTAAAATATACAAATTTAAACTATTTTTTTTTCCCTGAATGAAAAAGGCATAGTATTTATCTCAAATATTTCCTAAAAGTTTTATTTTATTTATTTATTTGTTTATTTTTAATGCATGCACTGATCCTGAGTACAAACGCAAATTTCCCTAGTTAACTTTTAGTAAATAAATGAAAATAGAACCTTAATATTTTATACAGTTTTATTTAACGATAATTTTTTTCTGAAGCAGCACCATCGTGGAGGAACAACAAAAAAAAGGAGGTAAGTTTTCTATCTTTAAGTTGTTGTTTAACGTTTCAAATGTTGTAGTTTCTTCTTTTGATAAGTTAAAATATTGTCACATTTTACTGTCGCATTTTAACTTTTAAAAATGTATTCATAGAATTATTAACATTTTTTTAATTATAGTTAATTTTCAAACAAATGAAAAGAATGGTTGAATAAAAGAATATGTCGTTATATAAAAGAACACGGAAATGTAATTGACATATGATTAATGACATAATGATTAATTGACATAAAAAAACTTAAAAAAGATAATAATTTTAAATAAAAATAACTTTAGGTGATTAAAATCAATATGCATAAAATAAAAAATAATAATTAAATTGTTTACAATTTTTGTTAATTCTTTTGCTTTTAATTTATGTTTTTGGTTAATTTGTATTAATTATTGAATTAATAACTATAGATTTTTTTTAATGCATAAATGGTTTGATACAAAGAATTTTAATTGAAATTTCAATTGAAAATAAACGAAAATAAATTTAAAATTGGCGAAAAGTTAATTATACAGAACTATTAATTTTTTTAATTTAAATTTTCGATAATTCTTAGTTTAATATCGAAAATCTAAGTATGCATGTAATGAAAAAGTTCAGTATATTTGCCATATAATAATAATAATAATAATAATAATAATAATAATAATAATAAATAATAAATTTAAATAATAATAATAATTATTATTATATACATACATATATATATATTTAAATTTTCATAAATTCAAAAGAAAAAAAAACGAATAATTTATTTTAAGTGTATTAAAAAATATTAAATTAAATGAGGTGTGCTGTCATTTAATTATAGTAATAAAACTATTATATTGTTGAATTACAAGAAGAGAAGCTGGTTTTTTAAAGTGTTTAAAATTATTATTTAAAAAACATTAAAATTAACAGGTTTAAATATGATTCATCCTTTAATAAATTTTAAATTATTGTATTGATATTCATACTGCAAATTATTTTGTAAAATTTTAAAACTGATAAATACTTTTTCTTTAAATAAAATATACATTATTAGTAATTTGAAGAAATGAAAAGTGTGTTTAGAAACAAATTTATCAGTTATTTTTAAACATAAATAATATTAAGTAAATAATATTTAATTATTTCAATTGCACTTACTGTTTGCCGTGTGTTTGTTACGAAATGTCACTACTACTACTACTACTAATAATAATAATTGTGATTCAAGAAATGATATATGGGGTTAATAATTTATCATAATCCTCGATTAATAAAATTATTTTCTTCAAAAAAGAATTAGATTCTCACAATTTAAACCGATTTTTTTTATTCAACATTCCAATTCATCTCAGTCAGGGAAAAAAAAAAAAAAAAAAAAAAGTAATTTTTTTTTTTTTTTTTTTTTATTACCCTTTCCGACCAGTAAAATGTATTAATAATAATAGAAAAAAAAAAAACACGCAATTCATTTAAAGGATAAATATGACATGACCTTTAAAAACACAGTTAACCATTATCTTTTTCGGTATGCATTAAATGTTTTATTCGTAAATAATTGTTAAATATAAAAATAGCTGCATTTTTCTACTCTGGATATTTTAAAAATAAGAAAGTTTTTTTTATATATATTTCTCTCTCTCTCTCTCTCTCTCTCTCTCTCTCTATCTATCTATCTCTCTGATTCACGTTCTACAATTTTTACAAAAAATAAGGGTTAGTGGCCAGCCATATTGTCCTGGTGTGAAAAACATTGAATCCAAAACAATACTTGTCCCATTTAAGTGAATCGAACACAATCAAAAGAAATAAATATGTTACCAAATTAATGCTTAAATGATATATTCGGGAAAAATTTATAATTGTTGGCTTTTTTTTTTTATTGTTTAAAACACATTTTATATTAAAAAAATAGCATATGTTAAAAATTATTTAAATAAGTAACTGAAGGACATTAATTAATATTTTAACTGTTGTAATAAGATTTTATACTGTTTATTTATTCTCTTTAACAATAATCAACTAACAAATTTGAGCATTAATTATATAATTAAAATAATAAAAATAATAACATTTTAACTATTATAAAGTTTTTTTTATAATTTGTTATTTAACAAAAATTAACTAATACATTTAAATATTAATTACATAATTGAAACATTAAGTAATACTGATTATTATTTATGTAAGCCTTAGTTAGTATTTTAAATGTTGCAAAAGCTTTTTAGAGTTTATTTATTTGCTATTTGACAATAATTAACTAACGCCTCTGAGCATTAATTATATAATTAAAATAATCAAAAAATATTAGTTAATGCTTTAACTCTTTTCATGGGTAATATTTTTCATAACAGAAGTTAACTACAATGTTTGAGCTATTATATAATTTAAATAAGAGAACAATAATTAATATTTTAGCTGGTGTAAATTTTTTACATGTGATTTTTATTAGCTATTTAACAATAATTAGCTAACACATTTGATAAAACATTGATTTAAAAAATAAAATAAAATATATATACTATGGTAACAATTTATAGTAATATATACGTACTATAAATTATTTACCATATTAATATTTCTTTTATAATAAGTTCTGAGAAAAATATTATTAACATAGAACTTATGGTTTTACTTGTCAGAAAAATGTACACGACCTTACACAAGATTTAATGCGTTTTTCTTTTCCATTTTTTTTTTTTTTTTTTTTTTTTTTTAAGTTTATAATTTTATACTATTAAATACATAATACATTAATATTTATTTAAAAAAAAAAACATAAATTTACGCCAAATATTGTTTTCTCGTAGTTCATATGTCTAAAAATTAAAAATAAAATCATATATTTAACGACTTAATCTATTAATGAAAATTCTAATTAAATTAATTAACTTTTTTATTTTAATTATTATTTTTTAGTTGATGTGTTTATACAAGACACAAAACCATTTGTTTTGTTTAGAAAAACAATAATCTTATGTAATTTATTCATTAGATCAAAAGAAAAAATTTCATTTCTAGCTTTTTCTCTCGTGTATCATTTGTTTTAAATAAGTTATATATATATATATATATATATATATATATATATATATATATATAAAGGCATGATAAAAATTTATATTTTTATGTGTAAAGCATTTAATATTTAAAATTTCAAAAAAATTACATAAAATATTTAGCATATTTCAAAAGTGTTCGAATATTTAATAAGTGTTTTTAATAATTACTTACTCTTTTGTACGAATCCTTTTTTTGAAACATTGTAGAAAATTTAAAAATGAAATTTCTTCTTTAATTTATTATAAAATCTACAAATACCATTTTCTGAATAGTTCAATTGACAGTTAACTCAATGTATTTACAATTTAAAAAGAAACATTATGTAAAATCTATTCATTTTAGCATTAAAGATAATTTTACCAGTCATACCAACGTTTTAGTTTGACCTGAATTACTATTAGTACTCACATTTTTCTTTTTCTTTCTTTCTTTCTTTCTTTCTTTTTCTTTTTTTTTTTTTTTTTTTTTTTTTTTTTTTTCATTGCTTTATTTGTAGTGAAAATTTCTTCAGTACGAAATTATGATTAAATAATAAGAAAAATACTCTTCAAGAAATGTGGTGTGAAAAAAGGGCGAGTACTAACAACGGTTCGGAGTAAATTAAAATGTTAGATTTTACATTTGAAATAGTTAAAAATCTATATTTTAACTATTTTAATCTTATAAATTCCTTTTAGATAACAATTTTTAAATATTTATATTTTATTCAAGTTTTAATATTCAAATAAATATTCAAATTTTATACATTTCAATTTAACATGAAATTATACTAGAAAACTTAATAATTTGCATTGCATTTTATTGAATAAATTTTTGCAACGTGATCAGTAACTAATTGGTTTATACTTAAATTAAAATATTGTTTTGCAGATTTACTTGTATTGTTATGTTGTTTGATACAAAGTTTGTAAATTACCTGAACGTAGTCGAGAAAAGCATAATTACTTTTGGTAATAAATATAGAAATATAAAAATTATTAAAAATATTTTTAACACTTTTGATGATGCTAGTAACATACCTACCAACATTATAATTTACATTCTGTAGTGTTGTTAAACCCGCCCATTTTTTCACACCAGTAAATTTTGAGAGTACTATGCTGCATATACAATTTCGATTAAATAAGAAGAAAAATACTCTCAAAAATTAGCAGTGTAGAAAAAAAGGCGGGGCTAACAATGCCACGGAATATTAATTAGTATGTTGGCAGCTATGCTAGTAAGAAATTTAGTCCGCAAAAAGTAAAAGGGGTCTTCAGAAATAATGTTGGTAAAATCTGATTTGATAATTTTAGCTGATATATATGTTTTTCAGTGTGCCGAATATAATTATAGAGTAACTTTTATAGTATGTTTCCATATTAATAATGTAAACATACTATAAAAGCTATTATATTGGTGGAAGAATCACAGAAGATATTGTGTCAGTAGACACCCTGTATTGACAAAAATCTACACGTGATAGAGAAAAACTGGCTTCAGTTTCGGCTTCAGCAAACAAGAAAACACAAAGATCAAATCAAAACAAAATTTAGATATAGAGACTTTTATTTCACATAGATTTTTATTTCACACCACTTTATTTATAGAATATTTTTCTCCAGTGTTTAACTACCAGAGCTGCCAACCTAATCCGGCAAATTGTTAGTACCGCCCCTTTTTCTACACCACTTAATTTTTATAGTATTTTTCTACTTAATTCATCATAGATACATTTGAAGAGAATTGCTCTAAAAATTAAGTGGTGTAGAAAAAGGGGCGTTTTTCAGTAGGCGTTAACAATTTGCCGGATTAGGTTGGCAGCTCTGAACTACGAAAAAATAAGAAAAGAATACTCTTAAAATAAAAGTGGTATGAAATAAAGGAGTGTATAAAAATACTCCGGAATAAAGTAAAATGTTAGCAACTCTGGTAGACCTTTGTAATCTGAAATTTACTGTTATAAACTAGAAACAAAAAAGCTGAAGCTGAAAAAGTACAAGCATACGTGCAAAAAGTTAAAAAAAAAACATATAAACTATTGTTGGTCTTCTGATAAAAAATTTTCAACCATCCTATAAAATATATTCAATACATTTATTGGAAAAAAAAAAAAAAAAACAGTTAATTTTATCTTTATAAATGTGCTTTGGCAAAAAGTACATTTATAGAATAAAATTGGAAACATTACAGAAACGGCCTACTTTTAATTTCTCGGTAATTATGTAAATTTACATAACTACAATAAATTGTTTTTAAAAGATGAAAAAAAAAAAAAAAAAAAAAAGGATTAGAATTCATTTTAGTACATATGCAAGAAATAAACTGTACACAGTACATAAAAATTTTCTGGAAAAACAACTTCGAAGAATATGATTTGCAAGGTGATGAAAGGTTATATTTTCACCTGATTCTTCCACTAGGACTTTTTATATGTATATACAGGTAACCCTCGAAAAACAAGGTAGTTGAAGAACACGAATACCATCACCCGAATTACACGGTTTCAAACCACACGATTTTCAAGTAATTCTTTTGAAAAAGAATAAAATTATTTGATATAAAATTATTTCCAAAGGTATGACTTGTTTTATAAAATAGAGAGTTGTGAACAAAAGCAAAATTATTCATTCAGAATTATAAGAGAATTATAACTTTTATCACGAAATTTGAAAAATAGTTCCTAGATGACTCCAATGATGAGGACTAGATGGCGTGGAAATGTAATTTTAATTGAAAAAAGTGATGCATTTCAAAAAAAATTTTGTTTTATTTTGACAATAAAATTTTAAGATAAAACGCTTTTTAAAAACTAAGAAAAAAAGAAAGAATAAGAATAATAATAATTTAACAACAACAACAACAACAAATTAAAACGTATTTTTTTTTTTTTTTTCCCACACTTGAAACGGAATCCCGTTTTTTATAGTCTCGAACAACTCGGTTTCAAGGAACACGGAATCAATTAAACGTGTTCTTCGGGAAGTTACCTGTATATAATTATTATTATCCCTATAGCATATATTTGACTAGAAAGTGCATCCTTCATCGAAATATATAACCAACATAAAAAGTCACATGACGAGTTATTTTCACGTTTTCAGCAATAAAGGTCACTTGACATGCTTCTCAACCCATTTTCAGCCAAGGGGTGTCAAAGATTTTTCGCTGTATCATCCTATTACAGACAGATCTGGCCGTTTCACTCGTCACGTGACCGATGAAAATCATCCTCAGTCTTCTTTATCCTTTGAATAGGTTGGTTGGTTGATTTTAACGTCGCACTAGTATTGCGCCATGGGTAATTGGTGACGTTCTGGCATCATTAAGGATGGTCCGGAGACATGCCATTCCAATTTCGATCCTCCTCGGAGGTGATAACTTCCCCACTTTGGTGACCCCCCCCCCCCTCCGCCCCAGACTCTTTGAAGAGGAACTTATGTATTGACAGCGATCTCTAAAGAATATGTGCTCTGGGTTATTATCTAAATGAAAAAGAAATAAAATAAATAGTAAGAAAGAAGGGAAGATGAGAAAGAATCGATACGAAAAATGTTTGAGTGATCAGTTTTGAAGGAAAACTAACATATTACGTAGGTTAATTTTATATGTATGTATGTATGTATATATATATATATATATATATATATATATATATATATATATATATATATATAATGTTATTTAAAAAAAAAAAAAACAGAAAGAAAAGATAAATTTACACAGGGATATATTTGTGTTATTGTTACCACGTTTTTCGTATGCATTTTTTCACAAAAGGGGGGAAAAGGTAAAAGAAATAGAATTGTGATGTTTTGAACGCTAAAATAATAATAATAATAATAATGTGTGAAAGTATTATGAACTAGAATAGAATATTTCTTAAATCCTTACATAATTATTATGTAGGTGAAATAGAAATAAAATATATTGTAAATTATTATTATTATTTACTTTAAACATTTCCCTGCAGTTTGATTTTTTTTTTTTTTTTTTTTTTTTTTTTTTTGTGCTGAATAGCATAGTCTGGAGGAAATTGTTTTGAAAACAGGCATTTTGTAGGAACAAAAATGTTTCATCAGTTTATTATTTAATAAATCATATTCAATATATAGAATAACATACAGATAATTTTATAAAAGGTATACAATATCCCTAAAAAACACATCTTCTCCAGATGACATCCTTAGGATATTCTATGAATAAAAGGACATCGAAAGGACACCCTCGTTATGTGCTATGGATATGTGTGTTGATTAGATTCAACAATTTCTACCGCTTAAAAACAGCCCCCCCCCCCCTCTATTTTTTACAACATTTTCAAATGAAGCATAACAAAGTTAAAGAGGTTTTAAACTATAATTTGTTAATAACTATAAACAAATCTATATCTTGTAACATTATTTTTTTACATATCTATATTAACCATTTTCAATTAACAGGGAACTTTTTTTATTTTTATTTTTATTTTTATTTATTTTTCTTAATTGTGGGTGATATTAAATTTATTACTTGATTTGTCATTATTAAATTTACAGTGTCTTCCCATTTTATCCTCAATAATATATAAATGAAATACATTAATAAACAGTACTTCACATTATAAATAAAATATTATAAAGCAAATTCAAAACATGTGTTTTCTTAAAGTGTGCACTGCTTTAATCTTTTTTGTTTGTTTGTTTGTCTTAAACTTTTTGACACGCGATTAAAAAATTCACACGTATCATTAACTTCTACAATCTCAAAAATCAGCTTTTTCATAAGATTAATCTTTGGAAAAACCCTCTCTTCGTGCATAGCCTGTACATTGATATTAACATATCTCTCTCACTGACGCCGATTTGGTCATAATAGTAAATAACACTTAAATAAATGTCTTAGCACTTCCCATTAAATTCACTGATTCATTTGCGAATATTGAAAATTTAATTAAATTTGACGAAAAAAGTAAATATTTATTTTTTAAAGTAAAAAATAAACAAATAAATGGATCGGTTTGGATGAAATGGACTGTTATTTATTGTATTAAATCTGCTAATTTTTTCTCTACCTGGGGTATTTAAGAACTTTGTAGAAATATATTGAAAATCATTAGTTTAATTTTCTCGTTAAATGTTTTCGTGTTATATATTTTATATAATATCAACTTTGATAGAGAGATTTAAGAAATTTATATTAAACAGTGAATGTTTTATCTAAATTATCTATTTATCTAAAACAGTGAACAGTGAAATATGATATACATATTTTCAGAAAAATATTTTATATTTTATTTATTTTATTATTTACACAAATAAGTGTTTGTTTGCCTGTGTGTGTGCGATGTACAGAGAAAAACGATGGTAAGTTCGGTTTTCTGGAGATAATTTTTTAAATAAAAGAATGCGAATAGATTTGCAACATACCTTTAGATATCCCTATTAGATTTATTAGTGGATCTGCAGATCAGGAGCTTCAACGTTCTATTTGCATCACGCATTATTCAACAGATAATTTTTAGTTATTCCTTATAATATATAATATATATATATATATATTGATTCGATTAATTTGCTTCATAAATAGAAACGTTTCTGAGGGAGCTAGGTTTCCATCTCAAGAAAAATTGCAACACAATTTAAATTGTTTAAATATTTCTAACTGCAATAAGCTAAATAATGAAATTTATTTAAAATGTTGAATTTTAAAAAGTATGTGCGTGTGTTCGCGCAGGGTTAATGTCAGTTATATAGTCGTTGGACATAGGCTTGAGTGCAATGCACTACATGAGGGAGAGGAGCTTTTTAAGGGGTCCTTGCATGGATTTTGAAAAAAAAAAAGCACGGAAAACTCCATACGAAAAGGTCAATTTAGATCCGAACTCAACCCCTCCTATCAATCAATTTAGAATGTAGAACTTATCGGCCAATATGTATATATATATATATATATATTTCACAAAATTTAAAACTTAAAAAATCTTTTAATATTGCCCCTTTTTTTTTTTTTTTTTTTTTCCTTGTTGTATTTACTAATAAGCGTCCATCTCCAGAAAAAATACAGCACAAATGGTGACATTTTAAATAATTCAAGTTTAATATCTCTTTCAATAACATTAATACTTGAATCAAATTATTATTATTATAACATATTTCCCTCAGATACATTAAAATAAATACATTTATTTATATAAACGTTACCAAATTGTTATTTTTAAAAATTGTAAAAATATGTGCAAAAAAATATTTGAGGAAAGAGAGTGGAAAATAAAATTCGGGAAAATCGAAAATAAGCAGGAAATAAACTAATTCACAAAACTTTATCTTTCAGTATTATTATTATTATTTTATCCTGTTGCTTAATGCTTTAATTTTGTTTACATCTTTTTTGTAATCAATTCGTTAAAACATTAAATATTCATATAAACTTTGAGAGAACCTAAACATGATTATTTTTCCTTATTAAATATTTTTGAATATTAAAGAAAACCATTTATTAAAATCAAACAAAGAGATTTTGTAAAATTCAAAAATAAAAAATTTTTAAAGGAAAAAAAAATATTGTATTAAAAGATTTTTTTTTTTTTTTTTTAATATATTAAATTCCTATAACACATGTATTTTTGCGAAAGGTACTTCAGAAAAATAAAATAAATAAATATTAATGGACTTTATTTTAATAACTATCATAAATGTTTTTAATAAGTATCATAACACAGGAAACTAGTATGCTCTGGCCATCACAAAACTTTCTTAAATATTTTCCTTCACTCGTCAGTACAAATTATTTATTAATATTATTATTCTTTAAAATTACTGCCTATGATGAATTCAGACGACTTTCATCTGAGAAAAGAATAACGTTAACACTAACAATAAATTTGTTTTAATTCATTACAGATCTACGGCTCAATCATTTGTATTAAAGGTTGACTAGTTCTTTTAAAGATACCCATATCGAAATTTTATACCCCCCTCCCCCCCGGCAGTACTTTCCCTTCGAAGTGAAGTACCTCCACATATGCGAAAAAGTTTTCCTGTTGACTATTATTATTTTTATTATTATTATATATAATTTTTATTACATATTAAAAATTTGATGATTATGTACAGGGTGGCCATAATTAAACTGCAAGTGTTCAAGGGGTGCTGGAGAGATAACTACTGGGAATATTCCAGTGAAATTTCGTATCTACACGTTTCAGAACATGCGCAAATCAAATATGAAAAAAAAAAATCGCCATTTTCACCCGATAGATGGCGCTGTACCTTATTTCAACGCTCACCGGTGGCATATACAACTTCCAAGACCGATAGACAGAGCATAATGACATTTCTAAGAGGCATATAAACAATATAAAACATCACTTACAGTTCATCAAAATTCCATACAATTCGCCTCAGTAATTAAATTTTTACAGTATCATGTAATCAAAAATTAACGTAAATTAAGATCACAAATTAAACAATCCATAAATTTTTATAAACTGTAAGTGATGTTTTATATTGTTTATATGCCTCTTAGAATGTCATTATGCTGTGTCTATCGGTTTTGGAAGTTGTATATGCCACCGGTGAGCGTTGAAATACGGTACAGCGCCACCTATCGGGGGGAAAATGGCGATTTTTTTTTTGTTTCATATTTGATTTGCGCATGTTCTGAAACGTGTAGATACCAAATTTCACTGGAATATTCCCAGTAGTTTTCTCTCCAGCACCCCTTGAACACTTGCAGTTTAATTATGGCCACCCTGTACATAGTTTAGATTATGACAATTATATGCCACTTTGTCCTGCTTTGTCACATTAAAAATTATCAAAAATTGGGATGACACTTGTTGAGCGAATTAGCTCCAAAAAATAATAAGCACCAGTTTAGGTCAATGTACAACAAAATATAAAGTTTGTTTAAATTTCGTCAATTGGATCGCTAGTTAAAGTGCCTTCAAAAAAGTTTCGTACACACAGAGTCACAGACATTTTCTAAAAATGGTTAAGTCGTACCCAGGACATCTCGAAACGTGAAAGTTCATCGAAAAACCGAGGTCGATAATTTTCACAACTTTAGTATTTTCTTCTTATATATATAGAAGAAAGTAAAAAGAACAATAAATTTATTAAGAGGGGACAATACCTAATCCCGCGGACAGCCGTGGCCCATGTTATTCTAGGGGAAAATTTGTTAACACAATTACACATTACCTAATGTATATTTTTTAATTCTGTTTTCGCAGTCAGAAAATTCATAATCGTTAAAGGAGTACTCATTTTTGAAAAATTCATTTTTTTTTTTAATTTTTACATTTTAATTTCGAGTTCAAAAATGCGATTTTTCACAAAATGCATTTTTCTCATTTTCTAGTCGCAAAATGAAATACTAAAATTTTAAAAAATCAAATTTTGGAAAACAAGTACTACTTTAACGCTTATGAATTTTCTAAATGTGAAAACAGAATTGAAAAATATTCATTAGGTAATGAGTAATTATGTAAAAAAAATTTCTCATAGAATAACATGGGTCAAGGCTGCCGACGAGATTAGGTATTGTCCGCTCTTAAGTGCTTTCAGTTATTATTTAAATTACATTTGCTTTTTTCTTGTGATTTATATATTAAAACTTCTTACACAGTTTGTTGAGATTGACATTTTAATGCAGTTTGCGGTGTTGGATTTTTAAGATATGAAAATAATTAATGCTTAAAATAAAACTAAAAATATTTTTTATTAATTAAGTAGGAATTATACATATGTATATTAATGTTTATATTTCTGTTACTAAAGCATCTAACGGAAAGAAATATTTTAACATAAAAAAAAAAAAAAAAAAAAAAAAAAAAAAATGAATGAGCATGATTTCCTAAAAATTTCAGAAAGAAATTATTAAAATAATGAATGTAAATTATGCAAATTTCAATTATATTTTCATCACACATACATATGCAAATATATATACATATGTATATTAACTTTTCTCTACATTTTTACGTGTAAAGTACTCATAACTGACTTCTCTAAAATGAAAATTATCTGCATTCACATTTGTAAGCAATTTTAATGAATAGTAATTTTAATAAATAATTTCTATTACGAGAATTTGCAAAGACAAATGTATTCGCTTAAAATAAAAGAGTTAATTCCCCATGTCAAGAAGGAGTTATTATTCTTTTTAATCGACTTGAGTTAAAAATGCAATTCTTTGAGCTATTTAGTAGCTTTTCATTTAAGTGAATTTGAGTTATCGATATTTATAGGAACTCGCGTTATTTCTGCTCATTCAGCCACTTGTAAGTGTGGCAACATCGTTCTAGCTTCAACACATGCAAGTGCAACGGGCAACGCCATTGTAAATTGATCCAGTTTATTAAAATCATTTGTATTAAAATCAATAATAAAATAAACAAATTATTCAAATATAATAAATAACTCAAGTTTGAGGGCATTATGTTAACTCATTCAACTTCTTTAATTTAACTCAAGATGAGTAGGCGTGTTTTTTCCAGGCAAATGAGTGAAAATTCATTCAAGTTGAGTTATTTTCCTTCTTCCATTTTAAGAAATTAGAAACAAAAACTGTGACAACTGCAACATGTTGATTTAGACTGTGTCTTCAGAGCTAACTTTAAAAGTAATTAATTTTCGTGCATGTAGTTTTGGTAACAGTTAAACTAAACCGAATTTTATTAATTTTCGAGCATGTAGTTTTGGTAACAGATAAGCTAAACTTACTTTTATGTCATTCCTCTCTGAGTGCATTATGTTAACACATTCAACTTCTTTAATTTAACTCAAGATGAGTAGGCGTGTTTTTTCCAGGCAAATGAGTGAAAATTCACTCAAGTTGAGTTATTTTCATTAATTCATTTCAAGAAATTAGAAAAAAAAAACTGTGATGACCGCAACATGTTGATTTAGACTGTGTCTTCAGAGCTAACTTTAAAAGTAATTAATTTTCGTGCATGTAGTTTTGGTAAAAGTTAAGCTAAACCGAATTTTATTAATTTTTGAGCATGTAGTTATGGTAACAGATAAGCTAAACTTATTTTTATGTCATTCCTCTCTGAGTGCATTATGTTAACACATTCAACTTCTTGAATTTAACTCAAGATGAAAGGGCGCGTTTTTTCCAGGCAAATGAGTGAAAATTCACTCAAGTTGAGTTATTTTCATTCAATCATTTCAAGAAATTAGAAACAAAAACTGTGATGACCGCAACATGTTGATTTAGACTGTGTCTTCATAGCTAACTTTAAAAGTAATTAATTTTCGTGCATGTAGTTTTGGTAACAGTTAAGCTAAACTTAATTTTATTAATTTTCGTGCATGCAGTTTTGGTAACAGATAAGCTAAACTTACTTTTATGTCATTCCTCTCTGAGTGCATTATGTTAACACATTCAACTTCTTTAATTTAACTCAAGATGAGTAGGTGTGTTTTTTCTAGGCAAATGAGTGAAAATTCACTCAAGTTGAGTTATTTTCATTCTTCCATTTTAAGAAATTAGAAAAAAAAACTGTGATGACTGCAACATGTTGATTTAGACTGTGTCTTCATAGCTAACTTTAAAAGTAATTAATTTCCGTGCATGTAGTTTTGGTAACAGTTAAGCTAAACCTAATTTTATTAATTTTCGTGCATGTAGTTTTGGTAACAGATAAGCAAAACTTACGTTTATGTCATTCCTCTCTGAGTGCATTATGTTAACACATTCAACTTCTTTAATTTAACTCAAGATGAGTAGGCGTGTTTTTTCCAGGCAAATGAGTGAAAATTCACTCAAGTTGAGTTATTTTCATTAATTCATTTCAAGAAATTAGAAAAAAACTGTGATGACCGCAACATGTTGATTTAGACTGTGTCTTCAGAGCTAACTTTAAAAGTAATTAATTTTCGTGCATGTAGTTTTGGTAAAAGTTAAGCTAAACCGAATTTTATTAATTTTTGAGCATGTAGTTTTGGTAACAGATAAGCTAAACTTATTTTTATGTCATTCCTCTCTGAGTGCATTATGTTAACACATTCAACTTCTTGAATTTAACTAAAGATGAAAGGGCGCGTTTTTTCCAGGCAAATGAGTGAAAATTCACTCAAGTTGAGTTATTTTCATTCAATCATTTCAAGAAATTAGAAACAAAAACTGTGATGACCGCAACATGTTGATTTAGACTGTGTCTTCATAGCTAACTTTAAAAGTAATTAATTTTCGTGCATGTAGTTTTGGTAACAGTTAAGCTAAACTTAATTTTATGTCATTCCTCTCTGAGTGCATTATGTTAACACATTCAACTTCTTTAATTTAACTCAAGATGAGTAGGTGTGTTTTTTCTAGGCAAATGAGTGAAAATTCACTCAAGTTGAGTTATTTTCATTCTTCCATTTTAAGAAATTAGAAATAAAAACTGTGATGACTGCAACATGTTGATTTAGACTGTGTCTTCATAGCTAACTTTAAAAGTAATTAATTTCCGTGCATGTAGTTTTGGTAACAGTTAAGCTAAACCTAATTTTATTAATTTTCGTGCATGTAGTTTTGGTAACAGATAAGCAAAACTTACGTTTATGTCATTCCTCTCTGAGTGCATTATGTTAACACATTCAACTTCTTGAATTTAACTCAAGATGAAAGGGTGCGTTTTTTCCTGGCAAATGATTGAAAATTCACTCAAGTTGAGTTATTTTCATTCTTTCATTTTAAGAAATTAGAAATAAAAACTGTGATGACTGCAACATGTTGGTTTAGATTGTGTCCTCAGAGCTAACTTTAAAAGTATTTAATTTCCGTGCATGTAGTTTTGGTAACAGTTAAGCTAAACCTAATTTTATTAATTTTCGTGCATGTAGTTTTGGTAACAGATAAGCTAAACTTATTTTTATATCATTCCTCTCTCGCCATTCTCTCGTCTTAGATAGAAAGCATTTCTTTTCATTAAGTTTTTACCTTTCTTCTATATTATATAAGAAGAAATTGGATTTGTGAAACTCTTAGACCTCCGATTTTCAACGAATTTAAATGTTTTGGGATATCCTAAACACGACTGGACCATTTTTAGAAGATGTCTGTCTCTGATGTATGAAAAATTTTATGGACTCTGTATCTTACGAAGCAATGAATGAAATTTAACCAAACTTGGTACTTACTAGAGCTTTGACCTAAACTGGTGCTAATTACAATTGCTGAACAAGTAGGGTTGTTAACCCCCCCCCCTTTTTTTTTAATATAAATTTCAATATGGCAGTATAGGACAAAAATTTGTATAAATGTACATAATTAATATTATTTTTAAAGAATAACTGCGAAATTAATAAGAATTATTGATAGTAGCAATAGTAAACAAAAAAAAAAAAAAAAAATAAAATAAAATAAAATAAATAAATAAATAAATAAATAAAATAAATAAATAAAGTGCGCGTGTAGAAGCATCACTTTCCTCACATCCAGAGGTATGAGTTTCCTATATAGGTATATTTTAAAAGAACTCATTAATATCTTTAAAACAAATCCTTGAATTATAGGTCTGTAATAATTTAACCCTTTCATTCCCCGTGATACCAATTGGAATCATAACATTTCAAATTTTCTTTCTCACCATCTAACACTCCCGCTGATTCAAAATGAACAATATTAAAATCTATATACATTTTCCCACCGAAAAATGTATATTTTAGATGACTTCACTATCCTTATTGATAAATGAAAGTACATTTTACTTTATTCTGATAATAATATCGGAATCAATTTCCTTTTTTGGGCAATTTAAGTAAATTAACTGTTTGAAATATTTTTTATTTTATTTTTTAATGTTTATAATTTGTATTTTAATTAATTGCAATATGTATTTCTTCCAAAGTTTTGATATTTTTATTTATTCAAAAGTTATGATTTTAAATGGCATCAGTGGTTATATATATTAAACGTAAATAATCATTTTTCAGTTGCTTTGTTAGCTATAATAATTCTTACTCTGCTGTAAATCCTATATTTAAAAAATATTTATATATATTACCTTTGAAATAAATTTATGACTAAATGTAAGATTTATTGTTTTATGGATGGAAAAACTTGGGAATGAAAGGGTTAAAACAAAGTTATCGATTTTTTTTTTTCTTTTTTAACCAATAATAATAATTATAATTTCCTTTGATGTCGGCACAAAATTTACTTTCTTTTGACATTCACTGTTATAATTCTCTCTAAGATACAAATTCTCTACATTGGTCAAATAAATTGGTTTTAATAAATAATAATTTTAATAAATAATTTGTGCTACATGAATTTGTATATTAAAACATAGAAGAAAGTCTTGTGGTGGCCATGTTTACCACTTTACATTAAAAGTATTAATTCCCTATCTTATTATAGGTATGATAAATTTAGGTAATCGTAAACATTTTATACTTCAGTTTTAGGTTGATTTCTTTAGAAATCGACCTATTGCAATCACTTCGTTTATATATATATATATATATATATATATAATGAAAATTTTGTCATCACGGTAACTCCCGAAATAATTTTCCAAATCGAACCAAATTTCGACAGTGAACCGATCTTATAAATATCTTTAACGAGTTCGTTAACCAAGTTACTCCGACGTTTCGTTTTCAAGTGGCAGCCACTTGAAAATTTCAAACCGACATTGTAAAAAGCATATTTAAAGCAAGATTTGCTTGAATTTTGTTGTAAATACAGGCCACATAAGGGTCTCAATGAAGTTTATTAATGAAGTTTATCCGCAATTTTTAATAAAGTGGCAGATATTTTAAGTTAACCCTTTATCTACTGACGGTACTTTAAAGTACCATTACTTTAAAAAGAGTATAAAAAAGAATTTATAGAATAAATGTCAAAGATATTTATAAGAAGGGAACAGATATACCTCCCTTTAATCTCACTACAAAGCATTAGGCGATAGATATAGCCATTTTTGTTCCATAAGGGATTTTATGGAGTGCATTTGCTGTTTTTGCTTGATATTTTTCACGATCTTCATGAGTGTTATAATTAATTCCTATATTATTTCAAGAATATCCCACTAATCTTAGAAAAATATGAGGAACACGAAGAGTAAATATTTCTCTACATTTTTTTCATGTCGAAATAATTTTTTCAACCTCTATGTACCAGTGGTACACTAAAGTACGAACTCACAAAATTCTCATTAAGTATTATGATGAGATGATATGCATAATTTTTAGCCTATATATCTTTAAATAATGCACTTTAGTAACTAAAAATATATGTTTCAAACACATTTTTTGTCTGTTTCATAATGCAGTAGATAAAGGGTTAAGCGGGACCACTTGAAATCAGGCTACCACTTGAAAATTTAAAATCACTATAACTTCCCAAATAATACTCCAAATCGAACTAAATTTAGACAGTGTTTTAACTTATCGTATAAATACCTTAGATGAGTTTATTAACAAAGCTGCTCCGCCATTTTGTTTTCAAGTGGAGACCACTTGAAAATTTCAAATTCAAATTGTAATAAGCGTATTCCGAATTTGTTTTAAATTTGATGTAAATGTAGACCACACAAGGATCTCAATGAAGTTTATTAATGAAATTTATCCGTCATTTTAATAAAGTTGTAGATATCTTAAGAGGGGACAATACCTAATCTCGCCGGCAGCCTTCGCCCATGTTATTCTATGGGAAAATTTGTTGCGACAATTACACAATACCTAATGAATATTTTTTAATTCTGTTTTCGCAGTCAGAAAATTCATAACCGTTAAATGAGTACTCCTTTTTGAAAAATTCATTTTTTTTAATTTTTACATTTTAATTTTGAGTTCAAAAATGCGATTTTTCACAAAATGCATTTTTCTCATTTTCTTGTCGCAAAATGAAATACTAAAATTTTAAAAAATCAATTTTTGGAAAAGAAGTACTAATTTAACGCTTATGAATTTTCTAAATGTGAAAACAGAATTGAAAAATATTCATTAGGTAATGAGTAATTATGTGAACAAATTTTCCCATTGAATAACATGGGCGAAGGCTGCCGGCGAGATTAGGTATTGTCCGCTCTTAAGTTAAGCGGGGCCACTTGAAATCACGCTACCTCTTGAAAATGTAAAATCACAATAACTTCTGAAATAATACTCCAAATCGAACCAAATTTGGACAGTATCTTAACTTGTCTTATAAATAACTTAGATGAATTTGTTAACCAAGTTGCTCCACCATTTTGTTTACAAGTGGAGACCACTTGAAAATTTCAAATTCAAATTGCAAAAAGCGTATTCCGAATTTTTTTTTTTTTTAATTTAATATATACATAGATTATACAAATGTCTCAAATAACTTTATTAATGAACTTTATCCGCCATTTTTAGTAAAGTGGCGGATATCTTAAGTTAAGCGGGACCACTTGAAATCAGGCTACTACTTAAAAATTTAAAACCATGATAACTTCTGAAATAATACTCCAAATCGAACCAAATTTGAACAGTGTCTTAACTTATCTTAGAAATACCTTAGATGAGTTTGTTAACCAAGTTGCTCCGCCATTTTGTTTTCAAGTGGAGACCACCTGAAAATTTCAAATTTAAATTGTAAAAAGCGTATTCCGAAATTGTTTGAATTTTGATGTAAATACAGACCACATAAGGATCTCAATGAAGTTTATTATTAAACTATATCCGCCATTTTTAATAAAGTGGCAGATATCTTAAGTTAAGCGGGGCCACTTGAAATCAGGCTCCCACTTGAAAATTTAAAATCACGATAACTTCTGAAGTAATACTCTAATGCGAACCAAATTTAGACAATGATATTATCATATATTTATCTTGAATGTTTTCACTGGGCAACTTGTCCCGAAATCTTATTTCTAAGTTTCAGCCACTTGAAATCACACTGCCACTTGAAAATATGCCATCACGATAACTTTTAAAATACTAAACTGATTCAAGTAAAAGTTGGATAGTGAACTTATGGTTCAAATATCTAGGATAAGTTCATTTGGTGACTTGATCCGCAATTTTATTTCCAAGTGGCGGCCACTTATCCTTATGGTAAAATTTCAAGTGGCAGAATAACTTTTGAAACACGTCACTAATTTGAACCACAGTTGGACAGGGAACCTATGCTTCAAGTATCTTGGATGTGTTTGCTGGGCATCTTGTTCACTGTATTGTTTCCAACTGGCGGCCACTTGAAAATTTGTTATCACGGAAACTTTAGAAATACTTAATCAATTCAAATCAAAGTTGAAAAATGGATTTATCATTCAAACAACAAAAATCTAGAAAATCCACGCAACTCGTGAGTCAATCACGTTATTGCGTCCATCTTTGTTATATCGATAATAAGTATTTTCTCGCCAAAAGTCGCCAAAAAAGTCGCCATAGGGGAAAAGTCGCCAAATTTGGAGCCAAATCCATTACCTGTGTTACTGGATCTTTTTAATGAATTTTTAAGGAAAAATTAGGCTATTTTAATGCTCAAACAAACTAGAAATGCAGAAAACTAACATTTTCTGCCATTTTGATCGAAGTGGCAGCCACTCAATTTTTCAACATGATGACTTTTGAGATTTTGAATTAATTCGAACTCTATGTGTACAGTAGACTTATCTCACAAATACATTTCATATATTTGTCAACTTAACTCACTATTTTGTTTCCAAGCGCCGGCCACTTGAAAATTTTAAATTCACATAAAAAGGTATTTATGATCCGATTTGCTTAAAACTCCATATGTGCATAGCCTACATTAATATTTCTACCAAGTGCATTAATAATTTGTAGCCGCCGTTTTAAAACAAAATGACGGCTACTTGATAAGGAAAAAGAAATCAACCTACCCTTCCGAATAAGCCGGAAGGACTTGTTTTAATTTTTTACACCTATTGAGAAGTGAGGAATCTGAAAAAATAACAAAATCAGTATGACATCCGTCTGTAAGGTGTCAGCGTGTTAGTGTGTAATTCTGTTAGTCTGTTAGTCTGTGTACATGATATCTCAAGAGCAAATGATCACAAAGAGGTCGGGCCAGTTTTAAAATATCACTTACAACACTGGCAAGAATCTTACTGATTTTCCACATTTTAATTTAAAAACTCCGTAATTTTTTCGAAATTTGCGATTATTTTAACAAGAGAGAAAGTGGCAAAATGTCGCTTAACCGTGCATTGAAAGGCATATTTTTTCTGTATGATGTCAGACTAGCTTTAATATATCAGTTATAATGCTTTCAAGAACATAATTAACTATGGAAACTAAATTTTGAAGACATCGTAAGTTGCTTGAAATTCGCGAATTTTTAATATAGCAGAATTTTGCATAAATATCCATTTTGAAAAATATTTTCATCGTAAAGCTATCAGATCACTTTTAAAATATTATTTAGAATACCGGTATGAACATTATTAGCTAATGATTTAAAAAAAAAAAAAATAGATTAAATATATATATATATATATAAAAATCCTAATTTATTGGAAATTTACGACTTTTTTAACATTTCGAAATAATGTAAAATTTCGCTTAAACATTTGAGGGATATTTTGATAGAAAAATGTTTTCAGACAACTTTTAAAATACCATTTATGATACAAACTTGGACATAATTGACTACAAATATACTAATTTAAAAATTTCTTAAATTATTTTAAATTTTAAAGTTTAAGATTTCCTTAACATAGCAGAGTAGAACAAAATTTCATATAAACTTGCTTTATGGAGATCAAGGCGTTGGAAACAGTATGGAATTCCACGAAACCTAAAATATGAAACTAACCCCAAAAAATTAATTTACAAACTAGGATAAAGTGAATGCATTCGAATTAAATGGTGAGTAACCTATTAGGTGCAGCTAATTCAATCTGTTACCGTGTCAAACGATCGGTTCGTTTCTCTTAACATGAATTTAGTATGCCTTGTAGCAGAAATTTATCAGAACAAATGTATGAAGTGGAATTGAGCAGAGTCCACCTATACCAACTAGTTTTTTCTGAATGCATTTTATTGCTGAGAAAGATAATATAAATATATTAGAATCAACTTTTAAATTTAAAAAATAATAGTTTTTTTTTTTTTTTTTATATATATATTCAAATTGTTCGATGTAGATAAATAGCCTGCTTGTATTATATTTTGATAAAACGTTTTTTATTGTTTAAAATCTGATAAAGGAGAACACTTTATTATTGTTTTTTAAATCTTTGTTAATTTTATAACTGGATTTAATAAATACCCTGTAAAGAATTTCAAGTTACATTGTAACCAAAATCGATGTCAGTTCGCTGCCTATAGAAGATAATTCACAATTTTACTGAAGTTTGTTTTCGAGAAGACATCAAAATGTAGTAAAATTTGTGAATCATCTTTTATCGCCAGCAAACAGACACTAATTTTTAAACCCCTGGCTGAAAAATAGGGGTGGTTTGAAGGCTTTGTCTGTGTGTATATCTGAAGACTGTAGCTTCCAAACAAACAGACCAATTTGAATGTTTTATATTTAATTAATTAAATAATTATTTTGTAACAATGTTGGTTTATCTGGGATTTTTCCTAACTATGTTTGATGAAATTATTTTAGATTTTTTATTTATTCATTTTTAATTAATTATAATGTTTTTCTGGCGAAGTTTGCTTTGAAATTTTATAATGTTATTGTTGGTGAACTTTCTCATTGAACTTCGAAAGTTACAGTTGGTAAATTTCCATCTCTTCTTTCAGATTTCAAACGAGTCACGTGGTCTAATGAATTATAGTATGAAAACAGCTTTTTTGAATGTTTAAACCGATTTTTAAAATGGTTAAAAGTTGGTTATAAATAGTTACTATAATTTCATTGTCTAAATATCTCCCTTGTGTAAACATGGGCTAGGACCCCTTAGAAAGACGCCTAGGACCCTAGTGCAGTTAATCAGCCTTAACCCTAACACCAACACCAACTAAATATCTCTAAAATGCACTGATGTTTCAGAATTTGTGAGATCTTAATTTTCCAACACATGTTAGATAAAAAGACATGCTTTAATATTATTATTATCATTATAATCATCATAATTATTAAGAAAGCTTTAAAAAAAAAATAATAAACGCGAATTTTTAACCGATTTTGACAAAGTTTAAAGGTTAGCTGAATTTTTTTTTACCTTATTTTAGAGTTCAGAAATGCTAAATTCAGTTTTAAACTAGTATGATGTAGCCACCACATATAAACATGCGTAATACAGGGTTGAGAAGATAAAAGTTTCAACTATTTAATTATATATATATATATATATATATATATATATATATATATATATATATATATATATATATATATATATAAAGTATAAATCCGTTTTTTGGTCGAATTTCACTTAACTAGTCCCTTAAGGCATATTTAATGTTTTCATATTTAATTATGATTTTCGTAATAAGAATAGTTTATTAACCCTATCTAAAAAATATTTTACTCATGTACAACAAAATATAAATAAAATCGTAAACATTTTTTTGTGTGTTTAGTTTCATATCTCCTCCGATTATGCAGAAACACTTACTCAAAAATGCTATAGAAACATTTAAATAGAACAGACGTAAAAAGCCAAAAAGTACACCATCTACAATGGGTCAAATCAATGCAAAGTATTTTATGTTATTTTTTGCATAAGCTTTGCTTTAGGGCACATAAGATATTTCCGTGTGTAGTTGTGTTTTTTTATGATGCGAAATAATTAGTTATTTGATCCTATGTATATAACTTTCCGACTTGTTATGAGGATGACGATTTATTTATTTATCTTAATTTTCTTTGAATAGAGGATTGCTGTTTTTTACTTTCTTCTATACATATAAGAAAAAAGTATTGAATTAATGATAAGTTTCAATTTCCAGTAGGTTTTGAGAATGAACACCGCATGAGCATTTTTAGAAAATGTCTGTTTATCTGTTTCTCTGTCTCTGTGTGTATCAAAAATTCTGTTGATGCTGTATCCCACGAAACAATGGACGAAAATTAACCAAAGTTGATAGTTAATTGGTCCTTAACTAAAATTAATGTTGCTTAGATTTAAGGATCAAACACTCAACAAGTGGTACTATCATTGGTTTTTTTTTTTTTTTTTTTTTTTTTATGTGGAAATATAATGCAACATTTCGTATAAACATATATAATGAAAATTAATTTTAAATTTTCACTGTGAAATTAAGAAACATATGTACATTTATAATAATAATGGTCAACCAAGATTTTTAATTTTTTTGGTATATAGCTAATTTGTTGTGTGACCATAGATTGAATAAGAGTACGAGGCGTGAAGCATGGAGTGGGGAAACAATACCGGGCACAAGTCCGAGCCCAAGGCCCTAACCCTTCTTGAGCTATATCATGATCGTAAGTCAGTAAGTAAGTGAGTTCTAAAACTGGAGCGAAAAAATGACATTGCATTTGGCGTTTAATTGTATAGACGCCAAGTTCAAAGTTTAAGATAGAGAAAGGTTGCAGTACATTACGAAAATTTTTATGTAATTTTTGAAAAGACGACTAACACTTCAATGGCCGTTGTTAGTGAATGTTGGCATGATTTTGCCAAGTATTTTAGTTCCTGGGAAACAACCATCTAAGCAAACATTTTATCTAGCTGATAATGGAAATCAGGCGACAAGAGGGCACTTGAGTTATATTTCGATGTAAGATTAAAAGAAACCGAATTAATTATTGTATGAGTTCACAAAACAAAAGGAAGAAATTAGTCAAAACATATCCTTTCCAGAGTGAAAAGAAGTTTCATTACATTAGCATTGCTAAGTGAATACTGGGAATAGATCAAAGGTGTTTCAGTTACATTGAAAAAGATATGAAAGGGAAGATGTAAAAATTAGAAAACGTATCTTGTAACTTTATTATTTATAGGTTAAAAACAGTTATATCGTTATATTTTAAATAGTTGTTTAAGATTAAAGAATTTTATTTATTTAGAGAATTTATCTATTTTTTAAGGAGAAAACAAATTTTATAATACGTGATAATCTACATCATATATAGGGCATGGCTTATCTCTGGATGGAAGTATCCCCCCCCCCTCCCGGGGGGTTTGTAAATTTTCAGTATAGACATCTTACAAAAGAATTCTCCAATACCTTTAATACAAATCGCTGAACCATAGGTCTTTGATAATTTAAAAGAAAGTTATTGATATTTTTTCCTATTCTTACAGGGGAAGGAAAAAAAAAAAAAAACTTTTTTTAGATACTGGCACAAAATTGACTTTTTGTTCGACATTGGGGATATCCTCAAGCATATATTTAATTTTACAGAGCACATTCTTCATCGAAGGGTGTAACCAACATAAAAATCACGTTACAAGTTTTTTTTTCAAGTTTTCTGCAATAAAATCACTTGTCACACCTATCGACCCACTTTCGAACGAAGGGTGTCAAAGATTTTTTGCTGTGTCACCCAATTACGGACGGATCTAGCCGTTTCACTCGTCACGTGATCGATGAAAATCACCCTCAATCTTGGTTACCCTTTAAATAGGAACTTTGGTATTGAATACTTCCTCTAGTTAAATATATGATCTAGGAATGTTATACCTCGCTGAAATTAAAATCGTCTTCATTCATCATGAAGAATAATTTAATAAATAATAATAATATATATATATATGTGTGTGTGTGTGTGTGTGTGTGTGTGTGTGTCCTGTGTGAATAAATGTTATTATTATTATTATTAACGGTTTTTTAACAAAATTAATATGATAGGAATATTAATCAATAAATATATGCAAGTATAATATTTTATTGAGATATATTATGTTTTCCTGTATGCATAACAAGAAAGTGTTTAATTAGTGATTAGTATGGACTTAATGTATTGGATGGTATGTATACGTTGCCATATGCTCAATGCATAGCTTTAGTGCAATGTGAAACCCACTTAATCTCACACTGAGAAAGAAAGAGAGAGAGAGAGAGAAATATATATATATATACCACCTTCTTCTAGAATAAATAAGTGGTCATTTTCCAAATCCCTTAACTAGAAACATAGATTTCCGAGGTATGCGCATAAAGTACGACAATAAACTGAATAGATGGAATGATCAAGAATTTCTAATCTACACATTTCTAGATGGTGAAACAATATTCCGAATCTTTTGTAATGCGAAAAATTCTCGCTTGATTTTCTAGAACTGGGTATTAAACCAAGATTATAGTTGCTGAAACCCGTTTCTTGTATTCTCATTTATTTGCAAAGATTTTTTAAATAACTTTGCGCTAGATAACATAGGCAAACGCTCTAGAATTCTAATAGGGGTTTCTAGAACTCTCTTTCAAAGGGGACTAGAATTTATAAGGATGACCATAGAACTATTTTTTCTTGAGCCACAATTTAGATTCTAGATGTCAGTTACAGAATTTTTTTCACAGTGCAATTTCAACATTTTTTAATTCAAAACTTGGAGAGGTTTAAAGTATTCAAACAAATAATGAATAAAAAGTCACTTTTCCTTCAGAAATTATACATTAATGTAGTTAAAAAAAAAAAACTTAATTGATGTGGTATTATGCAAGTAAGAGGAAACGATAAATTAAAAGCTGGATCTTCATCTGTTTGCTACAGAACAGTATGGGATAGTAAGCTCAGCTGTAAAGAAACTTGTCAAATCTCTGGAACTTCAAAAAGAAAGAAAAAAAGAAGAAAAGAAAGAAGAAAAAGCTTTATTAAGATATACTGAAGCTGTTGTAGTGCACACACCGCGACAACGTTTCATTCATTAAAATCGTGACGCTAAAATTTGCCAATATGCCAAAACGATGCTCTACGATGATGAACTAAATTAAAAAACTATGTGGCAAGTGAGACGGATTCGCACCCTTATCTTTTAATGCGATCGCAGACATTACTGGCTTAAGATGTATTTTAAGTAGACGCAAACAGAACTGTTGCCATTCATCTGGTAGAAATAATGGAGATGTATCACCAGACAAAAAGCGAATGCCGCCATCTATTCATGTCGTTATATCCAGTCTTTCATCTTCAGGCACACTGGGGAGATGGTTATCAGGAAATCGTCACTTCTCCTACTACACACGCATTTGTCTGTTTAGTAAGGTTTGGAGGTTCCAAATTTAAAACAACCTACTGCTCTCTTTTTCACTCATCCAGAGCTTCTCTTGAACTTGGCTCGGAATTTTAACTCTTCTTTCTCTTTCTGTTTCGATTTTTTTTTTTTTTTTTTGTTTGTTTCATTATTTAAATTTCAAGAATGGCAGCAAACAAATTTGTTACTTTGCATAGCTTACGTAACCTGCCAATTAAATTGTTGTGCTCGGTGTTTGAATAAAGTGAAACTATTCTACGCAATTAACATTCTCTGGAAGTAAAAATGCATGTTTCGTTGTACTCTGGAGTACACCGCGCGCCAAAAAGATAGGTACAAAGGGTTTTTTCTTTGATTTTTCATAAAATAACATTATCTAAATTGTGTTTATCATTTATTATTATCATGAAATAACACTATTTCCGGACTAATTTTTGTTTTAAGACTAATTTAGAAAAATTTTAAGACAAAAATTTTTCTAATTTAAGACTACACACCGCGACAAAAAGATAGGAACAAAGTTTTTTTTTTCTTTTTAATTTTTCAATATGATTATTTTGAATATGAATATTTTGAATATGATTCAAATATTTAATATGTTTTTGATATGATAATATTTTGTTATGATAATAAATGATCAGCACAATTTAGATAATGTTATTTTTTGAAAAATTTAAAAAAAGCCTTTGTTCCTATCTTTTTGTCGCGGAGTGTAGTCTTAAATTAGAAAAATTTTAGTCTTCAAACTTTTCTAAATTTATTGTTAAAATAAAAATTATTCGGGGAATAGTGTTATTTTATGATAATAATAAATGATAAGCACAATTTAGATAATGCTATTTTATGAAAAATCAAAGAAAAAACCCTTTGTACCTATCTTTTTGTCGCGGGATGTAGTTTAAAATCTGAAACTAGCATGCAAAATATAAACCGCTGCGTAAATGTTTGGTCAAAAGATTATTTATATATTATAATTTCGCATCATTTTATAACGTTGGGTGGTTTTGAGTTGTCGCTCTTTTTAAGGCTCATTGGAGCGAGTCCCAAGGCTTAGATTCCGAAATGCTTAGAATACTCATGCATGAACAAGGATTCGAACCGGACACATTGCAACTCATTCCATGGAAAATGATATGCAAACTTTACAATTTTAAATTATGTTTCAAAGTCTAATTATTTTTATACTTTAATGGTAAAAAGAAAATATATCAGTTACAGATGAGGAAGTTATTTTTAATACAGTAAAACTGAATATATAATTGAAAAATACGCGCATATGTACAAGTTCGGTAAAATAAAACTCAAACGATGAACTAGAGCGAGAAATTGCAAAATAAAAGAAAGACCTTTATAGATAAAATAAAATTATACTTTTAAAAAATTAAAGAATACGCTTTTATTGAAATGTGAACTAATAATGAAGGAATGAGAAATAAATAATTTAGATTTAAACTTTTTAAAAAATCTCCCCTGACTGGGCTCGAACGTTAGACCTTTAGGTTCGTAGCCTGGAGCTTTACCTCACAGCCACAGCGTTCACGTAGGGGAAGTCTTTTTTTACAATATAGATTTTTTGTTTGCTCCCAGAGCGGTTACAAACACACATACATGTGAAGCTAATAAAAGCGTGTTAAAAAACATATAAAGAAAAAAGGTTTTGTAAGTACACTACACTTACAGACTACTGTATGAATTCAGATTTATCAGTATTCATACAGATAAATTCATCTTAATATTGGAAATTAATACAAATTACTTAAAAAATTTATTTTCAAATCCCGATAACGTCTTAAATAGCATTTAAAAATATGTATTTGTTAAATTAAAACGTATCTTTTTTTTCAAATTACATTTTTATTTTTTAGTCTTGGAAAACAAATTGCAACATTTAAACTTCAAAAAATATAAAGGAATTAAAAAGATTCAGATTCAGATTAGTAGAATTAATAAGAATAAAGAAATGATGAAAAAATGATAAAGAATTAAATAAAAAATGCAAAAAAAGTGATGTTACCGTTAAAACGCGAAATCCGTTAATCTGCAGATTACTTAGCTAATTTGAAGATTAACTAAAATGACCCGTTAAAGTGCGGAATAAAGAGTTTTCCGCATTTTAACTAGGTAATCTGCAGATTAACGGTTTCAGTATCGTTAAAGTTCAAATGTTTGTTTCGAGCCTCAGTTTTTTTTTACAGTCACTATGGCGTCAAACAGCCATGTGATACAGATACGCGAATGACCTTCAAACATAACTAAAACTTTTACCCCTTCCCTTCCGCACTTCCGCTGCGCTATGATGATAAACCGACAAACGGCAAACGCAAAATGTGGAGGATGGAAGCCATGATATTAGATTTATTATTACGACTAACACAAAATTTAAAGTAACAAGTAAGTTATAATTGTTTTAATTTTGATTTTATTTCTATCTTTTATAATTCTGTCAATATAAGTTTGATAAGGGTCTGCATTTTATTAATGAAATGTAATCTTAATTAAAAGCTGTCTCTCGTGAAACTCCATTTTGAATTATGAATATTAGATTTACATTACAGTAATTATTTCCTTCTGAACTAAAACTATTAAACCATAACTTTTTAAAACTAATTTATTTAAAAATTGATTTAAATTACTATTACTTACTGAAAAAAAAAAAAAGATATATTAATTATTAACTTTGAAAAATATTATGGCATTTAATAAATACTTAATATGAACTTTTTGTACATTTTTTAGCATTTCATTAAAAATTTTTTTCTTTCAAGTTTCCTGTACATATTTTAAAAACATGATTATATTTTTATTTATTTATTTATTTATTTATTTAATTTTATTTAATTTTTTTAATTTTGTTCGCTTTTCAGATAATTTCGTTGTAGTTTATCACATAAAAAGTGTTAATAAAGGTTTTTTTTTTTTTTTTTTTTTTTTTTTTGTAAAATTAATATATTTGCTAAACTCGTGCAGATATATGTATGCTGCAAAATATAGTTTCATAAAGCATTGAAAACTGTCATTTTAATTTTCATGCATTCTAAAAAATGTTAAAGCAGTTTTAATTTTAATTATTTGAAGTACTTAAATAATGCTTCTGATTAGTCTAATTTAATATTTCTAGTAATATTTTATATAATTTAATACTTCTAGTATTTAAATAGTAATAGCAATATAAGTTGTTAATAAAACTTTTTTTTTTATTTTAAATTGTTAAATATTTTTATTTTGAAAAGAAATCGTTACTGTATTACAATTCTAACATTCATTTATAAAATAGAATTTATTGAAAGCTGTTAAAGCTAATATATTTCATATTAAAAATGCATAACATCTTCACTTTTATTTTGACAGAATAAAAAAGATGAAATAAATAAAAAGTAAAACAAATATAACTTTAAAAGATATAAAAATTAAAACACATACAGATTAAAATAAGTAAAGAAAGAAATAAAAAAGAAAACTATTTTTTTTCCGAATGAAAAAGCAAATACAACACAGCGTGCTGTAAAATTACAACACCAGATATCTTATTTTCACTTTAACTAGTGCCTAGTAGGTAATGTGCAGATTATCTAGGTAATTCGCAGATTACCTAGGTAATTTGCGAAATAAAACAATTTTCCTCACTTTAACGGATCACCCTAGTTAATGTGCAGATTACCTAGCTAATCTGCAGATTAACTGATTTCTGCACTTTAGCGGTAACAATGATATAAAATGTAGAAACATGTCATATTTAATATGAAAATAGTAATCTCTAAAATAACTTATTTAATTGTATTATTTGCCTCATTATATATATTTTCATTTCTTCAATATACATGCAATGGTTTTAATTATTAAAACTGTATAAGAATATATCTGTAGTTTATCTGCATATTGGAATTTTAATGATTTCTACAAGATAAAGAAAAAGAAGCAAAATATTTCTGAAATGAAAAGTAGTTCACATTTTGAGAAAATATGGCGCAAATACTTTTCAGAGATAAGTAATTGATCTTCTTTAACATTAAATGTTTATTAGAAATATCAAAAAAATTTATTTGAATACACAGTATTTTTGTATATTGTATAAATATATTAAGCATATAAATATGTAGAAATTCTGATGAGCAGTTAATATTTAACAAAACCTAAATTCAATTATTTAAAAAAAAAAAAAAAAAAAAAAAAAAAAAAAGTTTACGGCAATACTTTTTCCTAGTGGTCAAAATTAGAACTTTTTCCCTTGCAAAAATTTTTTCCACGTTGATTATATAATTTATATATATATATATTTATACTGTGTTACAATCAGTGTTATTTTTGTGGTGTTGGTATTAACATATATCTATTAAATACTAAAATTTTAATGCTAAAATTTATTATGATATCTATCATTTATATATATATGTATATATATATATATATATATATATATATATATATAGATAGATAGATATAGATATGTATATATATAATTTCATGAAATCACAAATCAAAAATAACTTATTTAATAATAAAATTTAAAAAAAAAAAGTGCTCCGAAATAACATGAATAGTTTTATTTTTTCTTTTTCATTGTAAGAAGCAATATAGAGCAAATCACACTGTCCTCTTAGTTGATTTTATAATAAAGTTTAAAATGTGTTACAAAATTTGAATACACAATGCATTTTTCAACCTAGATATGATAGGAAAAATTTACGATGTGAATTTCACAACAAAATAATAACTTTCTTTTTTTCAAAGTATTGCTCTTTTTCTTTCTTTTTTTCTTTTTTTTTTTTTTTTTTTTTTTTTTTCTTGTCCAAAATCTGAATGACATGGTTCCCATTGGATAATTAAAGCAAAATACTCTAAACTGTACTGAATTTTCACACCTTCTTTTAAATATTTCATTTTATTCAAAATTTTAATGTTTATAAAGAACCGGCATTGCATTTTTGCATTTTTCAAAGTCATTCAAATATTTTTACAATAATGGGCTCTTCCCACCTGACGTCAGAGGTCACATGATAGAGGAAAAACAAATAGCAGACGATGTCTTGTTTATCTATAGCGATTGCTGAAATAACGTATTTTCTATTCTTATTTTTGATCAATCGTATTTAATCTGTGTTATTTTTTTATACATCATCATCTTTAATCCATTTTATACCATTATTCATCATCTT
Organism: Salticus scenicus; assembly: GCA_963930645.1. Classification (NCBI taxonomy): domain Eukaryota; kingdom Metazoa; phylum Arthropoda; class Arachnida; order Araneae; family Salticidae; genus Salticus; species Salticus scenicus. The sequence continues at coordinate 42,597,750 of OZ005662.1, forward strand.
TTGTTTGCTGTATACATTTACAATCATCATTTAGTTTATATTTGTTATTGATGTTTATGAAGACCATGTTAAATACTCTGATTTTTGGTACTTAAATCAGTGACAGTGCAATATAGTACTGCGTAAATCCATTTAGACCAGTAACTAAGTTAATTAACTTGTTGTAACACCTTTATGCAATTAAATGAAAACATTTTAAAATTTCAAATTATAATCCATAAATATTCCACAAGAACAAGCTATTATTTATTGCTAAAACAGTTAATGTAACAGTTACACTACACTAGAACATACAAAAATCGATTCTTACAGTTGAAAATAAATGAACACATTAAAAAGTGTTTTTTAAAAATTATTAAATTTACAAATACAACTCTTCTACTATTTACAAATGCACAATATTACTTTTATTTTATATTAAATATTAACATTTTTCTTCTTAAGAACAATATTAAATTGAATTCGATTCTCAGAATTCGATTATTCGTTTTCCTCTATCACATGATTGAGCAGACGAAACTGGGAAGAGTCCATTAAACTTACTTTACTAATGTTCCTAAATATGGATAGTCATAAAAATCCAAATGTCAATGTTATTTCCTATCATGAGCAATTTATAAAAATTATAGCAAAGTAGAACTAGCCAGTTTTGACGTAGAATCTGATTTTTTTTTTTTTTTTTTTTTTTTTTTTTTAAGTTAGTATCATAAGACACAGCTTCTTAATCATCTTCATAATTCTATATTTATTATTGTAAACTTCAGCAAACTGGAGCCGGGCTTATCGGAGTCTACAAAGTCATGAATGTCGTCAAACAATGAGGAGTATTTTCAACCTAGTTATGATATAAGAAGCCTGTTCCTTAAGTTTAAGATAAGATCTTCATTACAAAAGGGGGAGACGGTTACGTGTAAAAAGAAAGGCAAGATGCCGCCGACTTTTACTATGCCATTCATGTTGTAGTAGAGTAAGTAGGGAGTATAAATTTGCAAAGGCCATAGTATGTGATCCTGAATAAAGTATGCTTATCAGAATATTATGTCATACTTTTTTTTTTCCCTAGCCCCACATTCTTATTACGTAACTTAAGAATACAGCCGACTCTTAAAAGTAATTTTTTTTTAATATCAGTGACTTTTTCAAAAAAAAAAAAAAAAAAAAAATTAATTACAGCTCATAGTGTAAATAGATACTTATGTACAAAGTTTGATAAATACGTATATCTTTAACAGAATCTGAAATAAGCAAAATTTAAATTTTAAAAATCAGCCTACTACAAAAATATCCAGGTGCGCAGCGCAGTGTTTTAATATGCATTCATATTACATTGTTAAAAATGATTTCTCAAAAAGGAGTAAAAGTGTCTCAAAATAGCTCCGAAATAATATATACTTAAATTTGAAAATCCCTTGTACTCATTTTTGAGTATGTTGACATGTTCAAAAATGGGGTTGACCACTAAGAACGCAAATATCGCCATTTTTGAGCATGTCAGTATACTCAAAAATGATTACGTGGCTTTTCAAATTTAAGTATATATTGTTTCGGAGCTATTTTGAGACACTTTTACTCATTTTTAAGATACTATTTTTTACAGTGCACACCACATTTTGTATTTAAATACAGTCCTGTATGAAAATACATAACGCAATGCGAAACGCGTTTCCAGCTATTTCAAGTATAGTCCAAATATATCCAAACACTTTCGGGGAACCCTGTAAATGAATGTTCAATGATTTCTGTACCATATTCTACACAAAATATACTTTTTTGCATATAAAGGATATAGGCTCATTTCGATTTGTTCAGTGCAGCCTATGAATATTAAACTCTACTAAACAGAAATTTCGTCCATAGCTGTAATGTATTTCAATTCTCTTGGATGACTCTGTATACGAGACATATACTTGATCTCAACAAAGTTTGGTGTAGCATCCCTAACCTGTTAAAAATGATTTCTTAAAAATGAGCTAAATCGACTCAAAATAGCTCCGAAACAATATATACTTGAATTTGAAAACCCATGCTCTCATTTTTGAGTATACTAACATGCTTAAAAATGGGGTTGACCAATAAGAATCCTAATATCTTCCTTTTTGACATGTCATTGTACTCAAAAATGAGTAGATGGGTTTTCAGATTTAAGTATATATTGATTCGGAGCTATTTTGAGACAGTTTAGCTCATTTTTAAGAAATTATTTTTAACAGTGTATATGATGTCGGTTTAGAATACCAAGTTTGTTTTTCCAGCTACTATTTGTTATTGAAATATGCTGATAAAAGACGACAAACTTACACAGACACAGAGCAATCGTTTTACGAGAGAACCTCAAAAGATGTAACTGTAAGAAACATTTCACTCCAAAATAATATTTACCTAAAATATATGGGTAAGAAAATGTAAAAATGGGTGTTTAAGTAAAAAATTCACTAATTTAATTATATATTTTTTTCTCATAATCCAATGAACGATTCCTTTATGATATATATTTTGTATGTATTTATTCTTTTGCCCGTAAAACATTTTCTTCTTCTTTTTATGCTCGTTCGAACACGCTTTCATTTTCACCACTTCTACTCCCCCCCCCCCCCTCCTTCCACCTAATCATCCCTCCTATTTTGCATTTTCTTTTCTCTTTTTAGATACACTCTTATGAGTATTGTTTTAAAGTGTAAGAATTGATTATTGTATATGGTTCTTAAAATCAGCAGTGGGCTATATACCAGATTTGATATTTGCACACAAAATTGAATTACAAAAATAAATTTTGCAAAGGAAAAAAAAAATTACTGTGAGGGAGCATTTTTACCGTTGTTTTCTTTTTCAGCAATAAATATATAGAAGAAATAGTAATAAATAAATAAATAAAAGAGATTTTTTTTTTTTTTGTGTGTGTGGGGGGGGGGGGGGGGGCTATGTAACCTGGTTAAGGAAACTTTAATTATAAATAAAATACACACATGTTAAAGTAACACAGTTTTTATAAGAAAATAAACTATTAAATATGAAGATATTTATTTCACAGGGAAATAAATAATAAATAAAACTTGGTCATTCTAAAAAATACTTTTTTGATTTCTTCTATATACAATAGAAGAAAGTATTCTAAATATTTTCGACGTCGGATTTTTAATGACTTTAAACACTTTGTGTGGTCTACAACACGATTTGACTATTTTTAGAACATATCTGTCTGTGTGAATGTGACAAAATTTTTTGACAACTGCACTGTAAAAATTAGGTTCTTAAAAATAAGTATGTATTGTCTGAAAATAGCCCCGAAACAATATATACTTACATTTGAAAACTCATGTACTCATTTTTGAGTATACTGACATGCTCAAAAATAGGGTTGACCAATAAGAATCTCAATATCCGCATGTTTGACATGTCAATGTACTGAAAAAGGAGTACATGGGTTTTCAAATTTAAGTATATATTGTTTCGGGGCTATTTTGAGACAATATATACTTATTTTTAAGAACCTACTTTTTACAATGGGTATATCAAAAACTACTGCGAAGAATTTCATACAAGTTGATATTTAGTTGCACCTTGACATGCATTAGTGCCTATAAATTTTTGGTGAAAACGTCCAATAGGCGGCGTTGCCATCCTAATTTTCCTAAATTTATAACATGTCAGCATAGGACAAAATTTCTTATAAATATGTATAGTAAGAATTATTTTAATGAATCGCTATGAAAATAAAAAGAATTATTTATAATAATAGTAGTCAACTTGGAAACAATTCTTGTATATGTAGGAGTATATCTTCCTCCTTCGCCTCTTTACAGGGGAGGACAAATTTTCAATATGGGTTCTTTCAAAATAGCTCATCAATATGTTTAAAACGAATGGTTGAACCATTGATATGTAGGGGAGAGTAGGGAGGGATGGGACAGTTTTGACAAAAATATTTTTTTACAAATTTACTTTTACTGGTACAACACTGTAAGTTTCAGATAAACAAATTGAAACATTTCAACATCTTTTAAAAATATAAATTTGATGGTAATTATTAAAATATTAACTTTATAAGCCAGTTAACATTGTCATAAAAATGTCCCATCCCTCCCTTATATGAGGTAGAGATGGGATATGTTTATAAAGTTAAAATAATTACATAATATACAGACATACTATGAAAAATGACAAAAACAGGGGGACACGATGCATGCAAGGTTAATTAATTATTAATAACATCTATTTTATCCAACATTAGAATATAATGTACCACTTAAATAAAATTTTCAAATGCTCGATTAGTTCATCAGTTTTTTTTTTTTTACTTCTAGCAGAGAAGGTATTGTTTTTAGTTCAAATATTCAAAATTAAGTTTTTGTTACATTTAGATGTTTTGTAGTACCCTGAACATTAATAAGGCTTTTAGTGGCTAATCTGTGTGTTATCAGCATATCTAAAGAACAAATATTACCAAGGAATCTTAACTGTAATTGGTGACTGTAATTTCTTTTGTATATTTTACCATGTCCAGGAAAACTGCTCAGGAATGAAAATGAATTCTTCATACATATATGGTAAATGAAGTATTTTTAAAAGTTAAAAGGGTAAACAAAAGCCGTGTGAGTGCCACACCAATTATTTTCCAGGATTTGATCGTGCATTTTTTCTTCCATCTATTCATTCATTTGCCTCTTGATATTTTCTGTTTAAGGAGTACCAGAATCTTCATTCTTCTTCCTTTTATTACATGTCCCATCCCTCCCTTTTCATTATTTTTCAAAAAAAAAAAAAAAAAAACTTATTATTAGACACATGTTACTTTTAGGCTTAGCTACTAATTCATAAAAGTTATATTATTAGGTATAGAAAATATGGAAAGTAATTATGCTAACATCAGTGAGTGACGTTGAAAACTTGTCTTGAAAATTAAGCAATTGTTTACTTTTGGTGTTATAAAATAGTTTTTTTGTTACATAAACTTACAGAGTTCTCCATCTAAAATGATACATAGCAGCAAATATGGGGCTGTAGTTACTTCACCTGGTAGAAGCGTCAAAAATTATAAAACAATGTTTATTTTAAGAATAATTTTAGATGTCCCATCCCTCCCGACTCTCTCCTAATAATTTAAAATAAAGTTATCGATTTTTTTTTTTTTTTTTTTTTTTTTTTCATTTTAATTTTAAACATGCCAAAACAAACAAGTATTGAAAAAAGAAAAACACATGATGTTATTTGTAGAGAATAAAACTGACTTTCTTTAAATATTTAGTGTTACATTTCTCTTAATGAAAATTGTTTGCATTCGTGATTGAAAAAAAAATTAATAAAAAGTAATTATAATAAATTATTTGTACAGAATGAATTTGTATAGGAAAACAGAGAAAAAAGTCTATAGCCACAGAATACTAGCTTCAATTAGCTTCTATTATTATTATTATTATTATTATTTGCTATTTAAATATCCTATAGCAATTTTTAAGCTTTTAAAAGTTAACATTTTACATAAATTAACTTTTAATGCGTATGATATTTTATATATTTTAGTTTTTTTTTTATGTTTTAGGTTAGGTGCTCCAGTGATTGGCATGCTCCAGTAATTGACATCTATCCCGAAATAATTAAAAAATCAGAAAAATAATAAAATCATATATTTTACATATAAGATTTTTAACATTTTATGTCAATCACTGGAGCATGGGATGCTAATAACTGGTAAAATGAATAACTAGCAGTGTGAAACACTAGAACATAGGGTGCCAATTACTAATAAAAGATAAAACTGGCAGTGTCAATTACTGGAACATTGATTGGTTTTCAAATAAAAATTCTTTTAAAAAAATAATAATTATCAAATGTATATATTTTATAATATTTGTGTGTATATATTGTATTTTTTTTTTTTTTTATGTTTTAGGGTATGTGCTCCAGTGATTGGCCTGCTCCAGTAATTGACATCTATCCCGAAATAATTGATAAATAAGAAAAATACTAAAATCATATATTTTACATATAAGAATTTTAACATTTTATGTCAAACACTGGAGCATAGGGTGCTAATAACTGGTAAAATGAATAACTAGCAGTGACAAATACTGGAACATAGGGTGCTAATAACTGGTAAAATGAATAACTAGCAGTGTCAAACACTGGAACATAGGGTGCCAATTACTGATAAAAGGAAAAACTGGCAGTGTCAATTACTGGAACATTGAGTGGTTGTCAAATAAAAATTCATAAAAAGAAAATAATTGTTATCAAATATATATTTTTTAACATATTTATGGTTCTGAATGTCTTTCATGCCATATGTATTAACCATGAAGGTAGAAAGAGGATTGTACTACCATGGTACTAACTTAAGATTTCTAAAAATAGTTTCTGATGACTAGACCATTAAAAACATCAGAGATTGCTCTAAAAGTGCCAATCACTGGTGCACTTACCCTATATTGTTTTATTAGACGAAAGTTCTTTAATTTTATTTAACACAAAAGTAGTGAAATACTTATAAATAACATATACCATTTTTAAAACTTTCAATAAATGTTTAACGTAAATTAACTTTTAACCCTTTGCGGCGCAAGGCAATTTGAAACATTAAAATTATACTGCCACCGGAATTCATGAACTAAATTAAACTAAAAGAAATTTTAAATTTTAAGGTTTAAAAAACCGGCCTATTCTGATGTGTTATAAACGTGAATTTTTGCTAAAATATTTCCGGGATGAATTTTTGCAGCTAGATCTTAAATTTTGCGTCCTCGCAGCGAGGACAGCGCGCGTTAAGGGGTTAATATGTACACCCAATTTAAATGTTCTTTAATTTTATTAAAACGCAAAAGCAGTGAAATATTTTTAAATAATATGCGGTAAAACTTTTAATAAATTTTCAACATGCATTTATTTTTTATGTGTACACCCAATTTAAAAGTTCTTTAATTTTATTAAACGCAAGAGCAGAGAAATTCTTTTAAATAACATATAGCTCTTGTAAATGTTTGATAAATGTTTAACGTTAATTAACTTTTAACATGTACACGCAATTTAAATGTTATTTTATTTAATTAAACGCAAAAGCAGTGAAATGCTTTTAAATAACATGTAGCATTTGTAAAACTTGTAATAAACTATCAACGTAAATTTATTTTTAATATGTACACCCAATTAAAAAGTTCTTTAATTTTATCGAACGCAAAAGCAGTGAAATACTTTTAAATAACATATAGCATTTGTAAAACTTTTAATAAACTACCAACGTAAATTTCTTTTTAATATGTACACCCAATTAAAAAGTTCTTTAATTTTATCGAACGCAAAAGCAATGAAATGCTTTTAAATAACATATAGAATTTGTAAAACTTTTAATAAACTACCAATGTAAATTTCTTTTTAATGTGTACACCCAATTAAAAAGTTCTTTAATTTTATCGAACGCAAAAGCAATGAAATGCTTTTAAATAACATATAGCATTTGTAAAACTTTTAATAAACTACCAATGTAAATTTCTTTTTAATATGTACACCCAATTAAAAAATTCTTAACTTTTATTAAACGCAAAAGCAATGAAATGCTTTTAAACAACATATAGCATTTTTTAAACTTCCAATAAATTTAAAACTTGAATTAACTTTTAATATGTATACTCAATTTATAATAGAAAGATTTAAAATTATCGTTTGCTATTTGGGTGAACTACTATATATATATTTTTTTTCCAATCTATTTAGGCAATCACGTGACTATCACATCACATGTTGTTTGTAAAACCACCCTAATGATACATCATACGATTTTTTGGATACTTGTCACTAATTCAATGAATTAATATAAGTCTTCATTCTCCAAATGTTTTAAATTCCTACAAGTCCAAATGACCTGCGTTCGAAAAAAAAAAAGCAAAGAAAAACCTCCAACCCATTTTTAGAAGCTACCGGCCGCCCGGTTGTTCAACGGATAAACTGCACTGCGGGGGCTTCATCGATAAGCCCCGGCATGACCCGTTTCCCTGCCAGCGATCAAGAGAACGGGTTTTCCTTATCTCGGCCGTTGCGCCCCAAGTTGTTATGTACGCACGCACTAAAAGGCATGAATCAGAGGAAGTAAATAAGGTCCAAGAAACTTTAAGTGGAAATGAATTTTATTTATAGAATGAAACAAGAGATTTGGGATAGGAATGTATTTTTGAAGGATGACATGCATGCAAAAGGGTCGTACTTTAAGTATTTACGATATAATTTTTAGATTTCTAAATATCAAAAGAAGTAAAAGATTTTATATGACAATTAAACTTTTAAAATTCATCAAAAAAAAATTTTTTTAAGATAACTTAGCGAAGTTAATTGAAGATTTTATTCATTTTAAATTATTCCAACTCTATTTCAGTGATAATGCATAACTTAAATTATTATTATGAATGAAATTTCTGTAATATGTATTAGGGCGTTTAGTGTCTACTTTTACTTTCTTCTATATATAAAGAAAAAAAGGTTGCATTCGTGAAAATTTTTGAACTGCAGTTTTTGATGGATTTACACGTTTTGAGATTTCCTTAACACACTTTCACTGTTTTTAGAAAATGTCCTAGTGTCTGTCCGTGTGTATGTATCACAAATTTTGTGGACGCTGTATCTCATGAACCAAGGAACAAGATATAACCAAACTTGGTATTTAATTGAACTTTGATCTAAACTAGTGCTGATTACATTTATCGATCAATTTTTGATCGATCAATTCAATGATTTAAATTTTTCTAAATTTTTAATGTAGTATAGGACAAAATTTCCTATAAATGTACATAATGAGAGTTATTTTTTATGTGTGACTGTAAAATTAATATGAACTATTGTTAATTGTAGTAGTTAACTAGAAAAAAAGTGTGTACATGTAGGGACATCGCCTCCCCTGGGAAGAAATACACCCATCCTCCCTGGAATGTATCAGTTTTCAATATGGGTACCTTTCGAAAGAACTAGTCAATACCTTTAAAACGAATGTTTGAACCATAGATCTGTGATAATTTAAAACAAAGTTATCGATTTTTGATAAAATAAATAAATAAATAAATAAATAAAAACCGTATTTTTTTTTTTTTTTTTTTTTTTTTTTTTTTTTTTATGTTGGCACAAAATTGATTTTCTTTCTGTTTTTAGTGTTGCACTTATTTGAGATAAAAATTGTCTGCATTCATTATGGAAAACAATTTCAATAAAAAACAATTTAATAAATAATTTGTACTGCGTGGATTTGTATAAAATTATATAGAAGAAAGTGTTCTGGTTGCCACAACATACTAATTTTCGAATGAAACTAAGCATATAACATACGAATGTATTTCTACACAATAGCATGCATTTATTTGAGCTCGAGCTTAAATTAGTTATAACATAACTTAAGATTTCTAATTCTCAAGAAAGGCGACATCGAAACTGGTAAAGCTTTTCATAATTTTATGGTGTGTGAAGAAGTTTTTAAGTTTAAATATTGATTGCGCACCTGTTCTTTAATGTAGTATGCTGCTTTAATTTTTTTATATGTATGTACAGTGTTGTTGATTTTGTGCATAAATTCGCTTACAGATTGCTTAGTATAATCTCAAGTGCACCTTTTTAACACGCTTTTATTAACTTCATCTGTATGTATGTTTGTATGTTTGTAACCGCTCTGGGAGCAAACAAAAAATCTATATTGTAAAAAAAAGACTCTCCTTACGCGAACGCTGTGGCTGTGAGGTAACGTTCCACGCTACGAATCTAAAGGTCTAGCGTTCAAGCCCAGTCAGGGGAGATTTTTTAAAAATGGTTTTTGTTTAATTCTAAATTATTTTAATTAAAGATGTAAATGTATGTAAATATTATCGTGTGTCACTCACACGATTTTCTCTTACCGTGCACTTTAATACTAAGATAGATATTTTGTGCTTTTTAGTTCACATTTCTATAAAAGCGTGTTCTTTAATTTTTTAAAACTATAATATTATTATTTATTTTTTGCACTTACTACATAAAATACAAATATTATTACTGTACTGTGTATATTTTCTCCGTTTGCATTATGCTTTACATAAAATAAAATCAAATATTTAATCTAGAATATTTCTTATCTCATTTGTTCTTCCTTTTCCGTGTTTTTGCGGTTTATCCGGAATATCCATTATCCGCAGAACCCATATCACACTATTTCGCGGATAATCGAAAGTTTACTGTACATTGAGTTTTTACAGTTAAATATATTAGTAAATAGTTAGGTTCATTTTTAATATTTTAAATTTATAAAAGAAAAAAAAAATACTAAATATTCAAAATATATAACATAAAATTGTAAATCTGCAATATTTTGTATTTGTACTAAACATTCTACATTCTGTAATAGTCCATAATTACTACTTTAATTACTGTAAACTAAAATCATCCCCCAATTGGCGAAAATTACAGGCAATACACCAAGTTACATGCATTTCCGTTGTAATTTCAATCGCATTCTACTGTAAACGATGCCATCAGATATACAATGGATGTTGTATAGAGTTATACTAAACAATATCGTTGAATTGGTAAATTTACAACAGGAAGCGTCTGATTGATGCCTAGGGAACAGGGACACTAGTTGGTTACAGTTTAGGGATGTCAAAATTGAGTATCGTGTTAGATTACAAACAACGTCCAACAAGTTGTCTCTAAAATATATGTAGAGAATGGTTAAGGACTATCATTACAGTTTTCAACCTAAACGAAATTTGTTACAATAGAACAATTTTACAGACTTAATGGTTTTGAATGTAACCTCTGCATTGTTTTCTGATCGTATATAATTGAAACGCTGTGATAATGTAACATACGTACTCTATTTTAATATTTCTCTAACGAGGACCAGTTACGATTAAATTTCGTCAAAATGATACGATAGTGCACTGAGGGAAAAACAAAAAAAAAAAATCAGTTTTTTGTTTTGTTGTTGTTGTTGTTGTTGTTGTTGTTGTTGTGATGGTATTGCCATGTATCTATTAAATGCTAAAATATTAAAGTTAAAGTTTATTAAGATATCTATCATTTATATATATATTATTTTTAATTTCAATAATTTGTTGGCATCTTCCTATTCTACAGTTAGTGTAAAAGTTTTACATGTGGCTACTCTGCTTTTTTCTAGTTTTCTGTATGGATTCCTTGATCATTTGATTTAATAATTTATTTAATTTCTCATTCAAATTGGTTTTGTTGCCTTGATCGGGGCTGGAACAATATAAATTGCTATGATTAGCTATATTGTTTTACGAAATCGATGCAGCTTTCACAGCTTTATGAAGTACAACTGACGGGTTTTTACTTCTAAACCCGTTTTCCCCTGACGAGTTTTTACTTCTAATTTTAAGCATTTTTATCCAATTATTATTTCTGTGGTCCTTTAGTTATTTTCTCTGACATTAAGTTTAATGGTCCTTTTTTTATTATTATCATTTGTGTCGGCGTAAGTAATTTAAATTGTTTTTGTCTCTTATTGGTTCTTAATCTGTATCGCAACATTTTTGTGTCAGTCTTACCTATAAGTTAAAATCAATTCTATTTTTGTTGTGTTGGTATTGTTTTGAATCTATTAATTGCTAAATTTTAAGGTTAAATTTTATTACGATATATATCATTTATATATATATATATATATATATATATACCACTTTCCTCTAGAACGAATAAGTAGCCATTGTTTTAAATCCTTAAAGTAAAAATATAGATTTCTGAGTTATACGTATAAAGTAAGCAAATAACATGTATAGACGAAATGATCGAGAATTTCTAGTCTACACTTTTCTAGATGGTGAAACAATATTATGAATATTATGAATCTTTTGTATTGAGAGGAATTCTCGTTGATTTCCTAGAATTGGGTTATAAAAAAAATCTCGCCTCTTGTGTTCGCCTTTATTTACTGACATTTCTAAATGAGATTGACCACCATAATATACGAAAACGATCTAGAATTCTAATGGGGGTTTTACATAATTTCTCAGTCATATAATTTTTTGTCAGTGTGACATCATGAGGGAAAAGAATTTCTTAAATTTATAGTACAAACTAAATTAAGAGAGAGAGAGAGAGAGAGAGAAACATACTGTGGATAATAATCTATGTTATCGCCGAAAAAAATATTCCAAAATCCGAATATTTGTCTTATTGTTTAATATTTTGTGTTACATTTTTACTAAAAATATAGCTTTTTATTATTTCGCATTGCTAATTTTCTCCAAAAGTAATATATGTCAGGTTAAAGAATAATATTTATACATGAAAAATATTTAAGCACGCGCACTCAGTTCATTCGTCATTTTTCTGATTAAATAATTTTATAGAAAAATGTATTTTTTTAAGTTGCATCCTTATAATTTTTGCAAGCGTCATTATAAGCCTAGCAATATTTTAAAAATATAACCATAATATTTACTATTGTCATAAATTGACTAAAAATAGCAATACTAAAAAGCATAATGAAAATATGTGCTAAATTATTTAACAAAACGTTATGCCAAAATAAATAAATAAATAAACAAAAATGCATGGACAACATGACGATAAAAATTTTCAGGTTGCTATGAATTTGCCATGAAATTGCTATTAAAAATCTTTACTGCCTGGGAAAATAAAAAAATTGGATTGTTAAACAGGAATTTTATTTTAAAACTTTCCTTTAAATGATTTTAGTTTAACTATTATTAGCGTTTCATCCTAGAATATTAAATTATTTCCAATAATCATTTGGCTTCTTATGAGAAACTAGTTTGAGATTTATGAGCTCCAAATGTTAAAGGTAAATAAGAAAATAAATAAAGTGCAAAATTTACGCACGGGTTTGATAGTATCATATGATATACAAAAGGTTTTATAGCTATAACATACATAATGTATAAGTTATGTATAAATTATAGTTAATATAGTACAATACCCTATCTACCAATAACTATTTGGACACTTTCAAATTTAGACAGTTTCTTACATATTTAGAAAAGTTCTTTAAGAATCATCGTGAAACTTTTGTAATGTAAATAACTAACATGTTATATCTCATATAATTCAGCAAAAGTTGTGTCCTGAAGAGGAAAAGGGGACCAGTAAAATATTTAACAAAAATTTAAATATTTTGGATCCCCATGTAAAAAGTTATGCTTTAAATGCGTTTTGGCTGTAGCATGTGATTAAGATAATTATTTTCGTTATGTGTATAAATTTTTCATATATTCATGGAGGAGATATAACGGCTTTTTAAAAAATTGGAAAAAAATATCCACTTTTTAAATTATAACACTTAGGGTATTAGACCCCAGTGCAAATCCATTTTTAAGAAATTTGGCATTCTATATTAGACATACTGCAGTCAGAATGTAAAAATGCTAAATATTTTGTGAAATATGAGCATTTTTATTAAATAATTATTAACTACGCATGCACTAACTTAAAAAAAAAAAAAATTCATTTACATAATTTAATAGCCAAAAGTACTGAACAACTTATATGAAGACCCAAACAAATATCGTGTAAATTCAAAAAAGTTATGAGAGATGGAATGAACAGTTCTCTCTCAAAAAGAGGAAAATGATAGGGGGTTTTATCAATATTTATTTACTATCAGCAAATAATGTATTACCATCGGGCATTGATTGAATCAAAATTAAAATGTGAGTAAAATCCCTTATAGTTTAGCATTTATTTTGAGAGAACCGAAATTCTATTCATTCTATCTCTCATAACTTTTTGAATTTACACGATATTTTTTTTTTGGCGATTTCGTATAAGTTGTTCAATACTTCTGGCTATTAAATTATGCAAAGGAAATTTTCTTAAAGTTAGCGCATGCGTAGATAAAAATTATTTAGCAAAAAATGCTCATATTTAGTAAGATATTTAACATTTTTGCATTCTGATTGTAGTATGCTGTATCTAGTGTAGTATGACATTTTTAAAAAAAATTGTCTTTGTACTGGGGCTAATACCCTGTGTGTTATAATTAAAAAAGCGGAAATTGTTTTTACAATTTTTCAAAAAACCGTTATATCTCCATGAATATATGTGGTATCCTCATAAAAATGTACGCAGATAATGAGAAAAATCTTCTTAATCGCATACTATAGCCAAAACGAATTTAATGTATTACGTTTACAGGGTGATGCGAAACATTTTAACTTTTTAAAAATTTTTTACTGGTCTCCTTTTCCTCTTCAGGATACAACTTTTGCGGAAATGTATAAGGTATAACATGTTCTTTACATTACTAAAGTCTCAAGTGATTAATAAAGAACGTTTCTAGATATTAGACAAAACTTCTAAATTCGAATTGGTAGGTAGTGTGTCATACAATGTACAATAGATACTGTTAGTCTGGATGATAAAACAATGAATGAAACATGTTTTTCATTTAATACATCTATATCTACTGTCTTAATTTAAGTGTATATATCTGAAATTATTTATGAACTGCTTAATATACAGTGATTTTTGCCTTAGTAGAGAATGGGGACGTATTTTTTCAATTAAATATTATGCACATAATCCCTGATTTTTGTAAGATTTAACTTTTAACCTGAGGTACACGCACTTTACTTCTTTCTGTATATGTACTGAAGATGAAAACTTTCGATTTATACGTTGTGGGATGTCCTGAAAGCAATTTGACATTTTTAATAAAATACTTGTCTGTATGTCTCTACATGTATGTGTATAGAAATTTTTGCAAACGCTTTGCCTTACGAGAAAATGGACGATTTTTAAACCAAACTTGATATTTAGTTTGAACTTGACTTAAATTAGTGTTTATTACATTTGGGGATAAATCTCTCAACAGATGGTGTTGTAATCCCTTTTATTTCATATTTTGTTATATAGTAAATATGATAAAATTCCGCATGTGTTCCTTATGAGAATTATTTTCAAATTTTCAATGTGAAATTAAATATTTATTTATTTATAATAGTGATAGTCAGCCAGGAAAAGTAGGAGCATCGCTTGCCCCATCCCCTCTTTGGGTGGAAAGTACCCCTCGGGGAGTATTAATTTTCAATATATGGATATTTTTAAAAGAACACGTCATTACCTTTAAAACAAATGGTTTCACCATAGATGCGTAATAATTTACAACATTTCCCCCCTTTTTGACATTTAAAAAAAAAAAAAAAAAAAAAAAAACCACTAAATAAATAAAACTTTAATAAGTTTTTTTTTTTTTTTTTTTTTTTTTTTTTCATATGTAAGAAGCACAAACTTGATTTTCTTCATACATTTAGTGCTATACTTTTCCGAGACGAAAATCATCTCCATTCATATGAAAAACAGTTGTAATAACTGTAATAAGTAATTTGTACTGCGTTAATTTGTATAAGAAAATATAGAAGAAATGTTTTATTTTATTTTATTTTATTTTTGCAATAATTTTAAAGTATCTGGTACTCGCATTCGCGTGAATACCCCCCCCCCTTAAACAGCACACTTATCCACAATACATCCTAAAGATGTCCCTTTAATCCTCCGGATATCCTATAGATGTCCCTCAGGATACCTTATAAATTTCCTGGAAAGAAGATGTGCTGTTAGGTCCTTGTGATAGCAACAGGATTGAAATATGTTGATGTTTGTTCTAATTTCTTGATTATTGATCGTAGATGTATATTATAATACAGAATTGCGCATAAAAGTTACATAATTTTACAAAATGTTATTCAACTTCTATAATTACAAAATTAAAATTTTTATAAGATATTTCTATAATGTCTTGAAATTTATCTGTTATTCAAGTTCACTATAACTTGTTTCCTATATGAAGATATTATCAATAGTAAAATTTGTGGTTTATATACACCGATATACAAAAATATTTGGATACATCACTGTTTTGTTTGCAAATATATTTTCAATATTTTTATACTGCGCAAAATATAATACAATTAACATGTATTAAGATGTTCAGAAGCATATTAACTGTAGAATATGACATTATTTGCATTATTGAAAAAATTTACAAATGCAAATTGGTAAGTTTACATGAAAATTTTAAAATACATTAAATTGTTTTATTCTTTCTCTTCAGAAGTAAAGTTGTATTTGTATAAGCAGTACTACTGGGTGTATTCAGAGACTGGGAAAAACAATTGGAATACATTACGGTCAATCAGAAACGGTTCTTTATAGTAATTTTTAATACTTTATGATACAAAAAATATAATGAAATTAACATATATTATTTAGATTTATAAAAGCATATTTCGTATAGAATATGGTATAATAAGCATTAATTATTGATTTACAGACATACATAGGTATGCTGATGCTTTTTAAAATGTAATAGAAAATTAAAAAAAAAAGTTTCGCCTGACGAAGGATCGTATTTTCTTTCGACCCGAAACAATTGTTGTGATATCTTGCATTTTATGGAGTTTTTTCAAAGTTTTGTACATATAATTAGAAAATTGCTTGAAGTTAATTTTTCAGTAAGAGATTTTTATTTATTTATTTATTTATTATTATTTATTTATTTATTTATTTATTTGTTTATTTTTTATTATTTATTTATTTATTTATTTTTGAAATACCAAACAATTGTGCATATGCAATTTATACAGTGGCATACAAAAGTATTACATTAAAAGTAAACTTTAAAGTTTCCTCATTAAAACTAAAGCTACAAAAATAATTTGTCTTCTTCTCTAATTAAACACAAAATATTTTTTAAGATAACATCAATAAGATAAAATATATTGAACATTAAATGATATAAAGGTAGAACGGGAAAATGTTTTGTAATTTATGCTAACCGCTTGATTTTTCATTCTTCTTTTAAATCACGCTGTCCTTTTAAAGGAATTAAAACTGTCTGACTTTAATGCAAATTTATCTTTAAAGTTAAACATAATTCTTTTTACATGCCGATTCAAACCAATATCGAAAATATGATATTGCATTCAAAATACATGTTATAAAATTTTTAAATGCATATTACAAAGTTTTAACTTCGCTCTCAGACTCAACAAAATAATTCTTATATATATTTCCCTTATTTATCCCACTGCTTATACTTTATCTGTTTCAATATGTCAGAAAGGGCGAAAGTGAAATGGCTTCTTACACTATCTTTATTTTCTGTGTTATCCGTATATTAAGCCTATTTGTATAGCAAACCACTTGAGAGACAACTATACAACAGTTTTCGATACGCAGTATGTTGTATCGATATATCGATAATGGTCATGGGAATGGAAGAATTATCCTTCACAATACAGTAACTCTAATTCTATAAGAATTTTATTACGAGAACAAAGATTTCCGTATGAAAGAATTATATTAATTGTATATTATATATTATTACTTTTTTTCTATATTCAATAGAATAAAATATTGGTTTCGTAAAAACTTTTGACTTACGGTTTACGATGGATTTATCTGTTTTGAGAGGTTAAGAACACGATTTGACCATTTTTGGTTGTGTTGTTGTTTGGTTGTGGGGATTAAGGCCGATTGACTGCTCTGGAGTCGTAAGCCTGAGGGGTGCCCTCTCCGTGGGGTTCTTTCTAAGGGATCCTAGTCCATATTTACGGAAGTTTCGGAGGAAACCACGGAAAACTCTGAAAGGCTAGGCCGACTAGCGCAACCTGCGTTTGAACTTGGCACCTTACGTCTACTAGCTTTGAGTACAGTGCTAAGACCATTTTTAGGAAATGTCTGTCTGTGTATTCGTATGACAAAATTTTGTAAAAACTCTATCTTAGAACTCATGCACAGAATTTCATAAAATTGATATGTAGTAATACCTTAACGTAAATAAGTAACTATTAAATTTTGGTGAAAATCGTTACACACGCGGCGTTTCTGTTTCGTTTCAAGAAAATTTTAACATGGCGGTGTAGGATAAAATTTCGTATAAATATGAATATATATATATATATTTTAACGTATCAATATAATATTAAAAAGAATTATTTATGATTGTAATAGTCAACTAGGAAATTTTTTTTGTATATGTACAAGCATTGCTCTCCTCCTGAGGGGTGAAATTTTTAATATGGGTAACCTACAAAAGAACTCGTCAATACCCTTAAAATAAACGGTTTAATCATCAATCTGTGATAATTTAAAATAAAATTATAGATGTTTTCTATGTCATTTTGTAGAGCATATAACTGAATTTCTTCGTATATATTTAACGTTATATTTCTATGGGGGGAAAATCGTCTACATTCATCATGGAAGATAAATTTTAATAAATAATCATTTTACTAAATTATTTACTAAAGGAATTCGTATAGGAAAATACAGAAAAAGTTTTAGAATGGTCTCAACATATTACTAGTTTTCACTTACATTTTGGGAAAAATATTTTCAATTCTTTTTATTCAGACTGCTGTAATAAAAAGATGATTCCATTAAATTATTTTAAAATAATTTAAATAATTCTATGGTCCATTGTAGCATCAGTCACTGAAATGTATGAGATTCGCTCTTTATTTTATTTTATTTTATTTATTTTTTGCCACCACTATTACCATATAGAAATTTTTATCATATTTTTATTTCAGTTTTTGTGATTAAATAGGACAGCGATTACTGGAAGAAATTAGAGGGGGAAGCAGAAAAATCGATGTGTGACTAACAATACTATCCTTTTGTGCTGACTGCTGTAACTGATGTTGTGCTTTTTAATTATTTACTAGTTGTGTTTTTTAATTATTTTCAAAAGGAAACGTCCTATAGTAAACTTGAATCAGCTTCAAGGAATTCTATGAATATTTATGGAAGTCAGAACGCTGACAGACAGACAGTCTAAAGTCATAAACACTTTTCAACTTTGTACCTTTTTAATTTCCATTGTTGGGAATTATTCTGCTTTTCTAAATGCTACTGTTTTTAAAAGATTTGCTCTTATGGGAAAATTGATAGGTGTCTAATTTGTTAAATCACTTTCATTTCTTCTGACTACTTCTAAAGAGCATACATAATATGCAGTGGCGGACCTACAACTCTCTAGGACCGGGGTGAAAATCTCACTAGGGTCCCCCTTAACAGGAGTCCCTATTACATTAAGGGTCCCCCTTGAACTTCTTTACGAATTTATTACAATAAAAAAGCGATGAAATTAATTAGTTTTAAGATTTATACAGAAACCAAACCAATAAGAATGTCAGGGGCATTGATCAAGCTTGGCATAAATGAGTTCTGGAGTTATCACTTTATGGTCACATTTTGTATAAGGCTCGTTAGACAGGAACCTACGGTTTAAAGGGGAATTGCAGTGAATGTTTCAGATTAAAATAATGGCACGATAAATAATAACACAATCAGGTTAAAATAATGACGACCTCACCAGATAAATATACTGAAAGGTTAAGTACCTTCGGAGGCCCCCTCATGACCCCGGATCGCCCTCTCCGCCCCACCCTTGGTACGCCAGTGATAATATGTATAGTAGGGCATAATGGAAGTCTTACCTTAACAGCACATCTTCTCCAAGGGATATCCGTAGAATATCCCAAGGATAAAAATACATCCTACTAACATCCTCTGGGTGTACTAGGGATGAGTGTACTGTTAGGGTAATTTCTTTTACATACCAGAATTTCTTTTAATACAGAAACATAAAAAGTTCGACTGTTTCACCATTTGCAGTGATGTTATTAACTGTTAAGCTATATGTAATTAGGAATATCCTATGACATATCATCTGCTATATTTCAGCTATACTGTTCAGCTATGCTAAGTAAGATATGTTAATACTATCCCATAAATAATTATTCATATCTATTTAAATTGTAAATAAAAACATATTTAGCAATTACATTATGCATTTAATTCACAGATGTTTGTATAATTTTTAATTAATCCTGGTATATATTAAAATTTGAGCACCTATATTTAATTATTCGTACACT
This sequence comes from Salticus scenicus, assembly GCA_963930645.1. Classification (NCBI taxonomy): domain Eukaryota; kingdom Metazoa; phylum Arthropoda; class Arachnida; order Araneae; family Salticidae; genus Salticus; species Salticus scenicus. The sequence continues at coordinate 42,617,618 of OZ005662.1, forward strand.
TTCTTTATCACCAACCAAAAAACTCTCCATTAAATGGAGCAAACATCTTTATCCACTTAATTTTATGGGATGATTTATGTTTTACACATCAGTTAATTGAACGTATCTGGTGACTTCATTGTTCAATTGTTACGCTCGTTCAAAGAAAATAGACCACTCTGAGCCACAAAAGTCAGATTCATCATCGCATGTGACACTAGCCGTCTTGCAGCATTCAGGGATCCAATTTATGCAGAAGCTGGGGAGCAACAGTTGGTAATTAATGACAGGCGAGCAACAACACAAAACGTTGTGACATAGGCGGAATATTTCTTTTCCAGTCTTTGGAAATAATTGTTGCAGTGATTCGGATGAAATAATTTAATTTATGAACTAACGAATGCTCAGAGTTTATTTTTGTCATTTATTTATTTATTACTTTCTTCTATATGTATATATAGAGAAAGTATTGGATTCGTGAAAATTTTCCAACTCCAGTTTTCGATGGATTTACACGTTTTGGGATATCCTATATACGATTCGACTGTTTTTAGAAAATGTCTGTCAGTCTGTCCGTCAGTCTGTCTGTATGTGTGTCTAGGTGTGTGTATCACAAACTTTCTAGACGCTGTATCTCAGGAACCAATGAATGAAATTTAACCAAACTTGGTATTTAGTTCAACCCTGACATGAACTAGTACTGATTATAAAATGTGAAACAACTGCTCAACAGGTGGCGCTGTGATCGCATTTTTTCTAAATTTTTACCATGGCAGTATAGGACACAATTTTGTATAAATGTACATAATGAGAGTTTTTTTTAACATGTGAATGTAACACGAATTACTTTTTGTTGTATTAGTTAACTAGAAAAAAAAGTGTGTGCATGTAGGAGCTACCCCCCTCCCTTCTGGGGAGAAGTACACCCATCTCCCCCGGAATGCATAAAATTTTAGTATGAGTACCTTTCGAAAGATCTCGCCAATACCTTTAAAACGAATGGTTGGACTATATATCTGTGATAATTTAAAACAAAGTTATGGATTTTTTTTTTTTTTTAATCTTTTAACGAAAAAAAAAATAGTATTTCTTCTGATAATTGCAAAAAATTGACTTTCTTTTGCCATTTAGTGATATATATAATTCTGTCAGATAAAAATCGTCTGCATTTATGATAGAAGATAATTTAATAAATAATTTGTATTGAATGAATTTTGTGTAAAACTATATAGAAGAAAGTCATGTGGTGGCCACATCATACTAGTTTTGTTTTAGTTTTCAGGCTAAGTTTTTCACAAGACATCGTGGCAGTATTGTTTTTATTTATATTATATATTGGAAATATGTACTGACAAGATACAGTTAACAGCAAAATTATTGAAGCACACACACATATATATATATGATAAATCTTTAAAATTAGGTGAATTAATTAGGTGAAAGTTTGTAATTTAACGAATTGGTTCTCCTGTCTCAAACATAGAGTTTTAAAAAATATTATGTTTACCCAAATTAGCAGAATTAAAGTGATTTGTAATAACCATTTAGACCTGAATTTGGCTCTAGAAAATCTCAAAAGCATATTAACTGTCAACCGCTATCCTGTTTTCCTACTCAATAAACATTGCAGTCTTCTTGATAATCTAGCTTAAGTTTTTTGTTTTTTTTAAATCCATTTCGGGCGACATTTAAGAACTGGTAAGTGGTCCTACCAGCCGCAGAGGGCTCTATATTTTTTATGTTTTTATTTATTTATTTATTTTTTCAATCTACTAACTATTTAAATTTGTCCTTATATTTATTTATATTCTTGTATTTTTATACTAATGTATTTACTTTTGTACTTTTATTATGAATTTAATTGCTTTTTATTGCTTTGTATTAATTCAATTCGTTTGCTGTATGATCTTGCTTCCATCTGTGAGAAGTTGGGGGCTAGAAATGGGCTTTTTGGCTAAATAGTCAACGTTTTTCAGAAACTTCTCATATTTCATTCCCTACATGAAGGGGGGGGGGGGGGGGCTCCTCGGAAGAAGGCCCTCATGTGTTTCAGGATTAAATTTTTAAATTTCATTTATCCTCGATTAGTTTGCTTACACACACACACACACACACACACACATATATATATATATATATCAATTTGATCGCTATTTTTTATAATCAGCATAAAGAGTAAGATCATGACTCGACAAATATTTACTTAACAAAACAGTATTAGGTGCACATCTTTTAAATAGAAATTATTGCTAGCGCTTCAATAACTTTGCTGCCGACTGCAGGATATAGAAGTGTAGAATTACTTGGAGAGATAAATATGATGCAACAATACAGAAAATATTTTTAAGAAGCTAATTATTTTCACACAAAATCGAAACAGTATTGTTTTTTTTGTTTTTTTTTTTTTTTTTTCGTATTATATATTGGAAATGCTGACAATATAGAATGCAGAAGTGTAGTAGGGGAGAACGGGGCACAGTGGACCACCGCTATTTAAATCTATTAATATTCAACTCTTTTAGTTCATACGGATACTCATGTATGGCAACATGGTACTACTAGTTGTATGCAGCCAAAAAACCACATGGGAAATAGTAAAGTAACCATTTGGAGCTGCTCAAAGTAATCTTTTCACATTGAGATTTTTAAATTTTTATTTTTATAAAGATTGAACTAGTGGCTATAAATACGATATAGCTGTTAAAGGAAGGCAAGATATTGCTGTTTCTAATTTCCTAAAAATTATTAGCATATTTATAGTCTATATATTATTTTATTATTATTACCTATTTTACTCTGGCATGGAGCACAGTGGACCACCTTCCAATGTGCCTAAAAGTGTAAATTAGATTTAATACTTATATTTATTTTAGTTAAATTTATAGATACAAATATAATGTAAAGTATTAATATCTTAAAGTAATAAATATCTTAATGTTATAATAAAATAAATAAAAAGAATAAATTTCTGAAAAGAATAAATATTTGAATAATAACATAATCATTATTAATATCTAAATTTATTAACTATTCGAATTATATAGCATTAATGAAAGAAAAAATACCTAATCTAATAAATAGTAGGAATAATTTATTATTATTGTTGTTTTTAGAGATCACATGTGAAAAGCAAAAGTAGCTTAATATATTTTAGTTAAATTTATCTAACAAGTAAAATCTAAATTAATTATATCTCAAAATAATTTAAAAATATAAAATATTTGAATAGTAGTATAATATTTATTAATACTTGGATAAAAAAATTGATTTATATAATATTAATAAAAGAGTAAAAAATAATTATCTATTTTAACTTAATAAATTTTCTAACTGAGATTTGATTTCTTATTTGTTTATTTTAGTTTAATTTTGGTTATTTTATTTCATGAAAATGCTTGAATTATGTTCTTTAGACTAGAATAGTACAATAAGCTAATTTTAGAGAGAGAAAAACGTAATTTATATTAATTTAATATAAACAAATTAGGCTGGTCCACTGTGCCCCGGTGATGGGGCACAGTGGTCCACTTTGTGAGTGCTCCCAATTTATTTATTTTTTATTCATAATGTATTGGAAATATTGTTATAAAAAACTTAAGACATGTCAAGAAGGGCTTAGAGATTGTTTGCTATTTTTTTCAAGTGCATTGCTTTTCTGTTTTTTGTGAAAAAAAAAAAAAAAAAAAAAAATTAAGAGTGTAAAAGTGGTCTACTGTGTCCCGGTCTCCCCTATTACTTGAAAATATGGATAAGATAATCCGGCATTGAAAATGCCTTAAAATTTTATTGAAATAAAATTGTTATAATCATAAACATATTGGTGTTCAGTCGTAGCACTAATTCATACAAAACTGGCCATTTGAACTAAATTTATCAACATGTCTAAACATCTAAATTTATAAATAACTAAATTTATCAACATGTACAACATCGAACGCTTTACAGCATTTAGAAATACCCAATTTAAGCAGAAGCTGAGAAGAAAAGATAGTAACAGATGAGAAAAAATAGTAGCAATACGAAATGATCTGACACAGTCGCAATATTTTTATTTCAATCTTTTTAAATAGTCTTTACAGTGTTTCGGATGAAATGACATAATTTATGCATTAGGCGATGTTTAGTTTTCTTTTTCTTTTCTTCTTCTTCTTCTTTTTTTTTTAAATAGTTATATAATTTACACAATTTGTAGTAAAAATTATATTTATCAATGATATATTGGAAATATTTAAAATAAATTTAAAATTGATAACTCGTGCGTATAGTACTACGTGCAAATGTGAGTAGGACTTAAAACTTTGGTTGTAATTGAGCGATTATAACACATCGTGTTTATGAATATATTAGAGATTGTACTATTTAGCGTTTTAATAATAGAAATTTAACTGTTTAAAATCACAATATTCTGCTTTATCATATAATGTGACAGTTCGAGAATCCAATTTATCATAATCTAGAGAGGAACAGTTGGTAATTAAGAACAGAAAAAAAACTAGTATTGTGGCCACCACATGACTTTCCTTTATATTTTCCTATACAAATTCACTCAGCAAAAATAATTTATTAAAATTATTATTTAAATATATATATATATATTCCATGATAATGCAGACGATTTCCATATCAGAGAAGTAGTATAACGCTAAAAATAAATAAATAAATAAATAAATTTTGATGTCAATATTACATTAAAAAAAAAAAAAATTTTTTTTTTTTTTTTTTTTTGGTTAAAAATTAAAAAAATCGATAACTTTATTTTAAAATATCGCAGATGGATGGTTCAACCATTCGTTTTAAAGGTATTAGCGAGCTGTTTTGAAAGATACCCATCATAAAAATTTATTCCCCTCGAGGGGGAACTCCCCCCCCCCAGGGGGAGTGGCGAGGCTCCTACACATACAAAAAAATTTTCCCAGTTGACTATCTCTATTATAAATAATTCTTGTAAATTTCATAATGATTACTAAAAAATAATTCTCTTTATGCACATTTATACAAAATTTTTGTCCTATATCACCATGTTAAATATTTTGGAAAAGCGGATTGGCAACGCAAGCTGTAAAACAATTTTTACCAAAAGTTGGTAGGCACTAATGTATGTCAAGGTGCAACTGCGTACCAATTTTTATGAAATTCTGTGCAGTAGTTCCTGAGATACAGTTGCCACATAATTTTGTCACACACACACACACAGACAGACGGACAGACAGACATTTTCTAAAAATGGTCAAATCGTGTTCAAATCGTTACAATCGTGTCAAATCGTTACAGCTCTCAAAGCGTGTAAATCCATCAAAAACCCGAGGTCGAAAATTTTTACGAATCCAATACTTTCTTCTATTGAATATAGAAGAAAGTGAAAAATTAGTTTCACTATTTACACAATTACTATTTAGTACGTGTGGTTCTACTTAAATAATTGAACAAGACTCACTAGTATTGAGAATTCATAGAAATTTTATTTTAAGACCAAGATTATTATCTACACATTATGTTACAGAATATATTGGCATATTCACTCCTCATTCGCATTCCTTTATAGACGTTTCATGTTCAGGAAATCTCAAAACGTGTAATTCCAAAACGAAAACCAGCGGTAGAAATTTTCACAAATCCAATGTGTTCCTCTAATGTACATAGAAGAAAATAAAAATTAACTAACCACATTTAAACAAAAATTTACAAAGTTATAATTGTAAGAGACATAAGACCTCTTTAAAAATTTTAAAAATATAATTTATACACTGAGAAAAAAATTCTATAAGTGACATCTAGATTCAAGACTGATTGTGGTTCAAGCAGAAATAGTTACATGTCATCCTTATAAATTCTAGTCCCCTTTGAAAGAGAGTTCTAGAAACCCCTATTAGAATTCAAGAGCGTTTGTCTATATTATAGAGGTCAAACCTAGTTAAAAGTCTCAGCAAATAAATGTGGAATTCAAGAAGCATGTTTTAGCAACTATAATCTTGATTTATGATCCAGTTCGAAAAAATCAAGCGAGAATTTCTCGCAATACAAAGGATTGGAAATATTCAGAATATTGTTTCACCATCTAGAAATGTATTGACTAGAAATTCTCGATCATTTCGTCTATTCAGCTTATTCGTGTGCCTTATTCGCATAGCTCGTTAATCTATATTTCTAGTTTATGGATTTAGAAAATGACCACTTATTCGTTCTGGATGAAGGCAGTATATTTTTTTTCTCAGTGTAAAGGCGATGTAAAATAAAAGATGACAAAAGTTATAACAAAATAATAAATAAATAAATAATAAAAATAAAATATATTAAAAGAGAGAGTGATAAAAGATAAATACTAATTTTGTGCTGCAATACCCCTTATCCTGCCATGCTCTAGAATGCAATTTTATAAACATATTTCAAGAATACCAGGATTGTACTATCATAATGTTAAAGCAATATTTTGTGAAATCAAACCGACACTACACAGATATGGATCAATTACAATATGTTGTAATTATATATAGTGTTATTTACAGTCTTTTAGTTTTAAGGAAAGATTGATGGTCCATATGCATCACACAATGGACAAATTTTGTGATACTATCATTGCGTTGTTGGGATCATTCAAAAGAAAGAGAACACAACAGCTAGATTTATCATCTGTTGTGACATCAGCCGTCTTGCCTCGTTCGGGGATGCGATTTATGCAGAGGATGGGGAGCAACAGTTGGCAGTTAATGGATGAGAGAAAGAAAGTAGGGGGAAATATTTTGACGTTGGGAATGTTTCTTTGGATGATACTTCTTTCTAACAGAACAGTTTAACAGAAAATATTAAGACTTTAAGCTTTATTATATATTGAAAATATATTTGTCGTGAACAAATTATTTATTTATTAAATTAGCAAAAAGAGTTATTATTATTATTATTTAACTAGCAAACCCGCGCGAAATTTTCGAAATTTATTTTTTTTTTTTTTCTTATTTACATTTAAAACTTAAAGCTCATAAATCTTATACCAATTTCCCCACCCAATTTGAATTGCAATTCACCAGAAGTCAAAATATTATTAGAACTAAATTAATATTCTGCGATAATGAAAACAAAACCATTCAAAAAGAAGGTCTCAAAATAAAATTCATGTTTTGCGACCCAGTTTTCATACTTGCTCAGGCAGTACGGTTTTAGTATATGGCCGCCATGGCGACTTTTTTTTTTTTTTTTTAGTATAGGGGCCCCATGGCGATTTTTGTTGCCATATTGGCTATGCTTTTTTACTTACTTATTTATTTTGACAGTTTTTTGTTAAAAAAGAAACTGGTACCTATTTTGATTATACTTTATTACTTCATTTTTTTAGTCATCTTTGAAAATAATCCGTATTCTGTTTATATAATTAAATATTGCTAGTTTGAAAATGACGCATGCAAAGATTGTAAAGATGCAACTTTTAAAATACATTTTCCTATAAAAAGATCTCATCAGACAAATGTCGTAATTTTTCTATTTAAAACATAGAACTAAGTCAGCGTGCTTAAACATTGCCGATAAATATTACTTTTTATCCTCCTGTATTTTATTAAATATATTACTATCGAATCGCTTCCCGAAAATTTAATCGTAACTGGTCCACGTTGGAGAAATATTATATAGATTATTAAAAATTGTATTGCTATGTTAAAATTTTTATCTAATAGGGAAAAAAGTAATGATAATATTTTTATATATTTGATATAAAATTAAATATGTGATTTAATATATATATATATATATATATATTTCTTTTAGCGGAACTCTTTGGTGATTTTATCCTTTTTCTTTTTTCTCTCAAATGTTGACTGTTACTAATAATTCAATGTATTTACAAATTCTCTCATCTTTAGGCTTATGTGTTATGTTAGTGTCATTTCTCTTCTGCTTAAGTACTTTAACTTGTTTTACTAATCATTGGTACTCAAATTAATTTAATACTGTGAATAATTTTAATCGACATAAATCTCAATTAAAATTTATTTTATGTTGGTATTTTCATCTATCTTTTGTCTGCTGAGTGTTACAATGGTACTAAAAAATTTCAAATTATATATATATATATATATATAGTTTAAAATCCTTAATTTCTATTTTTAGAAGACTAAGAAATCTCTTTTACTCTTAGTCATATATAGTTTCGTGGGAATTTTTTAGCTTTTTACGCTTTTTATGAACAGTGGCACCAACTTTTGAAAAAGATTCGGTGGGCTGAAATATTTTTTGGTAAAAGGAACAATGCTATAAAGATTTTTACTATCCGAACATGCTATGCAAGGAAAGTATTGTAATTATGACAAAAATTTGAATTTGAAATTTTGGTGCAGCAAAATGTTTTGAGGTCGCCTGAGTTCACTTTTGCTATTTTTACGTTGATGTATATAAATTTGTGTATATATGCATGTGTATCTGTGTGAGTGAACACGATAGCGTCAAAACGTTTTGTTCCAATGAGCTGGAAGTTGGTATATATGTTGTAGGTTTGTAGGTCACTGCCGCATGATCCCTATTAATTTTGGTGAATCTAGCCCTTATAGAATTTTTACAGGAACACAACAAAAAATTCTTTATAATTATAGTCTATGGGCTCAAATTATTTAAAGTGCAATAATGCCTAAACACCTTATTCAAATAAACTAAAAAATTATAGAAATGTTATAGGTCACTTTCACATGAACTGAATATAGATTTTGGTGAATCTAGCACTTATAGATTTTTTTAGGCACACAGCAAAAAATTCTTTATCATTATGGTTAAAACATTGCGCACCCTGTTAGCCATCGGTGGCTGACAGTGTCAAATATGATATAAAGCCGCGTTAACCATCGGTGGCGGATATAAAACTAAAAATATTACATTTAATGATCGGAAATTTATTAAAAATTTGCTTAATTTTTATTTATTACAGGAGGAATCATTATGGAATTTTAATGGATTTTAAGAATTTGCGTGGCGTTCAACGTGTTAAGAATTTTTTAATGGGCTTATATTTTTTCTAAGTGCGACAGCATCTTACACGATAGTGTTTTGTCCAATTCAGCTGAAAGTTTATATGCATGTTACAGGTCACTGACATATGAAATGTATAAATTTCATTGAATATAGGATTTATAGATTTTTTACAGGGACAGACCGAAGTATTCTTTACCATTATAATCTATGGGCTCATTTTTTTTTTAAAGTACAACAGCGTTAAAATAAACAATATGCTATATAAAGAAAAATACCGAAACACACTATTATAATCTTCTCTTTTGTTTATTTAACGACTCCACTTACTTTACTTTATCTACACAACCGTTAATTATGCTCAGAAAGTCGAGTAAAGTCATTCCAGATTTATTTTCCATTGGAGAGAGACGAAGGTGGATAAGGATACATTAATTCAATAATATTTAAAGTTATGATGGAATTAAAAATGGACCTCTGTCTGGTTAAGTTTCACTGCAGGGTAAAGGAGGGTGGGCAGTATATCTTTAGGGAAACGTCTGGTCTCTGTTGCTATCACCAAAAATTTCTTCTTTCAAAACCTAATACGTATTATAAGAATTTACACTGATCAGAATTCGTTTGTAAAATATGAAGTTTTAATTTGATATATATTTAACTGAATCTGCCTGGGGCTTGTATTCCTAACTTTTTTCAAAGAAAATGCTTTTTTTTTTAAGTTTCAAAATATAAATAAATAATAAATCAGAATAATGAAAATTAGGTGGGCTGCGAGAGCAAATTATTGGGTGGGCTCGTGCCCCACGGGCCCATATAAGTTGGCGCCACTGTTTATGAATAATTTTTTTTATATCAATTAAACCTATGACTGTTGGAATAATTTTAAAAAATACTTTCCTGATTTAGCAGTTACAGTTATCTGCAATTATGAGATAGAATAATAATAATAATAATAATAATGCACAGAAATGTATTCAGTATGCTTTTCTATTGTAAAACCAATATTAAAAATTTATATAGTAAATTAAAATTAATTATTATTAACAAACACAACTTTGTATTATCCGAAAAGAATTATAAAAAATGAAGTGGTTTTAATGTTATCCAAATATCCCTATGCAAATATAAAGAATAATAATTAGATAAATTTTTGTATCGTGAAATTTTTACATATGAAAATTATGAAATCGTATATGGAAGTGTATATCTAAAGGTACATTTTTTTTCTAAAGTTTCTCTTAATTGCTTTGTTAATTAATGGATGAAATTCTGTCTATGACAGAATTTAATTTAGTACGACAGGACTACTTATATTAGTTTTTTAACACCCTTTCAAAAAATTAAATAAAAAATAAAAAATAAAAAATAAAATAGAGAGCGCTCAGTAAAATTCTTAAACACCTATTCAAATAACGTATTGATTTTTAATTCCCAAAAAATTAATAAAATTTGATTGCATTCATTGTATAGTATCTTCCCTTAATTGCTTAATACTCTCTTACTAAATATTTTAATTAGCAAAATAACCTTAATGGCAATTTCGTATTTATTATTAAAAATTAAGAGAGTTTCAATTTCTACAGAACAAAGCATAATATTAAAATATATATATATATATATATATATAAACCAATTATTCGATATTTAAATCATACTCAAAATCCATCACAGATTAATTAATATTAATCCATTAATTTCTCAAAAACATAATTAATATCAATATACTCCTCTTATAAATCGGAAAATAATACACATTTTAAATAAATTTCACAGTTTTAGTCTAAAAATATCTGAAAACACTAGAAAAGAAAAGAAAAGAAGCATTCTATTAAAGAATCCTCAGATTTTGTTTTAGTTTAAAAAATCATGACTTTCTTGTTTAAAAAAAATATTTTCCTATTATTATTTTATTTATCTATTTATTTATTTTTAAAATTAAAGCTTAGTTTGATTAGATTATTCACCGTAAAGCTTTATTTATTAGATCAATGACGAATAAGGATAATTTTCAATTAGTGAATGACGATATTGCAATATATCATCTTTATTTTTTTACTATAGATGTAAAAAAAAAAAAAAAAAAAAAAAAAAAAAAAGTTTTTATTATTTTTTTTTTAATTAAAATTACAGTAGCATAAATTCATTTGCTTAACCAAGTTGCATTTGTCTCTTAAATATGATGTAATAACAATAAAATCTATTAAGTTAATAAAGATATATCTCGTTAAATTAGGCTATCGACGCTTAAAAAGTACATTTTATTAATTTACACTAACATAAATACATTTCTCTTTTAAACACAATACAAAGGGCATTCCATAAAAGCTGAGAGTAAAATCATAAAAAATCAAGAAATATATTTACAGCAAAAAATACATCATTTTTTTTTTTTTTTTCAAAATACAGAGCTGCCAACCAAATCCGGCAAATTGTTAGAACCGACAAATTGTGTTGCCTTTTCCTACACCACTTAATTTTTAGAGTAATTCTCTTCAAATATATTTACGATGAATGAAGAAAACAAATACTCTAAAAATTAAGGGGTGTAGAAAAAGGGGCGGTACTAACAATTTGCCGGATTAGGTTGGCAGCTCTGAAAATACCTTCCGTCAGATGATATGCAACGGTCCCATCGTTCAATCCACTTTTCAAAACAAGTAGAGAAGCCCTTTTCTGGAAGCTGCTTCAAAGAACCCTCCACTGCTGAAATACCTTCCGAATCTGTGTTAAATTTTCTGCCACGGAGCTTCTCCTTCAACGTCGAAAACAGCCAGAAATCGCATGGTGCGAGATCTGGACTGTAAGGAGGATAAGGCATGATTTTAATATTGCATTTACTAAGATATTGCTGAACAGAAGCAGCGACATGCGGGCGAGCATTATCGTGATGTAATGTCCAATTCCCTACCAGTTCATGACGCTTTCTCGATATGTGTTGTCACAAAATTTTCGAAACTGAAAAATAATATTCACCATTCACAGTAGTTTTTGGAGGCACAGCATGCTGATAGATTACACCTTTATGATCAAAGAAAATAATCATCATGACCTTTTCAGCACACTTGTTGCGGACTTGGTAAGGGGATCATAATGATGCACCCAAGTTTCATCGCCTGTTATTACAGTTTTTAGGAGATTTGGATCAGTTTGAAGGATCTGTTTCCATTCACAACATTGGTGAATTCTTGTTTTCATTTGTTCTTTAGTAAGGTGATGAGGGAACCATCTGGAACAAACATAGCGAAGCTGTAAATTGTTGCGTAGAATGCGAAATATCGACGTTTTCGAAATGTTTGTTGATGCCGCTATCTCCTCACATGCCATTCGCCGATTTTCTTGAAGAATTACCCACACAGTGTTAACATTTCGATCATTCGCAACACTTTTTGGACGCCCAGGCCTAGGAGCCAGTTCTGCAGACAAACGGTCTTTCTTGAAATCCCCATGCCATCTAAAAATCGTAGACTCACCAAAACATTTGTCTTTGTAAGCTTCTTTCATTAACTTAACTGTTTCTGGAGCTGTTTTGCCCAAACGGTAGCATATGGCACAACGCATTTCGTTTTTTAACTCTGAATCACTCATCTCCATTTCTGTAGGGCAAATGAAACAGTTCTTTAAACAAGCACGGAAATAGGAAAATAAAATCGTCTGCTTCGTTTAGAATTTTGTATAAACGTACAGTTACCAGTTTGAAAAAATCGCCTGCACTTCTATTTTTCAGTTTCGCGGTGTTGCCACCACGTAAAAAGATAACTCTCAGTTTTTATGGAATGTCCTTTGTATAATGAACATCTAAAATAAATTCTAACAAATGATCAATGGTATTGGAATTTATCACTTTGAATTAAATTTTTGTTAAATGTCGTTACATAAAAAATACTACTTTATATAAAAATAAATAAATAAATAACTTTAAATTTTATACAGCTGAAACAATTTTCATACCCAAATCTATACTTGAACTCGATTCGTTAAAGTTTTTTAACATTTACAAAAATCTTAAAAACATTGTTAATTGTGATTTCGTTGTACCCCTTTTGTCTAACTGTTAGAAATTTTACTTTCAATCAGTACATTCTTGAACATTTTGCACAACTACCATTTCTCAATTTCTTATTGACTGATCCACCCACATTCCGCTTATTCTATTGGTTGATTAAACAGTCGTAAAATCCGGTTCTTTTCATGTATGTAGGAACACTTTGGTTTCGTTTCCTTTATGCACTGATGACGATACGCTAAATGCCACCGAAACCGCTGTCTGATAGTTATTAATTTTCTTTGCCCTTTTGGATGTTGTTAATTATTCCTATGTTTATATAGCACCAAATCTTCTGCTAATATTTCTCTTTATTCCTTCAATGGCATTAATACACTGCTTTGTCTTTATTCTATTTGTCTAATGAATACGAATAACGATTTCAGTATCTATATACATATTTCTCTGACGTGGACCAATTACGATTAAATTTTGTCGAAACGATACGATAGTAAAATAAGTAATAAGTTGAATACGTGAGGATAAAAAATAATATTTTATTTGAACGAAGATTTAGTTCATTCGTCATTTGATCATTTTATAGATTTTTTTTTTTTTTTTTTTTTTTTTTTTTTTTTAAGTTGTATCTTTGCAATTTTTCCAAGCACCATTTTAAACATAGATGCAAATATTTTAATTTATTCTGGAAGTATTTTTAGCCCCACCTTTGTTTCACACCACTTTATTTATTAAAAAAAAAAAAAATCTCCAATATAGAACTTCGATAAAATAAGAAAAATTTATCCTTAAAAAATAAGTGGTATGAAAAAAAGTTGGGGCTAAAAATACTTCAGAATAAATTAAAATGTTGGCATCTATGTTTTAAACCTAGCAATGCTTTAGAAACATAAACGGAATATTGTCATAAATTAACTAAAAAATGCAATGATAAAATGCATATTCAAAATAGGTACCAAGAGTTTTTAACAAAAACTTTATGCCAAAATAAATAAATTAAGTAATAAAAATGCATTGCCAACACAGCGACAAATATTTTAAAGTCGCCCTTGGGGGAGGGGGGTCCTATAAATTGTACTGTCTGGCATCGTATGAAGACTAGGTTGTCAAAGGTGAATTTTATTTAAAACTTTTCTTTAAATGATTTTGATTTAGACTAATTAGATTTTAAGCGCTAGCTATGATTAACGTTTCATCCCACAATACCAATTTGGTTCTATTAAAGATTTGGGGTCTGATAATTTAAAACTAAAGTTGGGTGGGAAAATTGGTTTAAGATTTATGAAATACAATATATTAAAATCACACAATCAACTGATTGGGAAGAAAATCATATTTTTATTGAAATTTTATTTTTCCGATTGAGTGAAAATAATGCCTGGACCGGGAGTCGAACCCCAGATCTTTAACTTACAAGGTCAAGGCTCTACCAGTTGAGCTATCCAGGCCGACAACCAGTGGACATTACTCACTCAGACAACCTTTAGGCAGAAACATCTGGTCTATCATGTAGATAGCTCAACAGAAATAAGCCGGAGAAAGAAATTGAAATTTTATTTTTCCGACTGAGTAAAAATAATGCCTGGACCGGGAGTCGAACCCCAGATCTTTGACTTACAAGGTCAAGGCTCTACCAATTGAGCTATCCAGGCCGACAACCGGTGAACATTATTCCGGTTTCTTTCTCCCATTGTTTAATGGTGTTTTCCTTTACCTACGGCTTATTTCTGTTGAGCTATCTACATGATAGACCAGATGTTTCTGCCTAAAGGTTGTCTGAGTGAGTAATGTCCACCGGTTGTCGGCCTGGATAGCTCAACTGGTAGAGCCTTGACCTTGTAAGTCAAAGATCTGGGGTTCGACTCCCGGTCCAGGCATTATTTTCACTCAGTCGGAAAAATAAAATTTCAATTAAGATTTATGATTTTGAAATTTTAAGGGTAATTAATGATATAAATAAAAGTGGGAAATTTCGCATGGATTTGCTAGTATATGATATTTAATTATTTTTTTGTGGACTGTCGTTATCCTAATGAGAAGTATTTTCACAGAGGATTTGGAACTATGTGTTTATCATGCGTAGTTCTTTGAACTGACGTAAATTAAGGCCTCTCTTTTTGTAAGGCTTCGTGCGTTATTATTATTATTTTTTTTTTCTCTCCCTCTCTCCATCGTTTCGTGGTGAAATATTTTTCTCATCGTGACATTCATCTCTCAAAACTTTCACGCTATTCTCTCAAATATTCAGTCAGTAGCGAGATCTTTTATGGCTTGATGATTGTTTGAAAAGAGTTGTTGTTGATATTTATGTCACTGGGTCAGTTCATTCCGAGTCATCTTTGCGCATAAAATCGAGTCATTAGTGCCATAATTAAATTTTGATTTTAACTTTTTATTTATTTATTTATTATTTTCCTAGGGAAATATTGATTTCTCACAAACTGTTTTGTTTGAACATCTGAAAAATGTTTTTCTTTGATGCCTATATTAATTTTACACCAATACGTGTGATTTATTTTGGATAATTTTTTTGTAAACTTTGACCATATGTATTATATATAGTTTTAAGTGAAGATTAGAAATAGGGAAATCAGCCATGGCTTGGTCATTTTTTACTATGTCCTCGAGTCAGTTTATTTCAAGTCATCTTCCCCATCAAGTATTGTCATTATTAATGGTCATAATTATATATTGTTTTTTTTTTTTTTGTTTTTTTTTTTTTTGTTTTTTTAGATTATTTAAAAAATTGAATCTTTTTTATTTTATTAATATTTTTATTAATCTTTAGCATCGTTTTAAATTTTATATCAACATAACAGATTTTGTTATGATTTTTCTTTTTTATCATATGTGTTACGCACATTTTTCACGAAAGAGTTCACTTTATTTAAACATGAGCGATCCTGGCTTTGTAACTTTTTGCTAAGGTCACTGCATAAGTTCCTTTCGCGCCATCTTGTTCGTAAAATTGAGTCATTAATGTCAGTTCATTGAGTCATTAATCAGTTAGAAATTTCTATCGACTTAATTAACGAAGTTATTAATTAAAAACATCGGGTTAATAAAGATACTGTATTTGCCATCTTGCAAAAAAATTCTTCAGATCATTGTTCTTTCAGTCTTATGATGTCATTTTCTACAGGAAAATTAAAATGTGATCAATGGTGTAAAAATAAATAAATAAATAATTAAATGGCAATAGTGCTACTGGTAACAAAGAAATTTGTCGTTTACAAATAAATAATAAAAAGCATTATCTTATATATTTTCAATGAAAAAATGAATTTTTGATTGTAATTTGTTGTCTGCAGATATATCTTTTATTTATTTATTTTTTCCTTACATGCAATCTGTTATGCTGTTTATAAATTTTTTATACGTTCTTTTTTGGGGAATTATGAAATAATGTCGTGTCTGTATAATTGACTGCATTTTTGTTAAAGCTGTAACGTAAAATGGTCTAGACATTACGAATTTCATTCTATTCTGAAATATATTCTACATTCTATACTGATTTTCAGCATAATATTTCATTTTAAAAAATGGGATTACATATTATGTATTTCAATTTGACATTGAACATGAGGATTTCTATAACATTTTTCTGCTTTTGTCTTGTGATATGCACTATTAATGTTAGTATTCTGTGAAAGGCAAAGCAGCTAATTTGCGGCAGAACGGCGCAAAGGTTAATAAGTGAAGCGAGTTGGGGGTTGGTGAGCAGAGCGAGTAGGTCAGAGAGCTCCCTAGTTATAGAAAAAAAAATTTCATTATGAAAGGGAAAAAATAATAATAATTCACACATATTAGTGACACTCAGAGAATGCCATATTGTATGAAAAAGTTGAGTTGTGTTAACAGGGTTGCTACAGCACCTGGAAAACAGGGAAAACCTGGAAAACCCAGGGAATTCGAAAATCTATTAAAAGACAGTGAAAACTCAGGGAATTTTCAAAATTTATTGCAAAAACAGGGAAAATTCAGGGAATTTTGAAATTTTTTGGAAAAATGTTTCATTATTAAATATTTTTTAAATTTTTAGTGTGCTTTATAATGAATCAATTGTGTTCCCCCCCCCCCAACTATAGTAAGTTAATAAAATTAATATACCCTAAATATGTTCAATTGACTTGTAAGCATGTTGGATTTTAATGCTGCATGATTGCGTACCATCTATTTTACTTCTAAAAAGGACAGGGAAAACTCAAGGAATTTTTTTTCCAGATTTGTGTAGCAACCCTGGTTAAAACTGTTAGACAAGATATTTATCGTCTTGGTGAGTCACCTTTATTGTTTCTTATTTGCAAAATATCTGGTACATCAGGCGATTTTTTACCCTTTCATATGCTGATGTTTCAAAAATTTGTTCCAAAAATAAATTCTCTGCACGAAATTATAAATAAATTTAAAAAGAAATCAGTAGTTTATTACAAAATATTTCTACTATCTTGCGCATTCTGCAATTTCAATTCAAATAAATTTCTGGAAATTTCAGTCAACGGTGTGTCTTATATTTCCCTAGTTTTCTCCAACACTTCCGGTAGTGCCCATTCTTAAAATTTTGATTTACATCTTCCCATTTGCAAGGCAGGAAATGTTCACAGCAACAGTTGGTTATTAATGAGTATAAGGCCAAAAGATGAAAGAACATAACGCCTGAGGCTTTTCACAAAATAACAATTGTAAGGCGCCTTTCCATGAAGTTAGTCTCTCTTCGGACAGTGGGTACCGCTTTCTCGACCATTGTCTAAGGCATACATTCCTCGAGTAATTAAGACAATATAAAGGGAGTTTATGAGAGAAGTTGTGAAATGTTGATATAATGGGATGAATTAAGCCTACAAATTTAGAGAAAATGTTTAAGTTATTATCATGATGTAATAGAGTGAAAAATAAGAATGTTTAAACACGAATGTTCTGCAGTAAATATCTATATATATATATGTGTGTGTGAAAAAGATATAAAACAAATAATTTTTATTTAAAGAAAATCCAATTAAAAATTATAGATAAAAAAATAATCCTTATTTCCCCTATCATTTCACTTTTAACACTTTCACAGAAATTTCGTTCATTTAAAATAAATTCCCGCCAGAATTTACTGACAAATTTGACGCAAAAGAAATAGACTTTTCTTCCCCCTCCATTTTACTGAAATAAAACTTTGCAAAAAAAAAAAAAAAAAAAAAAAAAAATCTAGGATGCGTTTTTGCAGATGGGAATTAAATAATTAAATTTACATATAGTACATCACACCCAATATCTATAAAACATAATAATCTATATAATATAACATCTACATAATATAATAATACCTATATCATGATTATTCATTCTTTCACCTTCTTTAAATTAATTTGTGTAAATTTTCCAATATACAATCTTTAGTTTGTATGATTCTATTTTAAATTCTTAATAATAATTATCACGATCTGATTCCTGTTTCTTCGGACTGTCGTGATGAAATAGGATATATATATATATATATTTCTTTATATGTATATAGTTTCGAAGCAAAATAATATTATGATTAAAAATATCAAAAGAAAAGAAAATTTTATGTACACACACACTAACATTCTTCTATTAAAATAAAGAGCAATTTTTAAACAAAAAACATAAAAAAGAACCTTTCATTAAAATATTATAACATATGTAAACGTTATTTTTGAACTATAAATTTTTATTTTCTTTCTAGTCTTATTATGTACAATCAGCTACTGATTTAAAAACAAACACTGTGTATCTTCTAACTTTTAAACTAGATTAAAAAGTTAGGGGAATCCAAATAGAAGTCCAAACTTAACTTTTGTTAGCATATTGCCGAAGCGGACCAGGAAGGATAACACTGTGTTATTACTAATACGTACTAAAATGAAACTATATAAATATTTAAATAAATCTGTATCGATTTTTTTTTTTTTTTTTTTTTTTATTGTGCGTGTGTTTGGAGGTGGGTGGTAATCATACTTGCCAACATCCTAATTAATATCCGTAGTATTGTTAGACACGCGCTTTTTTCACAGCAGTAAATTTTTAGAGTAATATTCTCCAAATGCAATTATGATTAAATAAGAAGAAAAATACTCTTAAAAGATATTGGTGTGGAAAAGAAAGCAGGGTCAACAATACTACGGAATATTGATTAGTATGTTGTCAGGTATGGTGGTAATTATTGTTCCAAAATTCGAAAGGGGAGATGCAGCGGTTGCACTCATACCTATTACTTTTAGGTTGTAGAAACAACACGCTTAATGAATTATACATGTCTTCTAGATAAATTCCAAAAACAATTGATTTGCATAAAAATAATTAAGCACGATATTTCGTCGCATAAAACATCACAGAACTTTTGCTTATATTTGAAATGTATGGTATTTTATAACAAAGATTCTACCCTACAACATTTTTCATTAATTTTAGGGGACGGAGAATGTTAACATAAAAGTTGCCAACTGATTTTACTATAATATCACTTTCGCTGTTTTCTCAGACCGTGCCCTACTAATCTTTAAAACAGTAAGAAAAACAGGCCATACTCTTTGAATAAAGGAACTCTAGAACGTTCATGGAAATACTTAGAACGCAGGCTCATAGATCTTAACCCTTTAACGTTCATGTGTTTCGCAGCGAAACCAAACATTTGACATCATTTAACAATTTTTATGCAGCATTTTTTTTTTTTTTTTTTTTTTTTTTTTTTACATTTCTCCCTTCTTTTAATCAGGTTTTAAACTTTTGTTCACTTTCTGTTCGGTAGATAGCAGCACTATTCCAAAATTTAACAAATAATGCTTCAAAGAAAGCTAAATGCATGTCACTTGAAGTTTCTTAGTGTGCGCGAGTGCGAATTGCTGGTGTGATGATGCACTCATGTCTACTTTTTTTACATTTAATGAAGAGCTGGACAATTATTTTCACCTGAAACAACTTTTACGAGTTTTTGTAGTCGACTTTTTGTAGTGTTACTTACAAAGTGTTTTATTTTTTAAATTTAATATTACTTGAATTTAATAAGGTTAACTTATAGATGTTTCAAACCAATAATTTCTCGAATAGGAACAATGCTAATTTTTTAATTTAAATATTGTTGATCAGCTATGAGTCTAAAAGCCATTTTTAAAATCAGTTTAGTATTTTTTAAAATAAATTAAGTAGTGAACGTAAAAGGGTTAATGGATTAATTTTCGAAATTTATATGGAATTCGAATTCATGTGGTATTCACTTACAAAGTTTCTACCTTTAAACATTTTGTCATTAATTTTATAGAAAAAAAAAATGTTGACACAAAAGTTGTCAACAGATTTTACCATCACTTTTGACGTTGACTCTAACCATGCCCTGCAATTGTCTAGAACAATATAGGAGGAAAAAAAACAACCTTTTAGAATAAATGAACTCTGGAACATTCACGGAACTACTTAAAAGGCAGTTTCATAAGTCTTAATGGATTAATTTGAGAAATTTAAATGGAATTTATGTGGAATTCAAATTTATAATATTTGCTTGCAGAATTTCTATCATTCACTATTTTGTCATTAATTTTATGCAAGAAAAAAAATTGTTGACACGAGAGTTGTCAACAGATTTTACCTTCACTTTTGCCGTTGACTCTAACCGTGCCCTGCTATTGTTCAGAACAATATAGGAGAAAAAAAAAACATTTTTGAATAAATGAACTCTGGAACATTCACGGAACTACTTAAAAGGCAGTTTCATAAGTCTTAATGGATTAATTTGAGAAATTTAAATGTAATTTATGTGGAATTCGAATTTATAGTATTTGTTTGCAGAATTTCTATCTTTCACCATTTTATCATTAATTTTATGCAAGGGGAAAAAAAAATGTTGACACAAAGAGTTGCCAACAGAATTTACAATCACTTTTTCCATTGACTCTAACCGTGCCCTGCTATTGTTCGGAACAATATAGGAGAAAAAAAAACCAACCTTTTTAAATAAATGAAGTCTGGAGCATTCACGGAACTACTTAAAAGGCAGTTTCATAAATCTTAATGGATTAATTTGAGAAATTTAAACGTAATTTATGTGGAATTCGAATTTATAGTATTTGCTTGTAGAATTTCTATCCTTCACCATTCTGTCATTAATTTTATGGAAAAAAAAATTGTTGAC
Source organism: Salticus scenicus (assembly GCA_963930645.1). NCBI lineage: Eukaryota > Metazoa > Arthropoda > Arachnida > Araneae > Salticidae > Salticus > Salticus scenicus. Next base: position 42,638,680 of record OZ005662.1, read on the forward strand.
ACAAGAGTTGCCAACAGAATTTGCACTCACTTTCGCCATTTACTCTGACCGTGCCCTCCGATTCTTCAGAACAATAGGCAAAATAACCGATCTATGTAAGTAAATGAACCCTGGAACCTTCATTAGAACTACTTAGAATGCAATTTCATAGAGCTTAATGGGTTAGTTTCCGAAATTTATAAGGAAAACACTTGCGTAATTGCCAAGTCCATCAAGAACTAACGAATTGAGATGGATCGCCTTAGAGTGTAGCAAGTTTGACGAAAGGAATGCTAAAAAAACACGCTGTTTGCGTTAGTATTAATAGAAACAAACTAGGACAAACAAAAAACCGAGTATGAGAATTCGGACCTTTTTTAAATGTTTGTCGCTCTAGTGTGGTGAAAGATGGATGTTCTGTGGGTAAAAATAACATAGGATAATGCTATTTCCGACAAAGAAACCGAAATTGTTGTCAGTCAGATCAATAAAGACTGGCATGTAATTCTTATCCACAAGGTAAACTTGACTTAATATCTGGTGTGTCACTCACATGACTTTCTCTTAACCTTCATTTCAACACTATAAAGACATCGTAGATTAAAACGTAAGACCAATAAGGTAAGATAATAAAATTCATCTACTTAAAAATGTATCTAAAATAGACTTGGGAATAGTTTCATTTGCTATATAAATCAATGTACTTACATATATACCGGGTGCGCCAAAAGTTCGTGAAAACTTTAAAAATTCATGAAAAGAGAACAAATGATGATAAAGCAGTGCGGTTTGCATGAATGGCATCAAAAAGAGGGCGGATTGTTAAAAAAAAAAAAAAAAAAAAAAAAAGTAGTTCAAAAAATGAGCGATAGGTGGCGCTGATGTTGACTATGTTAAGCAAATTAATGCAAATGAGTCACACATTAAAATGTAATGAACAGAAACACAATACCAATACAATTCTACATTTTCAAAGATTTATTTAAGCTGAAGTTGTTCAACATGACCTCCACCACATTGTATGGAGCAAGTAAGGCGAGTCACAACACCTGTGACAACTGAGTACAGCATATCTGGATGAATCACAGACAAAGTCTGCTGAATGGCATAAAATTCAACCTGATTTGTATAAATCAGCTTCGTGTATGCACCGCAGCGTCACCTATCGGTCATGTTTTGAACTTTTTCCCCCCTTAAAGAAATCAGCTCTCTTTCTGATGTCATTCGTGGAAACCGCACATTTTTATCATCTTTTGTTCTTTTTTAATGATTTTTTAAAGTTTTCACGAACTTTTGGTGCACCCGGTATATATATATATATATATATATATATAGGAATATATAAACAAATGAATGAAATTAAACCCCAAAAAACACTGAGCTCTTCATCAGGGAGGCCCCTCAGTGTAGGGGTGAAAGAGAAGTTTCTGAAAGGACAGTAGCAATTAGCTAATAACTATCCTTAGCCCCAACTTCTCACCAAACAGAAAACCACCATTAACTGAGAAGAAATCTAACATATATATAATGTATAAAAATACTAAAAGTTATAAAATTGCCAAATTGCAAAAGTTACAAAATTACATCAATTCATTAAAAAATATATACAATACAATAAAGAATTACTGAAGGTAAACAAAAAAGTATGAAATAAAATAAATTAAACCCTTCTTCGGCCGACGGGGGCTACTCGTCGGTACTTAAATATCGGTTTTTCTAATCTTTAAACTTACATATATATATAAATTCATTTCAATAGTTTTCTATATATATATATATATATATATATATATATATATATATATATATATATATAATTCAAAGCTGTTATTAACATGATTTGTAACTTGCCAATCTTGATCTAACTTTTTAAGTGGCAACCTCATAAGAACTTCAAAATTCCAAATTTGAATTTTTTTTGCAATTATTTGTTTGTAAATTATGCATATAGCAGATATACATACAAATCGGCCGCAGAAAATTTGATTTTCGTATTCAAGGAACCTCAACACATTATACTATATAAAAAACCAAAGTTGAAAATCGAAATTCAAAAAATACTCTGTTTATAGTATCGGTATGAGAAATTAAATTTTCTTCCTGAATAGTGTTCGTCGATGTAGTAAAGCACTTTCGTCAAATACATTCAATAGAAACGAACATTTAGTTTAATTTTGGGTAACCCTGTATATTGTTTCTAAACTATATACACATCACATTTTGTATTTAAATATAGTCCTATGGGAAAAACAGATAACACTACCTGAAATTATTTTCCAACAATTGACTCCAATATATCCGAATACTTTGGGTAGCATAATTAGAAATCTAACCATTATTTTCATTTACAGCAAGCCGTAATTACCTTTAATGCCAAACGTGTTTCCGACTTTGATTTTTTGAAAAAATTTAGCTATATTAATCTTGCTAAAATTGTTAATGAAAAAATTTATTCCACTTTGCTATCCACAACTTGGAAAAACTTACTTAGATCATTAGTATAAAAGATGTATCAAAAAACTGTATTTTTAAAAAAGTTTGTGTTAAAAAAAAATATTTTAAAAATTATATTATTAATATATTTTACGTTTTACTTCTCTTTTCTTTTTTGTCTTTGTTTCTGTTGTCTCCTGTCTCCTGTCTTTTTTATTTTTTATTTATTTATTTATTTTTTTTTATTGTTGCATGCTGCCGCCATTTTGGGTGGTTATATTGCTCCTCCCCCCTTGAATTTTTTCCTGCTTTCATTCTTGCTTTTGCCTCGAAGTTAGAGTAGCTCGTGTTTTTGCACCTGAAGAAGAGATGTCATATCCTTTCGAAACCGGTTGTGCCTGCATTTATTTTAACCTGTATAAAGAAGTTTTAAAAATTAAAAATTTGTTATAGTTTCCATAAAAGTATGGTCTCTTCAAATTTTATCTTGAATCAACAAATACTATATTAGTATTAGAGATTTTTTTTTTTTTTTTTTTTTTTTTTTTGTAATTATTATTTATTTTGAAAAAACCTTTATCGAATTCTTCTTTTTGAGAGCAACTGAAATTCATCTCATAGAACTAATTATACCTTTCTCAATTTTCCCAATATTCTTTTGGGTTTTTTATAAGAGTATCTCTGTATATTTCAAAAGTAAATTAAGCAAGAGAAAATTAACTCTTAGGCATGCGCAATTAAACAGCATTTAGTGAAAGTGCTCATCAGATAGTTAATATTTCTGTATTCTGACCGAAGTATGTTGTCTCTACTGTAATGTGTAAAAATACTGTAAGTCAAAATGTGTAAAAATGTGTAAAAGTACTGTAAGTAAAAATGAGATTGCATTAGATTGACCCTTTGTTGCATATTAATCACCTGGGAAACTTTAAAGGAAATTATTGTGTTTTTTCTATTTAAAATTGTCCCAGAAATCAGGGAAAAAAATTGTTTCATCAAAATTTTGTTTATTTTAAAAGTTACAGTTTGTCCACTGTAGTGGACAGTATGCATATAGAAACTGGATATCTAAAGTAGAAGTGGTGATGAAAATAATAAAAGCAGTTACTTTTTTCATCGATACGCAAATGAACTTTGCATTTTACGCATGAATATGTAGATTTTCTTGAGCATAACTCTATCTTACATCTTTGAGCACTATTTGATATTTGTCTAGCAAAATGATCCACTGAATCGTAGAGGACAGAGCTTGCTTTGACAGATATTTTTTTTTTAGGTTTTAACACAGACATTGGCCTTTGTTTAAGTAAGTCTTTCAGTACCTTGTTCATCAATTACTCTTGATACTGCTTGTACTAGTCCTCTGGCAATGGACATTTTGAAAAATCCTAGTTGCATAGAACATTGAGGCATGGCAGCTTTGTAAAGAAGACAAGAATTTATCATGGTAACATCTATAAAATGAAAACATACCCTTTTGTACCACTGCAATTTACAAACGAAGACAGTTCTACATTAGCCTATGTTCATAACGTCCATTGTAGTTGACAAAAAAAAAAAAAAAAAAAAAAAAACCATCAATTTTCATGAAAAATAGCACCTGAAAATAAGTGTTCTATTGAAACATATTCTAAAATGCCTAAAATTACTATTTCAAAATGCAAAAAGTCAAAATAAAAAAGGTTTAGCACTTATATAAAATGTTTACGATGAGAAATCATTTTAACTTGGAAGTAGAGGGTGACGCTATTTTCAAACTAACAATGCAATCTGTAATTTTATATTATGCTGCTATATATGAGGAACAGTTGAAAGCTTAAATAATACAGAGAGAATAAACATTGAAACCAAATCTGTAAAACCATTTGTGTGAAAGGAAAAAAATTTAAACTTTTGTCCACTACAGTGGACACAATGCAACAAAGGGTTAAAAATTCTGCATGTTATAAACAAAATTTTTTACCGTAATTATTAGAAACTTTTCAGTATGGTTTTAAACATATTAGAAGAGAGAGTTATTAAAATTAAATTATACTTTTAAAATTTAAAATTAACCCTACCGACGGTACTTTAAAATACGGGAGAGTGGGGTTGAATGGGACGCAGGATGAATGGGACAATAGCTAGATTTTTATGTTTTACAAGCATCAGAAACTTGACAATTTTTCTGATATATGGCAGCCCACCAGCGGCCGAGCGGTTCTGCGCTCAAAGCTGGTAGATGAGAGGTGCCGGGTTCGATCCCAGGTCGCGCTCATCGACCTAGCCGTTCGGAGTTTTCCGTGGTTTCCTCCGAAACTCGCGTAAATACGGGCTAGGACCCCTTAGAAAGACCCCCACGGAGGGCATTCCCCCTATAGGCCTAGGACACATAAGGAGTCAATCGGCCTTTATCCTCCAACCAACCAACCAACCAACCTGATATATGGCAGCACTGAGATCATTCATCAAGCGTAGTTTCAGAATTGTGTTATCCATTGATAGGCAGAAAAAAAATTAAAGTGTCTTTTTCAGCTGGCAAAGTAAGTTTTTGCTGATTCAACTAGGTAGTAGTTAAGACATTAACTATTTCCTTAAAGTTAATGTAACTCTTATACGGTGAAAAGGCGTAATCTTTTATTGTATTTATGATATTCAAGAAGAATATTGACAATTGTTCATTAAGCCTATTTCCTGTTTTATATGATCATGTGATGGTTGGGACAGTTTAAATGGGGATGGATGGGACATTCCCCACTATGTACTAATTTAAAATTTTACACAAAAATTATATTAAAACGTAAATTAGCCATATTGATTATCAGGATATTTAATTTTGTAATGCCCCATTCATCCCCACTCTCCCCTACCATTAATTTAAAAATCGTATAAAATCGAATTGAAAGAAGAAATTTCAAAGGTATTTATAAAAATAAAACGTACATACCTCACTTTGCCCTCACTACAAAGCACTAGGCGCTACCTGTAGTCGTTTTGGTTCCAGAAAGAATTTTATTATAGAGTGATTTCAATTTCTGCTTGGTATTTTTCACAATCTTTACGTGTTATAATTAGTTCCTTCCTATATATTATCTTAAGAATCTCCCACCTATCTTAGGAAAAACATAAGAAACGCAAAAAAATAAATATAGTTTTACACTTTTTTAAGGTCCAAATATCTTTTTCGGCGTTTATGTACCAGTGGTATACAGTCGGTAACAAAAGTCTCCGAACACTAGCAAAAATTCCTATATAGAAAAAGGACACTTCATACAGTTTTGTTAAATAAATCCTTGTCGAATCCTGTTTTTAGACTGACTAAGAACAGGTATCGACAAGGATTTATTTAACAAAACTGTATGAAGTGTCCTTTTTTTACATAGGAATTTTTGCTAGTGTTCGGACACTTTTGTTACCGACTGTACCTCATAAAATCCTCATTAATTACTGGAATTAGGTGATATGCATAATTTTGATTGAAGATATCTTTAAAAAATAGTCTTACGTAACTAAAAATATATGTTTGAAATCCATTTTTTGTATGTTTCATAATGCGGTTGATAAAGTGTTAATTAAATTGTTTATATACAGTCGGTAACAAAAGTGTCCGAACACTAACAAAAATTCCTATGTAAAAAAAGTACACTTCACACTGTTTTGTTAAATAAATCCTTATCGGATCATGTTCTTAGACTGACTAAGAACAGGATTCGACAAGGATTTATTTGTCAAAACAGTATTAACTTTACTTTTTTTACATAGGAATTTTTGCTTAGTGTTCAGATACTTTTGTTACCGACAGTAGATTGATCATCGAGGGAGAAAAGGTGATTCCTTTTTACTCGGAGAAAGACGGCCATTTTTACAGGTTAATGGCCGTGTTTCTCCGTGTGAATACACACGGATAATTCAGCAAATAAAATTTATGAATAATTTATGTACTAAAGGTGAATTAGAAACTCCAGATACAGTTTCAAATTCATTTTTCTTTCTTTCTTAATTTCCTTTTCTTTCTTTCTTTCTTTCTTTTTTTTTTTTTTTTTTTTAACTTTATCTATTAACTTAGGTTATCTTTGAGGTTATTTATAGATATAGATATATATATTAAAACTAGCGGACTTTAATTACGCCGCTACTAACTATATTTAAAAGAATTTTGAAAATTTTATATTACTTACTAATATAAAATCTTTAAAAAAATCCAAACTTAAAAAAAAATATTCCACTAAATTAAAAATCAAAACAGTAATTATTTCATGATAATAACAAAGCAACTGACTATAAAAATTATATTTTTCATAAATTAGTCAAATATAACTTACTTATGAAAACCTATTACCTCTCCTTTCATTCATGTAGGGTAAGGTGGGGTAAGTGGGCCACCCCCCCCTGGCATTTCCCTAGTTATTGACTCAAAAAAATCTGTTATAATAATTTTATGTACCTACCCCAATAGATGTAGAAAACATTATGGCACCGTTTTCGTTTATGTGTGTGATAAGTTACAAGCCTTTTTGTGACGATTTTTAAATTTGCAGTCCTATCGTAATTCGCTCCATCGTACTAATTATTTTTTTTCTTCCAAACCGTTCATGATACAAACCAAAACTTTATATGTTTTGAAAGTGTATAAAACACAGAATCTTTTTGTAGTATCGTGTACTCATGATGTTAATAAGGTTGAAAAAAAAAATTGGGGGGCCCACTTGCCCCGTGTTTGGGGTAAGTGGGCCACCACAATGGCGGGGTAAGTGGGCCACCCACCCCAACTCTTTAATATAGTTAAAAAAATAGTCATATGCACTGATTTATAGGGTTTACCTCTGGATGACTCCACCAGTAGTGATTCAAGTTCCGAAGATGAACTATCAGTTATTACTCAGTACCACAGTACTTAAACATGGGGATTATGCCTTTGTCCAGTTTGAAGGCAAAAAAAAAGAAATAGTATGTTGGCTTGGTATTAAATGACAGTCAAAACGATGAAGATACAGTTGTCATGTAATACATGCACAAAGTCACAACTATGCGTAATAACTTTTGCCCCCTGAAGCTAATGATATTCATGATGTATTCCTAGAAGATGTTGTGCTGAAACTAAATGAACCAACACTTTCCAAGAGACTTTCAAAATACATGTTTACCAACGATTTATCAAGATATAATGTTCACTAGCATGTAATACTGCCATAGGCTAGTTAAAACTTTATAAATTAAAAAGTTGAAAATTTGACATTTTTTTCTTTTAGCAGGCTTGTGTGCAGAAAAAGTTGCTATGGGTGAACTAATGGAGATACTTCAGTGTTTTTTTTTTCAAAGATTCAGAAAACCATGTAGATTGTCCCACTTGCCCCACCAAATCTCTACCAGTTATGTGTAAAAATATATTCAGGGGGTGTCCCACTTACCCCACCTTGCGGGGCAAGTGGGCCACCCCGATGACTACCCAAAATAATTTATTTTTTTAATTCATCATTTGCCAATTTGGTTAGAGGTTGCCATGGGTACAGTAACAACATATGAGAGAATGAACCACAAAAGAAATTAAGTTGTTAGGCCTATTACATCCGGTGCTATGTTGAGCTAAAGTCGAATTATGCCGAAAAGGGGTCCCACTTACCCCACCTTACCCTATTAGTTCAGTTGAAAGTCGCCTAATACATCGGCATTTTAAAAATTCATCAACATTCTGTTCTATTACAATTGTTGAGTTTCAATATCGGTTAATGGCTGATGCCAAAAAATTTTTTCTTCATCGAAAATCTTTGCATGATAACATGGGTATGCTAGATCTTTATAAATTACTATATCTATGTATAGATAAGGTTTCTCCCCCCTCCCCCCCTCGTAATATTACGCTTAATTATTTTCAATATCACTTTCATTAAGGTAATATAGAAATAAGAATGTAAAAAATTCATTTACATTTTAAATGTTTAGTTTTCCATAAGCAAACAAAATTGACATTTTTAAATTACAAAACTTTTAAAATTTATAATTAACAAAAATCATTATGATTCTCTAGTTAACTTCAACTCATAAAGTAATTAAATCTTGAAATGCGGTTTTAATGTACTACAGCGTTTTCAAAAGAAAAAACACTTTACGTTATTTTCTCCGGATGTTATTTTTTCATTTACAGTATCACACCCCTTTCTACCCTTACGTTTTTTTTCTGCAACTCGCATAAAGGGGGAAAAAGGCAAAAGTTGCTTTTATCCATTATGTGATTTTAAAAAATTAAGAACGAGTAATTAATTTCTTACACTGAATGACAGAGGCAGGGAGTGAAGTCTAATTTCTTTGTTAATATGACGGAATTTTTTTATGATTTCTCATTCAAAAAACTCATTCCAAGTAAATGCTGAGTGACGGGAAGCAAAAGTTTGTAAGAATTATGTATCATTTTAAAAACAAAAAAAAACTTTTTTTTAGAGTTTTTTTACGGTTTTCTGCGCATTATTTTTTCATTCCCACATTTGAAGAATTAATGTAGCCGACATGTTTATCCACTGTGTAAGAGAAAAATGCATTATTATTAAAAGAAAATGGTGTAATTAAAAAGCCACACTATAATGTGAGGTTGTAAAAATCATTTACTTGCTTTATGTTTCATATTGTCGTAAAATAATTTGACAATGTAAGCATTTTAAACTTCTCTTTTCTAGCTTTAAAGTGTTTTTGAAAGCTTTAATAAAATGGTTGACGATAATTCATTTTTTTTTTCTTTCTAATCATAACGATATACTTATTTTTAAGTATATTAATACTAAATTTGCTATACACACATACACATCACTTCTTAAGCCGTTAAACTGCTAGTGAACACTAAGGGAAAAGAAAGAAAAACTCTTCTGTATAATTCTTTTATACGGTAACATTTTTACTTATTATATTCTCGGTATATATGAAGGATCCTAGCGCGTACTTGCGTGAGTTTTAAAGAAAAGCAGGAAAATCTCCCACCAGTCTAGGACGACGACCGAAACCTAGAATCGAACTCTGCATCTCCCGTCTTACACTTTGAGAGCAAAATCTCTCGGCCACCGGTGAAGCCGAATATAGACAGAGTTACAGTTCTTGTATTTTATAAAGTACTCCAAAACTACTAAAGCAAAAGAGGTTGGGAGAAAATATTTGGTCTAGAGTTATAATAGATTATGTTATTGAAACAAGGGCTTAAACCAGGAAGAACATTGAGAAAAAAAATACCGCCTTTATCTAGAATGAATAAGTGGCTATTTTCTAAATCCCTTAACTTGAAATATAGATTTCCGAGCTATGCGCATAAAGAACGCCAATAAACTGAATAGACGAAATGATCGAGAATTTCTATTCTGCACATTTATAGATGGTGAAACAATATTCTGCATGTTCTGCATATTCTGAATCTTATGTATGGCGAGAAATTCTCGCTTGATTATCTAGAATTGGGTCATAAACCAAGATTATAGCTGCTGAAACCCGCCACTTGTGTTCGCATTTATTTGGAGATATTTTCAAATAGGTTTGACCTAGAGAATATAGACAAACTCTCTCGAATTCTAATAGGGGTTTCTAGAACTCGCTTTCAATGGGGACTAGAATTTATAAGGATGACATGGAATTATTTTTTCTTGAGCCACAATTTAGATTATAGATGTCAGTTACCGAATTTTTTCTTAGTGTACATATATCATGTTAAGTAGTGCATCTGGATATATCGTATTGTTTCTCGGAATGCGATATGCAATACTAGATTATTTACTACAACAACAACAAAAAAATAAATAAATAATTAATAGAAGAATAAAATAAAGAAAAATAAAATTACAACAAAATAATGTTACCATTTTATTATACTATAGAAACAATATTCTAGATTGTCGTTGAAAGCCGCGTAATACGTCGCGGCATTTTAAAAATTCATCAACATTCTATTCTATTACAATTGCCGAGTTTCAATACCGGTTAATGGCTGATGCCAAAAAATTTTTTTGGCCTCAAAAATCTTTGCATGATAACATGGGTATGATAGATCTATATAAATTACTATAGCTATAGAACTAACCAACATGCTGTTAATAAAAAATAAAATTACAGAATCAGTATGTATTAGAAGAGAATTCAGTTAGAAGACAATTTGTTATTTTTACAAAATTTAAAAAAAAAAAAAAAAAAAAAAAAAGAGCTGCTATCTTTTTAAATTATAAAAATGATTATTTTATAGTTTAAAACCGAAGTATTAAATAAGAAGTAAAAATTGCTTTTTTCACATTTTTTTTTTTTTTTTTTTTTTTAAATCCTATCTTATGATTTTTTTTTAAGATATTTTTTTTAACATGTACAAAAAATCAGTTTATAACTAGATTAAACTACAGGTAAGGCTTTTTTTTTAATATGATAGGCTGTCAGAAAAAAAATAGGACAGTGTTTGATTGTTAGGGTTAGATTTGACGTTGAGTCAATACTGTCGAAAGGAAAAAAAAAAAAAAAAAAAAAAAAAAAACATGGGAGAGAGAGAGAAATTATCGATTATTATTTATCGTCACTTTTTTAATAAGCATTTTACATGTTAAACATAAGAATTTATTTTACAAATTAGCCGAGTTCAAAAATTAGTTTAACCTTTTTGCTGCCTCAAGAAAAGAAAACGAACTCAACCTGTAGTTGCAAAGCTGCCAATTTTTAGGAATTTTGGCTACCAGAAAATTTTAGCAAAAATTTTTCATCTATTTCTCTAACTGTTTTCAATGATTAAAAAAAAAAAAAAAAAAAAAAAACTTTTAAATTTTTCTAGTAGCCAAAAAGCGTAAGAATTGGCAGCTACATAAGCGTTCCTCTAAAAAATACCATAGCTGCCAAATTTTATTTTTTACCGTAACGTCGTTTGTACCCACACCTTTTTTCACTTTTTCACACGAGTTTCTTGATAGAGTAATGTTTTTCCTAATATACAGAGTAATTGTAATTAAAGGTAAGATTTCAAAACTCTATAGTTTTAAAACTACCCATCAGAGCAATTTGATATTTTACCAGAGCAATCGTGAGGCAATGACATTTTGTTTGGGAGAGGAAAAAGGTAGTTCCGACATGTTCCTATAGATGGCGCTGTCAGGGTAACGTCAGGGGAAACGCCTAAATGGACTCATTAAACACAGGAATGTTGTTAGCAACGCAATGGAATAGCAGAAACAAAAGACTTCAAAGTTTACGACTTTTTTTTTTTTTTTTTTTTTTTTTTTTTTTTAGCAAAAAAGATAAGAATACGTGTTTACAGAGGAAACAGTCATAGTGAAAAGTGAAAAAGAGGAGCTTCATGAAACAAATATTTTACGGATAATTAATGGCACATTTTGGAACTATTTTTCTTTTTTCTTTTTCCATTGCCTCGCGATTGCTCTCGTAAAACATCAAATCGCTCTGATGGGTAGTTTTAAAATTATAGTATTTTGAAATCATAACTTTAATCACCCTGTATATATAATCAATTAAATAAAAATAAATTTTCTTTTCAATAAAAGTAGAGAGGAAAAGGGGCGGGTACTAACAACATTACAAAATAAATTAAAAGTTTAGCAACTATGCAATACATTATTTTTTTAAGGGATTCTGCGCAGGAAAGTCTGCCGATTATTTTACTTTTTTATATATTAACCGTAAAAGGTTAATACATAATAATAATAATAATAATAATTCGTTTTATAGCTTATACTTCTATTGTTTTGTTCGTTGCTTAAACTAATATTAAATAATAAATTAGCATAATAAAAATAAAGTAAAAATTTTAGTAATAGTGTAAAATTATTTTTACACCATGAAACTGCATTTATATTATCGTTACTTATATAAAAGTATTTGTTAATTGATTTTACATGGACACAACTTTTTAATGCACGTGCATTATAATTTCTACATTTATTATGAAATTTTTCGAATACGAAGAATCATTTTCTAGGCTTTCGCTTGAATCTAAATACCATATTAAGTAATATCATTTTGAGGACATTTTCATATATTCAATGACCAGCAAGATATGGAGCCGATAAGTCATTAACTTTTTCTTCCAAAACTTCGTCCTTTGAGTGTCCGGTCATCTGAGTCGAATGACCTCTCGGAAACTGCCCCTATTTCTTCTTTGTCCGGCCACAATATCCGGTCAATCTGCGAGGGGGAAAGAAGCACGATTAATTCTTTATTGATGGATATTCCATTTTCTTATGACAAAGTACAGAGAGAGAATTCAGAATCCGGGCCTCGTAGCAGAACAATATGACAGCTAGTTTCCAGATAGGGTTAGTCTAGGAAATCGAAGCCTTGGCTAAGATTCAAAACGATTTATATTTTAGGTAGGAATATATTTGATGGAGAATTAGAACGGGAACTCGATATTTCCTTGATAGACGTTCACTTACGATAAACAAAATAATAATAAAATAAACTTACGAGTATCTGAAAGTAAAAAATTTTGAATTTTGAAATCGCGAATTTGAAATATATACATTAAAAAATATAAAGAAGCAAAAAATGCTCTAAAATGAGCAAAATTGTGTCAGATTGGAGATTGTCACATACTCGAAATAGTTCCTTGTAAATGATTTGAAATTTAAATATACCACGTATTTATTATACTTTTTAAATTTGACCTGTGGTCCATAGTACGTGTCATGGACCATTGTACCCGGAGTCGGGGTACAAAGGTCCCTTTTCTCAGTTGATATTAAAAAAATTATATTAAAAAAGGTAAACATAATTATTGCTTTTGACTGAGTACAACATAAGACCCAATATATAGGCAATATGCACACTACAGATCTGCACGGGTCGGGCCGAATTTTTTAATTTGCTCTTGAACCGGGTCGGGCTCGGGGTCAGTTTTTTTTTTTTTTTTTTTTTTTTTTTTTTTGTATACTCGGGCTGGGACGTGTCGGCCCGAATCTTTTTCTAGTTTCCTCGTTAATCAACGAAAAAGGAAAATGATAAATTATTTCTTCTGTCATTTATTTTATATAATTTTATAGGCTGGTATGTGACATAATTTTATTCTGTTAAAAAGTCTGTAACTTCAATTTAATTGCCTATCAGTCTGTCTGTTCGCGATCTGATTTTCCGTAAATATTTTTAGCATGTTTCGAAATTAATATATTTTATTCAAAGTAATATTAGATGGTTTCCTATTCAAAATAGTATGCTTGTCACTACTAGTTTGCGCACATGTACAGACAAAAGAAATTAGATACGTTACTATGTATAAGGCTTTATGTCCTATGTTCTGTAGAGTTTAGGTGGTATGAAGGCTATAAAAATCTTTCCGCTGTAACTTTTTCTCTAAGGCTCCTTTTTCTTTTCTCCAGTGCGCTGGATAAAAGTAGCATCATTTTTAGCATGTGCAAAAGCATCTTTTCTACTGAATATAGTTGGATTCCCATTAAAGTTTTGTTTACCGGATCACATAAAAGACTCATATACATTACGGTATATTAGAAAAAATGGTTAAAAGTGCATTTTTAGCAGTAATAACCATTTTAAATACCTCCTATATTGTTTGATGAGTGCTAATATTTTCGATTTGTCTGTCTTTGTGCCTCCTGTACGTCTGTAAAATGAGCTTCTGTGTATAGTGAACTTCTTTTAAAAATTCAGCAGTTGTGTTAAAGAAGTTTGTATTGCTTCGCTACGTAAAACCTCTGCAAAACACATACTAAAAATCTTTTTCATGGAAAGGCATGCTCTTTTTTTTTTTTTTTTTTTTTTTTTTTTTTTTACATATTTATGAATCGGGTCGGGCCGGGTCGGGCCTGATTTTATCGTTTTTTTCGGGCCGGGCCTTACATATCGGGCCGGTCCTCAAAATTCCGGCCCGTGCAGACCTTTAATGCACACATATTTTGAATAGCGAGAAATCATTACTTTGTGAGTGAAGACTTAAAATTTCCGAAATTGGTCCATTGTACCCCAGTGCCCCCTATGTCTATTTGCTCATATTTGAGCACTTCATTTTTAATAGTGTACATGTGTAAATAACATATGAAGAATAACTGTCCATTCTCAACTGGTTTTAAAAAGGAAACCTTTTGAGGAAGTATAAAAGATTCAAAAGCAAACATCTTAAATAATAAAATCACACAACAGTTGTTTCGAGTATAAATAATTAAGGATGGTCCTTCTTCAGTTTTAAAATGTAACTACGAGTGCAGCGTGAAAGCAGCAACGAAATCAGTAGGTTTGTAGTTACTTTTATGCTGCGTTACTAATTATTCCTTTTCTTCTGATAAAAGGTCATACTTGTTTATGTTTTTTCCGAAATATGTGTTGCGTGTTTACTTATTTTTTGGTGTTTCCATGTAAAATTCGTACTTTTCGTCATTTAACATTATTATTTTGGGGCACATTATTCTAAGAAACCAGCAGTTAAGAAAAAAAAAAAACTTCGTCGTACTTCACCTTGTATATATGTCACATGATTTAAGTAATCTTATTTGTTAAAACAGAAAGCTATGTTTTCTTTGATTTTTCCAAATGGGAGCATTTGAACAAGCGCAAAAACCTTTGAGCCAATCCGAAACGACCACATTCCTCTTATTAGAAGCTCTTATAAACTTTTCACGGCAAACATTTTATATATGTAGTGTAGTAAATGTTTATCCACAGATGCTAACACATAGCCATCTAAAAAGCCGCAAAAAGAGAAAACAGCAGCGCTCTTTTGACTTCGCATATATACTCCAAAATTGAATTAACATATATTTTCATAGTATCTATCTCACATACTAAGTGTGATGCCTTTATGTACTATAAAAGCTGAGATATAGCCTTTCCTTAAACAGGAAACATTGCTGCACAGCAGCTCCACCTGTCGTCTGATATGCAGAAAGTAGTAAATCCTCATAGGATTTTGTAATATCCAGCTCACAAAACGTGTGCATTCATATATCATAGAAGATGAGATATGTCTTATCGTACATGGGGTTAAATTTCAGCATAGCAACGCTGAATATTATCCAATAAGCATTCAAATTAATTCAGCATAGTTTTTCATCCCTAACAGCACACATGTCCCCAATACATCCTGAATATGTCCATATGATGTCCATTGACATCTTTCTTGTCCATTGGGTTAGGGATCATAGCCCTCATGCATATCGTGTTTTGTGTAGATATACACAATTAAAACTGAGATATAGCATTCCTGTAAATAGCGAAAACTGCAGAATAGCAACGCCACCTGCCAGATGATATAACTTAAATTCTAATCATCACCAATTTAAAGTAAAGGCCAACCAAATATAACGTTTATTATTATTATTATTATTATTATTATTATAACGTGTGTTGGTTCGTAAGATACAGCGTCCACAAAAATCCAACAGTGGTAACACATAGACACACAGATAGGTATTTTCTAAAAATGATCAAATCCTGTTTGGGACATCTCAAAGCGTGTAAATATACACAAGATCATCAAAATCGTATGTATATGAATCTATATATGACATTTCAAAATTAGCTAGAATTTATTTTTCCTGGGCATTTGTACAATAAATAAATGTGCACATACACAAAATCATCAAAAATCGTATTGATAAATCCATAGATGCATGATCTTTCAAAATAAATAAATAAATAAATACACGAAATTTCAGCATTTTGTACAATAAATAAACGTGCATAGACACAAAATGATTCAGATGCTTGATATTTTAACAAATATTCTTCATGCATGTTTGCTTCATAGATATAGTGATATGCATAGATCTATCATCCCTAGGTTATCGAAAAAAATCTTTTGATGCCGAACAAAAGTTTTGGAATCAGACATTAGAGAGTATTGAAAAAAAGAAAGAAAAAAAATGAATTTGAAACTGTATGTGGAGTTTTTAATTCACTTCTAGTAAATAAATTATTCATAAATTTTATATACTAAGTTATCCATGTGTATTATTGTGTGTAGTTTACTCGGGAAAAAACAGCCATTAGAGTGACTTTTCCCGAGTAAAAAAGAATCACTTTTTCCCTCTCGCTGATCGATCTATGTCTTATTACTATATCTATGGTTTGCTTACATTTTTGTTTTAAATTCAAATTTATTTATTTACGAGATAAGCTTTACATGTGAAACTGAAAATTCAAAAAGGTAAAACAATGAAAAAGTTTTGTGAATTTTATATAAATGGATCAACTATTTTTCAAAAACTTCTAACATTTTGACATTTAAAAAGTCATGTATTAATTAAGGTTTAAAACAAGTGTAGAGCTAGTTTTATAAAATCCCCTAACTTTAATTTACTAAAAGTATTACTTTTTTATAAAAAAAAAAAAAAAAAAAAAAAAAATCGACCCATGATACCATTCTTGCTGAATCTTATGTAAAATGACCTCCTGAATCCGAATATGACTACCATTTTGCCCAGTCATCCACCGTTTTCTCGGGACACCATCCCCTTCTCCAATTTTTTTCACTATTCGGTAATTTTAAGGCCATGAATTTGATTTGGAGAATGAAAAAGAATTAATTTAACACTAAAAAACAAAAATAATAATGTTTAATAAATATCATTAATAATAGATTTAAAAAAAATATAAGAAATGTAATACATAAATTGAGCGTCAAATACCCCCTCTCCTAAATTTTCCCCTTGCCGAAAATGTTCATGTTTTAGAATTTTTAAACTCTGTAGCCCCTCAGAAGAAACAGTTAAAATAATCCTCTCCTCCCCCAAATAATCAAATTTATAGCCATAAAAGGACCGAAAAGGGATAAAAATAGGGGGGCCGTCCCAAAACAAAGGTGAGTGATAGGGCAAAATGGACGTCCTATTCGGACTCAGGGGGGCATTTTACATAAGAATTTGCCAAAATTGTGTTGGGGCAATTTTCATGCCTAGCAGTGTTATCAATGCCAGCGCATGGCTAGCCCTAAATTTATTTTATTTATTTATTTATTTATTCATTTAATATATATAAAATCTCTAATTTTTAACTGAATTTGTATATTTTTGGACAGTGAACTCATCACCACCATTTAGAGCCATTTTTTTTTCTTTCTTTTTTTTTTTTTTTAGAAACTTTTCTATACGCCAATTCAAAAACCATGTCACTTATCATCCAACAAATCGGAAAATTGAGAGCTCGCAAATTTTAAAATATACAAATTGGTCTTAAAAAAAAAAAAAAAAAAAAAAAAAAAAAATCCATATTTAATTACTTTTTTTTTTTTCTTGTTCTTTTTATCTCTGTAAAAAATCTCTTATTTTCATCAGAATTTTGAATTGTTTGGACTGTAAATTTACAATTACTATTTATAACCAATTTTTAATTGCTATCAAAATCCGTTAAAAGTCCGCGAATTAAAAAAAAAAAAAAAAAACGTGACTTATAACTTACTAAGTTTTGAATGTTGTAAGATTGACAGTTTCTAAATTTTTCAAATATCAATGCAAATTAGCCTAGAAAAATCACGAAACAATTTAAAAAATCTATGAAAAAGATTATCATCAAACATAGCGAAGAATCATATTGATTACATCAACATTCTAATGAAAGGTAAATAAATAAAATGCATTGAAATAAATTATTCTTTTGGGAGTTACTGTTGCACAGATAGAGAGACACACCGACACCCACAAACGCAAATTGTTTAAAAAAAATCATTTTTAACTTTTGGAAAAAAAAAAAAAAAAGTCATTTATAACTTACTATGTGTTGGATGTTGTAAGATTGACAGTTTCTAAATATTTCAAATATCAATGCAAAAGAGCCGAAAAAAATCACGAAACAATTTAAAAAATCTATTAAAATATTATCCTCAAACATAGCAAAGAATCATATTGATTACATCAAGATTCTAATGAAAGGTAAATAAATAAAATACATGGAAATAAGTTATTCTTTTGGAAGCTACTGTTCCACAGGTAGATAGACACACCCACACCCACAAATTGACAAAGGCTTCAAACTTATAACTTGGTCGAAGGTTTAAAAAAAATCCTTTTTAACTTTTGGGAAAAAAAAAAAAAAAAAAACTGGTTATATCATATAATTTTACTTACTTATCCTGTAAGCCCGTCATAAATACCTTCAGATTGACACATCGATCAAGAGGGATATTATATAATCCTCATAACTCTCCAGTGTTAAAAACTGGTTGGCACAGCATCGTAACAAAAAGCCGTAATTTTAACATCTACTGCCAGATTTACGATAAAAAGACGAAAAATTGAATCAGATAACGGTTTTATTTAAACTCAGGTACCGTTTTCTTTTCAACCAGAGATGGTATCAATTTCTGACTTTTTTTTTTTTTTTTTTTTTTTTTCCCTTTTCGCCAGACAGAATGGCAACAAGACGGAGAGGGGGGAATTTTAAAATAGGTCTTGTTTAGGGCTAAATAAGGGCAAGGGTCCAGAGATTTTGCTGAGTAGCGTAGTTTTCAACGCTTTATTTTTTCAAGAAAAACAGAAAAGGGGCTTCTTGATTTCTTTCTTTTTGCCATTTTGATGCTTTTCATTTCACATTTCATTTTAAAATGTGACAGGTTTGAAATTGCAAAGTTTTCTGAGTGACATATAACCTTTTTTATTTTTTTCGTCTTGTAAATTTTTGTCCTGTTGCTTTGTAGGAGGGAGTTGTGGAAATATCGGATACGTAAAGTTTTATATATAACAGCTGTTTCTTTAACTAAAATTGTTTGAACTTAGATATTTTTACTTTATATTATATTCAATAGAAGAAAGTATTCGATTCGTTAAAAATTATCGACTTCCGGTTTTCGATGGATTTACACGTTTTGAGAGGTCTAGAACACGATTTTACCATTTAAAGAAAATGTCTGTCTGTATGTGCATGTGTGAAGGTGACAAAAATTTTATTCCAACTGTATTTCAAGAAATATCGCTCAAAATTACATATAAATTTATATGTGGTTGCACCTTGGGATAATTTAGTGCCTATTAACTTTTGGTGCTAATCACTCAACAGGTGGCACTGCTATACAGCGACTTCCGCAATTTCAGGAAATGCTTTATCTCAGGAACTACTGCACAAAATTGCATGTAAACTTATATATAGATTCACCTTGATATAAAATGTTAATATTTGCTGCCAGTAGCACAACAAGTGGTGCTGCTGTACAGTCATTTATATCTCAGGAACTAATGCACAGAATTGCATATAAATTTATATGTAAATTCATCTCTGCATAATTTAGTACCTGTCATTTTTTGGTGGTAATTGCTAAACAGATAGCGGTGCTGTGCAGCGATTTCTGCGATTTAAGAGAAGGCTACATCTCAAGTTCTAATGCATATAACCATACAAAATTTGTGAAAAAGTTATTATGAAACATAATTTGATCCAGTTTGGGTGCATATCAGAAGATAGGTGGCGCTGCTATACTGCAAATTACCACGAGAACGGGAAAGATGTCATCTGCACTGTAAAACTTTACATCTGTTGGATATTTCATGTAATAAGGGATGGAACACGGGCGCAGGATTCACACCGGAATCTGTTGAAGAAATTTCTCTACCTATAATATCGTTGATTTAAGAAGTAGAAAATTTTCTTACGTTGATAGTGGTATGAATTCTGCGCCCGTGTTCCATCCCTGAATACCTCTGGGATGGCTTAATATTTACTGATTTTTTGATAACAAGAAATAGTAATTACAAAAAGTGCATATTTGTACTTAGTTACATGTAAGGTTAAGTTTTATGTATTATTTAATACCCCAAAACAAAGTTCTAAGTTCATTTTGCAGGCTTGTTAAAATTATTAGAATAACTGCGAATATTTTTAAGTGTTTTGTTCTATTATTTTTATTTTATACATACATTTATTTATTGAAACGAATTTAACTTGTTAATATAATATACCTTTTTATATTTAAAAATAATTTGGAGAATAATTTTAAAACTTTCGAACAAATTTTAAAGGAGTTTATGATTTCGGTTCACTTATCTGTCCGTCCGAGTTTCTATTTCTATAAATAATTTTATAATTAAGCAAAAACCATATATATCAGTCTGTTTTATAAGATATACCGTAAAGTGCTTTAAAAATGATAAATATACAATACTATAACTGATTTGTATATACGGGATTTAAAAAAATAAATAAAAATAAATTGGATTTATTACATCTGAGTGATATAATTTTTATAAACACTTTACTTTCCGTTGTTGCTTTCCACTCTCCATATACGTAACTTTCAAAAAAGTTTAAGTCCAATATTTATTTATATATATATTGGTTTTTCATGTGATAACAAAACCAAACAATAAAATTAAAATATTTTTATTATTTTCTAAAATAGTATTTTTTTTTCCTTTCTTTTTCTTTCTTTCTTTCTTTATTTTCTTTCTTTATTTTTTTATTTTTTTTTTTTTTTTCATTAAATCTATCAAAATAAAGAAGAGTAGGTGAATGTAAGATATTATCGGATACATTTTTGTTTTCTTCTATACATGAAGAAAGTATTGGATTCGTGAATATTTTCCAACTCCAGTTTTCGATGGATTTACACGTTTTGAGATAACATTACGTTATACAGTAATCTGTGTCTCAACATAAGAACTATAGACAGTAATCAGTAATCATATATTAAGTTTTTAAAAAATTCAATGAAATAGACTCTATCAAAAAAGAGTTATTAAAAATGTTACGAAATTTTTTGTATCATTGTTGTTACTGTTAACTTTCGTTACACCAACTCACCAAATAAGAAGAAAGTTTGCCAAGTAAATATATATATATATATACACACAGAGGATTCCGACAAAGATGCTACAAACTTCTAAGTGGGATAGATAACATCACACGGTCACGGATTCAGAATTGTACAGGAACTCATGGGCACAAATGTCATTTTAACCCTTTGAAAACCGGATGTTTTGCGGGGATATGAGCATGGCCCTCGAATGTTGCATTTCTAAAACTATATATTCTACATTCTAATGGTTACATAAGTAAATAAATTTTGTTTTTAATCGATGTATATTATCGCACAGATTGAATTACATTGAGAAAAAATTCTGTAACTGACATCTAGAATCAAAATTGTGGCTCTAGAAAAAATAGTTCCATGTCATCCTTATAAATTCTAGTCACCTTTGAAAGTGAGTTCTGGAAACCCCTATTAGAATTCTAGAGAGTTTGTCTATATCATCGAGGTCAAACCTATTTGAAAATATTCCCAAATAAATGCAAACACAAGAGGCGGGTTTCAGCAACTATAATCTTGGTGCATGATCCAGTTTCAGAAAATCAAGCAAGAATTACTCGCCATACAAAAGATTCAGAACATTCGGAATATTGTTTCACCATCTAAAAATGTTTACACAAGAAATTCTCGATAATTTCCTCTATTCAGTTTATTGGCGTGCCTTATGCGCATAGCTCGGAAATCTATATTTCTAGTTAAGGGATTTAGAAAATGGCCACTTATTCATTTTGGATAAAGGTGGTATATATTTTTTCTCAGTGTAATAAGAACGTTGTGTATGATTTTTGCAAAACAATGAAGCACGGATGATTTTGAAATTTACATAGTATAGGGAGTTAGTAGTACACTGTAGACCTGCTAACTATGCTAGTTTATCCGTAATGGTATTAGGCCCCGCCTTTTTTTACACCAGAATAGTTGTACAGTAATATTCAGCAATATGTTCTCATGATTAAATAAGAAGACTATTGCTCTACAACTATTCTGATACCATTGATACCATTACGGATAAACTTAGTTAGCAGGTATAACACTGTAGCCAAAACATCCAGTTTTTAAAGGGTTAAAATGACGTTTTCGCCCACGGGTTCCTGTACAATTCTGAATCTTGTGATGTTCTCTACCGCCCTCGAACTTTGTAACATCTTAGTTTGGACACTCTGTATATATATCATACTTGCCAACATACTAATTAATATTCCGTAGTATTGTTATCCCCGCCTTCTCTTTTCCCATCAGTATTTTTTTAGAGTATTTTTCTTCTGAATTAATCGAAATTACATTTGGAGAATATTACTCTAAAAATTTACTGGTGTGAAAAAAAGGGCGGAACTAATAACACTACGGAATATTAATTAGGATGTTGGTAAGTAGACCCAACTTTTAAAACTTTTCCCAACTTTTATAATTTATTCACGAACATTTTTAGCCCCGCATCTTTTTCATACCGGAAATTTTGAAAAATTATTTTCTTGTTATTTAATCGTTGTCACATATTAAAGAGAAATAACCGACAAAATTTCTGGTGTGAAAAGAAGGCGGGGCTAAAAATGCTCGCGAATAAATTATAAAAGTTGGGAACTCTGTTGGTAAGTATGATATATATATATATATTAAATTATTAAGTTTCTTATTTGCATAAATTTCCTTTTCTTTCACTGTGTATCTGATATCTATCTCACAGGATCATATAGTGTTTAGTTATCATTTTTCTTAATTATTTTCCTTATTATTATTGATAAGATTTCCTTCTATTTTTTCTCTGTATTAAATTTATCTTGCTTTCGTGTTTCTTTGATCACGACTGGTATAGGTGAATCGGGTAGTTCATCTGTAATTTTATTTGGTTTTGGCTTACAGATATAGAAATCCACTTATTGTTTGCATTCATTATTCAGTCACCGCCTCTGGAGAATTACTGTTTCAATGTGTATACTTTCACTCTTGGAATTTAAAAATCTTTCCTAATTAACTTTCCATTTCGTCATGTGATAATTTTCTTTTTCGTTTTTTCAATGACTTTCTTACTTTTATTTATTTATACAACTGTTAACCCTCTGTACCATACTGTAGACTGTAGGCAACATACCGTTCGATCGTGGTTCAAATTCAAAGAATCGGTTCTACAACGTAATCACGCACTGTAGCCTGTCGTATACACTCACAGTTAGAGAATCTAGTATCTAGAAACACAACTGGATGGCGCCGTATGTCGTAAGTTGAAGTTCATTACTCGACAGTGGGTAACTAACGACAAGTGCGGACCGGCTCTGATTCAAAAAATAATAAAAAATAGTTTTTCGTGTGTTTTGTGTTTTATATTGAAACAGTGAAGAGGTAAGTGTTTCAAATTCATTGTATAACATTGATTTTGACCCAATTTCACGTATTTTATAGGATTTTATGCTAAAAAGTGTTTGTTGCCTGTAGGTGTTTTTGTTTGTTTTTTCGAAATTTATGAGAAATAAAAAAAAAACCTGAAACACGTGTATTTTATTTTTTTCCAATTATTACGAAACAAATAAACACAAAAATATTAAAGGTCATGAGTTACAGAGGGTTAATTACTTAACCCTATCACTGTGACCTGGGGTGTAGGTGGACCCCAGAGATTTTTTAACTTGCTGAAAATAATCCATACCTTATTTTTGAGAGGTCATAGCAAGTGACATCGCACCTCAAGGTGTATTACTCGAGAGTAAAAATGCAATTGCACAAATATCAGGGGTGGTTTAAATTTTTTCACTCAAAGTATACTTCCCAACATGCTACTTAATAGTCCATAGTATTGTTAGTCCCGCCTTCTTTTTCATACCAGTATCATTTTAGAGTAATTTTCTTAGAGTATTTAATCATAATTTCATTTAGAGAATATTACTCAAAAAATTTACTTGTGTGAAAAAAGGGCGGGACTAGCAACACTACGGAATATTAATTAGGATGTTGTCAAGCATGCCTAAAGTATAAACGTCCTATTTCTAGGATACAGTGATAGGGTTAATGTTCGATATTCCAGTGAAGTCACTCCAGATTTTTTTTAATAAAAGCGATATATTTCAAATTAATGAGTAATCCTGTGAATGAGGAATAAAAAAATAGTATTGCTCTTACCATTATTATTATTATTGTACTTCATTTACGATAATGCATCTTATTTGATAAAAATTTACTGAAGACAAAGAATAATATATGAAGTTAAGATTTTTATAATCTTATAATGATATGATTACTAAACTACAGAATCTGAGAAAAAAAAAAAAAAAAAAAAAAAAAAAGAAAAAAAGAAAAAAAAAGAAAAAAGAAAAATGAATACTGTAGTAATTTTTCAAAAATATTTTAATCTTACCAAACCACTTGAATTTAATAACTAAATCAAAAGTTATATTACATAACTGAGTTACTGTAGTAAATATAGAAATACTAAGCAAGACATTAACAAGCTAAGTCGAAAACTAGCCCACCCTTCCCGCTTTTTGGCTTCTAATTTTTGACTATTTATTTCAGCATTTTCTGACAGGTGTTATTTTTTAATGTTTTGTTTTTTGTTTAATTTTTAAATAATTAATTTATTTATTTATTTCGCGTCTTTTTTTTTTTTTTTTCATTTTTTCCGATTAAAAACTGAGGAGGTGAATAATTTTTAAAAGCTGAAATCAGTATTATTAAAGTTCAATAACGAAATAAATCCAATAAACAACATATGAACTTATTACTTACAAACTTTGAATAAACACCATAAAATGCAATAAACTCGCTATTTAAAACAATTGTTTCGGGTCGAAAAAACACACGACCCCGTGCTTACTTTGTTCGCCTGATGAAGGGTCGTGTGTTTTTTCGACCCGAAACAATTGTTTTAAATAGCGAGTTTATTGCATTTTATGGTGTTTATTCAAAGTTTGTAAGTAATAATTTTTACAACGCCAGTTTTGTGATGCTTCTTTATTAAACATATGAACTTATATATATATATATATATATATATATATATACAAGCTTATAATAATTTCGACTCCAAATATAGAATATGTGTAAGGGGAAAAAATTATTAATCCTCCGTTAATCCTTAGACAACTTGTTAATCAGAATGCGTCACTTGAATATAAAGACTAAATCCAAAAGTTATATTACCTAAATGAATTAACTATAGTAACTTTAGTAGTACTAGGCGAGACGTTACAAACTACGTCAATAATTAATCCACCTTCCTTAGTTTTCGGTTTCTGTTTCTTCTGTATTTTTCCAACATTATCTGACTGCAGTTTTTTTTTTTTTTTTTTTTTTTTTTTTTTTACTTTTTTGATTGCGCATTTTTATTCTCTTGTACTTTTTACCTTTTTTTTTTTTCCATTAAAAACTGCGGGTAATTAATTTTTAGTATTTGAAATCAGTGTTACTATAGCTGAATTATGAGCTAAATTCAATAACCAAATATGAAATTATCTTACATATACAAGCTTATAACAAGTTCGAATCTATATTTGTAATCTGTGTAAGTAAAAAGAAAATAATTAATCCTACATTAACTTTTTAATTAGAGCGAATCACTTGAATTTAACGACTAAATACAAAAGTTATATTACATATATGAATTACTGCAGCTGTTTTAATAATACTAAGAGAAGTATTACAAGAAATGTCGATAACTAGCTCACTCCCCCCCCCCCCCCGCTTTTCATCTTCTGTTTCTCAACTATTTTTCCAACTTAATAATCTGGTGTGTCACTCACACGACTTTCTCTTACCCTGATATTTAATACTATAAATACAGGTTGGATATTAAGAGGTAAGATAACGAGTACTGTAATGTAAACCTGTGTTAAACAATTCATATTAGGCTTCTGAAGAGTTTTATATGATAATTAGTTCTGTGTGAGGGGGGCTACCGCCCCCCTCAACCCCCCGTTTCATTAATGCACCTACATTTATATAGAATTTAATTTGGTTATTAAAAAAAAATTCTCTTTTTTAAAAAAAAATTATTAAAATTATTAATTAAAAAAATTATCTTTTGTTATAATGCAGACAATTTCCATATTAGAGAAGTAGTATAACACCAAATATCCAAAATAGGTCCATTTTATTCTCAATTAAAAAAAAAAAAAAAAAAAAAAAAAAAAAAAAAAAAAAAGATTTTTTTTCGTTAAAAGTAAAAAAAAAAAAAAAAAATCAATAACTTTGTTTTAAATTATCGCAGATCGATGGTTCAACCATTCGTTTTAAAGGTATTGGTGATCTCTTTTGAATGATACCCATCATGAAAATTTACTCCCCTCGAGGGGGGACTCCCCCCCAAGGGGGGTAGGCGAGGCTCCTGCATACACATTTTTTTTCCCCAATTAACTATCTCTATTACAAAAAATATATATTCGTTTCATTTGGTTTAGTGCAGTCTATAGACGTTAAACTCTACTTACTTGCAATTTCCCCCATAGACGTAATGTATTAGAATTCTCTTGATTGTACCTGTACACGAACCATTTGCTTGATCTTAACGAAAAGCTTACTGTAGCATCCCTATATGATACACATTTAGAATACCAAGTTTGAACTTTCTGCCATAATTTGTTTTTGAGATATGCTAATAACAGACAAACACACACACAGACCATTTGCTAAAAACATGTTTTTCGTATTCAGGGGACCTCAAAACGTGTAAATATAACAAAATCTCGCGTTCGAAAATTTGACCCAAAAACAATACTTTCTCTACATTATGGGTAAGAGAAAGTAAAAAAAAAAAAAATATATATATATATATATATATATATATATATATATATATAAAATAATCTGGTGTGTCACTCACACGACTTTCTCTTACCCTGAAATTTAACACTATAAATACAGGTTGCAGATTAAAAGGTAAGATAACGAGTACTGTTATGTAAACCTGTGTTAAACAAATCATATTAGGCTTCTGAAGAGTTTTATATGATAATTAGTTCTGTGTGAGGGGGGCTACCGCCCCCCTCAACCCCCCGTTTCATTAATGCACCTACATTTACATAGAATTTAATTCGGTTATTAAAAAATAATTCTGTTTTTAAAAAATAATTTATTAAAATTATTATTTAAAAAAATTATCTCTTATGATAATGCAGACGATTTCCATATTAGAGAAGTGGTATAACACCAAATATCCAAAAAAAGTCTATTTTATTCTCATCATTAAAAAGAAGGGGGAAAAAACGATTTTTTTTTTTCTAAGTTTTTTTTTTTTCCTTAAAAGTAAAAAAAATCGATAACTTTGTTTTAAATTATCGCAGATCGATGGTTGGTTCAACCATTCGTTTTAAAGGTATTGGCGAGCTCTTTTGAAAGATACCCATCATGAAAATTTACTCCCCTCGAGTGGGGACTTCCCCCCACCCAGGGGGAGGCGAGGCTCCTACATACACAAAATTTTTTCCCAGTTAATTATCTCTATTACAAAAAATATATATTCGTTTCATTTGGTTTAGTGCAGTCTATAGACATTAAACTCTACTTTCCTGCAATTTCCCCCATAGACGTAAGTATTAGAATTCTCTTCATTGTCCCTGTACACGAACCATTTGCTTGATCTTAACGAAAAGCTTACTGTAGCATCTCTATATGATACACATTTAGAATACCAAGTTTGAACTTTCTGCCATAATTTGTTTTTGAGATATGCTGATAACAGACAAACACACACACCTACACACACACACACAGACATACACACAGACACACAGACCATTTGCTAAAAACATGATTTTCGTATTCAGGGGACCTCAAAACATGTAAATATAACAAAATCTCGCGTTCGAAAATTTGACCCAAAAAAAAAAACTTTCTCTACCTTATGGGTAAGAGAAAGTAAAAAAGAGCAGAGTCTGTCTGTGTGTGTGTGTGTGTCTGTGTGTCTGTCCGCAATAGAAACCTAGGCCGTTTCACCGACCGGGACAATATTCGGCACGGTTAATGTTTACGACCCGAGAAACACAACGCCGCAAGCGATTTTACAAAATTCGCCCCTCAAGGAGGTAGGGGGGGGGGGGGGGCAAAACGTAATTTCACAAATCCTTCATATCTCAAACAAAAAAACAGATATCCGTAAAATTTTTGCTTTAAAATATAGCTAATACAAATGTCTAAAAATCGGTTTCTGGAATTTTTGAAATTCGGTCCACAAGGGGAGGGGGGGGGGCAAAACGTGATTTCACATGCGTAAAACGTGATTTCGCATAATCCTATATATCTCACACAAAAAAAAATAGATATACGTGAAATTTTTGCTCTAAAATATAGCTAATGCAACTATCTAAAAACCAATTTCTGGAATTTTAGCAGGGGGGGGGGGCTATGGAGCAAAAACAAATAGAAATACAGTTAGGCCGTTCAAAATTGGTACAGATAGGTTTTAAAGGCCTGCAAGTCGAATGGGGATATTTTCGATCGTGTAAAGTTATTAGGAGGGGCAAGAAGGGGGAGGGGAGGGGGGCAACAAAATAAAAATAGTGTCAGATCGTTCAAAATTGGTACATAGAGGTTTTCGATATATGCAAATCGATTGCGGATATTTTTGAATTTGTAAAATTATTAGGAGGGGCGGGTAGAGGGTAGGGCGGTAAGGGGGGGCTATGGTGCACAAACAAATATAAATACAGTTAGGCCGCTCAAAATTGGTATAGATAGGTTTAAGAAGCCTGCAAGTCGAATGGGGATATTTTTGAAAGTGTAAAGTTATTAGGAGGGGAGAGAAGGGGGAGGGCAGAGGGGGGCAAAAAAATAAAAATGGAGTTAGATCGTTCAAAATTGGTTTATAGAGGTTTTCGATACTTACAAATCAATTGCGGATATTTTCGAATTTGTAAAAATTATTAGGAGGGGCGGTAAGGGGGGGCTATGGGCAAAAACAAATAGAAATACAGCTAGACCATTCAAAATTGGTACAGACAGGTTTTAGAGGCCTGCAAGTCGAATGGGGATATTTTCGAAAGTATAAAGTTATTAAGAGGGGCGAGAAGGGGGAGGGAAGGGGGGTGGGGGGCAAAAAAATAAAAATAAAATTAGATCGTTCAAAATTGGTATATAGAGGTTTTCGATACTTACAAATCGATTGGGGATATTTTCGAATTTGTAAAATTATTAGGAGGGGCAGGAAGGGGTGGGGCGGTAAGGGGGGGCTATGGGCAAAAACAAATAGAAATACAGTTAGGCCGTTCAAAATTGGTACAGATAGGTTTTAGAGGCCTGCAAGTCGAATGGGGATATTTTCGAAAGTGTACAGTTATTAGGAGGGGCGAGAAGGGGGAGGGGAGAGGGGGGGCAAAAAAATAAAAAGAGAGTTAGATCGTTCAAAATTAGTATATAAGTTTGTAAGTTTTCGATTCGGCAAAAAAATAAAAATAGAGTTAGATCATTCAAAATTGGTACATAGAGGTTTTCGATACCTACAAATCGATTGAGGATATTTTTGAATTTTTAAAATTATTGTGAGGGGCGGGAAGGGGGGAGGGAGCGGAGAGGCAAAAAAATAAAAATAGAGATAGATCGTTCAAAACTGGTGCATAGAGGTTTATGATACTTACAAATCTATTGCAGATATTTTTGAATTTGTAAAATTATTAGCATAGACGGGTGGGGGTGGGGCGAAGGGGGAAAAAATAGAAATAAGAGTTAGAACATTTTGGGAATTTTTTCCGAAGGCAGTGAGAACCCGGTGCGACATTTTTCCTAATCAGATTTTGTTTCTCTTTTTTTTTTCACGTGATAAAAATTAATGCAATTCTGAGAATTCAGTAATTATAGTGATTCATTTAAAAATAGGGACCAGCGAAGGGGGCGTCGCCTGCATCGTTTATGAACGGGTAAGCCATTGAGGGCCGGGTTAGCCATTGTCGCAGGCAGTAGGGCCAGGCACAGGAGGCTGCGAAGACGAACAAGTCGATGCCGAAGGCAGCGGGAACACAAAGCGAGCTTTTAATCGATTTCAGTTTTTTTCCCCCCATAAAGCAATATAAAAAAGAGATTCTTTTAAATATAGTGACCAGCGAAGCAGGCAAAGCCTGCTAGTATATATATATAAAACCACTTTTAAAACACGTATGTAAAATTTCTTTATTAAAATCAAACACAAAGCTTTTTGCTATTATTAACATAGCATCTTCAGGTTTTGTTAATTAACATCAGAGTAGACAGCATTATATACTGAAGAAGTTCAATACAGTTACAGTTAAAAAATTAGTCATGTAAATATCATGAGTCGTTTAAGATCACTTGGCTTCACACTAGGGTTACACAGCAAGTTCTGTAACTAAAACTTACAGAACTTGCTGTGTAACCCTAGTGTGAAGCCAAGTGATCTTAAACGACTCATGATATTTATACTTATTTTTTAACTGTAACTGTATTGAACTTCTTCAGTATACAATCATAGAATAATAATAAAGGAAGAAGGAGCATAAGGTTTCTACATAAGCTGTTGTGTTGCCACAAAAAACAGCGATTATTAACAAGCCTTTATTAACAAACTTCAATATTGAGAGGAGCAAAAGTAGCTTTCGCTGGCATTTCACTAGAAGGGGTTTGTAAGCATTAAGACTATTGGCGTGCTCCTTCTTCCTCTATTATTATTCTATGGTATACAATGCTGTCTACTCTGATGTTAATTAACAAAACCTGAAAATGCTATGTTAATAATAGCAAAAAGCTTTGTGTTTGATTTTAATAAAGAAATTTTACATACGTGTTTTAAAAGTGGTTTTATACATTTTTTTTTTTTTTATGGTTACATGTGAAGTCATTACAAATTTTAAACTTTTAGTAGTTTTTAATTTTAACTATTTTTCCATCATTTTCTGACTGGTGTAATTTCTTCTTTCTTTTTTTTTTCCATTAAAATTTTGATTCGGCCTTTTCTTTCCCCCTTTGCATTTTTTCCTTTTTACCCTTTTTTTTTTTTTTTTTTCGTTAAAAACTGCGTTGGTGAATAACTTTTAATAGTAGAATTTAGTGTTATTAAAGTTGAATAATGAACTAAATTCAATAAACAACATACGAACATTTATCTTTTTACTTTCTCTTACCCATAAGGTAGAGAAAGTATTGTTCTTGGGTCAAATTTTCGAACGTGAGTTTTTGCTATATTTACACGTTTTGAAGTCCCCTGAATCCGAAAATCATGTTTTT
The DNA here is from genome assembly GCA_963930645.1 of Salticus scenicus. NCBI lineage: Eukaryota > Metazoa > Arthropoda > Arachnida > Araneae > Salticidae > Salticus > Salticus scenicus. The sequence goes on from OZ005662.1 coordinate 42,669,929, forward strand.
GGCGGTTGGTTTGTGTGTCTGTCTGTTATCAGCATATTTCAAGAACAAATAGCACCAGAAAGTCCAAACTTGGAATTCTACTCTCTAAAATTTCTGGAGTGGGAATCTCACTCCTTAAAAAAGTGACCATTATTTTGACACGAATTAAAGTGAGAAAATACTATTGTCACTCTTGAAAATGTGACATTTCTCACTTTTCTCGAAAGAGAGACTTCTAGTCACTCTGTCACAAAGAGTGATGTCATCATCAATTGCAAGATCAACCTGCTGAAGAGTGAAGATTTGCTGGCGCCATCTACTTTCCATATTTCGAACGAAATGTGAAAGACAATTTCTCGGCAATCTCAAGCATGTGATTTGTTTAACAGAAATTATTGAATTTATTTGAGTTTAAAAAAAGAAAAATATGTTAAAAGCTGTTTTCGTAAATATAATTTTTTTTATACGATTGATAAAATTAAAGTGTTATTAGTAAAGAATCGAAAATCATAAGAAAATTATGGAAATTCGTAATGAGAGCATGGTGTTTTATTTGGAAATATATAAGGTATAAAAGAAAATATCAATGCAAATACTTAATGCATAACATCTTAAAAGCATAATAGGAATTTATATTTTTATTATATTCATTGATGCTTAACACATGTGAAACATTAAAAAAGATGGCTGTAATATTTTACTAAAAATTAAAATCATCAGCGAGATTTAATACTCCTGAACAGACGAGTTTTTCAAAAGACTGTGTAGATTTGTCGTAAATATTTAACTTTTTTTTTTTTTTTTTTTTAACATGCACACTCAAGAATTTTTCTTTTCCCCTAAGCTACATTTAAAATAACTATTTGTCTTAGGGAATTTCTTGTCAAGTATACATTTTGATTTGAGAAATAATTCTAATTTTTTTAATTAAAAAATAATTGTAATTTTAGTAATTTATGCAATTCTAACTTTAATTTTAAAATGTACATTAGAATTCTGTAATTTTATATTCTTAATAAATGAAGTAAAAGTTTATAAATACGATTAATCTCTTATGTGAATGATTTACCACTGTAAATTAATCAAGTTCTGTGTGTCCCCAGTGGTTCAGTGGTAAGACACTCGCCTGCCACGAAGACGGCTACGGTTCGATTCCCCGCAGATCCAAAGCAAATATGGAAAATAAATTAAGAAAGAAAAAAAAAGAAAATGGTAGAAGATACCGTCTAGTGTATCCATATTCTTTTAGAAAAAATAAACAGTCATATTCTTTGAAATACTCGGAATAATCTCACTCTTAAGAAAGAGAGAGAAATCTCACTCTTTAGAGGTTGGCTCCATTTTGGCATGTTCAAAGAGTGATATGCCACTCTTTTAGAGTCAGATCTCACTCTTCATATTTTAGAGAGTAAATGTGCATCATACAGGGATGCTACAATAAGCTTTTCGTTGAGATGGTGGACACTCAAGAGTATTCAAATGCATTACGTCAAAGGGGGAAATTGCAGCCAAATAGAGTTTAGCATCGGTTGACTGCACTAAACCAAATAAAACGAATATATATTTTTTATATGCGTAAAAACATGTCTCATGTAGAATGTGGTAGGGAAATCATTCACTGTTCATTTACAGGGCCACACAAAAGAACTTGATTATAGTGCGACAATAGCTGAAAATTGATGGAAGTGTATTTCAGGCTATGCCGTACATTATTACTCTGAGATTATATTTAGGTGCACTATGTGGTTTATACATAATCTTCAAAAGATATACAGGGCAGCAAATATTTAAGCGACTACATTCTTTTTTATTGTTAGTGGAAGTGCTTTACTGCAATATTTTACAATGTCCAGGAAAGCTGCTCAGGAATGGAAATGAATTCCTCAGAGATATATAATAAATAATGTATTTTTTTAAGCTAAATATTCGTCACTTGTTTTTTTTATATATTTACGCGTTTTGAGGCTTCCTGATTACTGAAGTCAGGTTTTTTAAAGTTTGATCTTTGTCTGTGTCTCTTAGAGTAACTTAAAAACGAATAATTTCAAGAGATCCAAAAGTTGTATTTTCAAATTAATATACGTTTGCTGCTGGAAAAGTTTGATCAAGATTGAAAACTTCCAAGGAATGTTGCGCATGAAAGTTGTCTAAATAATTTTAAGTGAAATTTTAATTTTAATAACAGATTTAAATTCTATATAAATATAGGTGTAGTATTGAAAAGGGGGGGGGGTTGAGGGGGTCGGTAGCCCCCCTCACACAGAACTAATTATCATATAAAACTCTTCCGAAGCCTAATTCGAATTGTTTTAACATAGGTTTACATAACATTATGTTATCTCTTAATATCCAAAATGTATTTATAGTGTTAAATTTCAGGGTAAGAGAGAGTCGTGTGAGTGATACATCAGATTATTATTTTATTATTATTTTTATTTTTAATAAGCTTATAATAATTTCAATTCTATATTTAGAATTTGTATAATGGAGAGAAAAAATATTAATCCTCCTTTTAATCCATCAAAAACTTTTTAATCAGAGCAAGTCACTTGAAATTCCGAACTAACCCTTTCAATCAGAACTCAAAAACCTGATGCGATATGGAAAGAGATAAGGAAGATGCTGCTCCATTTCATAAAAAGTCATGTGTGCAGGTAAAAACTCGACGGATGAATATAAAATCTCACTGCGTGTCAAAGGAAGACACGAAACTGCAGAGTCACTCCAGAATGCGTGACCAATCAGCATGGAGTGACACGAAATCGTCCGAAATTCATTCTTTTTCGAACAATGGGAAGAGACGCAGCAGAGTTCTGGCAAAGAGAAAAGATGAGAGAATCTGTAGAAGTGTAAAATAAAAGCATAATTATGGAGTACGTTTGGGAAGGGGTTCCATAAGGTTTTGTTTGGGATAATTCTCCGATTTTTTTTTCCCTCTGATTTAATGTTATTTATACATAAACGTGTTCTGTCTCTCTTTTTTTTTTCTTTCCTAATCCTGTGATATGTTTAACCCTTTGCTAGACGTCAGGTACTTTGGGCTTTTGAGATTTTTTTTTTTTTCGATGTGTATTTATAGGCTTATAATAATTCCGTATAAACAAACAAAGTGATAACAGTGTTACACGAAAGAGAACTTTTGTTTGCTTTTTTCTATACATTTATTTATTTTTTCTGATATCATACAAGATGTTTAATAGTTTTTAAAAAGGCATGAGATGTACATATAACACTGCTTATATTTTTCTATTAAGTCTGTCATTGTAAATAATATAAATATTAAAGTACTCCATGGAACAATATACTGTTTTTGTTATTTTTATTTTTCGAACATTTACAATGTAAAGAGAGAATAGTGCAGTCATTTTTTTCCCAGGTGTGTATATATGCTTATAATAATTCCGTGTAAACAAGCAAAGTGATAACAGTGTTACACGAAAGAGAACTTTTGTTTGTTCTTTTTATTCATTTACTTTTTTCTGATATCATACAAGATGTTTAATAGTTTTTAAAAAGGCATGAGATGTACATCTAACACTGCTTATATTTTTCTATCAAGTCTGTCATTGTAAATAATATAAATATTAAAGTACTCCAGGGAACAATATAATTTCTTTTTTGTTATTTTTATTTTTCGAACATTTACTATGTAAAGAGAGAATACTGCAGTCATTTTTTTTTTTTTTTTTGTCCAGGTGTATTTATAGGCTTATAATAATTCCGTATAAACAAACAAAGTGATAACAGTGTTACACGAAAGAGAACTTCTGTTTGCTCTTTTTATTCATTTACTTCTTTCTGATATCATACAAGGTGTTTAATAGTTTTTAAAAAGACATGAGATGTACATATAACACGGCTTATATTTTTTCTATCAAGTCTGTCATTGTAAAAAATATAAATATTAAAGTACTCCAGGGAACAATATAAACTTTTTTGTTATTTTTATCTTTCGAACACTTACAATGAAAAGAGAGAATACTGCAGTCATTCCCCCCCCCCCCCCAACTGTGTATTTATAGGCTTATAATAATTCCGTATAAACAAACAAAGTGATAACAGTGTTACAAGAAAGAGAACTTCTGTTTGCTCTTTTTATTCATTTACTTCTTTCTGATATCATACAAGGTGTTTAATAGTTTTAAAAAAGGCATGAGATGTACATATAACACGGCTTATATTTTTTCTATCAAGTCTGTCATTGTAAAAAATATAAATATTAAAGTACTCCAGGGAACAATATAAGCTTTTTTGTTATTTTAATTTTTCGAACATTTACAATGTAAAGAGAGAATACTGCAGTCATTTTTTCCCCCATGTGTATTTATAGGCTTATAATAATTCCGCATAAACAAACAATGTTATAACAGTGTTAGACGAAAGAGAACTTTCATTTGTTCTTTTTATTCACTTATTCATTTATTTGTTTTTCTGATGTTATTCGAGATTTTTAATAGTTTTAAAAATGCGTGAAATGTACATGTAACACTGCATATATTTTTCTATCAAGTCTGCTATTGTAAATAATATAAATATTAAAGTACTCCAGGGAATAATATAAAATTTGTTATTTTTATTTTTCGAACATTTACTATGTAAGGGAAGAATACTGCAGTCATTTTGTTTTTAGGTGTATTTATAGGCTTATAATAATTCCGCATAAACAAACAATGTTATAACAGTGTTAGACGAAAGAGAACTTTCATTTGTTCTTTTTATTCACTTATTCATTTATTTGTTTTTCTGATGTTATTCGAGATTTTTAATAGTTTTAAAAATGCGTGAAATGTACATGTAACACTGCATATATTTTTCTATCAAGTCTGCTATTGTAAATAATATAAATATTAAAGTACTCCAGGGAACAATATAAAATTTGTTATTTTTATTTTTCGAACATTTACTATGTAAGGGAAGAATACTGCAGTCATTTTGTTTTTAGGTGTATTTATAGGCTTATAATAATTCCGCATAAACAAACAATGTTATAACAGTGTTAGACGAAAGAGAACTTTCATTTGTTCTTTTTATTCACTTATTCATTTATTTGTTTTTCTGATGTTATTCGAGATTTTTAATAGTTTTAAAAATGCGTGAAATGTACATGTAACACTGCATATATTTTTCTATCAAGTCTGCTATTGTAAATAATATAAATATTAAAGTACTCCAGGGAACAATATAATTTTTTTTAGAACATTTACTATGTAAGGAGAGAATACTGCAGTCATTTTTTTTTCTATGTGTATTTATAGGCTTATAATAATTCCGTGTAAACAAACAAGGTGATGACAGTGTTACACGAAAGAGAACTTTTGATTGTTCTTTCTATTTATTTTATTTTATTTTATTTTATTTTTTCTGATATGATACGAGATTTTAAATAGTTTGTGTGAAATGTATATATAACACTGATTATATTTTTCTATCAAGTCTGCCATTGTAAATAATATAAATATTAAAGTACTCCAGGGAAAAATATAAATTTGTTTGTTATTTTTAATTTTCGAATACTTACTAAGTAAGGAGTGAATACTGCAGTCATTTTTTTTTCTAGGTTTTGCCATTGTAAATAATATAAATGTTAAAGTACTCCAGGGAACAAAATAAAATTTGTTATTTTTATTTTTCGAACATTTAATATGTCAGGAGAGAATATTGCAATCATTTTTTTTTAGGTGTAATTATAGGCTTATGATAATTCCGTATAAACAAAGTGATAACAGTGTTACACGAAAAAGAACTTTTGTTTGTTCTTTTTATTTATTTACTTATTTTGTTTTTCTGATATTTTTCTGATTTTCTGATTTTTAATAGTTTTAAAACAATATAAATTAATGAAATGTACATATAACAATGCTTATATATTTTTCTTTCGAGTCTACCGTCGTAAGCAAAAAATATATTAAAATATTCGAGGGAACAATATAAATTTGTTATTTTTATTTTTCAAAAATTTACTATGTAAGGAGAAAATTTCTGCAGTCATTTTTTTTTCTACGTGTATTTATAGGCTTACAATAGCTCCTTATGAATAATATAAGTAATAACAGTTTTACACGAAAAAGAGCTTTTTTTCCGATATGACACGATATTTTTAATAGTTTGAAAAAGACAAAATGAATGTAGAACACTGCTTATATTTTTCTTTCGAATCTGCCATTGTAAACAATATAAATTTTAAACTACTCCAAGGAAAAAATATAAATTTGTTTGTTATTTCTATTTTTTGAGCATTTACTATGTAAGGAGATAGTATTGTAATCATTAGAAATTCAAGTATGTGATTTTTAGTGCATTTATACATTTTGAGGCTTCATAAATTCATTTCTACCATATTTACCGTATATATGTGTGTGTGTAAATGTATATACTATAAGATTTAGTTATATCTAATCTTTTTGGGGCATCCTGGATTCTTTTCGATATTTTATGCTGATGTATGCATGTATGTATGTGAAACCAGACAGTTTCTAAGCACTTTACTGGATTAACCTAAAAATTAGTAGATATTCTATAGATAATTATCGAAAGAGTTGTATATATATATATATATATATATATACTTTTGGGTGTATGTGTAGGTATGTGTGTAGTATTTATATTTATTTTACATTCACACAATAAAGAATTATTATTCTTTATAACCAATGGAGTCAATTAAAGTGCTCTAGCAATAAAACTTCAGTTTAGAATAAGATTAACTTGAACAACTACAATATCGAAAAACGTTTCATACGGTTTTGTTTCGGATAATTTTCCAATTTTTTTCCCCCTTACTTAATGTTATGTACACATAAAAGTGTTCTCTTTTTTTTTTTTTCCCTAATCCCGTGATACGTTTAACCCTTTGGCTGACGTCAAGTAGTTTAGGCTTTTGTATATATTGTTTTTTTTTTTCTATGAGCACTATTTATAAGCTTATAATAGTTCCTTATAAACAATATAAAAAACAAAAGTGTTACACGAGAGAGAGCTTTTGTTTGTCTCTCTCTCTCACGCACTCTCTCTCTCTCTCTCTCTGTCTGTCTGTCTCTCTGATATAACACGAGAATTTTATAGTTTTAAAACGGCTTGAAATAAATATATATAACACTGCTTATATTTTCTGCCATTAAAAACAATATAAAAATTAAAAATTAAAATAATGCAAGAAACACTATAAATTTGTTTATATTTTTATTTTTCTTATCTAAAGAAAATATTGAAATCATTAGAAATTAAACTATAATATTTTTATGTATCTATACGACTTGAAGTCTTATAAATTCATTTCTGCTGTTTTTTACGGGAATTTATGTATTGTGTAATGTAAGTTGTATGTACTCCTGTAAAAGTGTTCGTTTACAGGTACACAAATAAGAATCCTTATTCATTATAGTTTACAGATTCAAATTATCAAAACTTTAAAGTGGGCTAGAGTCTAAACTCCACATACGATTAAATTAGGTGTATGTGTTATCAGAAGGGATTTCAAAAGATTTTATTTAGAATAATTCTCCAATTTCTTTTTTCTCTCACTTAATATTATTTATACATAAAGGTTTTCTCTTATTTATTATTATTATTATTACTATTATTATTATAATTTCATAATCCGGCGATATGTTTGACCCTTTGCTTAACACTTAAAAAGTTTCTTTCTTCTTCTTCTTATTATTATTATTTGTGATAGTAATAGTAGCAGTAATAGAGTATATATATAGGCTCATAATAATTCCGTATAAACTAAATGATAACAGTGTGACATGAGAGAGAGCTTTTGTTTGTTACTTTTTAAAGTTTTTATTATATTATATTATATTATATTTTATTATATTTTATTTTATTTTATTATATATATATATATATATATGACAGGATATTTTTAATAGTTTCAGCAAGACGAGAAATGTACCTATAACACTGCTTATTTTTTTTCTTTTGGAATAATAATAATAATAATAATAATAATGACTGATGAGTGACAATCCAACCACAAAGCCCTTTTCTACAACGATCTTCATTTTTCGTATTTCTATGCATTTTGCAAAAGGATTGGCAACGAAAGAAAAAATTCATATTTTATCTTTTACTATAATTTATTTTTATGTAAATATTTATTTTAAATGTTTCATTTATTTAAAAATTCTCAAAAAAGAAGAAGAAGAAGAATAAAAAAAAAAAAAAAAAAAAAAAAAAGGCCATTTGAGAATTATAGGTTTTTTATATACACAAATTCATAACAAAGCAAATGATCAAAATATTAGAAGACGAAAAAATTCCTCTCTTATTTTTTCCAGTTTGATTTTTCTGGTGTTTGTAGTAAAGTAAATATTTCAATACAAAGAAAAACATTTCAGTGAATTCAAAAATAAAATTTTCCACTTAGATAGATTGATAAATATGTGTGTATCAGCTGTTGTAAAAACATACAATTCGCAAAAACAATTGAATGAAATAACAATGTAAGAAAAAACGTTCTGAAATATTTGTGTAAAAGAATTGCGAAAAATGGTTGTTTCTTTTTGTTTCTTTTACATCTTTCCGATTGTTATTTATGCTATAAAAAAAAAAAAAGGAAGGAAGATAAATCTACCTCTATTAGCACAGTTTCAAAAGAAATATAAGATAAATATTTTTTAAACATGTAAAATAAAAACTAAAGAACTACATTTTTGTATTTATTATTATTATTATTATTATTATCAATGATAAATGAATTAATAATATTAATATCTTAAAGTGCTTTGGTTGCTTATATTTCTTTTTTAATCTTGTTTTTATTATTATTGTGTGAAAAAATAATGAAAATTTTTAAATGTTAAGAGCAGGAAAATATTTACAGTACAGAAAAAGAAATCAAATACGTTACGCAATGCATGAAAATAACTCTTTTTTGTTTGTTTGTTTGGAAAGTTTCTTTGAAAATGCATCATTGGAAATGTTTGAGCGTTTTTGTAAAATATGTTTTGTTTAAACTGCATATATTTTTATTTTTTATAGGCATATATGAAAAAAATATATGTTAAGGAAAGTAAAATTTACAGTTCAACAACTTTCTTTTTTTACAATAAAATAAAATAAAATAAAATAAAATAAAATGGAAAAAATGTTTATTACGAAAATTAAACTGAATTTGATTTTTTAAAGAATAAAAATTCTACAATATGCATTACTTAAGAATAACAGTTAAACCTTAAATATATATATAACAATAACAATAATAATAATAATAGAAAGATTTAAAAAAAAATTAATTCCAATTTATTTTCTTATAAATTGGATAATTTTTAGTACATATGCTAAAAGCCTCAGTTGCTTCAATAACACTTTTAAAATGTTATTCATAAATTCAACAATTCTGCAATCTAAAAATACCTTAAATTAAAATTTTAATTCAGTTTTAAAAATAACACCGGTTTGTGTTCAACTTTTTATTAAACTACAGATAGGGGGAGTTTTAGGTTAAAGGCTAAAGAGAATGTTATTAATAAAGAATTTTAAGATTATATATATTTTTCACTCAAAATTGAAAGCATAATAAAAACTTTTAATGGTCTGGGAGGGTTAATTAACCCCATTACACACCTCCCTCTCACAAAGACGCTGACCACTAGTATACTTTAAGAAAATTTTTGTTATTGAAGTAAGGTACCTTTTTTTTTAACTTCACGTCCGCCAATAATACGTTTGAAGAAAAAAAAAAAGTTGTTTTGTTTACCGAAAATCATAAAGCAATATGTCCAAAATATACACAAATCTAGTTAATGTAAATATATCAAAGGAACTGGTGATACATAAAAATTGCAGAGAGGGATTTTCGCTTATTGTTCATTATTTTTAACACTTTCGCGACCGCTGACGTAGATTCACGTCATTTGGAAATCTGTAACTCCGGCAGTAGACGTTTCTTTTGCAATCTGAATCCCTAACAACACACAAGTCCAAAGTACATCCTGAAGACAGGGATGGAACACGGGCGCAGTATTCATACCACTATCAATGTAAGAAAATTTTCTACTTCTTAAATCAACGATATTATAGGTAGAGAAATTTCTTAAACGGATTCCGGTATGAATTCTGCGCCCGTGTTCCATCCCTGTGAAGATGTCCGTAGGATGTCCATAGACGACCTTTCAACCATAGGACATCCTGAGGATGTCATTTGGAGAGGACGTGCTGTTAGCTTTGCTATATTTGTTTAAAATATTCCCTATATTCATATATGTGCAATCAAAATACTATGGATACAAATACTTTCATTAGAAATAGTATAATTACATGCTTGCCAATCATCTCATTAATAACCGTACATTTGTTAACGCCCCCTGAAAAAACTCCCCTTTTCTCACACCACTATATTTTTAGAGTAATTCTGTCCAAATGTTGTTACGGTTAAATAAGACAAAAATTACTCTAAAATGTTATTGGTGTGAAAAAAAAGGCGGGTACTAAAAATTGTACGGTTCATAATGAGGTGGTTGGCAAGTATGTAATTATTATGTATATTCATATATGAATGTAATATAAATATGTATATAGAAAATCTTGTTCTGAAATAATGTAGCTTGAAAGAATAATGCCCAGAGGTGGAACATACTGTCAAAAAGACAAAAACATGCGGTCGCGAAAGTGTTAATTAAAAATTATTTCGTTAATTAGTTATTGTACATACTTGCCAACATGCTACTTAATGTTCCGTAGTATTGTTAGCCCCGCCTTCTTTTTCACACCAGTATCTTTTTAGAGTATTTTTCTTCTTACGAGATTCGAGAAGTTGAATCCGAAGTACCTGGGAGCAGGTCTCCCGCAACTTCGGTTACCAGATATAGAGAAACAGATGGCATATTTAGCTAAGTGATGGATTAAAAAAAATCAAGGGTAAGGGGGCAAGATGGTGTTTTTCTTCTTATTTAATCGTAATTTCATTTGGATAATATCACTCTAAAAATTTACTGGTGTGAAAAAAAGGGCGGGACTAACAACACTACGGAATATTAATTAGGATGTTGGCAAGTATGGCTTATTGTACTATCATAGCCTCCTAAACTAGTTGCCTGTCGCGTGGCTCGGAAGCTTGGCAACAGTTGAAGCGGTAAACAGCGCCACCTGGTACAAATTGCGCGACTTTTTTATTCAACAGCCACCAAAAACTTTTAAAAGTGGAATATGATATACATAAAAGGCGAATAGAATCGAAGAAACGTCGATTATATATATCATATATCATTTTTTTTAAATTATTGGTGACAGTTGAATAAAAAGTCATGCATTCTGTACCAGGTGGTGCTGTCTACCGCTTCAACTGTTGCCAAGTTTATGAGCAACGCGACAGACATCTAGTTAAGGAGGCTATGGTACTATAAATGTCTGAGTCATTATGACTCGTTGACCAAATGTTTCATAATAGCTCAGACGTCACATTTACAATAAAAATATTTTATATCATCATGTTATTTCAAAATATAATTATTAAATTAAATCAAAAATATAAAAGACCATTGATTATAACTAAAATATTTAGAGAAGTAAGATACAAGTAACAAAAAGATTACAACTAACTAAAATTTTACATTAATTGGCATTGTATAATTAGCTTGAAAAATAAAATATATTTATTTTAGCGTATACTCAATAGATATATAGCAGATTTTATTAATGATATAAATGGCTTCTTTGAAAATCACAAAAACGATTTAAATCTATTACAAAATATAGAAGAAAAAGAAGGGACGTCTGATGAACCTATAAATGAATTACAGACAAACCTTAAAAAAGTATATTAAATACCTCCCGATAAATTCGTATTTAGTTTTATAAATTTATTTAGACAAAAAAGGTAAATTGGATGTTTGTGCCTTTTTTTCACTATGTCTAGTGTTAATATCCATGCAAACAGCGATAATGAGGCAAACGGAGCAAATATGCTTAGATGACACTATCATCTAATTGTCTCTGCTCAATTAAGTAAGGCCACCTCTTACAAGTATTGAGCAATGATTTTGTACGCACAAAGATGGCTTTACTGTAATGACACACAAGAGAAGGAAGGTTTTAATACACTTCCTCCAAATAAACAGCTCAGTCGGTAAAGAGTTTATTGTACGCAATATTTAGTTAATTGATATCACTTAAAGATTCTGTTGATTTGGGAGTAAATTTAATTACTTGATAATTCTCGAAGGTCATTTTGCTCGATTGTATGTTTGTTCAACAATTGTTAATTGTTTTTTTTTTTTTGTTTTTTTTTAAATAAATAAGAACAAAATGTTCAGTTTGTGATAAATATAATCGTGTATGGAATCGTGACAGTTAAAAAAAATTGAATGCCTTATTTACATGAAAATTGTATTAATTTTTACTTTCTCTTATTCATAGATGGCTAATAAAATAGCATAGATGTCAATATTTTAATTTATTCCGGAGTACTTTTCGCCCCGCCTTTTTATTCCATTCAACTTATTTTTTAAAAGTAGTTTTTTCTTATTTTATTGGAGTTATATATTGCAGAAAAAAAAAAAAAGAAAGAAAGAAAGAAACAGATTCTGTTAAGCGAAAACATACCATTTTCAAAATGAGTTTCAGTTAGCCGTTGAATATAATACCCTAGGAATCGCAATTTCGTGTTTTAAAATAAAATATTAGTTAGTTATTTTACTTTATTTATTTATTTGTTACATCTTTTTGAATATTTAGACACATTTATTTTTTCCCTTTCTTCACTCTCGAAAAAAGTTAAAAAAAAAAAAAAAAAAAAAACTAGAATTGAATATTAAATTGGAAAAAATCGTGTAAAAGAAATATAACATCTTTAGTATCAGACTACCTTGTTGAAATCTGAAATTTCGCTAAGAAAGTTCCGGACGTTTGTCGCCAAGGTTTTTACTTATGCAGTTGCGATAGCCTTTTAATTCATCACGAAAATGGAAACAAATATGTAACAGCCGCCGAGGAAATTCTATATTAAAGCTGTACCAAAGAAAATTTAAGAAATGAATATAGTAATAAATGAATATATAAATAATGAATATAGTAATTTCTAAGGAATGCAATACAGTTACTGCAGGCTTTTGTACTGAAGACCAGACTAAAAAAAATCCTGTAGTACTAAATTTAATTCTGCTTTGTACAGGATTTATATCCATTATTTAAAAAACAAAATTAAGTTTAGTTAATTTATTTATCATAATTTATTTAAATCTAATAACAGATAGCTAATAACAGAGAAAACTAATAAAAAAGAAAAAGAAAGAAAGAAACAGATTCTGTTAAGGAATAACATATTAATTGAAATTAAAACTATATAATTGAAATTCCTTTTAAAAATGGTAGTATTTTGTTTAACTGAATCTGTTTTCACAATGTAAAATTAATTAAATGTTTATTACTGTAAAAATCACAAGAGTTTCCAGAAATGTAGATGCTAGTGAAAAGTCATGTACCGAAAATATAACAGCCGTCACAAAATTTTAAAAATGAAATAGTACAATCTGAATTTTTTGTAGATCAGTTTTGTGTAATACCAAAATAAATTAAAAATATCAGTCCTATCGTTACAAATTCGGTACCAAATGAAACGGGAATTTTTTTTTTCAATCTAGGTGATGCAAACAGTTTTTCGACACGACAAATGAAATTTAGGTGGCAACACTTCATTTTAATTAATTTCAGTCCTTTTAAAAAGTGTGTGACCCAATTTTACGGTCAAATTTTGAGATAAAAAATAAATTAAAAATTAAAATTAAAATTAAAAATTAAAAATTTTACAGAATGCAATTAATAGTCCTCCGTACTAAACTAAATTCTACTTTTAATAGAATTTTACTTTTTTTTTTCCCTTTTTCTTGTCGCCTTAATCGCCGTTTGTCGCCTTAAGTCTTAATAACCATATATACTTTTTTATGCGTGAGTTGGCGATGTTTTTTTTTTTTTTTTTTTTTTTTTTTTAATTTCTATGTACACGAATCACTGGCCTGCTATCAGTGAAATGCTTCATGTAGCCTCCCCATATGATACAAAATTAGAACACTCAATTTAAACATCCTGCTTATATTTGTTCTTGAGTTTTTCTGATAACAGGCTCATTGATAGAAGGACAGACAGACCAACCACTAAAAATCAGATTTATGGATTCAGGTAATCTTAAAATGTGTAGAGTAGATTTATCACAACCTCAATTTCGAAATTTTGATTCAGAAACAATACTTTCTCTACCATGCATGGGTAAGATATAATTAAAAAAAAGAATTGTAACAAAACTAATAATAATAATAACATGAGGGAAAATAAAGCTGAAATAATAATAGACAAATTCATAGATACAATTTGTTTTGCTATTGTTTTAGAATGAAAGGTAGTATAAGCTCAAGTATTACATAACTTTTTTGTAAGCGATGAGTTCTTGAACATGCCTTTAAAATTATGTCATTGTCATACCTGGAAACATTTTATATTATTCCGGAGTATTTTTAGCTCTGCCTTTATTTCGTACCTTTTTTTTTTTTTTTTTTTTTTTTTTTTAAGAGTAATTTTTTCTTATTTTATCGATGTTACATATCGGAGAAAAATTTCTTACAATTAAAGTGGTGCGAAGCAGAGACGGGGCTAAAAATACTCCGGAATAAATTAAAATATTGGCACCTATTCATTATACCTACAAATTAGTCAAAAATACCACCCATAACTATAGAATACTCAATATGTAAAGAGAATAAAAATTTATTCTTCACCTTAAAACATGAAATTGCTTCCCTAACAGTTACTAGATTAATTTCTAAAAACTTTTTTGTACGTTTTCTCCCAATTTTATTTTTTCTATTTTGTCAAAAATAAATAATACTTCCGTCCAAAACAACAACAACAAAAAAAAGTTTAGGCTTTTGAAAATAGATAAATAAATTAATTAATTTCTTCTCAATTTAAAAAATTTCGAGAAAATCAAATGAAAAATTGTGTAACTGGACACTCATATTTCACTTGAAGAATGATCTTTCATGTAATTTTTTTTTTTTTCCCTTACATAAAAAAAAAAAAAAAAAGAAAAAAAAAATAATGATACAGAAAGCTTAATAAAATTTCTAAAATAAATTTGTCATAAAGATGTAAGATTTAATGAAAAAAAAAAAAAAAAAAAAAAACTTCGTTTATGTTTCTCTAGGGTTTTATTTTTATTTATTTACTTTTAATGCCTATTATTTTTGTACAGAAAAACAAATTCTGCTCAAATACCTACAATTCTTTATCATAAATTTCACTTTGATAAAAAACAAAATTGAAAATAATATTAAGAAAAAATATAATCGATTGCTTAAACTTTAAATAACATAATTTCTTTCCTTATAAATAATTATATTAATATTCAAAGAACTAAATTAAAATACTAAATACAAATTAAAAGACCATGAAATACTAAATACAAAAAAGAAGAAGGAAAAACTATTCCAAAAAATATGTCGTGTTTAAATACATTTTTTAGCTAATAAAAATCCCATACAGCCTATTATGGTTTGAAAAAAAAAAAAAAAAATGTAAAATACAAAATTTTCGACTGGATAATTTTACAGGTAAAGAAAATATTTTAATGTTATTTTTTTTTTTTAATCACTCATCTACTGAATTATATTTAAAAAAAAATTACAAATGAGAAATCCTAAAAATTCTTTAAAAATTTTCAATAAATCAAACAGTACAATTCATGCTTGAAAAATGCCGAATGTTATTTTTAAGAAGGAGAAAAAGGATAAAAGCAATATATTAAAGTATAAGATTTCGCTCAAAAACCATTTTTTTCTTTCTTTCTTTCTTTCTTTTTTTTTTTTTTTAATCTATAATAATGTAATGTTTTTGAAAAACATGTATTTCAATATTTAATAAAGAAGCATCACAAAACTGGCGTTGTAAAAATTATTACTTACAAACTTTGAATAAACACCATAAAATGCAATAAACTCGCAACAATTGTTTCGGGTCGAAAAAACACACGACCCTTCATCAGGCGAACAAAGTAAGCACGAGTGCTTACTTTGTTCGCCTGCTGAAGGGTCGTGTGTTTTTTCGACCCGAAACAATTGTTGCGAGTTTATTGCATTTTATGGTGTTTATTCAAAGTTTGTAAGTAATAATGTATTTCAATAGCTCTCGTTTAATGAGCGTAAATTTCAATAGCCATAATTATATATTTTTTTTATTAACATATAACATATTTTATATACATGCATTTGTTAAATTAAAAAAAAAAAATGCGAAGTTTATAGAAATAATTTTTTTTTTTTTTCTAGAGCGTAATTCAAGATACAGTATAAAAAACTTCACTTTAGCTTTAACTTTATATACAGGGTGATTATATTGGGTTGTTCGATAAATAATGTCGTTTTTTAAAACCTTCGCTTCTAAAAATCAAGGCTTCTTCGAACGTGGAATTTTTCATTTTACCAAAAGATGGCAAAAGGTCATCCAACAAAGTGGTTAATATATCATTGATTAATGTTTGTTGTTAATATAAATAAATTCACTTTGAAAAACATGAAAAAAAACGACATTATTTATCGAACAACCCAATAATTAAAGTTACGATTTCAAAACGCTATAATTTTAAAACTACCCATCAGAGCGATTTGATATTTTACCAGAGCAATCGTGAGGCAATGAAATTTTGCTTGGCAAAAGAAAAAATTAATTAATTAATTAATTAATAGTTCCAAAATGTGACGTTAATTATCTGTAAAGTATTTGTTTCATGAAGCTCCTCTTTTTCTCTTTTCACTATGACTGTTTCCGCGGTGAACACGTATTCTTGTCTTTTTGCTAAAAAAAAAAAAAATGCAGTGAAACCTTGAAGTCTATTGTTTCCTGCTATTCCATTGTGTTGCTAACAACATTCCTGTGTTTATTGAGTCCATTTAGGCGTTTCCCCTGACATTACCCTGACAGCGCCATCTATAGGAACATGTTGGAACTTTTTTTTTCTTTTCCCAAACAAAATTTCATTGCCTCAAGATTGCTCTGGTAAAATATCAAACCGCTCTGATGGGTAGTTTTAAAATTATAGCGTTTTGAAATAGTAACTTTAGTTGTAGTCACCCTGTATATATACCGGGCTTCCCCTAAATCTGTAGGAATTTTAAATTTTCATAAAAATAAAAGGAATTCATGGAACTGAACGCGGTTTGCAAAGAAATCAATCTCGTAAAAGGTGTTTGTTTTAGAGAGGGTAAAAAAAAAATAATAGTTAAAATTTTCGTTGATAGAGGGCGTTGAGCGTGAGCAAATTACGCATTTCCTTGGAAAACTGTATCTATAGTGCGACCACTTTTCCTACGACTAGCAGTGAGGCCGAGTCAAAAAGTTTAGAGGGATGCAAAATTAGCCGAGAGACAATTTGGCAAACATCCAGTTATTCGGTGTTTCCTTATCGCTTGTTTTCTCTCAGTCACCCCTATTTTAACGCTGGACTCGTTCAATCCGCACTTGCGCAGAGGCTTCCATGGTCGCAAGAAATGTGATTAAAGAATATTTGCATGCAAATGTTTACAAACATAGAACTCCTATTTTATGTCTGTCCTATCCCTACAAATTACTGTTTACAAACGAGTTACAACATCGTTATCTGCAATTTTAGTTGGCGATTCTCAGATGAGATAAAACATTTTCTCCATTAATGCTTTATCCACCAAGTCAGCATCTCAATTAAAACTTCATGTATGCACAACGCAGGGCCAGATTATGGCACGGGCACACTGGGCACTGGCCCAAGGCCTCCAAATTTAGGGGTTCTCATTTTCAAAGGTTCAGAGGTAATCAATAGTAAAATATTTTCCATTACATGTCTATTAAAAACAAAAACTAATTAAAATTTTCTTCCTATATTTCATTAGAAAGCTTAAACAATTGTTAAATTTTGTCATTAATCTCCTAAACTAATTTATATTGGCTGATCAATGTGCTTTAGTGTTTCATCTGTCTTCAACATAAAAATAATCATTTTGCTATAGGTTGCCGCAAAAATGAGGCAATGAAAGGTATAATTGAAGGGAAATTTTCAAAAATGCACTGTTTTATTTTATTTTATTTTATTTGGGAATGGGTCTTTTTGGTGAGCTCTATCGAGCAGGGGAAGGGGGCATCCAAATATCATCAGTGCCCCGGGTCTTCAAAAAGCATAGTCGGGCCCTGTGCACATGCAGGAGAGGAAAATAAGAAATAAGGTGGACGTCTATCAATTTTCCTGAATTAACCAACTATATTGTTCGAAAGGACATCTAACAGAGTGTTTATATAGCAACTCTGAAGAAAATCGCTGGAGACGTTTTGAGATATGGACTTACGGTCCCACTTCCGGTTTTCAAATTTTCACCAAAATTTAGAAAATTCATTTGTACACCAGACCTGTATCAGTTCTGAAGTTTTGTACTTCTATCTTTATTAGTTTTGGAGATAAAATAGCCGAAAGATATACATACACACATACATATAAACACACTGACCAGTTGCTAAAAACTACTTTTTTGAACTCAGGAGGATTTAAAACGTCTAAATCAGGTGAGAACTCGATATCTAATTTTTGGATCGAATACAATGCTTCTATTACCTATGATAGTAGAGTAATGGAAATAATATGTTAAGGGGTGGAACAAGGGCGCAGAATTCATACCGGAATCTCTTTAAGAAATTTCTCTACATATAATATCGTTGGTTTAACAAGTAGAAAACTTTCTTACATTGGTAGTGGTATGAATTCTGCGCCCGTGTTCCATCCTTGTAAGACTCTGTTTTACATATTTCTTGTTACGCGTCTGTACAGCGTCCTCTATCGACGAAATTTTTAACTATTATTATTATTATTATTATTAAAAAAAAAAAAAAAAAAAAAAAGAACTCACCGTTTTTGAAAACCGTGTTTGATTCTACTAATTCCTTCAGTTTTTATGAATTTTTTAAATGTCTACTGATTTATCAGACACCCGGTATACGTGTAATAAAATGAGTTAATTTTTCAAAATTTTGCACAAACGTGGGTTATGTTTTTATAAAACTGAAATTAATTTTGTTTAGCATCTTTAAATAATATGAAATACTACCTGACATATTCTATTTATAATTAGCTACATTTATAATATAAAGTTTTACATTTTTCGCTACTTAATTGTATTTATGTATTTAACGTAGATTAATTTTGTTATTTGTTTTTTCATTTATCCCTTTATTAACTATTCTAAAAAGTTTAACGTAGTTGTCTCTTACATTAATATTGTATCGTGATCAATCCTCTAGTTGCCAACATTTTAAATTATTCCGGAGCATTTTTAACCCCGTCTTTATTTTGCCCCCCTTTATTTATAAACTATTTTTTTCCAATATTTAATTACAATAAAATACTGAAAAATTACTTTCGATAATGAAGCGGTATGAAATAAAGATGAGGCTAAAAATGCTCCAGAATAAAATAAAATATTGGTAACTCTGTTTCTAAATTATTCATTCTTAATGCAGATTAATATGCAAACAGACTGTATTTGATATAATATATATATTATTCGTCACATCATAAATGTCTTTTGATTCATTGTTGCAATCTTTAACCCATTTTATCCCAATTTTTTTTATTTTGCTCAAATTTGAGAAAAATTATATTTTTTAAGGTTAATTAAACCTAAATAAATTAAATACAACAAAATTTGAAATATATATATATATATATATATATATATATATATATATATATATATATATTCTGTATAAGAAATCTTATCCACCTTGTACGCAGAACATTGAAATAAAGAGGATGAAATTTGCACTTATATGTTTTAGTGTTCTCTTCAATAGTGAAAAGTGCTTTCCGAGTATAAAGTTTTGCTTTATATGTATAATACTTTCTCATTTACATGATAGTTCTCCAGAAAGAATTTTCAACCGCAAAGAGAAGATAAACCACGCCCCCTAATGTAATGATTAAACAAATATTTCAGATGGAGGAGGAGGAGGTGAGACACATAACATGCTAGCAGAAGCTCATATATACCATTATATATTCAGCTAACAAAATATTCGCACCAAGCAAATTCTGATTTCTACATGCTATTTTTCAGCTATCCTTTAAATAGGACAATGGGATAAAATGGGTTAAGTTGCCTCAGATGAGTTGATCTTATCTATTCACATAGCTGCCAATATTTTAATTTATTGCGGAGTACTTTTAGCTCCGCCTCTAATACATACCACTTTTTCTTAAAAAGTAAATTTTTCTTATTTTATCATAGCTATATATTGGAGAAAAATATTCTAAAAATAAAGTGGGGGAAATAAAGGCGAAGCTAAAAATACTTTGGAATAAATTAAAATATTGGCAGCTATGTATTCAGGAGTCATACTCTCCGCCCTTTTATCAGGACATTTTCAGGGATGAGAAATAAAAAAATGTATTGCTACCACTATATTTATGCAATAATCTCTATCCTGTATTCTCATGGCACATAAACTTAAAAACAGCAAAAGTATTTTTGCATGAAATTAGTGGTTACATAAAAGCCGGAAACTTCGTATTTCTGAGGAGTGCCCTGAAAAAAGGGCGGAAAATACGACCCCTGCATATACATAGATGCCAATGTTTTAATTTATAGCGGAGTAAATTTTGCCCCACCTTTATTTCGCACCACTTCATTTATAGAAAAAATTTCTCAAGTATATATAGTCTATAAAATAAGAAAAAACTATCCTTAAAAAAAAGTGATATGAAAAAAAGGTGAGGCTAAAAATACTCAGGAATAAATTAAAATGTTAGCATATATCACTGTCATACAAATAATTGATTTTTATTATCCTACTTCTATAATTGCCCTTGGTAAAGATATAGCAGTTTGGAGAGAAATTCAAAGTTATTTTTCTACATTTAAAAACTTTTTCAATACCTTTTGCTTTGTATAATGCTTCACTTCCATAAGTAATTGTTTATTGATTAGTTCAAATATTATATCCTGGTGTTTGATCATTATAATAAAAATTATTATTAGTAGTAGAAGTAGTAGTACAGTAGAGTGCCGATTATCCGAACTCCAATTAACCGAACTTCCAATTATCCGAACAGCTTAATTCTCTATTTTTATTTATCCGAACTTCCAATTATCCGAACAGCCTATTTCTCCCCTTCGAATGTTTGGAAACAGCTTTGAAATGGCTCGAATGGCAGAACGACGCAGATCCTATTCAATTAACATGTCTAAGAAGAATTCGAGATATGGCAGCATTGAAAAGAATGTCTTCTTTGAAGCAATCAGCAATCAAAACCTTTTTTTGCTTAAATTATAATTAAATTATAATCTCTAGAGTTAAAAATAATAATAATAATAATATTTTAAAATATTATATAAGATAGTGGCATAAACATCCCTGACTATGATTTTTTTTATTTAAAAATTTCGTAAGTTATTTCGAATTTACGATTTACTTAACATGGCATAATTGGGCTAAAATTGAGCATAAACATCCATTTTGAGGATCATAAATATGTCAGGCAACTTCAAAATAACATTTATGGTATTTTCTTAAGTTATGATATTTGTTATTTAGTTCAATAATTTTTAATTTTTAAACACGCCAGCACAAATTGGTGCTGCCAGTCCTAAGCCAGGATAAAATGTGAAGGTTTTTTTTATTGTCACAATATCCCTTAAATTGTCTGTCCAACTATCCGAACTTTTGCTTATCCGAACTAGGGTCTGTCCCGACGTGTTCGGATAATCGGCGCTCTACTGTATATACAGCTTATATAATTATCACTTTAGAAAATTACTTTAATATATATATATATATATATATATATATATATATATATATATAATAAAAATATTGCAAGACAAAATTTGCGAAAATTATTATGTTATATTTTTAAAGGTATAAAATTATATCAAAATAAAAATATCAAAATCTTTAGGAAAGAATCATTATATATCTTTGATAAATTTACATATACAATGTTTAATTTGAGAAAAGAAATAAATAAAGGTCGTTTTTTAACATAAAAATAAATATAAGTAACATAATAAACAAAGATATCGTAAAATATTTAAATTATATTATCATATTAATTCTCTGAAGAATGATACTTTTTTGCTCCTTATCGAATTTATTTTCACTCGAAATTTTTAAAATCACATTATGTAAATGCCCTGAAGGATTGTTAATGGAAAATTATAAATATAAAATGAGAGATTTAGGGGCATATTCCATCACCTCTCGGAAATTAGATTTTATTTGATTTAAAATTTTAAAATTTGGTTACAAATAATATCTAACAAAATTGTTTGGATTTTAAACATTTCCCAAAAAAAAAATAATTATTAAATAATTTAAATTAACTGTATATGAAACCTATTGATTGTATTCATAATTTTATTTTGTAAAATACATCATGCATTAAATTGAACTTGCACGAGCATTTTTTTTTTTTTTTTTTTTTTTTTTTTTTTTAAACAAAATTTAAACTTTTTCACGTGCTTATTATTATTATTATTTAGTTAAATTTTCAATTTTCGACTTTTTTTTTTCTTTTTTACAGTTACTTAAATTGCTCTTATTTTTAACTTTATAGTGATCTCCTTTAAAAAACCGTATTAAATGATTACAATTATTGTTCGATGTCAAGTTATATTGTTCCGGCTTCAGTTACTTTCAATTGCATAAAATGTGTAAAAGGGTCAGTCCATATAATTTCAGGTAAGTATGTTGCTAGACTATATTTGTTTCTTTTGATACTTCAGTCCCTTACAGGCAGATTATGAGAAATACTTAAAACAACTTTTATTTTTTCTTTACTACTGACCTTGAATTTTATACAGGTCAGCAAAAGTCATTCTCATGTTTAAAAATGGAATTACAAGACCTTCATATTTTGGCAGAAATCTCTTTTCATTAAAGTTATGAGTGCTAATTTTAAATTTTAACATTAAAGTATATAAGGTTGTAACATAATAACTAAAATAATTGCAATAGGTCAAAGTGCAAGGTCAAACGTAAAATTTTTGGTTATTTGGATAGAGGACAAAACCACAAAATAAAATAGCATACTAATTAATATCTGGAATCACACTAATGAGAAAATTTAAATGTAATTGTGTGATTTTTATCTCTTTAAAGTTCCCAACCCCCTGAAAATATCAGAAAAATGACGAAAATGACATCTTCAGACCCCTATAAACCAAAAGCGAATGAAATTAGAAAAAAAAAAAAAAATCTTTGCCAATTTATTAATCTATTAAAGAATTGTGTATACTCACTGTGTGTATTGTTTTGTGGTTTGGTGTTAAATATGTATATATATATAGGAAATAAGGCTTAAATATATATATATATATATATATATATATATATATATATTAAAAAAAATGATAAAAAGAATCTTTCGTATTTTATCATTATTCCATTAAAGTAATTTTGCATTATTATAAAACACACTTTAATAAAAAAAAAAGTTAATCTGCAATTATTTTATTCACTGTTGAATTTTTTACTTTAGCGTCCTTTAATAAGCTGAACTACGCAATTAAAAAAATTATATACCTTTTAAAAATCAAAACCACA
This sequence comes from Salticus scenicus, assembly GCA_963930645.1. Classification (NCBI taxonomy): domain Eukaryota; kingdom Metazoa; phylum Arthropoda; class Arachnida; order Araneae; family Salticidae; genus Salticus; species Salticus scenicus. Next base: position 42,693,461 of record OZ005662.1, read on the forward strand.
GAAGAATACACACTGTATACATAATTCTTTAATAGATTAATAAATTGGCAAAGATTTTTTTCTTTTAACCCTTTAAGGTTTATGGTGGTCTTGAAACGTCATTTTTGTCCTTTTTCTGAAACTTACAGGACTGCGAAGGATTGAAAACCACACAATAAAAATTAAATTTTCTGATTTGTGGGATTCCAGAAATTAATTTGTGTGTTATTTTATTTTGTGGTTTTGTTCCCTAAAACAGTTATTCAATATAGAGGTTAGTAAAAATTTTACATTTGACCTTGAACTTTGACCTATTGTTATTATTTTATTTATTAAGTTACAGCAGTATAACTAAGCATGTGACATTTTTACCTTATGTACTTTAATACTAATATTTAAAATTAGCACTCATAAATTTAATTCAAAGAGATTTGTATCAAAATATAAAAGTCTAATAATTCCATTTTTAACCAGGAGAACAACTTTTTATGACCTGCATAAAATACAAGGTCGGTAGTACAGAAAAAATAAAAGTTGTTTTGAACATCTCTCATAAGCGCCTTTAAGGGACACACGTATCAAAAGAAACAAAAATAGTCGAGCAACACCCCTATGGACTAACCCTACACTTTTCCGTTTATCCAATACAATATTAATACGGACTGACCCAATACTTTTATAACTTTAACTTTAAAAAAAAAAAAAAAGTATGTAGGATTTCGTTCAAACGTTTTTCCTATCTCAGTGTTTCTTTTATTAAATGACGTCATGTAAATGCCTTGAAGGTTTCCCATATTTTAGAGCAAATTTATAAATATAAAATAAGATTTATTTACATCTACTGCATTTAATCATTACTCAGAATTCAGATTTTATGCAGTTTAAGTATTACAAACATGATTGAGTGCAATCTTCAATAAAATAGTAAAATGTTTGGGTTTGAAGCAGAGTTCCCAGCTTTTATAATTTATTCACGACCATTTTTAGCCCCGCCTCTTTTTCATATCGGAAATTTTTAAAAATGATTTTTTTCTTATTTAATCGTTGTCACATATTAAAGAGAAATAATCTACAAATTTTCTGGTGCAAAAAGAAGGCAGAGCTAAAAATGCTCGTGAATAAATTATAAAAGTTGGGAACTCTGGTTTGAAGCTATAAGGTCCTGCGACTTAAAGTTGATTCCGAACTACCGTGAAGAAACCTGCCTGGACATGAGCCCAGCAACTTAAAATAATTCAAATTTCTAATTTGAATATTTCTTTTACAAGAAAGTAATTGTTTAAGCATTAGCATTAATTATATATATGTGTGTGTTATCATCTTTAAAATACATTATATATTTTAGATATGAATTGCATTTTTCTTTCTTTTTTACTTTTATTTATTTATAAACTTTAGATCTTCAAATGGTAATGTTTTAATTAATATTCAATTCAATATCAAAATTTAAAAAATGATCTGCAGTTATAATCAACTTACAAATTAATGAAATTATTTAAGTTTTTTTTTTTTTTTTTTTTTTTTTTTTCTTCTAATTTTATTATTACTTTTATATCAGTTACTTAGAAAACAAAAATAGACTTAGGGTTTCTTTCTTTCTTTCTCCCCCCCCCCCCCCCCAAATTCTTTCTTTTTTTTTTTTTTTTTTTTTTTTCCCTGTGCATAGAAACTGATTTAACTTTGTATTTAAACATATTCGAAACATAAGAATTTATTTCTCATAAAATCAAATTAAGTGCTATGGATGTTGATTCTTTTTTAGAAAATTCTTTCCTGAAAAAGATTTGTTTGTTTTAATTTAACTTCTTCACAGTGTTTCCTTCAATTATTTACAAAATGGTTTTATTAATAGAGACTTTTTGCAGCATAGACTTCTTTTTAATTTTACATTTCAAAATTATATCGCATGAGAAATAATTATGGACGATTAAAATTATTTTTGCTATGACTTTTTTTTGTTTCTCAGCTGGCTCTCTGGTGAATATTTGTTTGTAAAATAAAAATAAAATTGAAAATTACTTTACGATTTAATATCACTTTTTAAATTTTTTTATTTCATTGTGTGTTTAAAAATTGCTCTAATAATAAATAAGCAACCGCATGTTATTTTGTTTTTATTAACCCGTTAACGCCCGAATTAATTTTACAAAATATTATTAACTGATTGTTTCACATCTAAATTAATATAGACAACTGACATTAAACTATATTAACTTAAACAATTCTTTTGATAGTTTTAAATTCAAAGTCTATCCTCATTTATTGACGTTTAATGTTCTAGCGAGAAAACTTCGAGATAGAAAAACTTTGAGATAACAGATTAATTTACTATTATATGTTGACAAAAATCTCGAAAGTAAAGTATTATAATATATATTATTATTCAACTTGATTTAAGTTAGTATACCTGCGCAAAAAGCAAATATAGGTGCGACGAATGAAAAATCAGGAAATGACTATCCAAATTATGAAATAATAATGAATAGTAGGCACATAAAACTTTCAGGGATCATTTAGAGTGACGCTATAAACTGTCGCTAAAATGCAGAAATCATTCCCAGAAACCACAAAACATATACTTAACCATTTTATTAGGGGCACTAACGGGTTAATGTTAAATTTTTAATGGATAGAAAAATCGTTTTACTTTGAATCTAATAACGCTACTCTGCATGAAAATCAGCCCCAACACCATTTTGGCAAATTCTTATATAAGATTACCCCCTGAATCCAAATATGACTCTCATTTTGCCCTATCACCCACCGTTTTTGGGGTACGCCCCCCCCCCCTACTTTTATCACTTTTCAGTAATTTTGTGGCTATAAATTTGATTTATAGAGGAGAAAAGGATTAATTTAACTATCTAGGATTAATTTAATCTTCTGAGGGGCTGCAGAATTAAAAAAATTGCAAAACATGAACATTTGCAGCAAGGGGAAAATTTAGGGGGAAGGATTTGAAACTGAAATTATGAATTACATTTATTATATTTTATTAATCAATCATTATTATTATTCATTATACATATTTTTTTTTTTTTTTTTTTTTTTTTTTTTTTAAGTGTTAGAATAATTCATTTCCATTTTCCCAATAAAATTCATCGCCATAAATATACCAGTGATAAAAATTGGGGAAGGGGATGGCGTTCCAAGAAAACGGTGGGTGATTAGGCAAAATGGGGGGCATATTCAAATTCAGGAGGTCATTTTACATAAGAATCAGCAAAAATGGTACCAGGGTTCTTTTTTCTTTCTTTTTGCAGGGCAGTGTAATTAACGCATAACATTAAATATTTTAAGTTTGTAAATTCAATTAATCTGTTAGTCAGTGAAATAAAACATCCAAGCATAAATATATAGATAAATATTTACCTTTAAATGCATGCATATTTATATATAAACATATATGAATTTTTATCTTATAACAGGGATATATATATGTATATAGTAATACAATAATATCAGTGCAAATTTTTTTTGAAATTTAAAGATGATTTAACTTCAGTATTAAAACAATAATTCGGATCATAAGCGAAGACTACCCAAATCAAATCAAAAAAGAATTAAAGAAAAATCGAAATGAATATTGGAAATTGGAATGAGAAAAAAGCATAATTTGCTTTCTAACGTTTTCAAAGGCCTGGTAGAATGCAAATATGCTAAAAAATGGATGTTTTTCTGTCACAAAGAAAGCAAAAGCTAAGAATTTCCTTGTTCACAGGCCCGAAACACCCATAGTAAAACCATAAAAAACGAAGATCAAAATAAAACTATTACCTAAAAATGATAATCCAAAACTATTTAAAATTGTAGATTAAAATAAAAATACAAAATTACTTAATTTATAATTGAAACGGACGTAACTCAAAGTTAGAATAAACGATACACATGTAAAGAAACACACATAGTCAAACCATAAAAAACGAAGATCATAATAAAACTATTACCTAAAAATGACAATCCAAAACCATTTAAAATTGTAGATTAAAATAAAAACCATTTAAAATTGTAGATTAAAATAAAAATATAAAAATATATTTACTTCATTGAGAGAGTAAGATAATACAGTACTTGCATGCATAAAATACACACAATGGGAAAAGGGTTGTCTTAAACTATTCAAAATTGGCAACTGTCTTATTGAAATAAAGGAATTATTTATAATTTGTATGATTTCATAAAAATATAATAACAATGGTTACTAACTATAATTAATTATAAGAAATATAAAAGAAAAACTATTTCTTCTACTAATACAATTTTTATTACTTTCTTCTACACGTATATGAATAAAGTATTGTATTCATAAAAATTTTTGAATTCCAGTTTTCGACGGATTTACACGCTTTGAGATGTCATAAACACGAGTTCACTGTTTTTGGAAAATGTGTGGCTGTGTGTGTGCATCACAATTTTTGTGCACGCTGTATCTCACGAACCGATGAATGAAGTTTAATTAAACTTGGTATTTAGTTGGAATTTAACATAAGCTAGTTTTGACTACATTTGGGGATCAATCGCTTAAAAGGTGGCGCTTTAATCGTATTTTTTATAAATTTTTGACATGGCAATGTAGGATAAAATTTCATATAAATGCAAATAATGATATTTGTTTTTAACGCATGATAATAAAATTAATATGAATCATTCATAATAGTAGTAGTAAACTTGGGGAAAATGTGTGTGCAGATAGCAGCATCGCTCCCCACCTAGGGGTATAAAGTTTCAGTATGAGTATCTTTCGAAAGAATTCGTTAATACCTTCAAAACAAATGGTTGAACATAGATCTGTGATAACTTAAAAAAAAGTTATCGATTCTTTTAATTTTTAACGGGAAAAAAAAAAAAAAAAAAAAGCATTTTTCTTCTTATGTTGGAACAAAATTAACTTTCTTCAGGCATTTAGCGTTATACTTCTGTTAAATAAAAATAGTCTGCATTCCTCTTGGAAAATAATTTTATAAATAATAATTTAATAAATAATTTGTTCTGCGTGAATTTGTATAAGATTATATCGAAGAAAGCCTTGTGGCCATAACATATACTAGTTATTTGTATGTGTGTATTTAAAAATATATTTAAAAAAAAATAATTATCAAAATTATCTACTCATTCAATAACAAAAATAATGGTAATTAAAAAAAAAAATATTTCGACATGGTAGTTAGATTTTTTAAAATTGACTGAAGTATGAAATTTAGATGGTAACACTTCATTTAAATTCATTTCAGTCATTTAAAAAAGCACGTGGCCCAATTTTACGGTCAAAAAATGAGATAAAAAATAAATTTTAAAAGAATTAAAATTTTTACAGATTGAAATTAGTAGTTCTCCGTACTAAACTAAATTCTGTCTTTGGTAGAGAATTTTTAATTTAATTCATTTATTTATTAGGATGGAGGATTATTAGTCTCAATCTCCGGTTTGTTACGATACCAGTTTTACGATAGTTGGACATTTATCGAAATCGTAAATTTATCGAAAATATAATTGAACAATTTGAAAGCGATGTGGTGGGGGGAGAGAAATACTTATCGATTACGATTCTCCTGTTATTTGTTTATTTATTTGTTTATTTATTTATTTATTTATTTATTTTTCGTTATTTAACCTTTTTGTATATGATATCGATTAACATTTTTTTGTCGCAATCAAAAAATATTTGTCAGTCAATGTTTCATACATACATTTGAACGAAAGCCAACGGAAAGAAATAGATGTCTTGATGGTGCCTTTCAGCTTATACAATTGAGCATCAGTTACTTTAACAGTGAATTAAGTTGCCACACACAAATCATTACGCGAAATTAATTCCCCACCTCTACACCAATCACTTCACCAAAATCTAAACTTCTCTTTTTTCTCCAGTAAAGATTGGCTTTTAATTACATGGAAAATAATGATTCAGCGATATTTCAAACAAAGAGGAGTTCGGTTACATTGGCTTGATTGTTGCTGAAAAAGGCCGCCTTTATTAAGGAGCTACCATGAATACTTAATTAAGAGAAAAATAATTTAATATGATAAAGGGTTATTAAAGGTATCCAATTATGCCAAGTTTCAGTAAATGTAATTTAAATCTTTTTAAAATAATTCTGGTTTAAAACTTTCAGAATTTAATTTGTAATTTTTCCCATTAACTAAGCTAATTTTGGAGAAAACAGTAATATACCTTATTTTGTATTTAATTTTTCAATAAGATAATACAAGTATTAGTTTTCAACAGGTAGTTTTAATGAAATGTAAATTTTGGTCTTTTAATTAATTAATTAGAGGTTAAATTTATAAAATAACTTTATCAGAAAAGAAAAGTAATTAGAAAAGTTTAATTTTAACAACATAACAAAGTATACACACAACTTTGTTATAATTATTACAAAGTAATTTTGAAATCTTGATAAAATTTTGAACGAAAGTACTGAAATAACTTTTATTTTTGAGTTAGAACTAACTTTTTAAAATGTTTTCTTGCTCATTAAGAACATTTAATTACATAAAAATCTTTTAAGCACAAATTAATTATATTACTATTATAATTAATATATATAATTAAATTTTCCAAAGATTTTAAATACAAAGAAATTTTAAAGTATTTATTTTAAAATTAATTGATTTAAACATATTTCAAAGAAAAGTTATCAAAGGAAATGGAAAAGATTTTGTTTGAACCTAAACTTTTCTGCCAAATGTCGACTTTTTATTTGTTTATAAATTGCCAAAACTAATTTGTAAAATTGCTATAATTAAGTGGAAGGTGTTAGAAATTAATAAATTAAAATGTGTTTATTTCTTCACTTTTTGAAACGTAGTGTATTATTTTTTTTACCTTGATAATATTTTAAAATCAGTCTAACTGAATAATGGACGTGTTTGGTGTAATTTCTAACCGTCTACCGCATTGAAAATGATAAAATTATATAATCTTATTTTACGGCTTGTTTTATTAAAATTTTTTAAAATATAGGCCTATTTATCATATTATTAAAAATATAACTGCACATTTAAAGATAAAATTCATCACTATTATCAGTGTTACCAGATCTGAATGATTTTTTATTCAATAATCACCAATAATTTTGAGAAGTGATGTTTGACATACATAAATATACTATCAGTCTTCGAAGTGATTAGGCAAACGTTACAATTAAAATTTATTGGTGACTATTGAATAAAAAATCAGCCAGATCTGTCAACACTGACTATTATATCTGTACTGATAAGTATAAAGGATTTAAGTCCATATTCTTGATTTTTCAGGAGACGAAAAATAAAGTTAAACTAACTAAAAACTACTTAGAAGAATCGATTAGGAAAAAGGGATTATGTTGATTTATACCCTTTATACCGATCAGTGATTGTCAATCTTCATTTTATGAAGGGAAAAAATTGAATTGAATATTTTATACCAAAGATTAATGCTAAATTTCTGACTTGAAGCTTTTATTACGAATGGGTTTTCTCAAAGACTAACTGGCATGGATTTAAATCCCTTATACCAATCGATAGAGATTTTTTTTTTTCTGAGTCTGACTATGTACTTAACTCAAAATCGACCTTTTTGGACTTAAATCCTTTATACTTATCAGTACAGATAAAAGACATCTGCACTTAAAAATTTATTGTTATGCAATTTTAAGAGTATTAGAATTTTTAAGTTGAGGTTGTTTTACACATTGCTTAGCTCTGTTGTGTCGCACCAGAGCTATGCAATGAGTGACAACCGAACTGGAGAATTCAAGCCTAGATACAGCGCCTAAAAAACATAGTATAGAAAGCAACCAACAAATCAGTGCCCTAAAAATTAAGCTTCTCACCAGAGGTCAGTGTGGTCGAGTTTATTGCTTGAATAATCCTTATTGGTTATTTATGTGCTCAGTTCACGTGACTGAACAGACGAAAATGGGAAAAGCCAATGAACTCTTTTGATTTGAGCTAAAATTTCGATCGCAGCGCTATCTAGGAGGCTTAATTTTTATAGCAGTATTTTATGCATTCGGTTATAAGCGTTTGCCACACGGTATATTCTAGGCGTTGTACCCTAGGGTAAGGAGACCATACGTCCTCGAAATTCGTGGACTGTCTCCTAATTTTGATCTTTTTCGTTTTATCCCTAAAAATTCTTTGACTACTTGGGGACACTAAAAGTCCTCAAATTACAATATTTGTGTCTATTTCTCTCGAAATCACGGTCAAATGCATAAGTAATAGCATAAGCTTGGTAATCAACAAAACTCTGAAATAAACACTATCTTACTTTGTGTGCTCATCAGCATATGGATTCTATCTTGTCTGATTTATACGAAGGGAAAAATAAAATTTGTCTACTAAAATTTTGGCATAAATAGCAGTGTTATATTACTACCACAAATTGCATTAATAGGAGAAAATAAATAAATAAATATATATATATATATATATATATATATATGTGATAGATATCGTAATAAAATTTAACCTTAAAATTTAGCAACTAATAGATACAAAACAATACCAACACAACAAAAATAGAACTGATTTTAACTTATAGGTAAGACTGACACAAAAATGTTGCGATACAGATTAAGAACCACTAAGAGACAAAAATAATTTAAATTACTTTCGCTGACATGAATGATAATAAAAAAAAGGACCATTAAACTTAATGACAGAGAATATAACTAAACGACCACAGAAATAATATTTAATAAAGAAGCATCACAAAACTGGCGTTGTAAAAATTATTACTTACAAACTTTGAATAAACACCATAAAATGCAATAAACTCGCAACAATTGTTTCGGGTCGAAAAAACCACGACCCTTCATCAGGCGAACAAAGTAAGCACGAGTGCTGCAATCAAAGCGGCAACGCACCAATAAAAAGAAAAAGAAAAAGGAGACACTCGCAAAATTACTTACTCGATGCTAAAAGCCCAAAATAGCAACAAATTTAATAAAGAAGCATCACAAAACTGGCGTTGTAAAAATTATTACTTACAAACTTTGAATAAACACCATAAAATGCAATAAACTCGCAACAATTGTTTCGGGTCGAAAAAACCACGACCCTTCATCAGGCGAACAAAGTAAGCACGAGTGCTGCAATCAAAGCGGCAACGCACGTTTCACTGCGTTGCCGCTTTGATTGCAGCACTCGTGCTTACTTTGTTCGCCTGATGAAGGGTCGTGGTTTTTTCGACCCGAAACAATTGTTGCGAGTTTATTGCATTTTATGGTGTTTATTCAAAGTTTGTAAGTAATAACACAGAAATAATAATTGGATAAAAATGCTTAAAATGAGAAGTAAAAACTCGTCAGGCGGCATGTACTTCATACAGCTGTGAAAGCTGCATCGATTTTGTAAAACAATATAGCTAATCATAGCAATTTATATTGTTCCAGCCCCGATCAAGGCAGCAAAACCAATTTGAATGTGAAATTAAATAAATTATTAAATCAAATCATCAAGGAATCCATAGGCAGAATCCCTTTAGGCAGAAATATCCTGGTCTATCATATAGATAGCTCGACAGAAATAAGCCGCAGGTAATGAAAAACACCATTAAACAAATTACACCATTATTTTCACTTAGTCGGAAAAATAAAATTTCAATAAATATGGTTCTTCCAATCAGTTGATTGTGTGATTTTAATAAAAAATTGTATTTCTTTCTCCCATTGTTTAATGGTGTTTTCCATTACCTGCGGCTTATTTCTGTCGAACTATCTACATGATAGACCAGGATATTTCTGCCTAAAGGTTGTCTGAGTGAGTAATGTCTACCGGTTGTCGGCCTGGATAACTCAATTGGTAGAGCCTTGACCTTGTAAGTCAAAGATCCGGGGTTCGACTCCCGGTCCAGGCATTATTTTCACTCAGTCGGAAAAATAAAATTTCAATAAATTACAATTTTAATCCTCTGAGGAGAGAATGGCTTTCCCGCTTCGGCAATCACCAGAAATTTAATTTTTTAGAACACAGATAATATTGCAGTGAAGATGGATTTTGTGCACTAGTCACCATTAACGTACAGGTCGGTCTTTGGCCGGCTCGAGTAGCACCCTGTATTAAAAGGGAAAAGGAACCAGTTTAATGATGTAAAATGCATCCGACAACTGATCTTGAATAATGATGAGTAAAAACTCTGCAAGTAAACAGTACAAAAGCAGCGTTGTTACTCTTTCACTGCACTCGTGCCTACTTTTTACGCCTAATAGAAGGTCATGTAGAATTAATTCTGTTCGAAACAATTGTTGTTGCGTGTCAGTGCATTTCACTGCAATATATGTATGGTGCATGGGAACATGGGTTTGAGCGGCATAAAATATGATGAAAAAAATTCTTATAAAAACGAAAACTCTACCAAAAACACTTCCAAAAGAAAGTGAAATAGTGCGTAAATATTTTAAACATTACTCTTTATTTCTAATAAAATGCGTTTTTGAAAAATATTTATTGATGGGTTTATTATAAGTTTAGTCTGTAAAACTTATGTGATTTTATTTATTTATTTTCAATTCATTAAAAAAAAAAATCATAAATAAATAAAAATAAATAAACAGAAGGAGCATCAACTGTCTAATAATCAATCTCAAAATCCTGGTTTTACCTCGAAATTGTAGACTCTATTTGTGATACAATTGTTTTTAAAACTATGCATGCAAGATTATTTATTTATTTATTTATTTATTATTATTATTCTACATCGCGACACTCTGTATTTATTTTATGCTGAGTTAAATGCTTAAACTGTAATCTTTCTTATCATTTTCAGATACTTAACTTATAAGCATCGTAAAATTTAATAAAAGGCAAAGTAACACAGATGGGTTATTCATCGTAAGTTAAATGGAAAATGAAAAGAAAATAACGCACCCCAACCGAAGTGGAGAATCTAAATTAACTATAAGATGTCCGCTGTAAACGAAGTTCTTTTCTTGAGTATAGCTATTTGAAGACGGCCAGGTCAAAGACAGAAATCTTACAGTTGCAGATGTGGAGTTAAAGAAAGTCACTGAGATGATCACTTACGTGATCAGATATAGATTTCCTTAAGATTGATCGATTCCTTTAATAAAAATCGAATATGTCATTGCCCTAGAGCAACTATTAGACGGATGGAAAACTATACAAAAAAATACAGTTTAAATGTTTTCGTTTTTTTTTTTTTATTTTTTTTTAGGGCGGAGCACTGTTAGTCTCAATCTTCGGATTTTTACGATACCAGTTTCACGATAATTGGATATTTATCGGAATCGAAATTTTATCAAAAATATAACTGAATAATTTGAAAGCGATGTTATACTTAAAAAAAAAGAAAAAAAAAAAAACTAATAGTCCTCCGTACTAAATTAAATTCTGCTTTTGCCAGAATTTCATCAAAATTGTTTTTTCCGTTTTTTTTCTTTTCTTGGACAGAAAAAGAAAAGAAAACTAATAATAATCAGTATCGAAACGGACAGTATCGATTTTTTTTCCTTTTATTTTACAGATTTTCATGTGCATTAAAAATATTTGGTTGCCCGAAATTTGAAGGATACGTTTGTAAAATACAGAATAAAATCTACATACCTAGTAAAATTTATAATTTATTCCGAAATACTGCTAATCCTGCCTTTTTTGGGCGTTTTTTTTTTTTTTTCCTCTTTTCTTTGAGCGGTTCTGCTCTCAAAGCTGGTAAAAGGGAAGTACCGGGTTCGATCCCAAGTCGCGCTCATCGACCTAGCCGTTCTCAGATTTCCGTGGTTTTCTCCGAAACTCGCATAAATAAAGTCTAGGACCCCTAAGAAAGACCTCCATGGAGGACATTCCACCTATAGGCCTAAGACCCTACCGTAGTCAATCGGCCATAAAAAAAAAATAACCCGTCTTTTTTCGCACCAGTTTGATTTTAGAGAAATTTTCTACAATAAATGTAATTACGGTGGAGCAAGAAGCAAATTGGTTTTAAAATACACTGGTGTGAAAAAAGGCGGTGACTCCGGAATAAATTATAAATATTACGAAGTATGTATCGATTCACTTTCATAGTTGCCAATATTTTAATTTATTCCGGAACATTTTTAGCCCCACCTTTACTTCGAACCACTTTATTTATAGAATAATTTCTGCCAATATGTAACTACGATAAAATAAGAAAAAATTACTCTTAAAAAAAAGTGGTATGAAATAATGGCGGGGCTAATGATGCTCCGAATAAATTAAAATGTTGGCAACTCTGCAATTTTAGTTAGCCATTTAACGCTCATTAGTTTCACAGCGAAACTAAACCTTTCATGTCATTTAACATTATTTTATGCAACATTTTTTAATATTTTTCCTTTGTTTTAAGGGATTCTTAAAATTTTGTTCCTTCTGTGTTTGGTAGATGGCAGCACTACTCTGAAATTTCACAAGGTTGTTTCAGAGGAAGCCAAATGCAGAAATCATTCGAAATTTATTATCAAGCGCAAGTGTACGATGCTGGCTTGATAATGCACTTGTGTCTAGTTTTCTCACTTTATGAAGATCTGGGAAATTATTTTGTTTTGAAACAACTTTTGCGAGTTTTCCTAATTTATAGTATTTCTTAGCAAAGTTATTTGTTTATGAAATTAATTATATATTTGAATTAAATTACGATAATATATAGATGGTTTAAACGAAAATTCCCTCAAAAATTAAAAATACTACTTTTTTTTTTTTTTTAAATCTCTCTATGTGTCTAACAACCATTTTTGAAATGAGTTTAGCAATTTTTAAAAGAAATCAAGTATTTAACCTTAAAGAGTTAACTGTGATTGTTCGTATAGTTAACAGGTTGAGCGCCACGCAAATTCTTAAAATTCATTAAAATTCCATAATGATTCCTCCTGTAATAAATAAATATTAAGCAAATAAATTTTCAATCCTTAAATGTAATATTTTTAGTTTTATATCCGCCACCGCTGGTTGACGCGGTTTTATATCATATTTGATACAGTCAGCCACCGATGGCTGACAGGGCGCTCAACCTTTTAATTTTTTATTGGTACTGCTTTTACTTTCGAGGTAAAACTTTCACTGAAATGTTTGAAATATAACATGTTCTGCACACTCCTAAAGTTTCAAGATGATTCCTTCAGTACTTAGAGATAGATGACAAAATGTCTAGAATCTAGAATGGCTGATATGGCGCTCAACGTGTTAAAAATAGTTTTTTTCATTCCATAATGCTTCTGAAAGTCTCATACAGTGATGCCAGATGGTCGGAAATTATTTCCCCAAACAGGTCTTCAAATTCCCCCAAATCATGGGGTTTTTTTTTTCGAAAAAATCCCCAACTTGATTTCTACTAAAAAGGGGGAAAATATTTTTTTTTTTTTTTTTTTTCAAAAAGAAAATACAGTCGGCTGCAAAATTATTCGAGCACTAGCCAATAATTCCTATATTTAAAAAGTACACTTAAGACTGTTTTGCTAAGTAAATCCTTGTCGAATCATGTTCTTAGACTGATTAAGAATATGACTCGACAAGGATTTATTTAACAAAACTGCATTAAGTGTACTTTTTTTTGGCAAGGATTATTGCTAGTGCTCGAATAATTTTGCAGCCGACTGTATCAAGCAGATTTAAGCTCAGATTTTTCCCCAAATGAAGGCAATTTTTGAAAAAATCCCCAAACACAAAAATGTATTAAAATCCCCTCTAATCATTTGGTGTTGGCAACACATGGAGAGGCAAGTGTAGAAGTTAAAAATCAAACATTATGAACCGAATACAACTTATTATTATTATTAAGAACAGAAAAATTAATAAATTAATATAAAATAAACCTATAACATATTTTATATGCGTAAAATTATAGAGAAATTGTAATATGTAATTTTAATATATTTTTAATAAAACTCAAATTTTGCGATGTTCCACTCAAAACTCGAAATGTACACTGACGATAAAAGTCCCTACTTTAGTGAATAATCATGAAAAAAAAAAATAGAAACAACAACATAATCCATGCGTAATTCCTTGAAATTTCTTATAAAATTACCAAAAAGTCCCTATGAATTTAAAATTTGACCCTACACCATGAATAAAACTATTGAAAGTCCCTAGCCGTAGGGATAAATCATTACGTTGCCAACATTGACCGAAAGTTTAAGAACTCCGCCGATTTGTCCCCAAAAATTTCAGAATTCCCCAAAACAGTCCCCACAAACATTTGGTCCCCAAAATTGTCCCCAGAAGCCTCAATAATCCCCAAAATGGGGACAAAATCCCCAATCTAGCATCACTGGTTTCATATGAAGTTACTGGTGTTAATAGCATATTTTTATATTAATGTATGAAACACCTTAATTGCTGCAATAATCTATGAAATAACGTTAAGAAATATCCTATTATCATTAAATTAAATGCTACATATCGAGATTCTTTAAACTGTAATGGATACATTATTAAGTCGCTTAAGAAATGAAAGGTTATTTATGTATATATGAATGTAATAACACCGTATTTCAAAAACACCTGTTACAGCTTTTTTCTCACTTATTAAAGAAATTACATTCTAGATTCAGAATGTCTCTATGAAAAACGTATTTTATGCTTTCTTAAAAAGTTCATTTTACTTTATGTGTTTTATTTTGTTAAAAGTATCGTAAAATATTAATTAGAATGCAATATGTTTTATAACACCTGTTAACATTTCACAATGTTAAAATTGAAAAAATAAATAAATAAACTACACACCGCGACAAAAAGGTAGGTACAAAGGGTTTTTTCTTTGATTTTTCATAAAATATCTAAATAAAATATCATAAAATATCTAAATTGTGCTTATCATTTATTATTATCAAAAAATAACTTTATTCCCGGACTAATTTTTGTTTTAAGACTCATTTAGAAAAGTTTTAAGACTAAAATTTTTCTAATTTAAGACTACACACCGAGACAAAAAGATAGGAACAACGTTCTTTTTTTTTTTTTTTTTAATTTGTTGAATATGATTATTTTTAATATGAATATTTTTAATATGATTCAAATATTTAATATTTTTTTGATATGATAATATTTTGTTATGATAATAAATGATCAGCACAATTTAGATAATGTTATTTTATGAAAAATTTAAAACGGTAATTTTTCGGTAATTTTATGGCTACAAATTTAATTTTGAGGGAGAGGAGGATTATTTTAACTGGTAAATATCTTCTGAGGGGCTACAGAATTGGAAAATTCTAAAACATCAACATTTGTGGCAAGGGGAAAATTTAGGGGGGGGGGATTTTCCACTGAAATTATGTATTACATTTCTTATGTTTTTTAATAAACATTATTATTATTTTTTTTTAAGTGTTAAATTAATTCTTTTTCATTCTCTGAATCAAATTTATGGCCATAAAATTACCGAACAGTAATAAAAATTGGGGGAGGGGGTGGTGTCCCGAGAAAACGGTGAGTGACTGGGCGAAATGGGAGTCACATTCGGATTCAGGAGGTCATTTTAGATAAGAATCAGTAAGAATGGTATCGGGGCTCTTTTTTTTTTTTTTTTTTTTTTTTTCAGCGCAGATGTGTTAATCGTAGAAAAAGTTTTACTCTTGGCTATACGCTATATTACCTCTTTCCATTCAAATGAAGTGAGAAAAAAAAGTAAATACGCACACTTTTCAGAGTGACAATTAGATTAACGAATTGTTTTTGGCACATCCGAAGAAGTTCGTTAAAGTTCGGAGTTAAAAAGAAATGAAATTTTTCAGACTTATTTCAAAAATTCAAACTTTTTTTTTTTATAATAATTAGTAAATAAATATGTATACATTGTTTCCAAGCAATTAAATGATATTACTTATGTTCGTACTACATGGTGGGTATCATTTTTTAAACACTAAATTAATAATAATAATAATAATAATTAAAATTACATTTCAATTATTATTATTGTTATTACTACTATTTTTACCATGTTTTTATTAACTACGATTCTTGCTTCTTGGTTTGTTTGTCCAGTACAAACCTTGCAATCGATTTTTATTAACCGACTTCAAAAAAGAAGGAAAGTTCTCAATTCAAACCGTATGTTTTTTGTTTGTTTGTTTGTTAGCTCATAACTTCTGAACGGATGCTGCGATTTTGATACTTTTTGTTTTGTTCAAAAGGTCTTGCTCTGAAATAGGTCCCATTGTAATATCTTTACGATCTAAAGAAAATACAGGGTGCCCCCCCCCAAATAAAAAGAACGGTTATATAAGGTGTTATCCATTATCCTAAAAAAATGCAGCAATATTCCTACTTTATCCCCTTTGCTAAACTTTATTTCCGAAGCTTTTCATCTGATCAAAAACAATAATTATTTTATTTTTGATGGTATTATATATAAACAAACGTTTGGAGCCCCGATGGTTTCCCCCCTTAGCCCTATACTTGCCGATATTTTACTAATTGAACTTGAAGAACGCGTATTTGCCGCCTCTGTTCTTAAACCAACAGTTTATCTACGATATGTGGATGATATTTTTCTGGCTTGGCCCTATTCTAAAACCTCCCTACTTGACTTTATTGATTCCTGTAATAAACAATTCCCGTCAATTAATTTTACTTATGAATGTGAAACTAATCAAACTCAACCTTTTTTAGATCTTTCTATCCATCGCAGTAAAGATAATTCAGTAATATGGTTTGATGTGTATCAGGGGCGTAGCAATTCAAAAATCATGGGAGGGGCTCAAAAAATTTCATTTTAAAAATGACTCAAAATTAATCTTAAGAAAATCAATTAATAATTAGATGTTAATTAATATTCATTAATTATTAGTATTAATTAAAAAATATCACTAATATGAACATTTATAAGGCATTAATTTTAATTTTTAATTGGTGATTCTTTCATTTGGCATTAAAATAAAATTTCATGATAAGAAATGGGGGGGGGGGGGCTTGAGCCCCCTGAGCCCATCCCTTTCCTACGCCCCTGATGTGTATTATAAAAATTCTTTTGTTCCCCTCCCAATTCCTGCTACTTCTGCCCATCCAACTAATTATAAATTTTCGTTTTTCAACTCTTACATTTCTTGGGCGCTTAAATACGCCTCATTCCAGTTTAGCGAAACTAAACAATTAAACAAAATTATACAAATCGGCATTGATGCAGGCTATAAAAAAACTACTATAATCAAAATTATCAATAAAATTAAAAATAACTTTAATTATCCTACAATAAATTCTTCTACCTTAACCCCTAAAATTAAATTTAGTAATAGTCTGCCTTTCTGTAACGAATTTATTGATTTTAAACATTATATTTTCCGTAAATTTAATATACTAATTCCTTTTAGTTCTCCTTTAACAATTAAACATCTAAGCTTAAATGATCAGGATTTAACTAAACCCCTTGGGGTCCCCTAAAACTCAATCAAGATGTTTTCTTTTATATCGGACAAACCAAAAGAACCTTAAACAAAAGAATTAAGAGCATATCCGTAACGTCAAAGGAGGAAAAAGTTCAGCCTTAGTCAATTTTATTTACGAAACCTCAGCCTCACCTCTTTTTGACCAAGCAGAAATCATCTCTTCTCCATCAACTAGTTCAGAATTAACAGTTTCGGAAGCTGTGAATATAATTTAATATAATTTAATCAATTTTAAAGATGCTGCGTTTCTCCCTAAAATATGGTATTTTCTAATACAACCAAATATCTAATATAATTTCCTTCAACTGTTTCTTAGTCTTAATGATTGATTACAGTGAAAGTTTTTCTGCATAATTCCTACAGTTATTGCAAGATTTTTGTCTCTACTATTCTACCTAAAGAATTCTCCATTAAAGTTAGTTAAAAGTTGCGGTTCTGCAACAAGTCTTTCTCCTTGTTCTTATGTCGCCAATTTCCCATCTGCGCAGCACTGGTGTGGCGTGAAACCCAAACAGCCAACTTTTTCCTGTAAAGGTCTAAATTAAGGCAAGTTCCTCAGCATGTTCCTCAACAGCCTCAACTGTTCCACTAAAATGTATCTCCATAGTAAACTAAATGAAGCTCAACTCTTCACCTTTGGACTGTTTTCATTTGTAATTGATCAGTTTCATCTACTTCAAGTTTAATAACTGTAACCGAAGTATGTTTCTTATGTATATATAATGTTACTGTACTTCTTGTTAAAAATAGCTATGTCCTGATGATGCCCTGATGTTCAGGGCGAAAGGCCTTGACACGATGTGTTTTTTAATGATTTTAATTAAATATATTTTATACGTGTTTTACAGTGAATTCTTTTATAAATATTAGTTTTTAAGTTCTGAAATATATTTAATATATTAGATCTCAATGTATTTTTATGATACATTTTAAAATACATATTTAAAATAACTATATAAAAATATATTTTTTTATTTTTGCTAGTACGCAAAATGTATCAGATTTCTTAAAATAAATTAATAAAAATAAATAAAATAATGTGTATATTATTTGCTAACATATGAAACATAAATTTCTTTTAAATAATAATTGCCATAATAAATTTTATAAATAATATTTAAATAACTAATTATTTTTTATTTACATAATTTTAAAAATACAAAAAAATAAATAATAAATAAATGAAATAAGCAAATGTAAATAAAAAAAATAAACCTTCTTTTAATTTCTAAAGATATTAGTTCATATTTTCACAAATTATTATTAATAAAATTTTTATTTTTAATATTTAACTAAGTTATTATTATTAATGATGCGTAACTGAAGCAAATCAAATATGTATTTTTAGCTTGTAAAAATAATACGTAAATATTTTTATAAAATAATAAAAAATAATTTCTGTTCTTCTGCCGTAGTTTTACATTTATTCATGAATTACTTGACAAAAACTAAGATTACCATATTTTAGTTCCCCATCATACTAGAGGTATGGGGAACTTAGGTAATCGTGAAAAATTTCGACCTCGGTTTTTTGACTTTTTTATACGTTTTCAGGTGTGAGGAATCCGAAAATGGCAAAATTTCTATGGTGTCTGTCTGTAGGGTGTCTGTTAGTGTGTCAGTCCGTTAGTGTGTCAGTCCGTTAGTCCGTTAGTTTGTTAGTCTGTTTACACGATATCTCACGAACAAATAATCGCAGAGAGGTCAGATCAGTTTTCAAATATTACTTTCGATACTGGCAAGAACCCTATTTATTTGGAACATTCGAATTTAAAAACTTCGCAAGTTATTGGAAATTTACGATTTTCTTAACATGGGAGAATAGGACAAAAATTCACTTAAACGTGCATTAAATGGAAACTTTTTCCTGGAAAAATGTCAGACAAGTTTTAAAATATCAGTTTTGATGCCGGAATGAACATCAGTAACTATAAATATGCTACTTTGAAAATTTCGCAAGTTATTGGAAATTTACGAATTTCTTCATATGGCAGTATAGGGCAAATTTTCACATAAACGTCAGTTTTGAGCGATATTTTCATGGTAAAGATGTCAGACTACTTTTGAAATATTATTTAAGACACTGGCATGAATATTAATGACTATTAATTTTCCAATATAAAAATTTCGTAAGTTATTGGAAATTTACGAATTTTTTAACATGGCGGAATAGAGCAAAATTTCACATAAACGTCAATCTTGAGGGATATTTTTATCGTAAAGATGTCAAACAACTTTCGAAATATTATTTAGGATACTAGCATGAATATCATAGACTATGATTTTTCCAATTTAAAAAATTCGTAAGTTATTTGGAATTTACGATTTACTTAACATGTCAGAATAAGGCAAAATTGAGCATAAACTTCCATTTTGAGGATCATAAATACATTAGACAACTTCAAAATTACATTTATGATATTTGTTTGAACATGATTGAATACAAATATTCTAATAGGAAAATTTCGTAAATTATTCGTAATTTACGATTTTATCAACATAGCGAAATTGTAAATTTTTCATATAAATATGAATTTTGAAGATTATTGCATTGGAAATAGTAGCATGAAAACTAAACAACGGAATCGACCCTGATAAAATAAATTAATAGATTAGAATAAGATAAATCGAAGTGAACGGTGGATAGCCTATTAGGCGGGGATTTCAATCTGTCACTGTATCAAGCTTTGGTCAAATTCATTTCTTTTAACATGATTATAATATGTCTCGCACTAGAAATTTATGAGAACACATATATGATGGGGAACTGAGCAGAGTCCACCTATGCCAACTATTTTGTTAAAAATTTTCTAACTTTTTATATATAGAATGTATGTCCTCGGAAAAAATAAGGTAGAATTACTTTCACAATCAACGTATTTTGCTTAATATAGAAATATACAACAAAAAATTCCTCTGTTTTCCGATAGGAATTGAAAAAGTAAATATGTCGAAGGTTAAAACAAAATTCGTTTTTCTTCAAATTCGTTTTTCTCTAAGACGAAAAAAATTACATATTTATATTCTGCATTACTTTCTGCACAAATTTAGCACAATTTCCTATCATTTATGTTGTATAGTAAAGCGTGAATCGCGAAGAAAAAAGCATTACGTTCTACGGGGATCGCTCCGAATTGGCACTAAAATGGCCGACTTTCGGTCAATGACCAGTCTCTCTATATATAGGGTTCCCGAGGTTAAACTGCTTGCAGCGCCACCTGGTGGAAAATAGCGGAGTTAGTGTTCCTATCTCGAAAACGGTTCTAGAGAAAAAAGTGAATTACAAAGTTGATGAGTATCATCGATTTAGTACAAAAAGATAGTTTAGACATTCATGCTAGCGTTCCTATATCGGAAACGGTTCAAGACAGGGGGAAAAAGTGATTATAAAATTGCAGAGCATCATCGATTTAGTACGAAAAGATAATTTAGACACTGATACTAAAAATACAATGCTAAAAACGTGCATTTGTTTGTTCGCAATTTCTTACACTATGCACACTTGAGCTACATTGCACACGTTGTAGCGTAGCTGGTGAGACATACGCTATATAGTTCAAAATACGGTTTCTTGATACTTTTTGTTTTGTTGTAGATAGATAGATAGAAGATAGTTTAGACATTAATGCTAAAAAGGTATAAGTATGGTTATTGTAAGTGGTGACATCGATTAACGCATATACGTTTTAAACCGACTTCATACAGGAAGAGGTTCTCAATACAAACCATGTTTCTTGTTGTTGTTGTTGTTGAAATTTGTTAGCTTAAAACTTCGTAAGAGATGGTTTAATTTTAATACTTTTTTTGTTGTCGTAATGATCTTGGCCTGAAATACGTTTCATTATGATTTCATTAAGAGATAAACAAATTACAGGATACTCACAAAAGTCTGTTCTCACTTTAACTGCTGAACGCATGCAGCTACACTGGTAAAAGCAGTATGTAAGTAACGATGTTGAAACTTCTGTCCGTCAGCTGCAATGCATATTTTGTTCTTTGTTTGAACTTTACGCTGCGCAATTTCCAGCGCAGCGGGTGACACGTATTCACTGTAAAGTTCAATATATATGCCTAACAGAATTTTTGGTTACGAATACAGTGTATCCGTTCTTTACATTTCTAAAGACTTTTTAATTTAACGTATGTTCATTCAATAGATAGTTTTTTGCTCATACCGATAAAGGCAAGAAAAGTGACACAACTTAAAAATGCAGCATTTGAGAAAAATCAACTTAAAAATAACTTGACTAGAATAAAACTGACACAACTGTCTCTCGAGTGGATAACTTTCTAGATGGAGATGTAACTTTTTTGTTCACATTGGGTGCATTTCATGTATTTTTCAATGGCATGAACCATTTTTTGAGTTATGTCACTTTTCTTGGAAATTGTGATTTGTAAAACTGCCTTCGAACGTCTTCTGATGTTCTGCTATATGAATAAGTTTTCACTGAAAAGAGAAAAATAAAATCTTTTTGTAAAAAAATAGAACCGACTCCAAAAAGCAACTACTATTCAAACAACTAAAAAAAAAAAAAAAAAAAAAAAAAAAAACTGGATATGAAATGAAACTGTAAATTGCGCCTAAAAGTATAAAATAATTTCCTTCGCCAAACAACCAGAACACTACATATCATCGAAGACTTTTGAAGTCGGCGCAAAATTAAATAAAAATTGATACCTTTATTCAATACAAAAATCAAATCCTATTCAAAATACACATCTCACATTGTCACCTGCGAAATGCAGCCGAAAACTACTTTGATTCAAGAAAACAAATAAGATTTCGAAAGCAGCAAAAGTTGGCGAAGATGCGGGTATCTGACGTCCTTGGTGAAAGAAAAATTGCAAAATTATCTGGCAAACATATTTAATTTCTTTGGGATACCATGATTATTTTGATAAGGTATATTAAGAGAGTAATCAAGAATATGAAACTATACTTCGTACAATATATATATTATAAAAATATACATCTTGCATGTATATTTTTGCATTACGTTTTGATCGCCAAATCCAAAAGCCACCAATGATGATAGTTATCAAAGTTATACTAAATTTGCAAAGGATACTCTAACTTCGTAGAAACCTAAATATCTCATTGTGAAGAATGTTCACTGTTCTATGTAGATGCTACTAATGGACCAATTGTATACAGTGGTAAAATAATAAAGGAAAAAATGAAAATGGATCATTCGAGACAACAGCATTTGTTGCTACCGATCTAAAAACAAACCTTTAAAAACTAATTAAATTTTATTTAATTTTGCGCCGACTTCAAAAGTTATGATGTTATAGTTTGTTTGGTGAAGGAAAATATTTTATACTTTTAAACGCAATTTACATTTCATTTC
Organism: Salticus scenicus; assembly: GCA_963930645.1. Classification (NCBI taxonomy): domain Eukaryota; kingdom Metazoa; phylum Arthropoda; class Arachnida; order Araneae; family Salticidae; genus Salticus; species Salticus scenicus. The sequence goes on from OZ005662.1 coordinate 42,716,139, forward strand.
ATACCATTTTTTTTTTTTTTTTTTAAGTTGTTTGAATAGTAGTTGCTTTTTGCACTTGGTTCTGTTTTTTTACAAAAAGATTTTATTAACTAAGTTCTCAACTTGTTAGACATTTGAAACTTTCAGAATAGCTCAGAACCCAATGACATCACAGTACTTCGAAACACGATTTTCAAATTTTTGATTAGTTTTCTTTTAATTAATTAAAATGTGAAAATAATAACATCCTAATAGCTTTAAAAATAGCCATTAAAATATTAGCTATAATTTAATTGCTGCCAAAAAAAAAATTTACGAGTTCATTTTCTTTCGACATAAAAATAAATACATTTAATTAAACGTGAACGTTAAATAATTGTAAAAAGTTAAATTATTCATCTCACAAAAATTGACGTCATTATCACTTTAAAAATTTCATACGCACTGACAAAGTTCTAATGTAGTTCTATAGTTATGATTCAACAGAAAATTGAAAACATGGTATATAAAAAGTTTTTTCCTTATAATTATTAATATTTTTATTTTTGCATAAACTTATCTACATGCAATAATTTTTTTCTAGTCAAAATGAAAAGATCATCTGTTTAAGTGTTAATGTGTTTATGGGAAGGATTAATAGATTTTTAAGAGGACTTGGCACCATTAATTTGGCGGCACTGGAGGATTCATACACAATCTTGTATTTTCATTTAATATTTATAAATTGGACGATACTAGATTTTTTCAATAAAATATATTTTAGGCAATAATTCTTAAGGTTTTTGATAAGTTTTTACAGATTCGAAATCTTTAAATTGCGTTTTCGTAGTTTGTATTTTTTTTTACTAATTCACATGCTCTTCAAAATACTAAAACTTTTACAGATATTTATAAACAAAATATTTATTTATTTATTGGATGTTTAATAGAACCTGCTTAAAATAATTTAGGAATGTGTTTTGAAATTAATAAGTCATTGGGAAAAAAAAAAAAAAGTGCATGTCTATGTAAAAAACTGGAGAAAAAAAAAAAAAAAAGATTTTTGTTATACTTTTATTTGTAGTATTTTTTCTTTTAAAGATATTGCAAAATCAATCTCTATTTCTTTTTAGTGGACTCTAATAAACATTCAGAAAAATAAATAAATAAATAATAATAAATAAATAAATAATATCTTAAATATCTTTAGACGTTTTAAAACATTTACACTGAGAAAAAATTCTGTAACTGGCATCAAATCAGATTTTAATTTATAAGGTCGATTTTTTTGCAGTCGCCTCTTGGTCTAACAAGACAAATTAATTGATTTATAATATAACTTGTTTTGTCTAATTGTCTAATTTATGTACTAAGTAGAACCATCTTTAAAAAGGCTCTAATTTACAAAGAAAGTTAAAAAAAAAAAAATTAGAAAATTTTATATGAAAGTATTAGTAGATAACTACTATCAAGGGGTTAGGATGACTAACTGAATGCGTGAAAAAATAAAATAAATAAATAAATAAAATTAAGATTTGGCAACAGTCGTACAGAGCCGTTTCACTTACCCCAAGCCAATGTAATTCTATGGGAAATTTCGTTTCCTTATAACTCATTAACTAATACATATTTTTAAATACTGTTTTCCCATTCAGAAAATTCACAACTATGAAATTGACGGACATTTTTTTAAAACGGTTTTTTTTTTTTTTTCTAAATGTTTTATTTTGAAGCTGTAAAACACGAATTTTCAACATGATTTTTCAACACGAATTTTCATTTTATAGTTTCAAAATAAAATATTAAAAATTTAAAAAAAAAAAAATGAAAGAAAGAAAGAAAGAAAAATCCGTTTTTAAAAAACGTCTGTCAATTTAATAGTTGTGATTTTTCCGAATGTGAAAACAGAATTTCAAAATATGTGTTAATTAATGAGTTATAGGTAAACAAAACTTCCCGTAGGCTGGTTTGGGCTTCCGGCGACGGTAAATGAAGCGGGCACTTAAGTCAGAAATACCTCGAAAAAAATTAACCAAACTGTTTGGTTAATTAATTTGAAATATCTTAGAAAATTCATTGATGAACTAAAAAAAAAAGCATTGAATAAATGTCAAAGTTTACTCGAAAACAAAAAAATGGCGGTCGATACACCACTTTGATTACTGCTCACTTCTGGCGTTGTGAATGGCCTTTTTTACGCGTAGTTCTTAGTGACCTTTGCGTAAGTGTATAGATTGTACGGTTATTTATAATGGAATGACGTAAATCTGAGGCCTTGTTGTCGTGAAATATTGTTGTACGTTGTTTTTTGTAGTATTTTTACTTGGTTAAGAATGGGGGGAAAGAGAAGAACTTCCGTAAACATAACTTAAATTTTTTGGAGTGTCTATTGAGGTGGCAAGAAACACATGTACATCACCCCCATTAATATCTTTTTAAAGAGGTAAATAATTTTATTTTGCGAAATATATTTGACACCTTTCTAATCATTGAAGAAAAACAGACTTTAAAAAATTGCACTGAGATCTTTTTACTTCCTATACCTGGTAATGAAAGTATTGTATTCGGCCCAAAAATTCGATGTCGAGTTTTCACCTAATTTACCCGTTTTAAGGCCTTCTGAGTCCAAAAAAGTAGTTTTCGGCAATTGGTCAGTGTGCGCATGTATGTATGTGTGTATATGTGGAATCTTCTGGCTATCATAACTCCGAAACTAATCAAGATTGAACTACGAAACGTCACAGTTGATACAGATCTGGTGTACAGATGAAGTTTCCAAATTTTGGTGAAAATAAGAAAACCAGAAGTGGGTCATCGGAAACCGGAAGTGGAACCGGAAATCCTTATCTTAAAAACGGCTCTAACGATTTTCTTCAAAGTTGCTACATAAACATTCTATTAGATGTCCTTTCGAATGATATAGTTGGTTAGTTCAGGAGAATTCACAGACGTCCTGTATAAATAACTCAATTTCAGGTCTCGCACGTGCGTTCCTTTAAAAACGGCTGTACGGATTTTTTTCAAACTCGCCATATTAACTCTCTTTTATATATCCTTTTGTATGTAATTATTGTTTTCCGGTCAATAATTGAGTATGCCAAGTTTTGGTAAAAGTTGGTGTCTCAAACACCGTTCTAACGATTTTCTTGAAAATTGTTGCATAAATCGATTTTAGATATCCTTTCTCAAGTATTATGTGGGTATTACAGGAATATCAACAGTCATCCAGCGAAGATAGGTTAATTTTAGATCTCGGATATTTGTGTTACAAAAAATAACTCTACTTTTTTTTTTCTTAAAAAAAAAAAAAAAATACTCGCTCTGTTTTATATATCTTTACAAGTGCATCAAGTTTCTCTTACTGGAAAATTTCAAAAAATGCATATAATGCTAGTAATAGTGTGTAATGGAAGTCGTGTGGTTGTTTCACACCAGATTTTTTTTTTTTTTTTTTTTTTTAATTATATTCATGATTTTGAAAATACATTCCACAATTATCGTATTAATTCCTCTTCAATGTATTTTTTAAAACTTTTTTTTTTTTTTTTTTTTTTACTTTCTTATATGTATATATATAAGTATTGAAGTCATATAGATATTTTTAACCACCGTTTTCGATAGATTTACACATTTTGAGATGCCCTAAACACGATTTTTTTTTTTTTTTTTTCTAGAAAATGTTTGTGTGTCTGCATCAAAAATTTTGTGGACGCTGTTTCTCGCGAACCACTGACATAAATGTAACTAAACTTGATACTTAATATGACTTTGATCAAAATTAGTGTTTAGTACATTTCAGGATCAATCGCCAACCGGTGGAACTGTGATCCCATTTTTTCATAACTTTTAATATGGCAGTACAGGACAAAATTTTGTAAAATGTAAATAATGAGGATAATTTTTAACTTTTCAAAATGAAATTAATGTATGTATATATACATGTATATATATATATATATATATATATATATATATATATATATATATATATATATATATATATATATATATATACATATACATATATAATAGTATTAGTCACCAGAATTGTTATTATTGTTATTATTATTTTGTATATGTATTGAAGGTAGTTATCGGAGTGTAATTTTTCAATATGGGTATCATTCAAAAGATCTCATCAATACCTTTAAAACAAATGTTTGAAACATAGATCTGGGATAATTTGAAACAAAATTAGTGATTTTTTTTTTTTTTTTTTTCTTTTCATTTTTAACACACTCTCTCACACACACAAATAAATAGGTAAATAAATAAAATTACTCTTTTTAACATATTTTTTGTATAGCATAGGGTTGGGATTGGGTTAGGGAGTAAGGCTGATTGACTGCTCTAGGGTCCTGGGCTTGAGGGGGACTGCCCTCCGTGCGGGTCTTTCTAATGGATTGTAGCCCGTATTTATGCAAGTTGCTGAGAAAACCACGGATATATCCGAACGGCTGGGTGGATGAGCTCGACCTAGGATCGAACCTGACACCTCATGTCTACCAGTTTTGAGCGCAGAACCGCTCGGCCGCTGGTGGGCTGATTTTCTTTGGACAGTTAGAGTTATACTTCTCTTTGATGAATGTCGTCTGCATTTATGACACAAAATAATTTTGATAAATAATAGTTTTACGTATTAGCTTAATACAGTAATTAAAACGTTCATTAATATAGCCACCGCTAAATAGTTTTTTAAATTAGAACTGAAAGATTATTATCAATAATAAACTAATACTAATAATAAAAATGTTCGTCATAGTTTCTTAAAATATGTTTTCCATAAAATCAAGACAAGAAAATTATGAATTTTTCGTCAAAGGTGATAAATATTTTATTAACCCTTTGTCGTTCCTAAAGTTCTAAAGTGCTCTAAACAATATTGTCATATTTAAAGACTCTTTTATTCAACTTTCCCCAACAATTTTGAGGAGTGTTATTTGATATACAAAATAACGAATAACCTTCGAAATGATTAGGCAGCCGTTATTGTTCAAATATAGTGGTGGAAGTTGAATAAATATGTCCCTAAACCTGATAAAACTGATCAGAGGAGTGGAATGATGAGGACTGGCTAATTCTAATTATGATTGTAAACATTTTCGTAAAAGAATATGTCATACGATCCATTTATGTTTAATGTACAGTCGGTAACAAAAGTCTCCGAACACTAGCAAAAATTCCTATATAAAAAAAGTACACTTAATACAGTTTTGTTAAATAAATCCTTGTCGAATCCTGTTCTTAGTCAGTCTAAAAACAGGATTCGACAAGGATTTATTTAACAAAAATGTATTAAGTGTACTTTTTTTATATAGGAATTTTTGCTAGTGTTCGGAGACTTTTGTTACCGACTGTAGCATTTAATAAAAGTAGGTGTCGTTTTAGACATTTAAAAAAAATTATATTAACCTCAATGAAATTTATATGAATTCATTGAAAGATTAAATTAAAGATTAAAAAAATCGTCTACGTAAAATTTAATTTTTTTATTTTTAAGATAATATTGAGTGATGAAAAATGATCGAAATAGGTGAAAATTGATAAAATTAAAAACATACAGATCGTTATTCTAAAATTTGCAAAAATATATTACTCTTTTAAGATTTGTTAAATAATTCTCAAAATCACAAACATCAACAAGCTAATCTGAAACTACTTTAAAAATCCTGACTATGACAAGCTCAGAGTTCTTAAATTCTTACGATGTTTTTCTTTCGTGGTAGCCAAAAGTGAGCCATATAATAATTTTATTTCACATAGTAAGGGAACCCATATTTAGTTCAACGCACCAGGTTATGAACACCGCAGTTGTATCAAGCGTGTTTTTGTACGGTACATTTCTCAAGTGAAACAAACAGGCTGGTGGTATTTTCCACTGGGTCAGGGCCTTTGTGTTTGTCGTGATGAGAATTCATTAGCACAACCATGGGGTCGAGGCACCACTGAGGAGGAATTTGCCACAGTCAGAATTTTCAGAGGTCACGAACAAGTTGTTCGCCAAAAGGGATTAATTTAACCCTTTGCCGGCCCTAACCCTCTAAAACGCTCTAAATAGTGCTGCGAATTTTAGGGATTCTTTTATTCAAGTATCACCAATAATTTTGAAGAGTGATATTTGATTCACATTATGGACAAATAGTCTTCGAAGTGATTAGGAAACAGTTACAGTTAAAATTTAGTATTGGATATTAAATGAAAAAATTTCGAAATTTGGTTACGCTGACCAAAGGAGTGATGTTAAATAGGACCGGCAAAGGGTTAAGATAATGTCATTTTATAATTCCTGAAAAAATTCTTGCATTTATAAGGTTTTAGAAATATTGAATTTCTACTTAACGAATCGTCCCTATAACGAACATTTTTTGATGGATTCAGAAACTTTGTTAAATGGAAGTCCGACAGTATGTACTTTGGGAAGGAGAGATGTATTCAATATCGCTTTAGAAATAATTACACTAGTCGACAAAAAAAAATTTTTTGGAGGGTAACAAAAATGAAATTAGCTATTTTCAACTAATTTTGTAGTACAGACTAATAGCGAAAAATCTGTAACACGTACAGATTTTTTGTTACGATTATTTAATCTGTACCGGAAACGATAATCCCTGTCTAAAAAAAGTACACTTAATACAGTTTTGTTAAATAAATCCTTGTCGAGTCATGTTCTTAGTTAGTCTAAGAAAATGATTCGATAAGGATTTATTTAACAAAATAGTATTAAATGTACTTTTTAAATATCGGGATCATTTGCTAGTGCTCGGATACTTTTGCTGTCGACTGTATTGTAAAAATAATAAATGAAATAATGAAATATGCCATTTTCTGATATTTAAACAAAAAATGGAACAAACACGGTTGTCGGGACTCTGGGTTGCCAGCAGGAAGGGTTACAACCTGTAATACTGCGAAAATGATAAAAATTCGTGAAAATTGCCATTTTCTGATACTGTAACAGAAAAATGTGACGCGGTGGGACTTTTTTGCTTGCAGATATTTAAATAAAAATTGGAATTAATAATAAAAATAATAATTTGACCGTTGTTACCGAACCACTGTAAACCAGTGTTAATAGACAGAATAAAGAAATTTTTAAAAAATGAGGGACACACGTTCCTTAGCTCGTACTTTCAGCTATCAATTTAATGGGTACTGTACTTTATTCCTTTTCTGGAAAAGTTTTAGAGGCATACAAAAAAAAAAAAAAGTAGCCGATAAGCAAGAGTAGGTTAGAAAACTTTCCTGCAAGATTGGCACTTCGTATTCAAGCAAAGAGTGTTTGACCTCAATTAAAAGTGTGGATGGACTTGAAGATAAAAGTGAAGAAAAAGAAATTCTTCTCTGATTATCTTTAATACTTGTTTAAAGCTCGGGTGTTTTTGTAAGCGAGCTACCGTTTAGTTGAAGATAAAAACTAAATTCTTGAGAATTTTTGTATTCTTTTGTAGCCATTTATATTATTGTGATATTATATTAATTGTGATAAGAGTAGTAATTCAGTAATTTAAATTATTAATATTAACCCTTTAACGGAACATTTATTTCTTGTAATGGCATAGCTGTCAACATTTACGGTTTTGAGCTTCCAGAAAATTTTATTTTGTTATTATTATTTTTTTAATCAGTAAAAACTGCTACAGAAATACAGTAACCGCCGCTTAATAAAATCACTGGTTAATAAAATCCGCCGCTTAATATGATCAAATTACTAGGACCGGAATCAAATCAATACACATTACTTTTAAAGCCGCCGCTTAATAAAATCAGCATCGCCGGTTAATAAACTCAGAAATATCACCTCAGCAGCCAAAAATATCAGTTATGCACCATAAAAAAAAATTTTACATTGGGATTTTTTTTTTTTTTTTTAAATAAGAAAAGAAATTAAAGCACAACAATCCCTTCATTGTCGTTCATTGTCGAAGATTTTACACTTGCATCACAGTTACAAATTAAACACGCTCCATCACTTATCTTCATAACAATTTCAAGGAACGTATTCTTCAAAACGCAGTAATAAGTTACACATTTGATTTGAAATGATATTTTTTTTTAATTTTCTAATTATTAAAAAGCAGTTTCTAGTTCTTATTTTGAAATTACTATAATTCTTGAGGTTTAAACGAAAAGATTTTAAATTTATAAGAATGACGTGACCTTTTAGTAAAGTAATGATGATTTTCCTCAAACGAAAGTGCATGGGAACTTGGAATGCGTTTAATTTATTTATATCGAAGAAATAATTAATTAATTATCTATCAAAAATTAATTAATATTGTTTACTAATTCTATTATTCGTCACCTTTTGAAGTTTCTTTCTAAATTCAGGGAAGTAATACATTTTCCTTAAGTTCAGGAACGTTCGCCAGATATAAAAATCAGCCGCTTAATAAAATCATTTTGGCTCAGAACGAATGTGATTTTAATAAGCGGCGGGAACTGTACATGAAAAATTTCTGTTAAAATTTTCGGTGGCCAAAAGTGTAAATATAAGCAGCCATAGCAATGATATATTGAAATACTTTTCGATTAAAATTTATTTAAGAAAAAAAAAATTCCTTTAACTTATTAGATAAAATTAATTTGGCTTTTATTTTTTTTATTATTATTTTTTTTTTCTGTAAAGCCATGAGAAATGTACTTGCCACACAAATGAGAAAGGCGTAACAAGCTACTTTTCCACATTTATTCTCTTTATAGTTGAAGTACCCATTTTTTTTTTTTTTTTTTTTTTTTTTTGTAAAATTATTTACCACGGCTTTAACATTGCGCTGCAAAAAAAAAAAAAAAAAAAAAAAAAGACCCCTGATACCATTTTTGCTGATTCTTGTGTCAAATGACCTCCTGAATTCGAATATGAGTACCATTTTGCCTAGTCACCCACCATTTCCTCGGAACACCACCCCCACCTCCAATTTTTACCACTGTTCGGTAATTTTTTTGGAGAACGAAAAAAAATTCATTTAACACTTAAAAAAAAAAGTAATGTTTTATAAATAACAATAAAATTAGGTTTAAGAAAATATAAGAAATGTAATACATAATTTTAGTGGCAAATCTCCCCCCCCCCCCCTCCTAAATTTTTCCCTTGCCAAAAATGTTGATGTTTTAGAATTTTCCAACTCTGCAGCCCTTCAGAAGGTATTTAACAGTTAAAAAAATCCTTTCCCTCCCCCTAAAAATCAAATTTATAGTCATAAAATTAAAGAAAAGTGATAAAAATAGGGGGGGGGCGTCCCAAAAAAAGGTGGGTGATAGGGCAAAATGGGCGTCCTATTCGGATTCGGTAGGTTCACTTTACATAAGAATTTGCCAAAGTGGTGTTGGGAGGGCAATTTTCATCCCGAGCAGTGTATAAGAGAATTTTGGGGAAAGGAAAAAAAAGGGGGGGGGATCAACTCAGAGTGCCACACTTGTTCTTTAATGTATTTTGATAGACTAAGAATGGCAGGTATAGTAAAGTATAACTGATGATTTTTGTGGTAAGTATATACTTACTACGACCCGTTAAAGGGTTTAGCCATAGGTGCGAATTCTCCCGATTTTTTTCACACTGTTATTTCTTAAGAAAAATTCCTCTTTATTTAAAGATCAAAATTCTGTAATTAAACGAGACGAATATAACTGTTTTATAAGACTGGTGTGGAAGAATTGGCACTTATGGTTCAAGTGAGAACGACGAGCACATTTAACATTTTTTTATTTTGTTATTGTTATTGTTGTTTCCTGTAAGTTTCGAATTTTATATTTAAGAAAAAGTATTTATCTCAACCGAAATTATTATTAATCTTTATAAATTATAGGCGAGTGTCTGGGATCACAATCAGAACGAAAAACGAGGCCATCTTTAGGTTTTCCTCCAAAAGAATATTAAAAAAAATAATTTTGCGAGTTCATGTTAACACTTTATGTGACACTTGTTTGTATATAAGTCAATGGGATTTATTGAGGATAAAATTTAATTAACTTAATTCCAAATATGTAAAATCATTTTGTTAAATCAAGTAGTTTATCAGAGAGACGCCAAAAGGTGGGGCTTACTGTTCGAAATTGGACGACAATGTGTTAAGATAAAATTAAAGAAAAAAAATATTATATATATATATATATTAATTCTTGCTTAAAGTTCAGATGTTTTTTGTAAGTAAGCTATTATTTAGTTAAAAACAAAATTAAATTTTAAAACATTGCGTTAACTTTTCAGTTACTTTTATATTATTATGATAACACTAATATATGTAACACAGATTGAATATGATTAACTTAATTTTTAACTAATTTTTTAACTTATTATTGAAAGTTGTGAAAAATTACATCAGTGTTAAGAAAATAATTATTGTTTAGTCACTTTGATGTTAAATTAATAATAACTGGAATACTTTAACAAACAGTCGATAATTAGCCATTAGAAAACTTTCCTGCGAGTTTTGCATTTCGTATTCAAGCAAAGAGCATTTAAATTTAATTAAAAATGTCAATGAACTTGAAGATAAAAGAAAAAATAAAAATAAATAAATTCTTCATTATCTTTTTTTTTTTATGTTTTTGTAAGTGAACCATTATTTATTTAAGGAAAAAATCAAATTCTATAGAAACTTGTGCGTTCTTGAGCACATATATTTTTAAGACATATCTTGTATTGTTATAAGACAAAAGTGTAACCAAAAGCATTGAGACACTACGCAAATTTTTGCACTTAGCACTTAAGAAAAAGTATTTGTCCCAACCGAAAGTTCTTTAGAATTTAAAGGGGGAAAAAAAAACTACTATGTTCTAACCACCACAAGACTTTCTTCTATATTTTCCTATACGATTTCACCAAGTGCAAATCATTTATTAAAATTATTATTTATGAAAATTATTTTCCATGATGAATGGAAACGATTTTCATTTCAAAAAAACTTTTTTCTTTTACCTTTTTTTCGTTTCAAGAAGAAAAAAAATCTGGAGTGACTCCACTCGACTTTCCGAACATTGAGTAATTAACAGTTTTGTAGATAAAGTAAAGAAAGAGTAGTTGTTAAACAAACAAAAGAGAGAAAACCATAATAGAGTGTTTGAGTATTTTTCTCCATCTATTACACGTTGTTTTATTTAACGCTACTGAACTTTGAGCCCATAGATCATAATGATAAAGAAATTTTCGTTGCGTCCCTGTAAAAACCTATAAATGCTAGATTCACCAAAATGCTTATAGTTAGTGCAACAGTGATTTATAATACTCATATAAATTTTCAGCTGAATTCAATAAGGCGTTTAGATGCTATCGTACTTTTTAAAATTTAGTCCCATAGGCCATAATGATAAAGAATTTTTCTTTGTGTCCCTGTAAAAAAACTGTAAGTGCTTGATTCACCAAAATCTATACAGTTAGTTCAACTGTGATCTATAACATGTGTACAAATGTTTTGCTCAGATTAATAAGGCGTTTAGACGCTATCACATTTTTAAAAATTTGGCCCCATAGGCATAATGATAAAGAATTTTTCTTTGTATCCCTGTAAAAAAACTATAAGTGCTAGATTCTCCAAAATCTATACAGATTGAGTATTTGTGATCTATAATATGTGTATAAAATTTTTGCTCAATTGAATAAGGCGTTTAGATGCTATCGCACTTTTAAGATTTTGCTCCCATAGGCCATAATGATAAAGAATTTTTCTTTGTGTCCCTGTAAAAAAACTATAAGTGCTAGATTCACCAAAATCTATAGGGTTCGTACTATGGTGACTTACAATATGCGTACCAACTTTCAGTTTAATCGAACAAAGCGTTTAGACGCTAGCGTGTTCACTCACAGACATACACACATACACACATACACACACACATACATACATCATCGTAAAAATAGTGAAAACGGACTCAGGGGACCTCAAAACGTATAGAAACATCAAAATCTCGAATTCGGATTTTTGACATGATTACAATACTTTCCTCACTATAGTGTTCGGAAAGTAAAAATGGATAACTTTGTTTTAAATTATTACAGAATAAGTTCGATCATTCGTTTTAAAGATATTGAATAGTTTTTTGGAAGATACTCACATTGAAAATTCATAACTTAGGGGAGGGGGGGTAGCGATGCTACTATATTAACAAAAAAAAAAAAAAATTCGTGATTGACTATTTCTATCATAATTATTAATTATTTTATTTATTACTGAAACGTTAAAAATAATTTTCATTATATAGATTTATGAAAATTTTGTCCTATACTGTCATATTAAAAATTATATAAAAATGGAATGACAGCATCACTTGTTGATCGATTGAACCCCTAAATGTAATCAATACCAATTTAAGTGAAGGTTCAGCTAAATATCAAGTTTGGTTAAACTCCGTCCATTATTTCGGAAGATACAGCGTTCACCTGATTTTTGATATTCACCCAAACACACACACGTTTTCTTATAATAGTCACTTAGTGTTCAAGATATCCCAAAACCTGTAAATTCTTCGAAAATTTTTCCGAATCCAGTACTTTCTTCTTATGTGTATTTAAGAAAGTAAAAATGATGCTCTTATCATTGATGCTCTTGAAAGGAAGCAAAGTTATTTAATTTGAACACAATGAAATTTTAACAAAATTTATCATTTTTTTTATTACTGTTACACTGTAAAACTAGTATGTTGTGGCCACCACAAGACTTTCTTCTATATTTTCCTATACAAATTCACCCAGAAACAATTAAAAAAAAATTACGATTTTGTTCCAAGTTTTTTTTTTTTTTTTTTTGTTAAAAGTTTTTAAAAAAATCTATAACTTTGTTTTAAATTATCACATATTTATAGTTCAACCATTCGTTTGACGAGACCTTTCGAACTATACACATCTTGAAAACTCCCCCCCCCCCCCCAGGGTGGAAGCGATGCCCCCACATGTACATTTTTTTTTTTTTTTTTTTTTCCAAATTAACTACTACTATTATCAATAATTCATATTAATTTTACAATCACAGGTTAAGAATAACTCTCATTATGTACATTTATGCGAAATTTTGTCCTATCCTGCCATGTTAAAATTTTAGAAAAAATACGATCACAGCGCCACCTGTTGAGCAATTGATCCCCAAATCTAATCAGCACCAGTTTATGTCAGGGGCCAACTAAATACCAAAGTTTGGTTAAATTTCGTTAAAAAAAAATTTTTTTTTAAGTACGATTTTTTTTTTTTTAATTAAAAGGAAAAAAAATCGATATTTCTGCTTTTATTATTATTATTATTAGGTATTATTTCTTTACTATTTTTAATGATAAGAAAATTATTGGTAAATATTCGCAACTAATTACCCTAAAAGCCTTAGTTGCCAACATTTTAATTTGTTCCGGAGCATTTTCAGCTCCTCCTTTATTACCACTTTTCTTTTAAGAGTATTTTTTTCCCCTTATTTTATTGTTGTTATATACAGAAGATAATTATTCAAAAGTAAATGTGGGGCGAAATAGAGGCGGGGCTAAAAATGCTCCGGAAAATTAAAATGTTGGCATCTCTGCTAAAGCTCATAGGTGTGTTTCAGAAGTTGTCAGTTTTAACACTATTTTCAAAAAAATTTGTTTTGTAAATTTTATTTTCAATAAAAATTAAGAATCATACGAAATTTAGAAAATTTCCTTGCGATTTTTCGTTTACAATTCAAGCTAAAAGTTACTACCTCAACTAACAGAACAAAAGCGAAAAGTAACTTTTGTATAACAATCTTTAATCCCTGCTGAAATTTCAATCGTTTTTTATGAACAAAATCAAAAGTTGCCTACTTTAGGATTTTTTTTTTTTTTTTTTTCCGCATTTTTCTTTAGACAAAATTCATAGTTGCCGTTTTGACGCATTTTGAATCCCAGTGTTTTAAATAATCGGATTTAAAGAAATTTTTACATATGTAATTCGAATTATATATTCGCTGTCTTTAATTTTAAATATATATTTATATATCTGTCACTGTAGTTGAAGTACTTTTTAATGTTTGATCCTATGTATTTCATTCTATACACTTTGAAGCATATTATAACAATTTTAATATTAATAATTACTACTACTTGGCAATATATTAATTTAAATAACTATTTCAGTTTTAAAATGAGGGTTTTAAATGTAATTGATACATAACATCATAGTTATAGCATTTTTCAAATAATTAAATTTATTAAGGAAGCCTTTTAAGATATTAGTTAAATTATTGTATTAAACAGTAATTAATTTTAATTGGTATCATTAAATATTATTAAATATTACCTAACATAATTATTGATATCTTTAAATTTTTTCAACTCATCTCTTCATTTCTCAATATTGGTTATATTCACGTGAAAAGGGTTGTCGTAAAGTAATATGTTTGTAATTATCTATTTTTATAGTTTGTAGTCTTATATTTCCACTACTTAATTGTAATTATATTTATTGATAACCAATCTGATAGTCGTTTATTATTATTATTATTATTATTTATCACTACGTCAGCTGTTTAAAGAGTTTAATCGTATCGTCTCTTATGTTAATATTGTATCGTGTTTAATTCTCTTAAATTATTCTTGCTTCATATAAATTAATGTGCAAATAGAAAATGTTTCATAATTTTTTTTCACTTTTTTCATGCATTTTAATGCATTATTAAAGACTTTGAGTTGTTGGGAAATGGTAGTAATTTTATATCATCTCATGTACCACTGATGCCTCAGATACTGCTCGTTACTGCTGAAAATAAAAATGTAAAAGTTTTTTTTTTTTTTTTTTTTTTTTTTTTAAGTTATGTTTCTATTATATATATATACACGTTAAAGTACTTACGCAGAAAAGAAATGACACACATAACACATAAGCCTAACGATGAGATAATTTGCATAATACATTAGTCCAATAGAAACATTCATCAAATAATAAAAATGGAAAGAGATAAATTAACTAAAACGATCTGTTAAAAGAAAGGAGAATTCATGAAATGAAAAATAGAATTTTAAATGCTGAAAACCAGAAATGATCATTCATCAGGAAACTTGCATCTCTGTCAGTATTATGCAAGATTTCGGATCGCTGTGTGGCTAATACAAGCAATATACAACTCAAATTATATATAATGTTTCAGGAATTATTATTGTTATTATATAATACAGATTGGATTAGATTGGTGTATTATTTAACAATTTTTGTATTTATAATGATGAATTTACAAATTCAACAATTTTTTTTTTTTTGTAAATGTGCTCTTATTAGTCTCAATGTTAAACTAATAAATAAAGAAAAAAAATTTTAAATATCGAACAAATTTTCTAAAAATTTACCCTTATAATATAAGCTAAAATTTATTTTTCCTCTAAGAGAATTAGAGGATGGAAATAATTAATAAAATAAAAAATAATTCTCTCGCAAATACCTTTAATCTTTGTTTACAGTTTTTTTTTTAAAATAAAAATAGCAAAAAAATTTCACACAATTTTGTGTATTTTTCTGACTCTTGTGTACGTTTTATTATGAAAAGAAACGTAAAATAATACAGATAACAATATAGTAAAACTATAGCATAGGAGTAAGTTGTGAAATATAATATATACACATCATAATTTATATTTTATTTTTCTAAATTATTGTACTATTAATTTAAGATTAAAATTTTAACAATTAAAAAAAAAAAAAAAAAAAAAAACATAAATAGACCGTCACACTGAGGGAATATATATGCTATATATATATATATATATATATATATGCTATATATATATATATACACACACATATATATCGTCTTCCTCTAAAACAAATAAGTAGTCATTTTCTGAATCTCTAAACTAGAAATATAGATTTTCTTGTCATGCAGTAAGCCAATAAACGGAATACACGAAATGATTGAGAATTTCTAGTCTATACATTTTTAAATGGTGAAAAAATATTGTGGGTATTATGAATATTATAAATCCTTTATATTACGAGAAATTCTCGCTTGATTTTCTGGGTATTTAATTTTAGGGAGAATTATTTTTTCTTTTATTAATTTTTTGCATCCGCTTATTCTCTTAGATGAAAAAGGAATTTTAGCTTATAGGATAAAAGCAGAAAAGTTTTTCGAAAGTTTTAAGTTTTTCTATATTTATTAGTTTGACATTAACATTAGTTTATAAACTCGAATTATAATTGCTGAAACTCGCCTCCTGTACTCACATTTATTTGCAGAGATTTTTAAATGACTTTGACCATTATAATGTAAGCAAACGCTGTAAAATTCTAATAAGGCTTTCTAGAACCCGTTTCAAAGTGGACTAGAATTTATAACTATGACATAGAACTATTTTTACTGGAGTCAGAATTTAATTTCTAGATATCATTCACAGAATTGTTTTTCAGTGCAAGAAACTTTTTTTCAAACTTTTCACCTTGAATTCATGCATAGTTGTACTCCATTTAATATTCTCCTTTTTAAAAATACAACTTTCACTGATTTTCCATTCGTGAAAATATCAGCATATATAGTTACCCTCATCCGTCACTGATTCTGTCTAACGAGATATATAAAGTAGAGTGATAAATGGTAACCCTTGAGAAGGTTCAAGATGAATCATGTGACATGCTCTCCTTGCACCTGCGTATTCGATGGTTCCCTTGGTAACAGCTTATTTTCAGTAAATTTCTATGGCAACGGTTTGGAGATTGTTCTTCGCATAAGTCATAAACGCCAATGTTTTTGTTTACTTACGTAGTTAAATATTCTTTTGTTCGAAATCATTTTGATTTTGATTTTACTTCTCTTTTATTTCATGTAGTTGAACTTTAACCGACAAGATGCTTAAAAATAGTTGAAAAATTATTATTTGTTGTTAAATTTAGCTCTTTAAAAGTTTAAATTTTCTTTTATAAACACTTTTAAACTTTGTTGGGAAACGATGAAAAAAAAGGTGTTTTATTATTTATTAAAATGTGAAATATGTGTAAAATTATTTTAAAAACAATTTATTTCTGTCATAGGACTATCATGTTACCTAATAATAATGATAATTTGTCAAACTGATATTTTAAATGCCAAAATAGCGATAAAGGGACAAACACAGCAACCTATTCGAGCATGTCACGTGATTCACCTTGAACCACGGAAAGTTAATCCTTCATCCATTAAATCAGCACTCTAATCTATATATCTCGTTGATTCTGTCACACTTTAGGCTTAAGAGATTTCCTTGGACCCAGTCTCCTAATTTTTATACTTAGTTAATTTTAAAAAATCTAATTGTCCGATCGATAAGCTGTTTAAACAGACGTTTTCAGAAAAATTGCACCTTTCATTTGGTACACTATTTGTAACAAATATATAATTACGTTTTTTTTTTTTTTTTTTTTTTTTTTAAGATTAATTAAAATATGAAAATAAAAGCTTTAAAATACATTTAAATTTTTAAATGTTACCATTTTTTTTTTTTTTCAGCATAAAATGAAATATGCTTTCCCGTAAAAAAATAAAAAAAAAAAAAAATAAAAATAAAAATAAATTTGCTCATGCATATGAAAAAAATGACATCTATAAAATAATAATTTTAAATGTAACGAAGATATAAACAAAGTCAAAAAATTTCGCACGGGCTTGCTAGCAAATGAATTATTTAAAGTGAGAAATATATAAAATGAAAGGATTATTTTTCAACGGGCGCCTTAGTCGCCCTACAACAAACTAGTTATGCTATAAGTAGTAAAATGTTTTGAAATATTTGTAAGTATAAACATCATTCACCTTAAAATTTAAATATTTTAAACCCAAACCGAAAACTGAAAACATATTTAATTCAAAAACTACTCTACGAAGCAATTATTTGGAAGTATTTTATCACAGTTCAGTTAATTAATTCTCCAGCTGAAAAGTTACATTTCCCAAACGGAATCTAATAAACCATGCACCTAGAAACAGTGATTCAGTATCTAATAAAGCAGTTTAAAAAATAGCTCATTATTTGAAAATAACTCATATGTATTTTTTAAGTGCAGTATTTACTTGACTCTGATGTAATCTCAGAGAAAAATGAGTCATTTAATTGCTCAATTAAGGAGCCCTTCCGTTAGTTTTTGTCTAATCGTATTTCACATTTCATTTTCCCATGGGCGCCATTTTGAAAGAGAACCCGTTGCCAGATAAAAGTGTTATCGACAAAATTCTTCAACGCTTCATCGTCTGCCGATAAATTAAAGCAATTAACTCCGTGTATTTTCATAAAAGATGCTTAAAAAATTTTCGCAGTATATTTTAAGGAAAGACGTAGAAGTTATCTCAGTTTAAGTAAGCATTAGAAAAAGATAATTTAAAAAAAAGAAATATATATATATATTGGCTTAGAACTTTAGTTATTATCTATCTCGAAAACTTTTGTGATTTATAATTGAACTAATTAGACTTTTAATAGCGGTTTTTATTTTCAACATTCTTAAATAAGATACTTCGATAATGCATCTGCTTCGATACATGTATGTTGTACAGAAATTGCAGATCCTAATGAGATTTTAATACAGCATTTTTTCGTAATTAGGCAAATTCGAAAATATGATGAACCGTATTTTAATTACCTATATTTTATAATTATTATTATCTTTTTTCAAAGCAGTAATTAGATCTAATATTGTGACTGTTCTTTTTCTTATGCAAATTATCGGTAGTAATAATAATTTCAAAATAATATGCAGCAATAGAAATAAAAAATATCTAATACAAATATTGTTTCTGTACATTGTACGATTTACATATGCTTTTGATTTATATTTTACCATGTTTTTATTAACTTCTATTCTTGTTAGTTAGTTTGTATGTTTGTTTGATTGATTGTTTGTCCGGTACAAATCTTACAATCGAATTTTAACTAAATTCCCTACTACCTAGACATTTGAAACTTTCACAGTAGATCAGAACCCGGTGGCAACACAATACTTCGAAGCCCGATTTTCGAACTTTTGATTAGTTTTCTTTTAATGATTAAAATATGAAAATAGTAATCTCCTAATCGCTTAAAAATAGCCATTAAAATATTAACTATAATTTAATTGTTGCCAAAAAAAAAAAAAAAGTGTTCGTTTTCTTTCGACATAGAAATAAATACATTTAATTAAACGTGAACGTTAAAAATTTGTAAAAACTTAAATTATGCATCTTATAAAAATTGACGTCATTATCACATTAAAAATTTTATACGCATTGATAAAGTACTAATGAAGTTCTATATCTATGATTCATTAGAAAATTTAAAAACATGGTATATAAAAAGTTTTTTTATCTTATAATTATTATGTATTTATTTCATATTTGTGCATCATTTGATTATTGAGATCATGATTTTTGTTCTCTGTTTTGAATAAATTATTCCGATTTCAGGCATAAAATTCCATTTTCAAAATTATTTATTTTCAAATCTGATGTGTGTTTGAAAGTTTGGCTCTACTTATTGCTAAGAAAATTTATTTTAGTGATCGTAGTTAATCCGCGTTTGTAATGATCGGTAGATGGCGCTTTTTCAGCTCTTGTTGTTAGTAAATATTACAGCCACGTGTATCTATTTTTGTTATTCTACTTAATATTCGTACAATAATTTCTCCGCCATTACATCGTGGAAAATTGATTGCTTTTGGAAAAAAATAATTCAGTTTATTCAAAGTTCGATCGGAAGTAGATATTTAACTGAAGCTGAACAAATATTAGTTTCAAATCATCTGATTAATTCTTTACTTCCATTAGTCGAAGCAACTGAATTTTTAAATTTGTCATTTGGAAATAAATGGAAGCTTAATTCTGGATTTCTTAGTCCTTTGGAGTTACACTGGAGCACACAACAGTATGTGTTATCTTTTTTACCGGATTTATTCATTTTTATTCAATAAATATATGCGAAACTAAACATCGGCTAGCAATGGCGGCTTGATGGAATTCGAATTAAAGCATGTTTATTGTAATTTCCCCTTGGCCCACCAGAGGGCGAGCATTTCATTACAATCGCGGATTGAGAAGAATAGCAAACTATTATAAACTTGAGAAATCCAAAAGAAAGAGTTCATAATTATCATTATGATCCTTTTATTGTAGGTTTTAAAAGAAAATGTTCAGCAAAAATATTCTAAAATACAAAGTGTTGCAAAGTATTAAATAATTTAGCAACAAACAGGAACAGGCTTTTGAATCGTAATGCATGTGGAAGAGAGAACGAAATTAATTACGTGTTTATACTGTTACACTGTAAAAAATAGGTTCTTAAAAATAAGTACATATTGTGTCAAAATAGCATCGAAACAATATATACTTAAATTTGAAAACCCATGTACCCATTATATTGAAATGCTCAAAAATGAGGTTGACCAATAAGAGTCATAATATTCCCATGTTTGACACGTCGATGTACTCAAAAATGAGTACATGGGTTTTCAAATTTAAGTATATATTGTTTCGGGGCTATTTTGAGACAATATATATTTATTTTTAAGAACCTATGTTTTACAGTGTGGAAAAAATTTAGTGTCAAATAACACTGCTCGGCATGAAAATTCCACCAACACCATTTTGGCAAATTCTTATGTAAAATGACCTTTTGAATCCGAATAGGACGTCCATTTTGCCTTATCACCAACCGCTTTTTAGGGGCGGCCCCCTACTTTTATCACTTTTCGGTCATTTTATGGCTATAAATTTGATTATTTTGGGGGGGGGGAGAGGGGGAGGATTATTTTAACTGTTAAATATCTTCTGAGGCGCTACACAGCTGGAAAATTCTAAAACATCAACATTTGTGGCAAGGGGAAAATTGGGGGGGGGGGGATTTGCCACTGAAATTATGTATTACATTTCTTATATTTTTTTAATCTATTATTAATATTATTTATTAAACATTATATATTTTTATTTTGAAGTGTTAAATTAATTCTTTTTCATTCTTCAAATCAAATTCATGGCCATAAAATAACCGAACAGTGATAAAAATTGGGAGAGGGGGTGGTGTCCCGAGAAAACGGTGGGTGAATGGGCAAAATGGGAGTCCTATTCGGATTCAGGAGATCATTTTACCATGAATTTTACCATATTATGAATAAGCGAAAATAGTATCAGGGGTCTATTTTTTTTTTTTTTTTTCAACGCAGTGTAATTTTTTTTTGTCTCTCGAATAAAATTATATAAATATTTTTAATTTAGAACGTCCGTTACCAACTAACAATGCCAGTATTTTTCTCCAAAGATATAATCAGTGAAAAAAAAAAAAAAAAACGTTAAATTTAAAAGGTTGCACACTAATGTAATTTAGAAAATAAATCACGATAAATCATAAATGATGTCTGAATGATAAGAATTGCTAAATTTAGCTATGATGAAATAATTATTTTCTAAAAGAGTAATTTATTTAATAAATAATACTTTGAACTGTCAGTTAACTCCTTATAGATTATCAACCACACTTTAGAATGTGGAAAACGAGGAAAAACGTAAAAAAACAGGAAAAAAGAGTCAATAATCCATAGAAAAATCATGGGATAAAAACAAAAACAAAAAAAAAATCATAATATCAAGTGTGTGGGAAAAAAAAAAAAAAAGGCTACCATCTGAAGGAGTAAAAAGTCAGGATTGGCTAGAAAAAGTCATCGAAGCTCGGTAAGGTATAAGGATTGGGGCCTTGAAGCTATCGTCGAGGGTTTAATACGTCTCCCTGGTATAAGACTCGGGCGTCGGTGGGTGCCACCGCACTTTAAAATGTGGAAAACGAGGAAAAACGGCTAAAAATTTGTAGAAAACGGGGAAAAAAAGAGTCAAAAAACCATAGAAAAAAGCATGGGATGAAAATAAAAAAAACTCATAATGTCAAATGCGTAAAAAAAAAAAAAAAATTCAAATGTCTTTAAAACGCCATAAAAAATACAACAAAATGTGTCTTAATTTATTCATATTAATGTATTATAGAAGATCTCATAAGTATTATTATTTTATTTATTTCTATTTATTGGAATAGAGTGGAGGAGAAGGCATATTAATTCAAACTAAGATAAGTTATAATTGCTTTCCTCTAAATTTATTCTGCAATAGAAATATATTTTCTATCTTCTGCTCATGAAATATAATTTGTTGACAAATCTATTCTACTTTAATTAGGAATTAAATATTTCAATTTGATATTTATGGGAAAAGACTGGGTGCACTGTTAAAAAAAATGCAACTTTGCTGACAGAAATTCTCTGTAATAACAGAAAAATACGTTTTGTCAACGTAATTTTTCCGTAATTTACGACTATTTTCTCAAATTACAGAGAATTTTTGGCAGCAAAGTTGCATTTTTTTTACAGTGTGAGAAGACATATTAATTATAACAATTTATTATTTTTCTCTCAATTTATTCTGCAAGAGAAAGGTATGTCTGTCATGAAACAAAATCTGTTGGCAAACCTATTCTACTTTAATTAAGAATTAAATATTTCAATTTGATATTTATGGGAAAAGATTGGGTAAGAAGACATATTAGGTTACGCCAATTTATTATTTTTCTTTAAATTTTATTCTGCAAGGCATGGACGCCGGAAGATATGGAGAAGGAGATAGGAGAGAGGGCATACCCTTCCGTTCACTTTCAAAACTAATTTAGATTGTTTGTATTTTTCACAATTTTGGGGGGGGGGGGGGGGGGGGATATTTTAAATACTTAAATACTATTAACAACAGAAACATTGTTTTGCTTTATGAAAGTACAATTGTGAGGTTGAGACTGTAGAAGGTCACCACAGTTTGTTTGAAATTAAGCTGGATCCAGCTAAGTATTAAGTTGGGATGGTTAAATCGTTTCGGCGCCAGTGACTCGGCGAAATTTTAGGTCGGTTTAGTTTTCTGTCGACATGGGGCTGCAACGAAGGAATTAGGTTGTGAGAGGTAGATGAATTGGAAGCGATTTTGAAAGTTTGATTGAAATGAAGAGAAAAGAAGTTGGTAGAAAGTAGTATAAGATGGAGATGGTTTTCGTAAAAGGTGTGGAGTAGAGGAGTCTTGTCCGACGTTTGTCTAAGATAACGGATAAGTAGTAGAGTGTAGAGAAAGTTATATTTCAGTAGTTGTGATTAAGTGGTGTTTAAGTTAAGCAGTTTGATAAGTGTTGTGATACTTCAGGGCGAGAGTTTGTGAATGGAAACTGATTCGGCCGGGAATCCACAAATCGGTTGCAAAGTCACAGTATCTACGTAAAGGAGTGCATCCGTCTAACTTCTACTATTCTGGGGTGAGATATTTTCAAATTATCTAAATTAGTCATTGTACATTTATTTGATAAAGTATTTAAATACGCTGACTGATCTACGTGCTCCAGATCATCCTCCCATTATTCTAGTTAAATAAACTCTTAGTTTTATTTTCATATACCTGAGTCTCTATTCTAATTTCATATCTAATACTTAAGTAATTAAGTTAAGATTGAGGAATGGAGACCACGTATTCCTCACACAGTACTTTCTCTTCTCATCCAACTAAATAGAAATTATTTAGAGACCAATCTAAAATGCGCCTTGCCTTTCCCCTGGATTATTTTCTGTTGACGGCTATGCCGCAAGGGAAAGATATATCTATCTTATGGTCATGAAACAGAACCTGTTTGCGAACCTATTCTATATTAATTAGGATTTAATTAATTAGATTTAATTTTTGTGACAAAAAACTGGATGAGAAATCCCAATCAATTATATTAATTTATTATTTTCCTTAAATTCATTGTGCAAGGGAAATATGTATCTACGAAATGAAATCTGTTAGTGAACCCATTCCACTTTAATTATTTATTATCAGTCATTGCAAAAAAAAATTTACTTTATATACATTGGAATAATATGTTTGCATGACTTCACAAATATACTAGTAATAATCGTAATAGTTAAAAGAATTTCAATTAAAACTGTTTATTATAATTCCCACTAAATCATAAATATATTCTTATTGTTACTATTATTATTATTAAAACATAGCTTTTGCTAATCCGTATCCGTAACGGATTTAGAACCTAAAACCATAGATATAGTAATAAGACATAGATTGATCAGCGAGAGGGAAAACGTGAGGCTTTTTTTTTTTCGGGAAAAGTCACTCTAATGGCGGCCTTTCCCCGAGTAAATTACACACAGAATACACACGGATAATTTAGTAAATAAAATTTCTGAATAATTTATTTTCTAAAGGTGAATGAAAAACTCCAGATACAGTTTCAAATTCATTTTTCTTTTTATTCTTTTTTTCAATACTCTCTAATGGCTGATTTTAGAACTTTTTTTCGGCATCAAAATTTTTTGCTCGATAACATGAGGATGATAGATCTATATATATTACTATATCTATGCCTAAAACCTTCCATGACCAATGTGTAAAGACCAATACTGCAGTGACTTTCCTTACTTTTTTTTTCCCCCTCAATTTTCTGCACAAGAAAAGTCTCTCTGGAGTGGCATCGCATCGGTATCTCACAGATCACTCCCTCACTCATTACAGTATTATGATTGCTCATTAATACGTTTTCAAAAAGAATAAAAACACAGATTACTCGACCGCTACCATCTCGCCATTCTATGAATGAGTAATAATTTTTTTCGAGTAAGGAAGCCATTCATAATCACGTGACGCGGAAAGCCCTACACGACCATCGTCACGGCCGCAGTTTGGCTTCCTCTCAAAAATCTCCGAGCTACAAAAATGTTAATGGTTCTTTCTCTCTCCCCCTTTTGTTTTAGATCGAGCGTACCTTTTTTTATCTGTCGCCGACGCTAGCGAGCGAACTTTCCCCTGAGCCTTAAAAGCCTTTTGCAATGCAGGTTTTAAGATGTCCCCTGTCTAGCCCGTCGCGTGTTTTGGGACGTTTACATATTTGTTTGTCCCTTTTTATTCCCTACACAAGACAGTTTATAAAAGAAAAGAAACCGAACGATATAAAAAAGCTTTTTAATAATTTAAAGCAGAAGATAATCCTTTTGTCGTGTTAAAGTCGACAAAATATCGGCTAAGTAAAAATCCTAACAACTGAAGAAACAATAAAGAGATAATATAAATAAACAAATAATCAAATAACTAAATAAACAAATAAACAAATAAATAAATAAATAAACAATAAACAAATAATCTCCTACTGTATGTTTCGATGTATTTTGTTGTATAAATTAATAACCAATGTAGGAGCCCCCTATTTAACCCCTTAACGCACGCTGTCCTCACTGCGAGGACGCAAAATTTAAGATCCAACTGCAAAATATTCATCTCGGAAATTTTTTAGCAAAAATTTACGTTTATAACAAATCAGAAAAAGCCGTTTTTTTAACCTTAAAATTTAAAATTTCTTTTAGTTTAATTTAGTTCTTGAATTCCGGTGGCAGTATAATTTAAATGATCCGAATTGTCTTGCGCCGCAAAGGGTTAAGCATTACACTGAGAAAAAATATATACCGCCTTCCTCTAGAGTGAATGAGGGGCCATTTTCTAAATCCCTTAACTAGAAATATAGATTTCCGAGCTATGTGCATAAGGCGCGCCAATAAACTGAATAGACGAAATGATCGAGAATTTCTAGTCTACACATTTCTAGATGGTGAAATAATATTCTGAATCTTTTGTATGGCGAGAAATTCTCGCTTGATTATCTAGAATTGGGTCATAAACCAAGATTATAATTGCTGAAAAACGCCTCGTGTTCGCATTTATTTGGAGATATTTTCAATTAGGTTTGACCTCGATAATATAGACAAACTCTCTAGAATTCTAATAGAGGTTTCTAGAACTCGCTTTCAAAGAGGACTAGAATTTATAAGGGTGGCATGGAACTATTTTTTCTAGAGCCACAATTTAGATTCTAGATGTCAGTTACAGAATTTTTTCTCAGAGTATTTATTTATATTTTTTAAGGGGACCTTTGACTTGTCACTACTGAAGGTTTCATATAAAAGTTTATATTTCCATTTATTGTTTATAAATTGAATTGTATTAGGTTTGTTCAATAAAATATATATTCAGGAAAACAAATCTTATGGTTTGTGATATATTTTTTACAGATTTGAAAAACGCCTCTTGTGTTCGAATTTATTTGGAGATATTTACAAATAGATTTGACCTCGATAATGTAGACAAACTCTCTAGAATTCTAATAGGGGTTTCTAGAACTCGCTTTCAAAGAGGACTAGAATTTATAAGGATGACATGAAACTATTTTTTCTAGAGCCACAATTTAGATTCTAGATGTCTGTTACACAATTTATTCTTAGTGTACTTCAGATATTTTCATAAAATAAATATATATATAGGTCGTTAAGTAAAGTATAGAAGTAATAACATCACAACAAGCATCATTTTGAATAAAAATCCAGTTTTAAGATGTACCTTTGAATAAACGTCATAAACTGTTGTCGCTTTGCTTGTTGCATCCGTGCACAGTTTGTTCGTTTGACAAGGGGTCGTGGTTCTTATTTGGCCTGAAATAACTGTTGCAAGAGTTTTGAAATTTATGAATAAACAAAGATATTTAGATGTTTCTTTTCAAGAGCAGTCTTTCGCTGTATTTTTTATTAAGATGTACCTTGCCTAGCGCACTCGTGTTTTGGGACGTTGGCAAATTTTTCTTTTTTCTCAACAGAAGACAATTTATTTAAAAAAAAAATATATATATATAAAAAAAAGAAATCTTTTTAATAATTTACAGTCATTTACAAAAGTTTAAGACCAGGTGCCGATTTTCAGTATTATAACACATTGCATCATTTGAGCAGATTATTACGTCATCTCATGTGCTGATTGCATCAGACGCATTCTTCTGCTATAAATAAAGGTGCCCTGCACGTTTTTCGCCAGTTGTTTATTGGGTTTTCTCGTAGACAGTGCTATTGCATTGCGTAATTATTGTAATGGGCAAAAAACCTTCACTTACTGTCACAAAAAGGCTAGAAATATTGACCCTGCAGAAAATTTGATTTTCTGAACATCAAATAAGTTCGAGGGTAAATGTGAGCAAGACAGCTGTTAGTAAATTTAAAATTTCGGGAAAGTTTGTGGACCTTAAGAGTCGTTTCTTTTTCATACTTGGAGTAAGTCGAGGTTTTCTTGCAGGTTTATGGGATGATAAACCAAAATCTTTGGCCAAACGTCTTGAAATAGTACTCAAACTGACGTTGGTCCCTTTTGCAGCCAGAGAATGTCTAATCGTATTGCAGGAGGTTCTTGGATCTCGTACGACCATCCTTTTTATCACATGATCATCAAGTGCACTCGTTTTTCTAGGGCGACCGCTTCTCTTACGGTCCACAAATTTTCCCGAAATTTTAAATTTACTAATAGCCTAATGCACAGCTGTCTTGCTCACATTTACCCTCGATTTTATTTCACGTTTTCAGAAAATCCAGTTTTATGCTGGGTCGATATTTCTGACCTTTCTGTGACAGTAAGTTTTTACACATTACAATAATTACACAACAGCACTGTCTAGGACAAAATCCAATAAGCAACTGGCGATAAATGTGCCTGCCAACTTTATTTATAGCAGTAGACTGCGTCTGATGCAACCAGCACATGAGATGACGCAAAAATCTGCGCAAATGATGCGATGTGTTAAAATACTGAAAATCGGTTATTGGTCTTAAACTTTTGCAAATGACTGTAAAGCAGAAGATAATTTCTTTGTCATGTTAAAGTCGACAAAATATCGGGTAAACAAACGAGAGTGTTGTCAAATTTAGGGATGTTTTATTGAATACTTACCAATCATTTTGAGAAGATATAGCTGATATACATGATAGACGGTTAACCTTTGATGAGATTTGGCAATACTTACAATTAAAAATTAATGGTAAATATTGAATAAAAAGTCTGTAAAATTGGTAACAGTAGCAAAAACCTGTACAATTGAAGAAACAATAAACAAATTTTATGTCAATATGTTTGGATGTATTTTGTTAAATAAATTAAATAATTATTGTAGTAACCTCTTATTCAATCGTTATAATTCTGCATATATATATACATATATATATAAATAATAGATAACGTAATAAAATTTAATCTTAAAATTTAGCAATTAATAGAACTAAAACAGTAACAGCACACTAAAATATAGAACTGAATTTAACATAGAGGAAAGAATGACACAAAAAGTTGCGATATAGATGAGGAACCAATGAGTTACCATATTAACTTAAAATACTTACGCCGACCTGAAGGATAATAAAAAAGGACCATTAAACTAGTGAAAGAGAAAAAAGATAATAAACCAAGTAATCAATTGGATATAAATGCTTAAAATTAGAAATATACTTATCAAGGGGCGCATACTTCATAAAGCAGAGAAAGCTGCAATGATTTCGTAAAACGATATTGCTAATCATAGCAATTTATATCATCTCACGCCCCGATCAATGCAGCAAAAAGACCATAAAGAATGAGAAAAAAGTGAAAAATTAAATTAAAACAAAGGATAAATAAATATTGATTAAAATCTTAAAGGAAACCAAATTAATAACATGAAATAGGCAGAGTAACCACATGCCAGTAGCCAGTATACTACTCGTATTAGTATACATTTTATACATATATATATATGTGTGTATGAGGCATGGCGCGCCGTGCGCTACATATATGGATATATATGCAGAGAGATATACTCTTTGTATATATATAATGTATACTAATAACGCACGGAGGTATATCTATGTACATATATACACAGTATACATATAGCTCATGGAAAGCGTTCGGTGACGATGACGCGAGTTCCATGATTTGTGTTCACCCAAAAAAGGCTCAACGCGCCTAAAGAAGTATTCACTTCAAAGCGTTCGGTGACGATGACACGAGTTCCATGATTTTTGTTCGCCCAAAAAGTGCTCAAAAATCTTCACATTTTTGAGTAATTGGGCTTAATTTTCTAACAGGTTATATAGTTCTTAATTTTTATTTATATATGTGGTATCCTCTTAAAAATTTGTACAGATATGAAAAGTAATCGCATGCTACAGCCAACACGCATTTTAATCATTTCTTTTTATAGGTTAATCCAAAATATTTAGTTTTTTGCTTAATTTTTTACTGGTCCCCTTTTCTTCTTCAGGACACAACTTTTCTTGAAATATATGCGGTAAAACCTGTTCTTCATACTCCCAAACTCACAAGATAATTCCTAAAGAACTTTTCTAAATATTTCACAAAACGTCTAAATTCGAATGTGTCCAAGTACTTACTGGTAGATAGTGTATGAACTAAAGAAAAGGGAAAAAATAATATTAGATTAATTCAGTAATTTCTTATATATAAAAAAAATAATTAAGTTCATTATAAAACTCAAACAAATAATTAAGCCTTTTTTATATTAGGTTACATTCTTCGATAACCAGGGCCACGATAGCCTCGTCGTTAGGTCGCTGAACTCGTAAATCAAAGATGTGGGTTCGAAACTTGAGACGGCAAAAGATCGTGTACGCAAATGGTGGCTGGTACACGAAAAATCCGTCATGGTCGCAATGTACTCCATGTTCCCATCCAAATTATATCTTTGTCGGTCACCGAAACAAGGGAACCATCCCCTTCGTTCAGAATCAAAATTGTGATGGCATGTCTCCAGGTCATCCTTAGGATTGAGTCCTAGACCCTCACCATTTAGTCATAATGTAGCCACGAGTGTGACGTGCAATCCACACCACTTCACTCCACTCCTTTGAATAAATGATGTATTTATGATGTAAATACATCATAATAATACTTACATAAACCACTCCACTCCTTTCCTAAATATGACAGCATTTCTTTTTTCTTTTCTTTTTTTTTTTCAAATGTTTGCTAAAAATAATAAACCAAACACAAATTCGCTTTAAATATATATATATATGTATATATAAATAAAAATTGAAAATTGAAAAAATTAATTTAAATTAAAAATTATATCGAGTTAATTCTATTAACTTTCTTTAAAATACCAAAAGTAAATAAATTCAACTCAAAATACAGTCGGCAGCAAAATTATTGAAGCAAATATCCACACTTTTCATATATATATATTAATTTGGTATAAACAGTATAAGACTAATTGTAAGATCATGACTCGGCAAATATTTACTTAACAAAACAGTATTAGGTGTACAGTCGGTAACAAAAGTGTCCGAACACTAGAAAAAATTCCTATTTAAAAAAAGTACGCTTCGTACGTTTTTGTTAAACAAATCCTTATCGAATCATGTTCTTACACTGACTAAGAACAGGATTCGACAAGGATTTATTTAACAAAACCGTATGAAGTGTGCTTTTTTTTGCATAGGAATTGCTGTTAGTGTTCGGACACTTTTGTTACCGACTGTACTTCTTTCAAGTAGGAATTATTGCTAGTGCTAAATAATTTTGCTGACGACTGTACGACAGAACAATTAAAACTTCCGATTAGACTGAGTTCTCTGATAACCATATGATAACATTCTGTGACATCAAACGCTAACAAGATCACTATGAACACAATTTCACTTAAAAACCTTTACAAGATGGAAAGAATTAATTAAAATAAAAACTTTTTGTGTTCAGTTCCAATTTTTTTTACCACAAAGAGCATAAATACATCATAAAATATGAACAAGAAATTAAATCTTCTGCTACTAGATTTAATTCTCTGATAGCCATTATATGACACCATAAGTTAACAAGCTAAGAAGAAGCAAAACTTCCGATTCGATTGAGTTCTCTGATAACCATATATCATTCTGTGACATCAAACGCTAACAAGATCACTATGAACACAATATTTTACTTAAAAACAATTTTACTTAAAGAATTAATTAAAATAAAAACTTTATGTGTTCAGTTTCTATCTTTTCTACCACGAGGAGCATAAATACATCATAAAATATGAACAAGAAATTAAATCTTCTGCTACTAGATTTAATTCTCTGATAGCCATTATATGACACCATAAGTTAACAAGCTAAGAAGAAGCAAAACTTCATTTGAAAAAGTTTTAACCGTAAACTCTTTTTATACACCTCATTAACCTGGTTAACAGGGTAAACAATCCAAGCGAAAGAACATGTACGAATTGTAAGTAATTTTAGTTATTCCTGTCTTCTTTTTTACCTCCCACAGTTGACTCGGAGGCATTTCAGTGTAGAGTTTTGTACAAAGTAATTAAGAAGAATTTTAGCTTTATCCGAAGGCTGGGGGGGAAACCGATACCCTTGTAACAAGGATAAGTATTAAAAAATGCGGATATATTTAGGCACTCGATTTTTTTATGTTTGTTTGTATTCTGTCGATCCAAATAAACTGGAACAATTATCTCTTTCTCGCCTACCGTTTAACTGTGACCGCGAAGCTTGCCAACTTGCGACAAACTCTCGCGTATCTAGTGCCGTATCATGTAGTGTAAACACAAATAGGTTCAAGTTACATAATTTTTTTTTATATTTATACTAATTGGGTTTGCACTGAAAAAAAAAATTATTATTTAAAGGAATGTTTTGAAAATATACCCATGGCAAGCATTACTCATTTTGAAAGTTTTCTATTGGGTAATTCAGTTACATAATAATGATCTTTAATGATGGTATTTTTTATGGACTGTGTAAATCTAGTATTGTAATATACACCTTCTGATACTTACGAGGACGTATACGAAGTTTTCGAAATAACTAAGATAAAAATACTTGTGGGCGAGATTATGTTAGGCACACTGAGGGCCTTATTCACCAACTTCTTAACACTCGGATTAAACCTCGGATCAGTGGTAATCGCTCGATCATACAAAAATCGGTATTCTCCAACAAAAATCCGCGGCAGATCTGTAGAACAGAGGTTCACTGGTGTTTGTTTACATTTTGGCGATATTATCCGTGCGCCAACGAACCAAGGAAATGAATTTATCTTATGGCAACCTTACAAAACATTTGTTTACGTTCAAAATGAAAGAAATATTAATGCAGACGACTATTTAACGTAATTAAATAAAATTATCGAAGAAATTTCATAAAATGGCGATGGTTAATTAAATTTTAACTACAATATTTTAATAAATAAGCAAATACTTAACAAAATGCACGTTGTGTCATCGAAGTTTTAAGAGCAAATTAATTTCAACAACACAATAAATGTAATTAAATAAATGAAAATTCAGAATAAAAATATAACTTTAAAAGTAATTAAAAAAGCATGAAAACTTACAATATATGCAACATGAATTTTATTTATTTATTTATTTATTTATTTTTCCATTTTGAAATTTCTGTTGACTCCATAATACGTAAATCACATATCAAATATTTCACTTCGCGCTCAGTTAATTCGCAACATTCGAGGATTCTAAAACCGCATTCAAATGAATC
Organism: Salticus scenicus; assembly: GCA_963930645.1. Lineage (NCBI taxonomy): Eukaryota > Metazoa > Arthropoda > Arachnida > Araneae > Salticidae > Salticus > Salticus scenicus. The sequence continues at coordinate 42,748,378 of OZ005662.1, forward strand.
GAAACACATCGGTATAAAAATTATGAGAATATACAAATGAAATAAAAAACATATTTTCAACTTATCAAATGATACGCTTTCATTTCTCCAGACACATATCGTTTCGAATTTTTCATTAACACTGACATTTCAGCGGAGGGGAAAATTCCCTAGTTTTCATAAACTTGACCAACAAGTGATTGAGGGAGTGAGTTTTACGTCGAACTAGTGCTACGTTGTGGGCAATGAGTACGGCAACCAAATATCCCCATTTTCTACAGACAGCGTTTACTTTATTCGCATTATTATAATGTTTTAAAAAATTATAGAAAAAAACTATTTAATATTCAAATTTTATTTTTAGTGCTTATTAATTAAAAATGAAAAAAAAAAAAAAAAATACATGCATAATTAGTTAATTGTAGCAATTTAAAGCTTCTCTGTTTTAAAAGTTCACAGATCCGGCCACTGTAACGATGGAGGATGAATTGGGACATACCCTAAGGTATATGAACCAACAAAGAAACATGGCTGTATAAAGCTATGAATCTGAAAACGCACGTAACTCGGCTCCGCGGCAATCACTGTCGCGCATGTTAAAACCAAAAAAACATCACTGGACACCCCTACCTCGCTGTGCATGAATCTGAAAACGCACGTAACTCGGCTCCGCGGCAATCACTATCGCGCATGTTAAGACCAAAATTTCCCATAACGTAGCTCTAGTGCAACGTAAAATGCGCTCGAAACAAATGAACCAATCAAATATCGCCTAATTTCCTGTAATGTAGCTCTAGTGCAACGTAAAATATACTCAAAACAAAAGAACCAATTAAATATAGCCTAATTACCCATAATGTAGCTCTAGTGCAATGTAAAATACACTCAAATCAATAGAAAACAAATGAACCAATTAAATATCGCCTAATTTCCCCTAATGTAGCTCTAGTGCAACGTAAAATACACTCAAAACAAATAAACCACTCAAATATCGCCTAATTTCCCCTAATGTAGCTCTAGTACAACGTAAAATACACTCAAAACAAATAAACCACTCAAATATCGCCTAATTTTCTGTAATGTAGCACTAGTGCAACGTAAAATACACTCAAAACAAATGAACCAATCAAATATCGCCTAATTTCCTGTAATGTAGTTCTAGTGCAACGTAAAATATACTCAAAACAAATGAACCAATTAAATATAGCCTAATTACCCATAATGTAGCTCTAGTGCAATGTAAAATACACTCAAATCAATAAAAAACAAATGTACCAATCAAATCTCTCCATACTGCGTCATAATAGAATTGTTAAGTTATGTTTACAAGGATAGGCAGTTTCTCGCTACGGAAATTCGCCAAGCAGAAAGTGAACCTCTGTTCTACGGATCAACCAAATCCGCTGTTCACCGACTACTTTAATTCTTGGATTTGCTGATCCATGGTTTATTCCGAGTGTTAAGAAGTTGGTGAATAAGGCCCTGAATGTATCTATTGTAAAAACCTCAATTGTTACATTTTTTTTTTTTTTTTTTTTTTTTTGGGGGGGGGGGGGGCTTCGTAGCTGATGGCCGTATTCACCATTAACTTCAACTCCCGGTTCAACGCAAGAACTTGAAAAGTATCTAAAGGCAGGGTTCAGCTTTCCTTCAAAATTCGACATGCTGTTTCTGCCATCTAGCGTCGATGATTTCATATAATCTTTGATTGGTTTCTTTCATCTAAAAAGTCGGAAAATAATTATACCGCTAGATGGCAGCAACAACACGGCAAAATTTTCTGAAAATTTGTACCCCGCCTTTATACGCTTTTCAAATTTTCATGTTCAACCGGGAGTTGAAGTTATTGGTGAATAACAGCCTGAGTGGTTATGTCACCACACTGCCAATCGTCATCGAGCGTAGGAGGGTGGGTTCGATTCCCGTGCTGGCTCTGGGTGTCTTTTCAATTCTTCGTACTGTGCAGTCGGTAACAAAAGTCTCCGAACACTAGCAAAAATTCCTATGTAAAAAAAGTACACTTAATACAGCTTTGATAAATAAATCCTTGTCGAATCCTGTTCTTAGTCAGTCTAAAAACAGGATTCGAGAAGGATTTATTTAACAAAACTGTATTAAGTGTACTTTTTTTACATAGGAATTTTTGCTAGTGTTCGGAGACTTTTGTTACCGACTGTAAGTCTGTCATGTGCTTTCTGCTTTTATCTAACGTGAATTTACAAGCGGGCTTCGAGAGTCAAGCATACAAATCTAATGTATATGTTATCAATAAATGTTACTTTTTTTAAAATAATTAATATATATATATATATATATATACTAAATAATTTTTTATCGTTGTTTGAGGTTGAGGATGAGTTGGTTTTACGTCGCACTAGTACAAAACTATAGGCAATTGTCGACGGTCTGGGACTCACCCTTAACACGTTGAGGACCGCGTCAGCCATCGGTATATGACACTGAACTTTCCGTTTAGGCTGCGTCAACCACCGGTGGCTAACAGTATAAAATATGATATAAAACTGAAAAATGTACATTGTTTTAAGTATTTACTGAAAAATTATTTAAAATTTACTTAATTTTTGTTTATTACAGGATTATATCATTAAGGCATTTTAATGGATTGTATTGAAACACGGTAAACATAAAAATGCAATGCTATACCGCAATACCAGCGTCTTTAACGGCCGTATTCACCATTCACTTCAATTCCTGGTTCTACGGAAAAACTTTAAAAGCGTCTAAAGGCAAGGTGCAGCTTTCTAAAAAAACTGATTGGCTGCTTCTGCCATCTAGCGACGAAGGTTTCATATAATCTTTGATTGGTTATTTTCCACTAAAAATACGGAAAGTAACTGTGCCGCTAGATGGCATAAGCAAGGCATCCAACTTTTCTGAAAAGTTGTACTCTGACTTTATGCGCTTTTCAAGTTTTCGTGTTCAACCGGGAGTTGAAGTTATTGGTGAATACAACCGTTAGCAGCGCGCGTGGCCTGACGGGGATTTTCTAAAGAATTTGCATGGCATTCAGCATGATAAATATGGTCCGCTGACATTCCATTGCAATTTAGATCCTCCACGGAGGAGTTGATTGGTTGGGTTTAACGCCACGCTGGTGCTGCCCTATGGGTAATTGGTGACCCTCCACGGAGGGTATTTTTCATATATAGATAAACAAATTTTTCTATTTTACTTAATATACGAGCGTATGCGTATATTTGTTAACTATGATTATAACTTGATTTCTATACAAGCTCTAAAATTCTATTCAAGCTAAATTTCTTCGAGGAAAAGAATTTACATACATTTGAATGTAAAAAGTTTGACTTTTTAAGAGGATGTTTGAATTTTTGAATGAGTTTAACGTCGAAATAGAGCTACGCAAAGGCAATGGACCCTATCAGAATTTCGGGTTCGGGGCTAAATGATTGATTGTTTTCCACCCCATTCGATTTTTCATTCTCGATTTCCCGAAGAATTTCCTCACAAAACAAAACATTTCCTCCCAGAGTACAAATATTTTTCTATCAAATATAAACACAAACATGAGAATATGGTAGTTTTCTCTAAAGTGGTCACGTGTGAAGGGTTTTATGGTCATAACTACAGCATCTAGAATAAACAGTGTGGAAAGCGGCGAATAAAATTGTACTAAAAAAATTAAGCCTGTCACCAGATGTCATTGTAATCGAAGCTAGTGTCACGACAACAAAACCGAGACTTCCTATTGGTTAATTATATGCTTAGATCACGTGATTAAACTGACGAAACTGGGAAAAGCCAATCAGGTCTTCGATTTGAGCAATAGCTTCGATCACAGCGACATCTGGGTAAGCTTAATTTTTGTAGCATCATTTTAACATCACAGTTATAGGCGATTGCCACACTGTTTATTCTAGACGCTGTACCATAACCTTCAATGGACTTTATTACACTAATAAAGTCCATTGAAGGTTTGGTCTTAGTCTATAGGGATGGTTCGGAGCATTGAGTAGTGCTAGAAGTAGAGATCGGATTCCCTATACTGGCAATGGAAAAATATTACTTGCACAACACTGCGGTTTAGCGCCTTCTTTTGGCGATAATCGCTTTCTCGGCAATTGGTTCTTGGGATTTTGTATGTTTTAAATGGTTTGATGAAAACCTGATTTTAAGGAAGTTGAATGCCTGCTTTGGTAAATGTGGAATGTCGGTTTGAAGGTAGAAAAATCGGTTTGACGTAAGAATTGGTGGATTGGTGGGAATGTGATGTTCGGAAACAAAAAAAGTACTAATCCAGGGTCTACTCTAGCATGTATTCAATGTCTCAGAGACATACTTTCACAATTTTGATATACATATACTTCGTGGTGGGGATGGCTCTCCTGCTTTGGTAACTCCCACTGAGCTGGAGAACAACTGGAGGAAATGCTACACCGGTTTTCACGTGCCAGTTTTTCAAGAATTCGTCTGCTATGGTTTGCCGTACAAAGTCAAACCTTGTACGGAAGAAAGTATTTGATACTTTTATATTTTAATGTAAAATTGTGAAAAGTTTGTCTGTTCGTACAAGCCTGTGTAGAACATGATATTACAATTTTTAATTTTAATTCTTTAAAGAGTATAATAGTAATAGACGACCCGACAAATGTTGCCTGCCGTACAAGGTTTCACTTTGTGCGGCAAACGATAGCAGACGAATTCTCGAAAAACCGGAACGCACGAATGCTCCAGTTGTTCTTCAGCTCAGTGGTAACTGCAGAGATATAAGCCGGCCTGGTGATTCGGTCGGTAGGTCGCTGCCTTCTTGATCCTCAGGTCCCAGCTTCGATTCCCGGTACGGGCATGGATGTTTGTGATGTTCTATGTCTGCAAAATACTGTGCATTTGTTTCTGTGAATTGTAATATGAATCAATCGAGACAAAAGACATTGTAATTATACGTCTCAAAGCTGTCAAACAAATGTCAAATGTCAAAAATACAAGAGATATAATTTTACTTTTAAATGAAAGTAAAATGTTAATTAGTTAAGTGGTTGTAGAAGTAGATTAGCTAATAAAATTCGATGGTCTGAAAATGCTAAAGGAGATATGTGACTACTGAGTCTATAGCAAAAAAAAAAAAATCTAATGCTAAATCAGAGTTGTCTTAAAGTGATCGAAAACGTATTATCAATCTTACTACTCAACTAAAGCTGTCTGCGGCTGAAATTGCCCGTAATTTTGATGGAAAGGTTTCGGGATCAACATTTACACACGTTTTAAATCAGGGGTTGAAAAATCACTTGAAATGTTACACGGTGGCGACAGACTCGCCTTTTTTCTTCGATTCTTCCACCACAATATTTATGTGATATTTTTTTATTTAATTAATCGTGCAAACTTACTATTAAAAATCCTGACAGAAAAATGACGGTGAAAGAATCAGGGAAAAAATGTGGCCTGTCGCCACCCTGTGTTACTTGCCAGGCTATAGTACTTGGGAACCAAAAAAAATTCATAACATACACTGTAAATAAAAAGTCCTGTTTGCTGCCAGAAATTTTCTGTAATCACAGAAAATACTTGGATATTACGGAAAAATTACGTTGACAGAACGTATTTTTTTGTCATTGCAGAAAATTTCTGGCAGCAAACAGAACTTTTTCTTTACAGTGTATATAAACAACATTTTAAAAAAACAGTAAATAAAATGAAATTGTATACTTGAAATATCAATTATTGTTTTAACTATTATAGTAGTTAACTGTTAAAACTAAACTGTTTTAACTATTATAATAATTTTGAACTATCAATTATTGTAATAGCTTTTTCAGGATTAAATTTTCTCAAGTCCGTTCAATCCAAATTTATTACAGGTAAATTTTCTAATCTATTGATTTCCAAACGACTTTTTAAATTGTTTTAAATTACATGCATGTGATAGACAAAATCTGAGCTTTCGTTGGCTGAATCCTGCAAAACGTGATTATTTCACTACAAATCAGTATTGCATTTTTCGTGCCGAATTGCCAAAATAAGATGTCCTTTGGCCGTTGTTTGTCAAAATCAATGTTTAATCGGATCCAATTGCTCAAATACGTGATTTTTTTTTCCCTACCTATGATTTCTGAAATAGGCATTATTCCGTCTCAAATCACAAAATTTCGCTCTTTCTTCAAAGCTGATTCTCGAAATATACACGATATTCTTGCAGCCGATTACCGAAATAGGAAATTGTTTCATCGATAGACGAAAAAATTACATTCACCTTCAGCTAGATTTATAAATATAAGAAAGAAAGAAAGAAAGAAGGAAAGAAAAATTAAAAAATACAGATTTTCTTGCTTATTAAGGAAAAAAAAAAGAAAAAGACGCTTGGAATTTTAGCCACCGTGGCATTTTGGGGACTGGGATTATTCAAACTATGTTCAAAATAATTGGTATTTCGTAAATTTGTTAAAATGAATGAAATACCAATAATAACTGATAAGTATAAAGTGGCAGAGAGAGAAACTGCTAAATCGAGTTAAAGATAACGTTGATTGGTAAAATGTTACGTTTTCGGATGATAAACACTTTATTCTTGATTTACCAAATAACTTTAACTGTTATTAGTACAATATCATCAAAGCTGCTAATTTTCCGCATTGTTTCATACCACTATTTCTGAAAAAATTTTTCGTCTTATTTAATCGCAGAATATACGATAATTGATAAAGAGGGGAAAAAATCTTCCTAGAAATAATGGTACGAAATAATCTGGAGGGTTGATGTTGCCAACTCTAGATTTCAGGATATCGAAAGATAGAGCAGACGTTTTAACACGTTGAGTGTTACGCGAATTCAAATGAAACTCTCCGCCAGGAAATGCACGCTGCTTTAAAGTAAACTTTAAATAAATTTTAACAATGTATCTAAAACAATGTAACTGTTTTAGTTTTGTATCGTATTTCTCCCGCAGTGAGTCACCCGGGACTGTTGCGGTCTGGAGGAAAAGTTTAATGTCTGTCATTGATGACGGATGAGACACTTGGGTACTTTTCACTTATCAACGGTAGCCAAATCTCATATATCATTCTACAGAGAAATTTTACACCCGAATTACTCATAACCGAATGTGTATTTTTAAATTCCGTTTTTAGATTAAAAAAATAAAAATAAAAATCAGATCCGTTTAATTTGCATTTGGTTTTCAAAAATTTATTTTTGCTTTCTCTTACCCATAAGGTAGAGAAAGTATTGTTTTTGGCTCAAATTTTCGAACGCGAGATTTTATTATATTTACACGTTTTGAGGTCCCCTGAATACGAAAATCATGTTTTTAGCAAATGGTCTGTGTGTATGTCTGTGTGTCTGTCTGTTATCAGCATATCTCAAAAACAAATTATGGCAGAAAGTTCAAACTTGGTATTCTAAATGTGTATCATATATAGATGCTACAGTAAGCTTTTCGTTAAGATCAAGCAAATGGTTCGTGTACAGGGACAATCAAGAGAATTCTAATACATTACGTCTATGGGGGAAATTGCAGGTAAGTAGAGTTTAACGTCTATAGACTGCACTAAACCAAATGAAACGAATATATATATATTGTAATAGAGATAGTCAACTGGGAAAAAAAATTGTGTATGTAGGAGCCTCGCCTCCCTCCCTGGGGGGGGGGAGACGTCCCCCCTCGAAGGGAGTAAATTTTCATGATGGGTATCTTTCAAAAGAGCTCGCCAATACCTTTAAAACGAATGGTTGAACCATCGATCTGCGATAATTTAAAACAAAATTATCGATTTTTTATTACTTTTAACGAAAAAAAAAGAAAAAAAGTCTTTTTTTTTTTTTTTTTTTTTTTTTTTTTTGAGAATAAAATGGGCTTTTTTTGGATATTTGGTGTTATACTACTTCTCTAATATGGAAATCGTCTGCATTATCATAAAAGATAATTTTTTTTAAATAATAATTTTAATAAATTATTTTTTAAAAACAGAATTATTTTTTAATAACCGAATTAAATTTTATATAAATCTAGGTGCATTAATGAAACGGGGGGTTGAGGGGGGCGGTAGCCCCCCTCACACAGAATTAATTATCGTATAAAACTCTTCCGAAGCCTAATTTGAATTGTTTAACAGAGGTTTACATAACATCGTTATCTTACCTCTTAATCTCCAACCTGTATTTATAGTATTAAATTTCAGGGTAAGAGAAAGTCGTGTGAGTGACACACCAGATTATTTTAATTTTTCAACATACCACTTTAAAGGTGTAAAATGCAAAAACTGAATTAAGTGCATTTTTTACACTTAGCTTCAAAACGAAATATTAAAAATTATTAATATTATTTGAAAAACAAGAGTAAATTAAACGCTTTTAATTTACTTGAATGTTTAAATACAATTTTAAACAATGCAGTAGTTAATGAGTAATTTGGATACCAAATTTCTCTATAGAATAACTTGGAACTTGTCTTCTGGAGACAATCGGCGAAGAGTCTCCTTAACGTGATAAAGGCATTTTAAAGATGAAAATTTGAAGCCATAGGCGGAGGGAGGGGGGGGGGGAGCAATGTCAGCAATGCCAAAACGAATTTAAGTTGTACCTATATTAAGTTAATGCCCACAAATATTAAACATAGAATCTTGGGTTTTTTAAGATTTGAATTCCCTTTTGATTTCACTTTTAGTAATAAATTTTATTTTCAACAAGATAGAAATTTTTACTCTACTTTTAGAGCATTAAAATAGTGGTTTAAAAAAATGAAATATCAACATTTTAACTTAACTGCTATGATTTCCAAGGCCTAAAAAATGCATAAAAAATTTAACTTACCATATCATAAAAGTGCATGTAAATCCTTGAGAGTAACGTCCATGCACACGTAAGATAGTATTCAACTTGAAATTTAAAAAAGAAAGAAAAAAAAAAAAAAGGAATATTTTGCTTACATTTTTTATAGACAGAATTTAATTTAGTACGTCAGGCTTTATTTTAATCTATTGCTCCATATAAAGGCATGCAATAACTGTATTTCATTCCCTTGAATCGATTACTATATTCATTACTTAGAATTACTTTGGTATAGCTTTAACATAGAAGTCCCTCGAAGGTTATACAGTCATTTGCAAAAGTGTAAAACAAGTAGCCAATTTTCAGTATTTTAGCACATTGCATTATTTGCGCAGTTTATTGCGTCATCTCATGTCTGATTGCATCATACGCCTTCTACTGCTATAAATAAAGGTGGCCGGCACGTTTATCGCCAGTTGTTTATTGGATCTTGTCGTAGACAGTGCTATTGTATAATTTTTGTAATGGGTAAAAAACCTGCACTTACTGTTACAAAAAAGGTCAGAGATATTGACCCTGCATAAAATTGGATTTTCTGAACGTCAAATGAGTTCGAGGATAAATGTGAGCAAGACAGCTGTGCATCAAGCTATTAGTAAGTTTAAAATTTAGGGGAAATTTGTGGACCTTAAGAGAAGCGGTCACCCTAGAAAAACGAGTGCATGTGATGATCATGTGATAAGAAGGATGGTCTTACGAGATCCAAGAACCTCCTGCAATAGAATTAGACATTCTCTGGCTGCAAAAGGACCAACGTCAGTTTGAGTACTATTTTAAGATGTTTCGCCAAAGATTTTGGCTTATCATCCCATAAACCTGCAAGGAAACCTCGACTTACTCCAAGTATGAAAAAGAAACGACTCTTAAGGTCCACAAATTTTCCCGAAATTTTAAATTTACTAATAGCTTGATGCACAGCTGTCTTGCTCACATTTGCCCTCGAACTTATTTGACATTCAGAAAATCCAATTTCATGCAGGATCAATACTTCTGACCTTTTTATAATAGTAAGTGAAGGTTTTTTACCCATTACAATAATTACACAACAACACTGTCTACGACAAAATTCAATAAACAACTGGCGATAAATGTGCCAGCCACCTTTATTCATAGTAGTGGAATGCGTCTGATGCAATGAACACATGAGATGACGCAATAATTTGCGCAAATAATGCAATGTGTTAAAATACTGAAAATCGGCTAGTGATCTTAAACTTTTGCAAATGACTGTATTTTTGTTATCATTCTGGCGATGAATTAAATTGGGTATCATGCTGCATAAATAAACTTCTTGACGAGAAACAACCAAGCTATTTTGGTAGCAAATTTCAAATTTCGGATATTTGTTAGTTATATGCAGAAGATATAACCAACAAATATTCAGAAGCAACCATCAATACATATCCATAAGAAATAGCCAACAAATATTCAGAAGCCATCATCGAAACATATCCATAAGGTATCACCAACAAATATATTAAGAAATCATCATCAAAATATATGAATTTCTCACTTATCAGAACGTTTTGAAAAACGTAAAAGTTTTTACAGATTTCACATAATATTTTAAGATAGTTTAAGAAATCAAATGGTAAAATTGGATATTGGTGGGCATCTGGGCAAATTCAAGGTGTAATACAATAAATAGCGACAATGTAAGATTTTGCTGACTGAAAAAAATAGTCCCGTCGTACTAATAAACCATAGTACAACTTTAATTTTTATTATATGATTTTTTATATTTTATATTTTATTTACACTTTCCGATTACTCTAATTTATATGTTCAACTACTTTGGCTAAGAAAAGTATCTCACAATACTATCGTGGCTAAGGATTTACCTCACGGGACGTAACAGGTTGTCATACCATAAAACGGTAACTAATACACCAACCTGTTCATTTTGATAATTGTTAATCCAACTAGTCAACAGTCGATTTTCGAATACGTAAAAGTTTTTACAAATTGAACATATTATTGAAACATCTGTTTATTATTATTAAAATTTATTATTTCTTTTGTATAGCTTTAATTTAGTCGGCCCCTTGCCGACTTTTAAATTTTTATTGTTATTTCGGTGATGAATTAAAATTGCTATCGCAATTGCGTAAGTAAAGACATTGGCCAGAAACGTCCGTGCTAATTCGGTACCAAATTTCAAATTTCGCGAAAGGGTTCTATCCGCGATTGTAATGAAATGCTCGCCCTCTGGTGGGCTAAGGTGAAATTACAATAAACATGGTTTAATTCGAATTCCATACAGCGGCCATTGCTTGCCGATATTTAGTTTCACATATATTTATTGAATAAAAATGAATAAATACGGTAAAAAAGATAACACATACTTTTGTGTGCCACAGTGTAACTCCAAAGGATCAAGAAATCCAGAATTGAGCTTCCATTTATTTCCAAATGACAAATTTAAAATTTCAGTTGCTTCGGCTAATGGAAGTAAAGAATTAATCAGATGATTTGAAATTAATATTTTTCAACTTCAGTTAAAAATCTACTTCCGATCGAACTTTGAATAAACTGAAGTATTTTTTCCAAAAGCAATCAATTTTCCATAATGTAATGGCGGAGAAATTATAGTACGAATATTAAGTAGAATAACTAATGGAACACACGTGGCTAATGTTTATTAACAACTGCAGTGTTCACAAAGCGCCGTCTATCGATCATTACAAACGCGGATACTAGAGCCGCTCCATTTCTTTAGCATGATTTTTCTCAACTTTATTTTATTTTATTTCTTTAAAAAATGTTTACACGTTCTATTTTTAACATAAAAAGAAATATATTCACTCATATATTTTATTTATTTATTTTTGGCATCAATTTGTTTTTCTCTTTTAAATAATTTTAAAGTTATAATGCTGTTTTTACTTAATATTTTTTTAATCAATTATCCCATTGAACTAAAAAATACAGCAGGAACTACATATTGTCCTTATTAATAAGTTTACCGATTTTTGATAAAATATAATAATCCGGACAGATACAATGACAAACTTTCATATTTGCATACTTTAAATAAAAACCAGAATGTTTGCATGAAAGCTCATTCAAAGTGGAAAGTTAAAAAAGGCGACCACGGAAAATCGCTGTCTGAAAAAAATAGTACGCCCGTTGTACTCTAAAAAAAAAAAAATAATACTAATAAAAAAAAACTTGTTAACAGTATTCTAGAATGAATGGCTGATTGCTTCACAATGAAAAGGGCTCTGATAAAATATTAAGATATAGAATAAATCTTACAAATGATCAACAACTGATTTGTGCTTGTAACTACCGGTATGAAGTGTGAAAAATTGTTTTTTGATTGGAATTTAATTTTTAAATGCAAAAAAGGATAAAAATTTATAAATGTTGTCTATTACTGACATTAGAGTTAATAAAATATATATTTATTTCAATAATAGTTTTCAATGCTTAATTAAAGTAAAAAAATAAGCTCTCTTTATAAACATGAGAGCTAGTATAAAACTTAAGTGTAACGTTAATATATAACGTTTTCGAGGATTCTAAATCCAAATATAACCTCCATTTTTACCCATTGCGTACAATTTTCTTTACAAAATAATACCATTTTACAATAAAAAGTCGCTGATTTTATCACAACTTAACTATATTCTTTTTCCTAATTAAACAAACAATTTCTTCGTGATATATTTTGTGTTCACTCTTAATGCCTGTGGAATTTCTTTCTTTCTTTTTTTTTTTTTTTTTTTTTTTTTTTTTTGATGCAACTTCAAACACACTTTACTTTCACCCTTTCCACTGTCCCCCTCTCATCTCTCCTATAACCATTTTGTGTTATTTTTTATATTTACTGCTATAAATATTGTTTTGAAGTAAGAAATAGTTATTGAATATGGTTTTCACAATCAACAGTACACTATTAAAAATTTGGTGTTAGTTTGAACTAAAACTTGGTACTGAAGTAGTGTCAACCACCCGATGGTTTAACTTTTTACCATGATTTGGTAATTTTACGTTGAACCAAATATTGGTACTATGTTTTAAATAAATAAATAAATAAAAATTATAAATAAAAATTCGACCGAGACGGGAATCGAACTGAAGTCTGAACTGAATCGAATCTTGTCTCAAGTCAAACATTCTGGTACTGTGCCACGCTTTCTTACACGCTAATTCTGTTTTGATGATTTTGATAAAAGAAGCTAAATATTCTAGGATTTTATCTTAGCCCGAGGGTGAGTTGTTGCACAAAATTTGTACTTTACCCTATGTTTTCGAGCATGCTCTTTAATTTAAGCTTGGTTTGATTCCAATAGGAATTTTACTGATTCATACTTCTCTTGTGAGTGGATGTATGGTATCTCCAAGTTTTGGTGCAACTTAAATTCAATCGCAAGAAGTAGAAAACTTAAAAGTGAGGTTGAACCATATTATGGTATTGCTTATAACTTTACTCCATATAGTGGTTCAAGTTTGAACTGAAATTTCTAAAGATTTCTGTTTTCACGCAAAATTAAATCAAAAGTATGAGATTTGAAAAAAAAAAAAAAAAAAAAAAAAAAGGTGATTTTTTTTTTTTTCGGTTTTAGTACATAAAAATCTATGAAAAACGGTAAAAAAATCCTACGAATTATTTTGTTTGAAGACGTGTGTTAATTTTCACATTAAAGAGATATCGTCAAATAATTCACACGAAGTACATCATAAGTATATAATACTATGAATCTTCATCTCTTTCGATAATTAGATTATTAAACTGCCCTGTACTCCCTAAATTCATCACCGTGTAACGCAATTATGCGCTATGGTCAGATCCGCAGGTGGTATCGTTTAGTCATACCGTCACACCGCAGAATTTCGAAGGGGTATTTGGCTTAGGGTGTTGCACACCTAAGCAGTTTTAGAATTCAGCTTCGGAGAAAGGGGTGTTGCCGTAATGCCTGTATGATCTGTAAATCATTGGTTCAATACTATATATTTACTTGTTAGCTAACGGTATACTCATGTATGTCAAGTTATATTCTATGAATTTCTACTGTACTGGATATGATGGTTACAAACCTTTATAACGTTACGCAATCTATATAGTTTAACATAATAGCGTACTTAATGCAATCGTTCTGCTACTGTACTATGTATAACACATAGCAAACAAAAATTGTGGAATTTGTAGGCATTTTAAAACCCTAATTATGCATCAAAAAATTACATGTAGCACATAATATACTGAAAAATATACTTTAAAGCAATTTTTGATTTATTAACAGACTTGTTACAAACAGGTGTGTTAACGTAAGAATATAAATAGCTATAAATTTCTATTATAACTTGTGCTATACAAATGTAAACAATTTCGGCTTTTTATAATGAAAATAGCAGTTTTTTTTTTTTTTTTTTTTTTTTTTTTTTCCGATGCATACCCTAATACTATTGTATGTATACACTGTAAATAGAAGCGTCTTAAATTCAGACACAAATGTGTCTGAAATGTCAATTCAGACACATAAATGTCTGAAACACTTACGCATGCAAAATTTCACACGCATGTGCTGTCTTAAATTAAGACACGTAATTGTCTTTTTATAAATGAGTCTGAATAAGGTTGATATGTCTGAAATTAAGACATATAACATTTTAGACACATAGAATTTCAGGCATTTTGCAATTTAGGCACTTAAAAATTCAGACATCACAAATTTCAGACACTTAGAAATTCAGATATTTGTATTATTTAACAAATTTTCCATATGAAATCTACTTTAAGCGGCATGCATATCCTGTTTTAATATTTTTTTAACAAATAAATTTGATATTACTTTATATGATATAAGTAGTTAACTTATTTAAAATACTTAGATGCGAAACTTTTTCGGTTAAAAATTAAAAAACAAAGTTAATTTTTATTTAAAGTTCTCACATGTAATAAAAGAAAAAAGAAAAAAAAAATTAAGATAAACGAAGCATGTATCTTGTAGCTAAGAAGCGAATTCGTAACTTAAACAATTTGTGCATAATTGATTTTTTTTTTTCCGCATTTTAATTATTTTATGTTTCCCTACACTTCAAAATGTAAAAGAACAATTTTTTTTGGTTTCATGTACATAGTTTGTTTTCTTGCAAATACCATTTGTAAAAAAAATCGTTTAAAATCCATAGTCTACTATTTTTTCATATTTATTGCGCATTTTACAAAAAAAACTCTAAACTTCTACACATGAAATTTAAAATATTAATATGTATTAAGCTTTAGCTCTTATGGACAGTTTTATTGCAAAGACGTAAAACTTCGATTTGTTTTACGGATACTAAAATATATTTCATTATACAAACAACGTCCAGTGTGAATACCGATGGCTTGATTGGAAAGGCGCTCGACTGTGAATCCGTTGATTGTCGGTACGATTCCCGGTGAGGGCAACAGTGATTGTTTTTGTAAAAATTATTAATGCTTTTTTTTATGCTCTAGGTTATTCTAAAGTCTTTTTCACAGGTAAACAGTATAACACACATCTTTTCATTTATTTATTTATGAAAAATATCCACTGTAGACAGGATCAAAGATGGCGGAATTTCAGACACTTCATGTGTGAAACGATGTGCCTTGTAAGACACTTTTTAGCATCTTAAAATTGAACACCCATTTTAGACACAATTGTGTCGGAATTTCAGACACTTGTATTTACAGTGTATATGTAAAATTAATTATCATATATATCTCAGGAAATTAAATACTAAAATTCTTTTACTGGTGCTTTAGAATTTAACGTAGGAAGCTAAGATACTATATTAAAGCAGTACTGAAACAGTTCTATAGTAATTTATTTTCTAAAATAAACTATTTGATTTTAATCTAAATAAATAATTTTTTAATGTTTCATGATGGCTGTAACATTTTAAGCAATGGTCCATAATTTTAAATAATAGTGCTTTTTTTGCACACTTTTATGGTCGAAAATAAAAGTTATAATAAAACGGTTAAATTGTTTTTTGATTTATATTACATATTAGTACTTTGTTTTTCCCATGCTGCCTTTGCTCGTCTTGATAGTCACTATATTTAAATAATTTTTTTTTAATTTGAATCGGTATTTTTTGTATTACTTTATAAATAAAAGGGCGTATTCGGGCGATAATGTATAATTTTATACTTTAATGCTTTTCTAATCTATTCTGCTGCCTCTGGTTCTATTTCGCCGCTCAACCGCTTCAGACATTTTGCGCTGTTGTAGGTGGACAATTATTTGGCATATGGCAGTACGTTGTACCACCTATCGTGTACTACCTATCTGTTTTAAGTTGATATCTTTTTAACAAATTAGAATAATTTAGATATTCAACTTGGAATCTTTAGGTTATTTTGCTTTGTTTGGTATCTTCCGCGTCTTTTTTTGCGTTCAGCGATTTGCGAGAAGACAGTCGAACATACAAACATAAAATCGTATTTAAACCCTTAACAATCGGCATATTTTCTTATTTTGAACAGTAAGGCACGACTGTTGGCGTTTATTTAAAATGTTGACGTGTTAGAAGAGTTATATTTTGTCTTTAGAGAAACACCTTAAGACAAAGCTCGGTTTTTTTTTTAATGCAGCCGCAGAAGAATTGCTCTTGCTCTGTTAAGTCCAAGGCAGCAAATGTGTATCTGAACGAATAAAAAAAAAAAAAAAAAACGTATAGAAAATAGGACACATAATAAATGTGTTATGTGCAATGTCCACTTGTGCTTCACAAGTAAACGAAATTGTTTCGTAGAATACCATAACTAACTATTTATTTTACTTTTCTGATAATTTTTATACTACAAAGCAATAAATAAAATACCGATATAATCAACCTAACTCTTCGTTTATTTACTTTTATGGTCCATAGGGAAAATATTTCCCATGAAATTATAGGAAACCTATACACCCTGCTATGTTTTTCTGGTGATATTCTCTTACTTTACACCCACAATAGCTAAAATATTGTGTTGTATTGGCATATTTATTCTTGGACATCTTATGGTCCTGTAAGGGTTAAGGGTTAGTACTATTATTTTAAAATTTTTATATAGTATATGAACCACGCAAAAAGTCATGCACCTCAAAATATTTTTTTATTAAAGTAGGCGAACTATTTAAATAATAAGTATTTATCTTCCTTTGTTTAAATTCCGCTAAATAGTTTGTAATATACAGCGTCCACAAATTTTTGGTGCAATACACACCGGCAGAAGCTTTTTAAAAATTGTCAAGTCGTGTCCGGGACAGCTCAAACTGAGTAAATCTCTTGATAACCGGGGAGTGAATTTTTTGCGAATCCAATGCTTTCACCTATTTACAGGACTGCCACAAGCGACTTTTTTTTTTCTTACCACTATTTCCCTAACATAAAATTTTGAATAAATTTATGCAGGTAAAATGCAGCTTTACTTGCGTAAATACATATATATATACATATATATATATATTTTTTTGGGGGGTGGGGGGGACTAGTGATGAGAAAAGTATATAAAAAAAAAGTCACCTGTGGCAGGCCTGTATTTAGTGGTGCACATTAAAAATAAAATCTACAATTGTAAATCTGCTACTGCAAAAAGTTATAGTTTCATGTAGTCTTACTTAGAGATGAAAAACTCCATATTAAAACTAACATTCACATTATAATAATTTAGATAATTAAAATTATCAATTAATCGTTAAAATTCGAAATATTCCTTGTGCATTATTTTTTGTCTTAGACTGCCAGATTTTTTTTTTTTTTTTTTCCAGGTAGCATTAGAAATATTTATGCGAATTTTTTTTTTTCTTTAAGTTTGCTAATATGCATATATGTATATAAGTTTGCAATATGTACATAAGTATTATATGCATATAAGTATATATGTATAGTACATATGTATATTATATGTATATAAGCATATAAGCATATAAGTATTTAAGTTTGCTAATATCTATATTAATAAAATCGGACTTTTGTCTGTAAATTTGTCAGAATCGAAAAATTTTGCAATATCTTCACGTTTCACACCCCATGAAAGCCGAAAATGGCTTCAGAAAATTTTGCCTGTGTGTGTGTGTGTTTCTGAATGTGTGTCATCGTGTCTGTATGTCGCTTTTTTTTGTCCGGGCATCACTTGAGAACGGCTAAACTGAATTCAACAGCGCTTAGCAGAAACATAGATCTTTACCCAACTTAAAATTATATCTATCAACTTTTCAGAAATCCCCCCGTTCCCCCCTGGGAGGCAAAAGACGAAAACACGTTTGTCCGGGCATCACTTGAGAACGGTTGGACTGAATTCAACAGCGCTTGGCAGAAACGTAAAACTTTATCCAACTTAAAATTATACCTATCAACTTTTCAGAAATCCCCCCCCCCCGTTCCCTTCTGCGGGAGAAAAAGTCAAAAACACGTTTGTAAGCATAACTGGGCTCCTAATTACTTCACAATAAAGAAATTCCACATGGGGAGACTAGACATGAATACAAATAAAACAGTATCTACGATTTAGGAATTTTCGATTTTTAGAGGAAGGAAGGGGTGGGAAATTTTGAAAATTCCTGATTTGAGTCAAACTCTACCAAAAATGGAATAAAAATGTTAAAAAAAGGCTATGCGACTTTCTTAGGATATTTCCTAAAACAATTTTTTTTTTTTGTGATCTGCCACATTTTTTTTCTTGGGGGGGGGGGGTATGTGTTACAAAGGTAAAATTCGTGACACCCTTTTTAGCGCTAAATTTGTCCTGGAAAATTTATGAGAGCTGCGGTCACGAAGTTTGGTGCTTGGATTTTTTATATGCAACTGGCACTTAAAGAAACGGGATTTGTCGAAATACCCCTTTCCCCCCAGCGGGACAGGAAGCAAAAAAAGGTTTGTAAGCATAACACAGCCCCAAATTACATCACGTTGAAGAAATTGCACATGATGAGACTAGACTTGAGTATAAATAAAACATTATGTACGATTTTAGAATTCTTGATTCTTAAAGGAGGGGGGGAAATCGTTTTTCGAGGGTGAAATTTAAGGAATTCCGGATTTTTTAGTAGAGCTCTACTAAAGATACTATTACAAATGTATTGAAAATAGCCACGTGTCTTCTTTAGATTATTTTCAAAAACCCATTTTCGTTTTTTTGTGATTTTGGATTTTTTTTTTTTTTTTTTTTTTTTTTTTTGAGGGGGGGGGGGTTGAAAATTCAAGACCTTTAGCGCTAAATTTGTCTTGGGAAAGCTATGGGATCTGTGGTCACGAAATTTGGTGCCCAAATTGTTTATATGTATCTGACATTTATTGTAACGTGATTTTACGAATTTCACCCACTTACCCCCTTTGGGTCGGGGGGGGGGGGCAATAAACGCGCGTAAAACCACGTTATTCTTTTTGAAATCGCTTTACATTATCTCAGAAGGATGAGTTTCTGTGTGTGGATGTTGATTAGGTGTACGTATTAAGTACTTTGGTGAGATTTCGCAAAACTTCTAACTTAGCCGCTGGGGAAGGGGAAGTAAGAAGCGAGTAAGTTGCTGCCGAAGGCAGTGTGGTCCCAGAATCCTCGCGTTGCGAGCGGAAAAAACCTCTACGGAATACAGAGAAAACTTTAACTTAGATTATTAATAATGTAATGGAATTTTGACACAACTCATTTAAGTATAGTGCTCAGCGAAGCGGGCAAAGCCTGCTAGTATATATATATATATATATATATATATATATATATATGTATAAATAACCCTTTAAATGAAGTATAATGAAGATTCAATAAAATAAGATGTATGGAACATTTAATTTTGACGCAAATACGTAAAAGTTAATTTTGATAAAATAATATTTAAAGGTTTCATTTCACAATCGATTCAGTATAACATTATAAATATAAACGCATATAACTCAGCAGAGAATAATAGGAATTAAAAAATTTATTTTATCTCTCATTATTTTTGTTATGTAGTCTCATATTTTATGAAATTGAAACATTGAACATTTAGTCCAATTTTGCCATTTTAAATGTTAACCGTCGCCTTAAAACTTTTCTGTAGTATATTATAATTCATGCAATAGTCGTGTACCTTAAAGCACATTCTTATTAAAGTGAACTATTTAAATAAAAATAAAGTAGGTGAGCTATTTAGGTAAAAAAAATATTTGTCTTTCTTATATTACAAGCCAGTCACAGTTACAAAAACTTGTATCAAACTCGTTTTAACTGAATGCAAACAACAAACATCGCCAACAACTTAGCTCAACAGTAGCATCGAACGGTTACAACTAATTGTCTCTCACGAAAAAGAAAAAAAGTAAAAAAGTTTTTCTTAAAATGTATCCCAAAGTTTTCATCATTCGAACTTCTTTTCTGTCCTTTGTTCTCTTTCCCCTCGGTGGATATAAAAATGCGGAACACCAACAAAAAGTTAACTTGAAGAACCGTCTAGCTTTCGGTGATGCATCATGTTTTTTATTCAATCTGTCCCCATCTTCAATTGTTCTTCTGGTAAGAGTATCAGGGTTTAGTTGATCTTTTCAACATTTAGGGGGGATACATCATTTAAAATCCTTGACGAAGTCAAAGTTCAACTTTTTTTTTGTGTGTGTACTATTTATCTACTATTTCTGGCAACACTGTGGGTTACTTAGTCACCAATGTTTTTCGGGATAGCTCGAAATTTACACTCTACACAAATTAACTGAAACATTTTTTTTTTTTAATTAAGTATTTTTAATAATATGCATATAATAATAAGGGTTTTTTTTTAAATATCCCATTATTATTAAAATCTTAGTAACGAGGGCTTTGAGTATAAATGAAATCCTATTATTATTAAGACTTAAAATATTTAAAATCAGTTTTTCTTTTGGTAAATGTAAGTGGGAGTACATTGTAGTTTGGTCGATCGTTATCAAATTTACGGGAATATCTATATAATATTTCTCTAACGTGGACCAGTTTCATTTTTTTTTTTTTTTTTTTTTTTTTTTTTTTTGTCGAAGCGATACGATACACGAGAATAAAAAAATAATATTTATACATGAATAATATTTAATCACGCGGACTTAGCTCAATGGACTAATGAGAAAAAATGACGACATTTGTCTGATGAGATTATTTTACGAAAAAAAAATGTATTTTTAACAGTTGTTTCTTCAGAATCTTGGCAAGCGTCATTTTAAACCTAGCAATATTTTAAAGATATATACCGAATATGAACTTTTGTGTCATAAGTTGACTAAAACACACAATCATAAAAAATATAATTAAAATAGGAATTATTTTATTTTATTTATTTATTTAATATATATATATATATATTATTTATTTATTTATTATTATTATTATTTTTTAACAAAAAGAATATACCAAAATCAATAAAAAGTTATCGCCAACATGACGACAAAAATTTAAAAGGTGGCGTGGGAGTCCTATATTAAAACTGTACTGCCTGTGGAAGTATGAAAATTGGGTCGTGAACCATGAATTTTATTTGGAAACCTTTCTTTGAATGATTTTGGTTTCACTATTGTACAACATTAATTTGGTTTTAATAATAATTTGGCTTCTGGTAAATTAAAATTTTAATTAGGTGGTGAAATTGGTATAACATTTATGAGTTTTTCAAATTTTAAAAAGAAATAAGAAAAGAAATAAAAAGCGAATTTTTCGCACGGGTTTGCTAGTATAATTTATAATCCTTGACAAAGACTTCAACTTTTTTTGCATACTATTTATTTGCTATTTTCGGCAACGCTTTGGGTTACTCCTTTACTCTTTTTTTTTTTTTTTTTTTTTTTTTGTAACTAGCTCACAATATACAAATACTATACGAATTAACTGAACAGAAATTTTTATTAGAAAATTCTAATTTTTACTTCCATTACCCGACTACTGTGGGTATAGTAATGTATTCGGTTCAACAATTCGATATCGAGTTTTCACCTGATTTACATGTTTTAAGATCTCTTGAGTTCATAAAAGTAGTTTTTGGCAATTGATCAGTGTGTGTATGTGTGCGTGCGCGCAATCTTCTGACTATCATATCTCCGAAACTAACGGATCTAGAACAGTGAACCTTCATAATTGAGCAGGTCTGGTGCACAGATGGAGTTTCCAACTTTTAGTGTAAATTGAAAAACAAGAAATGAGGCATCGGAAACCGTTAATGGAACCGTAAGTCTGCATCTCAAAAACGGCTATTACGATTTTCTTCAAAGTTGCTATATAAACAATCTGTTAAATACCCTTTCGTATGAATTAGTTGGTTGTTCCAAGGAAATTGATAGGCGATCTGTATAAGTAGCTCAATTTCAGGTCTCGCAAATGCGTTCCTTTAAATACGGCTATAAGGTTTTCTTTTTTTTTTCAGACTTGTCATATTAACCCCCCTTTTAGATATCCTTTTGTATGTAACTTTTGTTTTACGGTCAACAATTAAGTATGCTGAGTTTTAGTAAAAGTCGTACTCTCAAATACGGCTCTAACGATTTTCTTGAAAATTGTTACATAAACCCATTTTAGGTATTCTTTTGTATGCATTACGTGGTTATTACCAGAAAAATGACAGTCATCCTATTGAGGTAGGTCAGTTTTAGATTTTGGAAATGGGTATTTCAAAAAACGACTGTACATTTTTTTTTTTTTTTCATTTTTTTTAAACTTGCTATATAAACTATATTTTATGCCTTTACCCCTATATCAGTTTTCTCTCACAGAATAATTGTTAGGTGTCTAATTTGTTAGATGAATTTTATGTCTACTGACCATTTTATTATCAAAAAGTGCGTATAATACACGTAATAGTGGGCAATGGAAATCGTGAGGTTATTATACACCAGATTTTTATTATTATTATTGTTGTTGATTCTTGTTTAATCTTATGTGTGTTAGTATTACTATACCCACATACAAATATTTCTTTGCGATGCCATCTGTGGGTTAGTCCCGGGACCTTTTGACCGATGTGTTATATGTACATTAACACGTCGGTCAAAATATCCCGGTATGAACCCACAGATGGCATCGCAAGTGAAATACACGGCTGCTCAAAAGTTTAGCAAGCTATTCAATCGACCGATTTTTGTATATTTAAAAAATTATTCTCTCTGTGAAATGTTTTCAAAGAATGGGTATTTAAAGAACTGGATCTTCCTAATGTTTTTCAGTGAAGATTTGTTTAAAATAAAATTTAAGCGGCCGGTAACAAATTTAGCAAAATCAATAATGTTTGTGATCACCCTGTATAATTAAATGTACGAAAGGATCTGTAATTTCAGGATATGTTAATATAGATCCAGTACAATTTGTGAATAAATTAGTGTGACGATAGCATGTTAAATAACGGAGATATAAGCATTTATTTTAAAACTCCTAAAAAATCAGCATGTTTTTAATTTATAATATACAGAGTTTTAAACAAAAATTATTCCCGCTTTCAGATAAATTGAAAAAAAAAACTTTTGAAACAAAATATTGCAATTGGAATACTAATATCTTAAAATATCTCATGAAATATGAGCATTTTTATGAAAAACATTTTCACTGCGCATGTGCGAAAGATAGGAAAAATTTTATTGCATAGATTGAAAGCTAGATATATTGAGCAACTTTTATCAAAAGTTCATCTGAATAGAGTCAAAATTAAGGAAATTGACGCCAAAAGAATGAGCTAGATTTTAGGTATTTTACAGAGTTGAAAATTTCATAAGGGGTTTTTCACATGCCACGTAATTAATTTGAAGATTTAATTATTTCAACCGCTTTTCAAAAGTTCTTTTTTGGGAAAACCCCTTATTATTCCCCAAATCTTAGCAAATAAACAAAAATATGTTAGAGTTACAAGCTTATAAGGGGTTTTTCATAAAAAAGTACTTCTGGAGCGTTATTTTTGTTTATTTACCTCCGTTATTTAACATTCTACCGTCACACAAATTCCTCCACAAATTGTACTGAGTCTATATTAACATATCCTAAAGTTACAGAGAATTCCATTCACTTAACGGTACAGGGTGATTACAAACATTGATTTTTCTCAATTTGTTATCGCCCCCCTAAATGTTGTCTTAAACCAATCTTCACTGAAAAACATGAGAAAATCCAGTTCTTTAAATGCCCAATGTTTGAACACATTTCATCGAGAGATAAGTTTTTAAATTGAAAAATAATAATAATAATAAATTTAAAAAAAAAAAAAAAACTGATCGTTTGCAAATCTTACTAAACTTTTGAGAGGAGAACTTACTAAAGTTTTTGAGCTATGAAGAAATGGAAGATATATGCATATAATTTAAAACATCGATTTAAAATTCTGTGCTTTAAATAGCCTATTTTTATCTTTTTCGACATGAGAAAAATATAAGATTTTTTGGAGTAGTTTAACTTGAAGTTATTGAACTCTAAAATGGTCACTGTTTAGTCTAAGAAATAAATACTGACAACAGCACTCGTTTAACGGCAGAAGACAACATATGTTATAAACATCAAGCCGAAATTCATCTTTTACAGAGATCTTCAGAAATATACTACTAATGACCGCCATCCCCTGCCATCATTTTGGGCAAGCTCCCTTTTTCACTTCTCCAACATTCATCTCTGTATTCTAACAAACATATTCTTCCTAAAAATTACTTTTTTTTTCCTTCTATCACTCAGACCATAAATACGACTGAAAAAAAAAAAAAAAAGTAGGAAAAGAGAGAGAAATTCCTTTGACGTTTTCCTTTGTAGAGTGTTTTCCTAATTGGGCTCCCCCACAAACCACGTGACATTAAATTGACCAGCGGTCAATTACGAAAGCGAAAGATAGAATAATAAAAAAGTATCTTGCGGACAAATATCAAGCTAAAAAAATATATATATCATGATGGTTCAGAAGAACTGTTATGGACATACCCTCCAAAAGGCGATTTTAGTTGAAAAGGGGGGGGGGGGTATCATTAAGTGGCATCACGTTTGCGACCACCAAATATCGTCTGCCCAATTACTTCTTTTCCCCATCTACTTTTTTTTTCGTGATTTTATTGATTGTTTGATTTATATTTTCTTTTTGAGGAAATGAACATTCTAAGTTTAAGCCTCAATGTATTAGTGAGAATGTAGAATACCTGAACTAAATAATTTATTTTAGTTTTTATTACTTTCTTCTATATTCAATAGAAGAAAATTTTGGTTTCATAAAATTTTCCGACGAAATTTTTCGATATATTTAAACCTTTTGAGATGCCCTGTTCAGACATTTTTAGAAAATGCCTGTCTCTGTGTGTTTGACAAAGAAATAAAATAAAATATAAATAAATAAATAAAATTATGGCAATTCTATCTCAAGCAAGAATGCGCATAAGTTCATAGAAGTTCATATGTAGTTGCATCTTCACAGAACTTAGCACCTATCAATTTTTGGTGAAAATCTCCCAACAGGTGACGTTACCATTCTGTTTATATATATATATATAGATAGATAGATAGATAGATAGATATTAAATTTAGAACGGTTACTATTGGATGTAATACCTACAACAATAATGATAATAAACTGCTTCTTGATATTCTGAAACAGGTTTATAACATCACTTGTAAAGATCAAAACACTTTCGATGCCTTAAAAATAGTGACCAACTCATTAACCAAATCAAAAACCTTGATAATGTAGATAATATTATTACTTATGATTTTCAGGATCTGTTTAATAATATATTTTTATCTGACCTTTATCAAATAATAAATCCTCATTTTATTAAATACAAAAATCAGATTAAATTACCTAATAACTTTAATGTTGAAAAATTTAAAACTCTTCTTAATTTCATCATCTATAATAACTATATCTTACGCAATAACCTCATTTATTTACAAATAGTGGGCATCCCGCAAGGGGCATGCAGCTCGAGCTTATTGGCTGACCTTTATCTTTATTATTATGAGTGCAAATTTACTTTTGATCACATCTTACTATACCAATACATTGTTGATATAATCATTTTATTCATTAATAATAAGTTATCTGATTTAATTAAAGACTATCCTTTGAATTTAACTCAGACTATACTTTGAAATTAACTCAGACTTTACATAAAAATAAAATCATAAACTTTCTGGATCTTAAAATTCATTTCAACGATAATAAAATTTATATTGATATTTATGATAAAAGACAAGATTTCAACTTTAAAGTAAATTTGTTTACTCATTTTAAATCATGCCTGCATCTCTCTGTGTTCAGAAATGTTATTTTTAATCACTTATATCGAACCAATAATTTGTGTTCTGATAAATATAAATATAAAAACATTAATAAACTTATTAAGGTAATATTACATATGGGCTTCCCCCCAAAAAATTTTTTTTGGAAACTTGCGTAAATACGGGCTAGGACCCCTTAGAAAGACCCCCCACGGAGGGCACTCCCCCTCAGGCCTAGGACCTACAGCAGTCAATCGGCCTTATTCCCTAATCCAATCCAATCCCAAAAAATTTTGTTTATTCATTGATATATCAGTAAAAGTATCTGTCAAAAAAGAAAAAAAAAAAAAAAAAACACTCTTATGTGTAAACAAAAAAAAATAAAAAATAATAAAAGACAATAAAAAAAGTGGAGCATGGGTGGAAAGATGCTTGATTAAGGAGGTTGGTTTGTTGGGTGGGATGATGAGTTAAACTATTAAAAAAAAAAAAAAAAAAGAAGAAGAAGAAGAAGAAGAAGGAAGGATTGCTGCATTTAATTTTATTCAAATATTCAATGCTTGTTTTAGAACAGTTAAAATTATGGATAAATTAAATTAAAAAAAAAAAAAAAAAATTCTCACCTAGATTACATGCAAAATACCTGTATGAATTCAGTTAATAGTATTCTAAAAAAAAAAAAAAAAAAAAAAAAATCATATATTTCTGGAAAATATTTTAAAAAATCAGGATATTTTGTCTTTATTACATCTCTTTCATTTCAAGGTAATTTTTTTCTTGAAGGTTCAAGTTATGTTTATATTTTTTCCGGAAAATATTTCAAAAAATCAGGATTACATTCTGTCTTTATTTCATTTATTTCACTTAAGGTAATTTTTTCTTGTAGGTTCGTGCTATCATTTGATATTTTGCTAAAATGCTTATCAAATACAGAAAACCTACATTTCTTTGCTCAATGCTATGCACTGTTAAAAAAAATGCAATTTTGCTGCCAGAAATTCTCTGTAATTACAGAAAAATACGTTTTGTCAACGTAATTTTTCCGTGATTTGCGACATTTTCCCCAAATTACAGAGAATTTCTGGCACTAAAGCTGAATTTTTTTAACAGTGTGGGGATAGCACTTCGAGCCGTCTTATAGCATTTTGAGCTTTTCATCTTATTTTGCTTTGGTTCGAAATTCTTTTGCTCATCCCAAAATAAAAATGTTCTTTTCATTAATAAAAGTTCTATTATTTCCCCTTAAAATACTATCCTAAAGTAATGCTTCTTTTCACCAACATCAAAATACACGGCCCTATATTATATTTCATCAGGTATTGTAG
Source organism: Salticus scenicus (assembly GCA_963930645.1). Classification (NCBI taxonomy): domain Eukaryota; kingdom Metazoa; phylum Arthropoda; class Arachnida; order Araneae; family Salticidae; genus Salticus; species Salticus scenicus. The sequence goes on from OZ005662.1 coordinate 42,775,615, forward strand.
TCTAAAAATTTAAAGTAAGTAATATTATTAATCTTAAAAATTCAATCAATTTAAGATAACTAGTTACTTTGTTTGGCCTGTGTATGTTTCTGTGGTGATTTATTTGAGTGGCTATTCTTCGTTCTTATTCTTTGCTATTATTATCAAATGGATATATATATAATTTTTAATATGGCAGTATAGGACAAAGTTTCATACTAGTGTAAGCAATGAAAATTATTCTAAACCAATCGTTGAAAAGTTTGAATAAAATATATTTCTAATAGTAATAATCAACTAGGAATAAATGTTGTTTATGTAGGAGCATGACTTTCCCCTTTTTTAAAGTAAAAATACGTTCTCTAAGGATGAAAAATTTCAATAAGATTATTTTTTCAAAAGAGCTTCTCAAAACATTTAAAAATAATGGCTGAGTCTTAAATCTTTAAAAATTTAAAGCAAAATAACTGATTTTTTTTTTTTAAACAAACAAACCAAAACCTAAAAAAAAAAAAAAAAATGCATTTTAAAAATATTGTTTGTACGAAATTTGTTTTTCATGCAAGATTTAGTGTTATACTCATTTGAGATTTTTTTTTTTTTTAATGTGCATTCAACATGGAAAATAATTTTAATAAATTATAATTTAAATAAATAATTTGCTCTGCTTGAACTTGTATAGAAAATGTAGAAGAAATTTTTGTGATGGCTACAACACGTTTTGTTTCGATGCTTGCTATTTATACACTAAGAGATTTAAAAAAAAAGAAGAAGAAGAAAAAGAAAAAGTAAAGAAAAAAAAAAAAAAAAAAAAAAGCCACACTGCAGAAAAATTGACTTATAACTTTTTTATTTGAAATAATTTCAAAACTAATAATTGAAACAAATGGAACTATAATATTTTCATAATACCAAAGAGATAAAAATGATAACTGTGTATATTTTTTGATTTAGTAATTCGCTTTATTACACTCTAAGAAGTATTCAATAGAAGTCTATATAAAACTTTCTTTTTTAATGTAATATGATAAACATGTACTTTATATTCTGATGATTTATTAGATTAAATAAATATGTTATATTTAAATATATGAAATAAAACAATTATTTCTTAGATCTAAACAATTACTTAATAAAAATAAGTATTTTATATTGGGTAATTCCACCTTAGCATGGAATTCTGCTTTAATGCACAATGGCATTGTATTATACAGTTTTGTAAAATAAACTTAAGAAATCTCACTGTACTAAATATCATAAGTAACTTTTCCCAAGTTATTGCAAAGTTGTTAGTGATGCTAATTTAATGATGCTAATTTATTTGATGCTAATTTACATAAGTGAAAAAAAAATTACAATAGCTTTAAAACATTTTATTTTCATATGTACAATACCAACCATAATGTCGTGATTTAATATACTTTTTTTTTTTTTTTCTATAATAATTTTACATTGACATTTTATTGATCCATTTCATTTTTAATTTAACTTTTTAACTGTTGTAAACATATACAAAATTTATATTTTCATATTATTTTTACAAAACTTATGTACAAAGGCTTCATTACATGAAGTCATACATTTATAAGACTATTTCTTTTAACATCATAATAATTTTCCTTTATTTCGTTTCAGAATCTTACAAAGTCTGAGAGTTCCTGCATGATGCCGTCGGAAATGAGAAGATGAGTGAGACAGGGTTAGAGGTCGGTCATCTTTCAAGCAAATATGACGATTATTACAGCATCGTCTGTTCAAACCTTCTCGTGCATAACACTTAAGTGACAGTGTCCACTTCTGCCTCAGTTGCCACGAAGACACCTGCTAAAAGAAACAGAAAATTCTTTAACTGAATAGATATGAATTATTTTTTCCCAATCCTATAAACTTGGATTCGTAATAGATTTATTTATACGTTTGTTTTTATATAGGCTAGACTACAATTGTAAAGACACAATCAAGTTCCTTTTGTACATGGTGATTATAATTAAAATAAATTTATTCAGATGCTCTTCTCAGATGGATATTGTACAAAACTAAAACATTATTTTATGAAGAAAAATATTTAACATCTAATGTTCCTTAAGTGAACCAGGGATGTTGAAATTAATTCTTTTTGTTTTACGTTCTATCACTTCTTGAACCATGTACTGTCATGAAATCTGTCACTTCTTTCTTTTTTTTTTAGAGTATGTTTCAAAGGACGAAAAGTAATTTTAGATATAAAAAAGGGCTTTCTTTATGGAAAAAGTAATACAAAATAATACCTAATTTTACAATGCTTCATGCAAATTGTTAATTATTTTAAACTTGCATATATTTAAAAAAAAAAAAAAAAAAAAAAAAGCTGTGTACACTTTTGTGCATATTAACAAAAAAATTATAAAATAATAAAAGACAATAAAAAAGGTGGCGGTTGGGTGGGCAGATGTTTGATTACGGAGGTGGGGTGGTGTTGTAAGGCTGGATGGTTGGGTGGATTTGTGAAATTAAAAAAAAAAAAAAAAAAAGCAGAAGGTTTGTTGCATTTACTTTGTATTACTATGCAAACTTTCTTTTTCCAATAAAATTTCAGTTCCTTCCTTTTTGAGTTGTCAACTATTTTTAAAATTCTAATTATACTATTAAACACAATGTAATCAATCAGTGAATGTCATTGTTGCTTCGTGGTTTCATTGTTATTCATCTGCTTTGAAATTTTGCTTTTTTAAATCCATATGACTCCTATTCTGGTCGTGGCAGGCTGGGTGAGTGTTGCCGGCGTGAAACTAGTTTAACCCCACAGGCAAGTCACAAGTCTTGCAGCCTGCCTCCTTTCTTCCTTTCTTATGTTTCTTAAATTATTTTTTCATAAATTTTACTAAAGTTTATGGTTTTAAGTTAAGATTTGTTGTGTTACTTTGTTGATTCGTTTGTTTTGCGGGCTGTTGCTTGATAAATCTGGTTTCTTTACATTAGTGTATTTCATCCACTGATAAAAAAAAAAAAATTAATCTTATTGGTCATTGGTGTTTCAGTGATCTTGTATCTGTTGCTTGGCTTCTACTATGCTTAATAGATCATCATTATTATATGTATATATATATATATATATTTCGGTTCTAGGGAAAAAAGTCCCCTTGAAAAAACATCCCCGGAAAAATATGTCCTCTCCCCCCCGGAAAAAAAAGTCTCCAGATACTATATATATGAAATTATCGAAATTTCACACCTATATCATGTAAGTCAAATCCCTAACAAATTTTATTTATTATTCAAAAATTATAAGCAAAAATGTAGAAAAATACTTAGTATGCTTTTGCAATCACGAAACATTCTTCTTTGTCATTTTATAAAATATAGCTATTAACATGCACAAACACTAACACCGACTTTTTAAAATTTCATTCGGTTTTTCCTTTTTTCCGATAGGAAATGCTTTGTTGATGCCTTTTTGGGATGTCTTTTAAATAATGTTTGATTATCTGTATAATGATATTATTTTAAATGTATTATGAGGTTCGTACATTTCATAATAACTATCTGGATATTTTCGTTTGCATCGATTTTGATTATTTCTGTCTTCTCTTGCCCGTTAAAGACAAAATTATTTCTGTTTACTTTTTTCTATCTCTTTGTAGTTACAGTTGCCTCTCCTTACAGAATAATTGACAGTAGTCTATTCTCTGACTAATATTCCCCTGGTTCTAATATATGCTTTGAATTTATCTAAGTCAAGTCCTAATGTTGTTATAACAAAAATGTAATATATTAACTAAGAAAAAAAAATAATAATTAATTAATTAAATATGTACATGGTACAGCCTTAATATAGCTTCCCTTGGCGACTTTTGAATTTTAATCGCCATTTTAGACAAAAATACATAATTTATGCGCTTTTTTTTTTTCTGTTTCTTTCTTTTCTTTTCTTTCTTTTCTATATTTAAAAAAATTATAAAATATTGAAAAATAATAAAAGTAAGAAAAGTAAAATTACCAGCTCAAACTTAATTATCTTGTTTATTTTTTTATTTCATTTTGCACGCGCGCTTTTTATTTCCTAGTTCAAAATTATTTTTAAAATAACTTTTTTTATACCGTCCGTTTCGAAACTGATTATTATTAATTTTCTTTTCTTTTCTTTTCTTTTTCTTTCAAAAAAAAAAAGGGGGGGGGAAGAAATAAAGAAAAAAAAAGAAAGATTTTGATGAAATTTTGGCAACAGCAGAATTTAGTTTTTAGTACGGAGGACTACTAGTCTTTTTTCAAATTATAGCATCACTTTCAATTTATTCATTTATATTTTCGATAAATTTTCGATTTCGATAAATGTCCAACTATCGTAAAACTGGTATCGTAAAAATCCGTAGACTGAGACTAATAGTCCTCAGTCCTAAAAAAAAAAAAAATAAATAAATAAATAAATAAAACTCCTCGTTTCTTTTCTTTCTTTCTTTCTTTTTCTTTTTTCTTTTTTTTTTTAATTCTATTATGTAAGAGACTTTTTTTATATCTCTCCCAAAACTTCAATACAAGAATACGTAACAAACATTCTATACTTTAAATTAAAAAAGAAAAGAAAAACAAAAAACGTAGATTTGTGAATTAATTGCTCAATAAATAGTTTTTCTAAATATCTTTTAATAAAAGTTGTTTTCTATGTTGAGGAAAAAATTTCATTAAGAAAATTTGATTAAAACTTTTACAGATTTTCGTGCTATAAGTGTTAGGTCCCAAGAGAAAATTAACAACTAAAACAAACAGTCATTATTTTTATTGAAATGTAGAATTTGACCAAGATATATTTTTAAAAGTATATAAATTCTGATTTAAAATAAAATAATTATAAGATAAAAGCAAGCCTTTTTCATATACCATATTTTTAAATTTTCTGTTAAATCATAGCTATAGAACTATATTAGCACTTTATGAATATGTATAAAAATTTTAAAGTGATAAATGGCTAATTTTAAAGCTATTAGGAGGTTATTATTTTCATATTTTAATTAATTAAAAGAAAACTAATGAAAAATTCGAAAATCGGGCTTCCAGGTATTGCGTTGTCATCGTGTTCCAAGCTATTCTAAAAGTTTCAAATGTCTAGCTAGTCGGGAAGTTAGAAATAGATTGCAAGATTTGTACTGGACAAACAAATAAACAAGAAAGCGAGTTAATAAAAACATGATAATAATACGAGGAGAGCGAAACACCGGGCAAAAGTAAGGAGTGGCTAAATGTTCATCTTATTTATTAAAGGCTTCTGATTGATGAATATTCTGTCTTATTGATGTTGTTTGTTCTACTATAATTCTTTATTGGTGTAAGTGGGTTTAATTATTCATTACAGAGTGAGTATTTTGGTCTAATTCATCTTTATTTTACTATCCACGGCTATATTTATAAAATTTTTAGGATGAAATTGACCTTGATGATATTTTTACTTGTATGCCGTCTTTTATTACGTTTTATATTTACATTTTATTATATCTATCACTCTCTGTGTATATATATATATATATTATATATATATATATATATATGTGTGTGTGTGTGTGTGTGTGTGTGTGTGTGTGTGTTGATACATTGGTATAAGAGAGGTGGAGAACTATCAGTTAGAATAACAGTAAAATCTTAATTTTTAGTAGGGATTCTATATTAGAAAAAGCTTTAATTGTTGAAAAAACGAAAAGTAATCAAAAAGAAAAAAATAATAATAATAACACAGTTTTGTACAAAAAATAATATTTTTACTAGCATTTGTCTGGGATTTTTTTTTTTTTTTTTTTTTTTTTTTTAATTATTATTATTAGCATTACTTTCCCACAATTAACAATGATTTTCATTATGAATGAGCATATTTTCAAGCGAAACTATTTTTTCTTTTCTCTTTTGGGCTTTTAATTATCTTCTAGACGGACTAGATTTAAGGATAATTTGTGTTTTTATTTTTTCGGAAATATATTTATTTCTTTGACTCAAAAAGATTTTTTACCAATTTTTTAGAAATTCTTTTAGCCAATTTCAATATCATTTAAGGATAATTTGTGTTTTTATTTATTTATTTATTTATTTATTTATTTTTTTTTTTTGGAAATATATTTATTTCTTTGACCCAAAAAGATTTTTTACCAATTTTTTAGAAATTCTTTTTGCTAATCTGAATGTTATTGTAACAGATTAAATATTTCCCCCTGCATCAATTCTGCTGTAACAGTGAAAGTAGTTTTACAGTCAAAGTAAATATGAATGACATTCCAATTCAGTATAGAATTACTGCTGAAAACTAAATAGATTTTACTGTCATCCTAACTGACAATTCTCTATGCCTGTTATATCAATATATAGGAATTATATTCAAAACAGCTTTAATTGTCCAAAAAAATAAATAAAATAAATAAATAAAAATAAATTACAAGAGCGTTTTAGGCAGTTTTTTTTTCATTATTATTAGTTTTACCTAACCAAAATTAACAAAGGTGTTCACTATGTATAAAAATTTTTAATCTTTCTTTCTTCTTCTTTCTTTTTTTCTTTTTTTTTTTTTCTTTTAATTATCTCCTCAACTTATTATTTAAGGGTAATTTGAGATTTTATTTTTTCGTAAATACATTTATTTCTTTGTCTCAATAAAAATCTTGCACCAATTTTTTAGAAACTCTTTTAGCCAATCTGAATGTTGTTGTAACAGATTAAATATTTCCCCCTGCATCAATTCTGCTGTAACAGTGAAAGTAGTTTTACAGTCAAAGTAAATATGAATGACATTCCAATTCAGTATAGAATTACTGCTAAATAGATTTTACTGTCATCCTAACTGACAATTCTCCATGTCTGTTATATCAATATATGCATATTTAAATATATAGGAATTATATTCAAAACAGCTTTAATTGTCAAAAAAAAAAAAAAAAATCTACAATAAAAAAAAAAAAAAAAAAAAAAAAAAATACAAGCGCTTTTCTGGAAGTTTTTTTTTTTTTTTTTTTTTTTTTTTTTTGTTATTATTAGTTTTATTTTATTCAAAACAGCTTTAATTCTCAAAAAATAAATAAATAAATAAATAAATAAATACAAAAAAAAACTAAAAAAAAATACAAGCGCTTTTCTGACAGTTTTTTTTTTTTTTTTTTTTTTTTGTGTGTGTGTGTGTGTGTCATTATTGTTAGTTTTATTTTATGTATTTATTTATTTATTTATTTATTTTGCTTTTAATTATCTCCTCAACTGACCATTTAAGAGTAATTTGAGTTTTTATTTTTTCGGAAATACATTTATTTCTTTGTCTCAATAAAACTTTTGCACCAATTATTTAAAAATTCTTTTATCCAATCTGAATATTGTTGCAACGGATTAAATCTTTTCCCTTGCATCAATTCTGTTATTGCAGGGAATGTAGTTTTACAGTCAAAGTAGAAATAAAGAGCATTTTCATTCAATAAGAATTCCTACTGAAAATTAAATAGATTTTACTGTCATCCTGACTGATTATTCTCCATTACAGTTACATCAATATGTATACCGGGTAATGCAAAAGTCACCGAAAAAAAAAAAAAAAAAAGTATACATATAATTTTAAATGTATTGACCGCAGCACTATGTTGTTTTCAATGAAATGCACAGAAAGACATGAGAATTTTTTTTTTTTTTTTTTTTTTTTTTTTTTAAGTAACAAAAGATTTATTACCAAATCAGTTTAATATTTTACACCAGCTCTCAGGTGCTGCGTTAATTGTAAAATTCCTTTTTTTTTTTTTTTACAGTGGTACACTACATTCAACAACACAATTAAAACTATAAATGTTCAATGTCATGGCCGTCAGTCCTTTCACATTGAGATTTATTAACGATATGGCAATTAAACGATATGGCATAATTAAAGAAGGCGGATCTGTTTCAAATGTAAGAAGATATTAAAAATGCAGCGCAGTCTTTTGGTGAACAATGTAACTGGTATAAGGGATTCTATGTTCAAAACTGCTTTAATTGATTAAACACGAAAAGAAATCTAAAAAGAAAGACATATTTTTGTGTGAAAGATAAAATTTTTACTAGAATTTGTCAGACAATAATTTTAATTATTATTATTATTATTTGAAAATTCACAATATCTTTCATTATGTATGAGTACCTACAATCGAAACTTTTTTTTTTTTTTAACTTTGTGTTTTTATCAGGTTGTAACATATGAAATGTCCGATTTTCATTATCTACTTAAAGAAAGAATATATTTTTACAGAACAAATTTTACTAATCAAAATAGGAACCATTAGCTTCAATACACTTTTTCCAACGAGAAATAAGTTTTTTTTTTTTTTTTTTTTTATGCTGGTATCATAAAATGTAGTCGTCCTGGAGGACGAATACCGTTGAATACCGTTTCAGCATCCTTTGGATTTCTGAAGCATTTATCCTGCAGGAAGTTATCGAGATGTTTGAAAAAGGGAAACTCTGTAGGTGAATATGGTGGATGGTCTAAAACTTCATAGTTTAACATATGCAGCTTCTGACGAGTGGTCATTGAAACATGCGGTCTAGCGTTATCATGGAGAAGAATAGGGCCCTTCCTATTGACCAATACCGGCTGTTTACGTGTAATTTTCTGGTGCATATCATCGATTTCTCTACAATATTTCCCCGCTGTGATGGTTTCGCCTAGTTTTAGAAAGCTATGGTGAATTAAACCTCTAAACAGGTGAGGACCTCTAAACAGTCACCATACCCTTCTTTTGATGGAGTTTCGGCTTTGGGAAGTGTTGTGGAGTCTTGTCAGCATCTAGCCACTGCACTGAACGTTTACGATTGTCGTACAGAATCCACTTTTCATCACAAGTTACAATTCGATTGAGAAAAGGATAATTTTGGTTGCGAAGAAGGGCAGACGAGATTTCAAATCGTTTGCGTTTCTGATTCTCATTCAGTTCATGAGGAACCCATTTACCCATTTTTTTAAATTTTCCAATCAATTTTAGATGACGTGAAATGGTTGTAGGAGATACACCTAGTTCTTCTGCATAATCTCTAACAATATCGCCTGGATTTTTTTCAACTATTGCTCGTAAAACTTCATTGTCCACAACAGTCTCTAGTCTGTCAAGGTCTTCGTTTGTGGGGCTCTCATCCCCAGTTTCGAACTTTGCCAACCAACGTCGAATGGTACGTTCATTTACAGAACCGTTTCCAAATGCAGCATTAATGTTTCGGGCAGCTGCTGCAGCATTATGCTTACTTTTCCACTCATACAAAAATAGCACTCTAAAATCTTTAGAATTCATCCCACGATTAAAGCTATAATTTTACCACCAAATCACAATATTATTATTTGAAACACATCAGATGAAAAAGACAAGGTTTTAGCTTTAAAATGATACATAATTAACGACTGTATCAAAAAAGTTTATAAGGAACCAAATCTCAAAAATTTTACTGGTGAGAATCGGACATTTCATATGTTACAACCTGATAATTATCTCCTCAACTGACCATTTAAGGAGAATTTTGTTCCTATTTTGTCGAAATATGTACATTTATTTCTTTGCCTTAATGAAAATTATGCATCAGTTATATAAAAATTCATTTAGCCAAGACGCATATATATTAGATTTATTATTATTATGTTTTAAAGCTTTCCATTTGGGAATATACTTTTAAGCGTCTTTTTAATAGTTGAATTATTACTAAATTCAAAGTTCTAGTTCTTTATTTGGATAATCATGATAATTCAGAATTACCTTGAGTTAAAAATGAGTTAATTATCTCCTAAGATAAAAAGCAGTGCAGTTAAATATCTGGTATTTAGTTTAATAAGATAATTACAATAAAATAAATGAAATGAAATTTCTTGAGAAGCATTTTATAAATTAATATATTAAAAAGATTGAATTGTTGTTAATTTTTTATAAATCATCAAAATTCTCTTTTGATACTCTTAAACAATTTTGGAAAGTGTTAAAAAATGCAATCCTAGCAATATCAAATAACTAATAATGTATCTAAATATTTTTCTGTGCACCTGTAAACATTAAATCTAATCATATCACATTTTATAGATAACATATTTTTATACATATGAATAAAAAAATCAGTTTCATTCTTCTGCAGTGAAAACTTATTAAAATATGCTTTATATAAATACATTTCATAAAATGCATAACACTGAAATTCTTTTTGAGCAATATTTTGAGCAATATTTAATTAGTGTAAAATTTTTTGAAGTAATAAATAAAATTCAGTCTGTCTTTTTTCTCCCAATCTCTTAGTCTGTGTTATTTAAAACATGTATCTTTATTTGGTGTATGAATTATAAACCTTTTCATTTATATTGCAACCAAAAGATTTTTTTTTCAGTCGTTTAAAGCAGCAAAGACAGCACCTTCTGTTTATCAATATATTTGATAAATTGTAAAATGTTATAAAGGTTAATTTCAAAAATATTTTGTGGAAAGCACTTCAATTTTTCTAGAAATTGTGCGTATGTTTGCTTTATTTGCATTCATTTATGAATACATTCTTTATATTTATTTATTTATTTATATTTACACCAGGGTTGGCAAGGTTTTGGACACTATGGTAAAAACTAAGGTATAAACCATTGTTTTTACCGTCCTGTCCAAAACCTTAGTATCCTAAACTATCCAAAACTACAGTTTTAATAGAATTATATTTTATTAAAAATGATGTAAATATTCATAGCATTTATAAAATAATTATTATAACTATGTGTGCGTATACATATATAATTATTGTTATTTTGTAAGTTTTTCAAGTATTTGCCATTGTTTTAATTTTGATAATGTATAGTGATTGAACAATTATAGCATACAACAGTAAGAAATTTTTTACTGGAGCTTTAATGGAAAAGAAAATAATTGTGTCGCAGATGTTGACTTTTGTAATATTTATACACAAAACGTCTTTAATTATTACAATTTATTTGAAAAAATATGTTTAAAAAAATTCATCTTGAAATAAATATTTAAAAGAAATTATCTCTCTCTATATATTTTTTTCAGTTAATTTTTTTTTTTTTTTTTTTTTTTTTTTCCAGGAAATTTATATGTAGAACACCGAGAAAATTCTGTAACTGACATCTAGAATCTAAATTGTGGCTCTAGAAAAAATAGTTGTATGTCATCCTTATAAAATCTAGTCCCCTTGGAAAGCAAGTTCTAGAAGCCCCTATTAGAATTCTAGAGCGTTTGCCTATATTCTCGAGGGCAAAGTTATTTAAAAATCTCTGCAAATAAATGAGACTACAAGAGGCGGGTTTCTGCACCTATAATCTTGGTTTGTTACACAATTCTAGAAAATCAAGCGAAAATTTCTCGCAATGCAAATGATTCAGAATATCTGGAGTATTCAGAATATTGTTTCACCATCTAGAAATATGTACACTAGAAATTCTCGATCATTTCGTCTATTCAGTTTATTGGCGTGCCTTATGCACATAGCTCGGAAATCTATATTTCTAGTTAAGGGATTTAGAAAATGGCTACTTATTCATTCTAGTGGAAGGCGGTATATTTTTTTTTCTAGGTGAACTTTTAAATTTCTTAAATATATGTTTTATTTTATTTTACTTTTTTAAACATATGTGCAATCGTTAAAATGCATAAACTTTATTGTCTAATAATAATTTTATATTTTAACTTATTTTTATTTTTGGTAACTTTTAATCTATCTTTCTTTTAAGGAAGAATTTTTATTTTAATAAAACAATGTTTAAACAGAATTTTTATAAAATAATGATAAGTCCTGGAAAAAAATAATCAATAAAAATAAATTGGCTGATATTATTCACTTTGAATATATTATCGCACATTTTTTATTGTAAAACAAATTTCAACGGTATAGAAATTTTTATTTTATATAGCTACTGTTAAATTTTAAATTCTTTTTCACATATAAAAAATATTTAAAAATTTAGCTAAATTTTCAGTGTAAGATGCCTTTAATTACTAATTATAATTGTGGTAAGAATGAAGGGGTTAGGTTTTAAGTTAAGACAGGACAGTTTTAGACTGTTTAGGACACTTTTAGATGGTAAAAAACACCTGTCGAGTCCAAAACCAGTTTCGGACGTCCTAAACTCCAACTCTGATTTATACAAGCAAAAAGAAGATTAATGCAAAATAAAAAATATTTTTAAAGATCCAGAATAAATGCCAGAATAACTTATAAGAGCCTAAATAAGTTACTAATAAACTAAAATACAATTATATAAATAGTTTGACCAGTGATCTTTTCATTTAGATTATAAAAAAAAACAAGAATATAAACTATAAGGATAAACTATAAGGATAACTATAACGATAAGAATATAAACTATATAAACAAGGAGCAACAAGGATACAACAAGGAGCTTATAAAGAATGTAAACAAGAGTTTTCAAATCGAACAAACGATAATAAAATGAACCTCAAAAAGATGGGAAAAGCTTAATTTTACGGAACAGAAAATAAATATATAAATAATAAAATAAAATAAAATGCTCAGAGGGTAGAGTAAAGTCATCCAGCACCACCATTTCTATATTGAGTTAAAAAATGCAAGATTTTATTTTGTAGCAGGCTATGTTAAACTTACACCACAAGGTGGCCCTCCCTAGCAAGGAAAAACTTTATATTTCAGCGAAAAAAGAAATACGATATGAATAAATTAAATCATACAAACTGAAATACGGAGCTTCGCCAAAAAATAAAATCAGCAGTTTCATTATGTATGTATATTCATTTATTCAACCCTAAGGCTCATATACCTTTATCAAATAGTATTAGTTACCGATTATAAATGATTAAATAAATCAGTAACTAAAAAACTAGTTTGAAAAATATTTTATAAAGATTCTCTATTTTCAATCATAAAAAATGTCATATATTTGTAATATAAATTAAAATATTTACCCTTTATCTCGCATTACGAAACAGAGAAAAATGTAGTTGAAATATATATATATATACATACATATACTAACAACTTAAAAGTATTTCTTAAAGGTATCAGTAATAAAAATCATGCATACCACCTAATTCTAGTAATTTATGAGGATTTTGTTTGGTGGTTCTTTGGTGTACCACTGGTATAGAAAGGTCGAAAAAGGTATTTGGACTTTAAAAACGTGTAAAAACGCATTTAGTTTTTTGTTTCCGTTATATATATTTTCTTTTTCTAAGATTGATAGGAGATTCTTGATATAACACAGGAATTAATTACAACGCACATGAAGATCGTGAAAAAATGACTATCAAAAACAGCAATAGCATTCAATAAAATCCTTTGTAGTCTAGTGTCTTATAGTGCGATTAAAGGGGGGTATACACTTCCTATTTTTATAAATATACTTGACATTTTTTCCATAAATTTGGTTTTATATGCTTTTTTAAACTAACGATATTTTAAAGTACCGTCAATAGATAAAGGTTTATATATATATGTAAATAAGAGTTATGAAGATTTTTTCTTTCTTCTTTTTTTTTCTTTTAAATTAACATGAACTCAAAACAAGTACAAGATAATCGACAAGACGTAATGTTAAAAAAAAAATGTCTGCCTACAGTAGCGTCAACTCTCTGAAGCGATTGATCGGTTAAACAGCCTGAGGCAAACGATTACGCAGTAAACAAAATAAAGTATAACATTTATATTGTTGAATAGGTTAGATAACAATCCAAAATTCTATGTAATCACCTAATCAAAGTAATAAGGATACACTTACTTTATTTATTAATATTTTCGGTCTGAAAAAAAATATTTTATATGACGTTTGCCGTATCAAATGAGCGACACTCAGGCGGACACATTTTCCTTAGACGTTATGTTGCTTACTTTGTACGTACTTTGCATGAAACATAACTTTTTATTTACTTATTTCAGGGGCCCGAAGTAGCCTGGTCAGTAGAACTCCAAACTCATAACTGGATTTGTCAATTACTTGTAACTGCGATTATCGATAGACGAACCGGCAGAAGACCGTCGTGTACACTAATAGTGGTTAGTGTACATAAAATCTGTCATGATCGCAATCTCCCTCATGTTTCCATCCAAATTATTGCCTCTGTGGATCACTAAAGCTGGGGAGCCATCCCCACCGTGGAAGGTTAAGATTGTGATAGCATATCTCCGGACCACCCTTAGGGGTGAGTCCAAGACCTTTGCCAATTGCCCACAGTGTAGCCCTAGTGCAACGTAAAACCCACTCAGCTTTAAAAACGTATTTCAGAATAACTAACGTGAGGTACTGGGTTCGGTCCCACTAGCGCTCGTCGGCCTAGCCGTTCGAAGTTTTCCGTGTTTTTTTTCCGAAACTTACAGTCGGTAACAAAAGTGTCCGAACACTAGCAAAAATTCGTATGTTAAAAAAAGTACACTTCATACGGTTTTGTTAAATAAATCCTTATCGAATCATGTTCTTACACTGATTAAGAACAGGATTCGACAAGGATTTATTGAACAAAACCGTATGAAGTGTACCTTCTAACATAAGAATTTTTGCTAGTGTTCGGACACTTTTGTTACCGACTGTACGTAAATGCCGGCTAACACCCGTTAAAAATAACCCTTGTGGATGGCATTCTCTCGGTGGCTTAGGAACCTTGTGTAGTCAAATGGTCTTAATTTTAAGATCAACACCAGAATAACTAATATGTTTCTGAACTAATTACTGAAAGTAATATAGTTTTACCTTAGAGCAATATGGCATGTGTTAGAAACCAGCCTACTTCAAAATAGTTCAAATAAGCCCTTTTTTTTATGAAAGGTAAATTATATCAATCTTTCGTGTTTTACAAAAGAAAATGCCGGACAAAGGTGTCCACTTTCCGAAAAATAGTTTAAAAATAGAAAATGCAAAGAGGAAGATGTCTAAAGCCTTGTCCACTATCTTTATGCCCCCTCTATCAAATCCTTAAATATGGCCTCTGGCTATCACATATCACCCCCCCCCATCCCCCATTCTTATGAAAGTTACTATGGGTAGGAGCGTAGTGCTCCAGAATCGAATTGTCGAATGCCCGGAAAAGGCAATGAGTAGAATTATGTATAAGACTGTTCAGATTCTGCATGAACGGTTACGCATTGCTGCAAGGATGAGGGGGTGGTCTAAGAATTTTATTTTGCTCCCCCATTCCCTTTTTCCGAACAAAAGGGAGGGTGAGTGAGGTCCGCAAGACCTATTTCCGCTTCTTTCCAGTCGATGAGGAGCAACCAGAGTTGCGTGGGTGGCAGATACATTTTATTTTATTCCATTTTTCTCATATATGTTACTTTTTATCATAGCAGAGATGTGTCAAAGCGTGGAGGGAGTGTGGATTTTTATCCGTAGGTTTTTATTTTATTTTATTTTATTTTGGAATAAAGAATTGGGTTTCGCTTTTCGAGAACTTGACCCCTGTTTCCCGATTACGTCATCTTGTAAAATTGAGAAGTCTTGACGTGATGCAATAAAGTTTTTTTTTTTTTTTTTTTTTCCTGTGTCCACTTTTTTCTGATTGCGTCAAATATAAATCCATATTTTAGTTTCTGATGTCCGTTTATTTGGTTACGTTTTGGTATTAATTTTTTTTTTTTTTTTTTTTTTTTTTTACGCAAAATTTATTTAATATTTATTAATAATAATAATAGCGGAAGTCTATTTTTGTTTTCTAAGTAATATATATAGAGGGGAGAGTGGGGATGAATGGAACATTTTTCCTGTTTTTACAGATAACGTTCACCATATGTAATTCAGAATTTTGAAACATTGCTCATAAGTACACTTCAGTAATCAGTTACATATAAACATACTAACTTTAATAAAAAGTTATCATTTTTAATAAATAATAGTTTTTTACATGCATATGCATTGTCCCATTCATCCCCACCTATGGGGATGAATGGGACAGGACTGGAATTAACAAAGAAAACAAAACAAAATGGAAAATAAATAAATTTTTAAAGTTAAATTGGTTTATGTGGTTTTATTACACACAATGAAGTTCCTGAAATTAACATAAACTGATGTACTGACTCAACAAACATCAAAAGGCAAAAGTCCTTCGGTTCGCACAGTTCCTAGTGCTCTATGTTTCGGTAATTTAATCTAATAAGATCTAATCTAAAAATAAATAAATAAATAAGACGTTAGAAAGAGATAAATCATTATAATAGAGTACAAATTTTCCAGATAATTTTTTGTTTCTGACTGATCGGGAAAAATAAGCATTCTATTCTGTATTACATTATAACTAGTGGATCTGCAGATCAGGAGCCTCAACGTCCTATTTGCATCAGACATTATTCAATAGGTCATTTTTATTTATTCCTTATTATATAATTGTATATATTGATTCGATTGACTTATTGCCATAATCAGATACATTCCTGAGGGGGGCTGCCGCCCCCCTCAACCCCCTGCTGTATCTCTCTTTCTATACCTATTTGTATATCATATAAAGTGTTACGGAATTGTAAATAATTGCATTTATTTTTGTATAAATTCTTTCAAAGAGTCTTAGAAAGTCGATAAAATGCTGATTTAGTGCATTTCTAGTCGCTTTAGCGTCAAAATAGACTAATTTTCCTTTAAAAACGCATTAAAAAGCTCCAATAAGGGAAGAAATTGATTTGGCGCCAAATTTGGCGACTGATTCCCTCCTTGGCGATTTTTTTTTGGCGACCTTGGCGAGAAAATCCTTATTAGGGGTATACCAAATATGGAAGCTCTAATCTCATTGGCTGATGAGATACGAGAATTTTCCAGAACAGTCTGTGTTCGATAGAATAGTATAAAAGGAGCATTTTTTTAGCCAAGGCGGCCAATCTCAGATCTGTGTCAGTTTCGTCAAATGCTTGCTTTGCTTTGAGCCTCTTTGAATGAGATTTGAGATTTGCTTTATGTGTTATTGATAAACAGTTTGTAATGTTGTTCTGCTGTTAACGGCTGTTGTTTAAGCTATGTTTACTGGTTGAATTGAAGCTGATACTTGGTTTATAGACCTGCATTTTTCTGGAACTTTCTGTGAATAAATGACTGAATTTTTGCAAGTTTCACCTTTCATTCTCGGACAAGTTACGAACCCCCAAGTACGAAACAATATGTAATCTTAATAAACGACGGTCTTGTATTATTTCCCTGAAATTCATAAATACCTGATTTCATAACAATCAAATTTCATACAAAAAAAATTACATAGCATATCGGAAATTTTTTGCGTAACCTTTAAACTAAATATCAATTCTATGCCCACAATTTTCAACAGGAAAACATGCTTTTAAAATTCTAATAAAATTTCATTATATTTCATGTTGATGTAACCATGTTAAAATACACTTTTAAGAAATACCGACTATAGACCGTAATAGTACGAAATTCCTTTATGTATCCCGGAAAAGTAGCCACAGTCATTATAAACGCCAATTATAAGAATAAACTAATTAATTATAACTCATTAATTTTTCAGACTAATTTGACATCATTTGGATGATTACAGTACATACTCGGAATTATTTTGTGTGGTCCCATAAATTATTTAGTCTATACATAACCTTTTTTAAGAGTAAACATGATTTTAAACATCTTTATAATGTATGTTAACTTTATTAAGTTCAATTCAGCATAAACGCATTAAAGTGCGCGGTTAAATTAAAAAATTGTCCATAGGCTCTAATGTTACGAAATTCTTTCGTGTGTCTTTGTAAACCAACCATAAACATTGTATACACCAGTAAAAACTATTCAGCTTATTGCACTTAAAATTAATAAATGTTCCAAATGTAACATCGTTTGGATGATTACATGACATTGTCAGAACACTTTTGTAAGATCCTGTAGATTAATTAGAAAGCTTAAGAGCACATATTTTCTTCAAACAACATAAGTTTAAGCATCTTACTCACGTACGCTAGTTTCATTTTCTTCATTGCAAAGTAATGATATTAAAATGCGTTTAAACGAAATTCACACCATACGCCGTAATGTTAAGAATTTTGGCGTGTCCCTGTACACAGTTTATAAAAAATTTTGCAATAAAAATTATAAAGCTGCTTATATGCAAAGCTGGAACGTGTGCGCCAATTTGCAAGTCAATCGAAGGATTTTTGGGGCCGCTATTGCGGTACATACAAATTCTTCCCATAGGCCGTAAAGATAAGAAAAACTTTGGCGTGTCCCTGTACACGAACGACAAATGGAATACACATAACACTATACAGCTAATTCCGTTGGGCTCATGAATATGTGTACCAAATTGCGTTAATAGTCAATGCGTTATTAGTCATAGTTGCGTTATTAGTCAATAGCGTTATTTTGGAGGCCACTATCGCGGTACATACAATATCTTCCCATGTAATGATAAAAAAAACTTTGGCGTGTCCCTGTACACGAACTACAAACGGAATGCACACCCAAAACTATACAGCTAATTTTGTGGGGATCATGAACATGTGTACAAAATTTCAAGTCAATAGCGTGATTTTTGCGGCCGCTATCGCACGACAGACAAACAGACAGACGGATAGACGGAACCCAAAATCCTTTTGAGTCTCAACAGAGGGCCTCCATTCACGTTTCGGCAAAAATCGGAAGTCAATAGCTTGATTTTTGCGGTGGCTATCGCGGTACATACAGATTCTTCCCATAGGCCGTAATGATAGAAAATCTTTGGCGTGTCCCTGTACACGAACTACAAATGGAATACACACCTAAAACTATACACCTGATTCCGTTGGGCTCATGAACATGTGTACCAAATTGCAAGTAAATAGTGTGATTTTGTGGCCGCTATCGCGGTACATGCAAATTCCTCCCATAGGCCGTAATGATAAGAAAAACTTTGGCGTGTCCCTGTACACGAATTACAAATGGAATACACACCCAAAACTATACAGCTGATTTCGTGGGGCACATGAACACGTTTACCAAATTGCAAGTCAATAGCGTGATTTTTGTGGCCGCTATCGCGATACATACAAATTTCTCCCATAGGCCGTAATGATAAAAAAAAAAAACTTTGGCGTGTCCCTGTATACGAACTACAAATGTAATACATACCAAAAACTATACAGCTGATTTCGTGGGGCTCATGAACATGTGTACCAAATTTCAAGTCAATAGTGCTATTTTTGCGGCCGCTATCGCGCGACAGACAAACAGACAGACGGATAGACGGAACCCAAAATCCTTTTGAGTCTCAACAGAGGGCCTCCATTCACGTTTCGGCAAAAAGACAGATGAGCAGTCGGACAGACAGATATACAAATTCAAAACATATTCACACTTAAAAGTTGTAAAAAAGTGTTAAAAACACTTAATCTAAACGAAAATGCAATTTGGTTCTGTGTGGCCCTGTAAATCTAAATACTAATCATATATTAAAACAGGAATAAACAACTACGTCAGAAACGCCAAAGAAAAATTATTGAGGTGCATACAGCTGTTTCGGTAGCCTAAAGCGTACCATCATCAGTGCAAAAAGAATTCTGAATCTTGAGAAGTGCTCGTATATATAGGAGAAGGACCGGATTTAGTTCAACCAATAGGAATACGGAAGAGGTGGGGAGTGTGGCCAATAGGAATTAAGGAATGTGTAGCTGTGTAAACAGTAGAAAAATTAAGGAAATGCGGACTGAATGTAAAATTTACAACAATCAGACAAATAGGGAACAGCGAAATCACAATTTACAAGGTTTTTAAAATTTTTATAAATATGAAAAGCTTCAAAGAAATCGAGTTCATGAATGGATTTAGGTCTGCAAATTATTTTAGCTGAATTAAATTTAAAATTATGATTTTCCTCCCAGCAATGTTTAGAAATAGCCGATTTATTGGTTTCTTGTTTGCGGACGTAATTCATATGTTCTTTTAGACGAAATTTAAGACTGCGTTTAGTTTGGCCAATATATGATAAACCACACTGACAGGAAATACTATAAATGCCCCAAGAATTATGCATATCAATAGGATCTTTTAACTGAGAAAAGGTGAGTTTATTGGAAGGCGAAAATATTATTTTAAAATCATATTGTTTGAGAATTTTAGCTATGGTTTGACTGGTTTTAGAAAAATAGGGTAAAACAATACTGATATTAGATGTGATTGATTTAGTAGACGAAATACGAGGGAGTTGTAATTTTTGGATAGCTTTGTCTATAATGGAAGGGTCATAACCTCTGTCATTTGCGATGGCTTTCAGGTATTTAATTTCAGATTTCAATAAAACAGGATTTGAACAAATATTAAGGGCACGGTTTACAAAAGTATAGAAAGCAGCCATTTTTTGGTTAGGTGGGTGACATGAACGCGCATGGGGAGGAAGGGAGACTGCAAAATTTTTACGATAAACAGTGGTTGAAAATCCATTTACAGTGCGAGAGACGAGGGTATCAAGAAATGGAAGGGAGCCATTATTTTCAATTTCATATGTAAACTGGATATTACTGTCGATTGAATTTAAGGTTTCTGAGACATGGTCAATATTGTGATGAGATATGTCGATAAGCGTGAAGGTGTCGTCAACGTAACGGGTCCAAAAAGGAAAAGATATTTTCTTAAAAAGCTTGCTTTCGAAATAGTGCATGTAAATGTCTGCGAGAATTGGGGAGAGAGGGGAACCCATGGCTAAACCCTCAGACTGACGATAGAATTTATTTTGGAAAGAAAAAGTGGTTTGTGATAAACAACTTATTTCTTTCCAAAATAAATTCTATCGTCAGTCTGAGGGTTTAGCCATGGGTTCCCCTCTCTCCCCAATTCTCGCACACATTTACATGCACTATTTCGAAAGCAAGCTTTTTAAGAAAATATCTTTTCCTTTTTGGACCCGTTACGTTGACGACACCTTCACGCTTATCGACATATCTCATCACAATATTGACCATGTCTTAGAAACCTTAAATTCAATCGACAGTAATATCCAGTTTACATATGAAATTGAAAATAATGGCTCCCTTCCATTTCTTGATACCCTCGTCTCTCGCACTGTAAATGGATTTTCAACCACTGTTTATCGTAAAAATTTTGCAGTCTCCCTTCCTCCCCATGCGCGTTCATGTCACCCACCTAACCAAAAAATGGCTGCTTTCTATACTTTTGTAAACCGTGCCCTTAATATTTGTTCAAATCCTGTTTTATTGAAATCTGAAATTAAATACCTGAAAGCCATCGCAAATGACAGAGGTTATGACCCTTCCATTATAGACAAAGCTATCCAAAAATTACAACTCCCTCGTATTTCGTCTACTAAATCAATCACATCTAATATCAGTATTGTTTTACCCTATTTTTCTAAAACCAGTCAAACCATAGCTAAAATTCTCAAACAATATGATTTTAAAATAATATTTTCGCCTTCCAATAAACTCACCTTTTCTCAGTTAAAAGATCCTATTGATATGCATAATTCTTGGGGCATTTATAGTATTTCCTGTCAGTGTGGTTTATCATATATTGGCCAAACTAAACGCAGTCTTAAATTTCGTCTAAAAGAACATATGAATTACGTCCGCAAACAAGAAACCAATAAATCGGCTATTTCTAAACATTGCTGGGAGGAAAATCATAATTTTAAATTTAATTCAGCTAAAATAATTTGCAGACCTAAATCCATTCATGAACTCGATTTCTTTGAAGCTTTTCATATTTATAAAAATTTTAAAAACCTTGTAAATTGTGATTTCGCTGTTCCCTATTTGTCTGATTGTTGTAAATTTTACATTCAGTCCGCATTTCCTTAATTTTTCTACTGTTTACACAGCTACACATTCCTTAATTCCTATTGGCCACACTCCCCACCTCTTCCGTATTCCTATTGGTTGAACTAAATCCGGTCCTTCTCCTATATATACGAGCACTTCTCAAGATTCAGAATTCTTTTTGCACTGATGATGGTACGCTTTAGGCTACCGAAACAGCTGTATGCACCTCAATAATTTTTCTTTGGCGTTTCTGACGTAGTAGTTTATTCCTGTTTTAATATTCCAACGCCAAGTCTCCTGCTATTATTTACTAATCATATATATTCCATAGAAAGCATATGAATAACATATTTAAATTTCAATAAGATTTGTGTAAAGTAAAGGAATGAAAGTATGGTTTATAGAAATACCTATCATAGAACACAGTGTTTTGGAATACTTTCGGGTGTCCCTGTACACAAACCAGTAGAGATATTCACTCTAGTAAGTAAATCAGTTTTCTTATTTATCGGTTGAGTGGTGTAGTTTTGAGCAGTGAACTAAAAATCCAAACAGATACAAACTTTTAGCTTTATATATATAGATTTATTTTTTAAAAAGCCTTGACTTGGCAAATATAAAATATATGCATATCATATATATATACATACATATATATATTAATTAAAACACTTTTACAAAAGTGGTCCACAAAATACACGGTCCTATATTATATTTCATCAGGTTTTGTAGTCTAATAAATTAAAGTAAGTAATATTATTAATCTTAAAAATTTAATCAATTTAAGATAACTAGTTACTTTGTTTGGCCTGTGTATTTTTCTGTGGTGATTTATTTGACTGACTATTCTTTGTTCTCATTCTTTTCTTTTATTATCAAAGGGATTATAGATTTATTTTTTATATATATACAAACTCTATACATTTGATTCACTCTTTTACCAGCATTTGTGTTTAGATTTTTAAAAAATATAAACAATCTAATTCTTAAAAATTGCTCGTCGATACGCATGAATAAATGAATGAATTGCGGGAAAAAATATTGTTCATATTTGATATCACGTGCTTACTTCAAAAGTTACACGATTCAAAAAATGCTGTTTTTTAAACAGACGAAAATAGAAATTAAACACGAAAACAAACTGTCTTTTATTACAAAAGTATAAAGAAACAAAAATTATCACATCTCTACTGATAAATAGCTTATCTTCTTCGATAAAACGCATGTTACTGATTTTTTGAAGATTTATAGGCAGTCGCATTGTGTAACGTCATATACAAACTGTTTTAATTCAATCTTCTTTAAAATGATTTAAATGCTTTTTTAATTACCAATGAGAAAGGTATATTAAATTAACTATATTAATAACTTAAAAATCATTATATATTCTGTATTGTGTCATTACACTCAGAAAAAAAATATATACTGACTTTATCTAGAAAGAATAAGTGGTCATTTCCTAAATCCATAAACTAAAAATATAGATTTCTGAGTTATGCATATAAGGTAAAAAAATAACTTTTATAGACGAAATGATCGATAATTTCTAGTCTATGCATTTCTAGATGGTGAAACAATATTCTGAATCCTTTGTATTCTGAGAAATTCTCGCTTGATTTTCTAGAACTGCGGGTCATATACCAGGATTATAGTTGCTAAAACTCGCTTTTTGTACCCACATTTATCTGCAGAGATTTTTAAATAAGTTTGACCTCTATAATATAGGCAAACGCTCTAGAATTATATTAGGGGTTTCTAGAACTCGCTTTCAAAAGGGACTAGAATTTATAAAGATGTCATGGAACTATTTTTTCTAGAGCCACAATTTAGATTCTAGTTACAGAATTTTTTAAGTGTACCATGTTTTTAATAAATCGCTTTCTTGTTTGTTTGTTTGTCCCGTACAAATCTTACAATCGATTTTTAACTAATTTTCCGACTAGCTATACATTTAAAACTTTTGAATAGCTCAGAACTTGATGACAATAATACGTTCTTTTAATACTTTTATTCAACTAATAAATGTTTGAAAATGTCTTATGATTGCTCTCGTTATTACGCATTTGATCATTTTCTTTCAAGTTGATGGGGTAATTCATCAAAATATTTTTTGAAAAGTATTTATCAATACATAGAATCGACAAGTTTACATGATCCAACATAAAATTTAAAAACATGGTATATAAAAAGTTGTTTTTATCTTGTAATCATTTTTACTTTCCGAACAATATATGTAAGGAAAGTATTGTAAATATGATTTCCGAAATGAATTTTTTTATCTCGCACAACTCAAAAACGAATGATCGTAGAATGTAGCAAATTTATATTTGTCACTGTCTTCATGTCTAGTTGGACACTTCCAACTTTAGTTTTGGCACAAACCCCCTTTCAGAGATATCTGCTATTTTACACGATCTTTCTTGATGTATTTATGAATGTGTGTGTGCATGGTTGTAAGTGAACACGATAGCGTCTAAACGCTTTGTTCGATTGAGCTGAATGTTGGTACATCTATTATGAAACACGAACTGTGTAGATTTTGGTGAATTTAGCACTTAAAGTTTTTTTTTTTTTTTTTTTTTTTTTTTACTATTAGTCTCAATCTACGGATAAAACGTTGTCGCCAGTTTTACGATGGTTGGACATTTATCGAAAATATAATTGAATAATTTGAAAGCGATGTTATAATATAATAATAATAATAATAATAATAATAGTTCTCCATACTAAACTAAATTCTGCTTTTGCTAGAATTCCTCAAAATCTTTTTTTTTTTTTTTTTTTTTTTTTGGAAAGGAAAAAAAGAAAAAAAGAAAATTAATAATAATCAGTATCGAAACGGACAAAGTTAAAGAAGCCCTTTTTCAGGCAAAAATACATAATTTATCTTAATTTTTAATTGCTGCCAAAAAAAAGTTTTCGAGTTGATTTTAAAATTTTTTTGAAATGAAAAGAAATTATCGCGTAAATATTGAAATTGATATAAAACTTTGGGGGAAATTAAACTTGTAGGGTAAAATTGACGTCATTATAGCTCTAAAGGTTTTTTTTTTTTTTTTTTTTTTTTTTTTTTCCCCGAGGAAAAACCAAAATAAACGAAAAATATAGATCATATTATGCTTAATAAAGAGCTTGGATATTGATTTTGTATTTTTTTTTTTTTTTTTTTTACAGGGACGCAAAGAAAAATTATTTATCATTATAGCCTATGAGATTAAATTCTTTAAAGTGCGATAGCGTCTAAATGCTTTATTCGATTGAGTTGAAAATTTATATAAATGTCAGTGTCTCACGAACTGTATAGAATTTGATGAATCTACCCCTTATAAACTATATATATTATGAATTATGGGTTCAAATTATTTAAAGTGCTATAGCGTTAAACTCCTTTTTGGTTCTTATGATTAATTTCAGATTTTTAACACGCTTTTATTAGCTTCACGTGTATGTATGTTTTTATGTATGTTTGTATGTTTGTTTGTAAACGCTCTGGGAGCAAACAAAAAATCTATATTGTAAAAAAAGACTTTCCCTACGTGAACGTCGTAGCGTTGGGGTAAAGCTCCGCGCTACGAACCTAAAGGTCTAGCGTTCGATCCCAGTCAGGGGAGATTTTTTAAAAATGATTTTTGTTTAATTCTAAATTATTTTAATTAAAGATTTAAATGTATGTAAATATTATGGTGTGTCACTCACAATATTTTCTTTTACCCTGCATTTTAATACTAAGATAGATATTTTGTGCATTTTAGTTCACATTTCTATAAAAGCGTGTTCTTTAATTTTTTAAAACTATAATATTATTCTTACTTTGATTTATTTAAATAACCGTTAATTACTTAATGTTCAGAAAGTCGAATGAAGTCATTCCAGACTTTTTAAATATATATGCTATATATATTCAATGTTCTCCTTAAAGTTAGTCGCCAAAACACAACTATTTTGGTGCCGTTCATAACCTTAGACTTGGAGTTCCAAATAGCTTAAAAGAAGTAGCAACACTTTAAGTGTTAATTGTTCATTTCTCTGTTTCCTTGTATTCACCGCGTGAACTTATAAATTCTCCAGCTTCCCTCAACATACCCATTCAAAACCTTAAAAATAGAATAAAATTGTTCTAAAAGGTACGAGACTTCACACTTTTGAATGAAAGACCTTTTTCACAGTGTGGTCCGAAGATTTATATGGCCTCTTCATCTCCATCAGTATAGCACGGCTTACTTCTTGCGCGGCATGTTTTGTTAAATCAAAAACGCTATGCGAGGAGCTAATACCTTTTTTTATTTCTCTACCAGCTCGTTGTTTGTGTTTTAACTTGCGTTCTTTTTTGTCTTTGTTTGATTACCAATTGTGTTGTAGACATAGTAGTCAGTTTTTTCTTTCCTTTTTTAAATTTTAGCCTTTGGTACAATTCCAAGGTTTCCTGGGTTTTTTACTTTTTTATGATTTAAATAATTGCTATTATGGGACAAAAGTAGAACTGATTTTGAACTGATATTGAACGTTATGTACTGCCGAATTTTATATTTTTAATAAACAATAATTTTGGTTAAATGACAACATTCACTTAATACTGCTTTACCACTAACTTTAATGGATTTATATAAGAAATATTTGAAGTGAATATAGATGCTTCGGAAACAGGCAAATTATAGAAAGCTACAGGTCAAATATATTAAAATAAAATAGAAAGGAATATTTGTTAATTGATTTCTTAAAAGCTATTAAAACTCATATTTTTGTTTTTCACTGAATAAACATTTTATCTTCTTATAAACATTTAACCATTATTCGTATTTTGAAAACAAAGAAGACATATTTCTTCTAAGTCTTCTTTTTTATTTTTATTTTTATTTATTTATTTATTAGTAAATTAAAAAATTTTCTTCATACATATTACTCGAAAAATGACTACTAGATTCTAGAAGCAAATGATATTTTTTTTACTGTGAGCCTCTAAATTTAATTATTAAATTATTAAAGCGCGAAAAATAACTAATATTTTATGAACTATAACAAATAACTAATTCCCCCCCCCCCCCGATAACAAAAAAAAAAAAAAAAAAAAAAAAGAAAAGAAAAGGAAAGAAGGAAGGAAGGAAGGAAAGGAAAAATAAAGCAATTTTTCTCTCCATTTGTTGAAATATTATACTCAAATTCTTTTAAACATGTATTAACTAGATCACCTACAGCACAAACATTTTTTAAATATCCTATTAACATTCAGATTTCAAATTTAGACTTTTAGAGAATATAATATGTTTTTAACAGTTCAATAAGATGTATAAACGTAAACAAATTGTTTACATTTGTACAAATGTAAAGAATGAAATGTGCTGTAACTACCCAACAGTTTCATATATACAAAATAAAATAAATAAAATAAAAAATAAGTAAAAAATGACAGTTATTTTGACGAAGTTCAAAAGTTTAAAATTACATATTCCAATTCTTCAACACATTTCTGTAAAATAAATAAACAAATAATGAAGTAGGTGAAAATGGACCCTTCCCAGTGTCGTCTGCTCAATCACGTGATGTTTGAATAACATAAAATCGAATTCAATTAAATATTGTTCTTAAGAACAAAAGTGTTAATATTTAATATAAAATAAAATAAAAAATAATATTGTGCATTTGTAAACAGTAGAATAATTATATTTGTAAATTTGATAATTTTTAAAAAACACTTTATGTGTTTATTTACTTTTACCTGTAAGAATCGATTTTTGTATGTTGTAGTGTAACTATAGTATTAACTAATCTAGCAATAAATAATAGCTTGTTCTTGTGGAACGTTTATGGATTATAATTTGAAATTTTAAAATGTTTTCAATTAAATATAATTGCATAAAGGTGTTAAATCAAATTAATTAATTTAGTTACTGGTCTAAATGGCTTTACACTGTACAATGTTGCACTGTCAATGATTTAAGTACAAAAGAAAAAAAAAAGAAAAAAAAGAGTATTTAACATGTTCTCCATGAACATCAATTACAAATATAAACTAAATGATGATTGTAAATGTAAACAGCAAACAAAAGAGGATGAATAATGATATAAAATTGATTAAAAATGATGATGTATAAAATAGATAGCACAGATTAAATACGATTGATCAAAAATATAAATCGAAAACATGTTATTTCAGCAATCGCTACAGATATAGAAGACTTCGTCTGCTGTTTATTTTTCAAACATCATGTGACCTCTGACGTCAGGTGGGAAGAGCCCATTAACATTAATTTAAAGTTATGAAACTATTAAATGAGAAATTTAATTTTTAAAAGATCTTTTTTTTCGCTTTGGAAGGAAAAAAATAACAGAACAAAAATGACTATAACTTTATTTGCAATAATTCAAAAAATAATTATTTTTAAAACATGCAAATTTTAACAGATATTACGAAATATTTTATTTTTCTATTACAGCCATTAAAATAATCCCACATTTTTTGCTTAGAAAGTTTTTTTTTTTTTTTTTTTTTTTTTTTAATAAAAATCTTAGAGAGAATATTTTGTCGGTGTATAATCTTGCGCATACAATAACTCCATGATGTTAAGCCAGAAATTAATGAAAGTTCAACAACTTTTACCTAACACATAAATATATAAAATGAATGAATAAGTAGCTTCTTAACATTAAAAGTTCTGTAAAAATAAGCATAATTACACCGAAAATATTGATTTTTTTTTTTAAATAATTATATATATATATATATATATATATATATATATATTATTACAAAATTTTTTAATAATAATTATAATTATTTTTTTATTTTTATTTATTTATTTTTTTTTTTTTTAATGTGCACAATTTCTTTTTATTCTTTCTTCTTAGGACTTAGGACTATTAGTCTCAATCTGGGATTTTTGCGTTGCCATTTTTCGATAGTTGGACATTTATCGAAATCTAAAATTCATCGAAAATATAATTGAATAATTTGAAAGCGATGCTATAATTTGAAAAAAAAAAAAAAAAAAAAAACTAATAGTCCTCCGTCCTAAACTAAATTCTGCTTTTGTCAGAATTTCATCAAAATCTTTTTTTTTTTTTTTTTTTGAAAGAAAAACAAAAGAAAAGAAAATTAATAATAATCACTATCAAAACAAACCCTATCGAAAAAGTTTTTTTTAATAATTTTGAATCAGGAAATAAAAAGTGCGCGTGCAAAATGAAATAAAAATAAGTAAAAATATGAATTTACTGATTTAATTTTTATATAAAACATGATCGCGTGCTATCTTAAAAAGTAGATGTAAAATTTAAAATTTATGTGGTGCGTGTGGCATCTATAAAAATTGTTTTAAGAAATAGAATAGAACAAAGAAAGCAACGATGTTGGTTGCATTTTGCTATATAGTTTAAATTTTTGAATTTTATAGAAGTAATATATCTACCGTAGGAATAATTTTTTATGTTAAAACTATAGGGAATTGTTCTGCGAGCCAGTGTTGCCAGATTTGGGGACTTTTATTCAACATCCACCATTAAATTTTTATTGCAACAGTTGCCTAATCACATCGACGATTAATCGTCTATTATGAATGTCAAATTTTACTTCTCAAAATTATTGGTGGTAGTTGAATAATAAAGTCCCCAAGTCTGGCAACACTGATACGAGCACAAGCGATGCTACTTTATTATAATAATTATTATTTTTATTTACTTATTTATTTATTTATTTATTTTGTTCGTGTGATGTATCATTTGCATGTAATTCTGCGCAAAAGACTTATATTGTTAAAAAATTTTCTCTGGCAGTTTTAAGGAGAAAAAATAAATTAATTAAATTTAAAATGTAGCATTTTTCTAACAGCGGCAATACATAAATAATTCTTTCTTGACACCTCTTAAAAATTACAAGTTCCAAAAGTAATAATTATTTTTCAAGCTACTGTAAAAGAATTATGAAGGTTTTTGTAAAAGAATTATTGTAAAAGAATATATATATATATATATATATATTATATATATATATATATATATATATATATATATATATATATATATATATATAAATAATAGATATCGTAATAAGATTAAATCATAAAATTCAGCTATTAATAGAACTAAGACAATAACAGCACACTAAAATATAGAACTGAATTTAACACAGAGGAAAGAATTACACAAAAAGTTGCAATGTAGATTAAGAACCAATGAGTTAGGATAGTAACTTAATATACTTACGCCTACCAGAATGATAATAAAAATGACCATTAAGCTTATGAGAGTGAAAACGATTAATAAATAATAATTCACAGAAATATTTGGATGTAAATGCTTAAACGTAGAAACATACTTATCAAGGGGTGCATGCTTCATAAAGCTTAAAGAGCCGCAACGATTTCGTACAACGATATTGCTAATCATAGCAATTAATATCGTTTCACACCCCGATCGATGCAGCAAAACCAAAAAGAATTAGAAATAATTGAAATATTAAATTAAAACAAAGATTAAAAAAAGATTAAATTTAATCTTGATGGAAACCAAAGTGAACACATGAATGAAGCAAAGCAACCACATGTATAACAATTAACTCTAACAGGAGAAAAGGATGATGCCAAAACTTAAATTGAAGTAAAATAAAATCTCGACAGATATCGATTAATCGAAGAAACTTCAGAGCATTTTCATTAAAGATAAATTACACAGAGTTAATATTAAATGATAATGTTAAAATAGATTTTATATCTAATTAATTTTAAAACTAGTAGAGTTGAATTAAATCGTACCATATACATTAATAATATATCATTAAAGTTAAAGACAGAAGAATAAAATCATAAGACAGAGTGCAAGCGCCATCTGTCGGTGAGCTATAATAACATTAAGTCAGTAAAATTATTTCAGGAGAAGAATCCAATGCAATAAGGGAAATTAAGATGTAGTGACTGAAAGATTAAGGTAATTAGAAGTATTGACTGCAAGATTAAGATAATTTTTAGCGCCAATTAAGTAATTAGAAGAATTGAACTTTTGTGATTAACCCAAAACTAAATAATCTTGAAATCATAGTATTAAATGTTAAGTTTTAATCAGACACAATTACAAGCAATAATGCCAAAGAGTACACATATAAGGATAAGCATTATAGGGCAGTCATTAATAATTAAAATTATAATTTAAAAGATTTTTTTTTTTTCCAAATAATATAAGATCTTATATTTGTTATGCATATAGATTGATTGTTCAAACTTAACAATGGAAGCCTCAAGTAGCCAGATGTACAAAGTTAAATTTAAGGATAAAAGATTTCAAAATAGATAGTATCAACCAGAAATATAAGCATGTAACTATGAGTAATCCCCCCAACACTTTTTTTTTTTTTTTAATTAATTTTATTCAGCAACAAACCCACCCAACCAACCAGCCAAACAACACCACCCTACCTCCTTAATCAAACATCTGCCCACCCATCCACCAGTTTTTTTTTTTTTTTTTTTTTTTTTTGTTTTTTTGTGTTAGACAAAGACCTTTTATGATAAACAAGTGAATAAATAAATTTTTTAGGATAACCCATTTTTGTAGCAACATTAATTATGTGAGAGATATTTTTGTTTTTAAACCTAACAGAACAAAGATTATGTATACGAAAGAGGTGATTGAGTAGGATATTTCTGTAAACAGAGATATGAAGACAAGAAGTAAAGTGAGTAAATAAATTTACTTTGAAACTGAAATCTTGTCTTTTGTCATACAGATCAGTATAAATTTGACTACCATCAAGTTTGATTTTTAAATCCAAGAAATTTATACAGTTATTGTTGAGAAGATTATGAGTTAAGGTAAGGTGAGAAGGATATTCAAATTTAAATAAATTAGGGGAAAAATTATTGACATAAAAAATTATAATGTCATCAATGTATCGGTAAAAATAGACATTTTTAATACATAATCCCTGTTCATAATGGTAAAGGTATAAGTCAGCTAATATACTCGAGCTGCATCCTCCTTGTGGAATACCGACCTTTTGAATATAGATCTTATTACAGTGTAGAATGTAATTGTTATGAATAATAAAATTTAAAAGTGTCTTAAATGATGCTGCCGAAAAGCATTTTGGTAAAGAGATTTGACTTTTAAATTACCCCTTAAATGTCCAATATTTCAAATAAGTCATTTTATAAGTCATTTATAAGTTCTTATTCTTATAGGTCATTTTATAGTAGGTTCTAGACTGAAATTTTTACAAAATGAATCATTCAATTAAAAACAAAAATGGTTTAAAGAAATAAAAATTTTAAAACCGATATTAAAATGTTGTTACGATGTACGATTGTTTTTTCCCTTTTTCTTTTTTAGTACGGAGGACTATTAGTCCCAATCTACGGATAAAACTTTTTCGCCAGTTTTCGATGGTTGGACATTTATCGAAAATATAATTAAATAATTTAAAAGCAATGTTATAATTTGAAAAAAAAAAAAAAAACTAGCAGTCCTCCGTACTAAATTCTGCTTTTGCCGGAACTTCATCAAAATCTTTTTTTTTTTTTTTTTAAGAAAAAGGAAAGAAAAGAAAATTAATAATAATCAGTATCGCAACGGACAGTATCCAAAAAATTGAAGAAGCCATTTTTTAGTGTAAAATACCTAATTTATTTTAATTTTTAATTGTTGGCAAAAAAGTTTACAAATTGTTTTTTTTTTTTTTTTTTTTTTATGGAAATTCACGCGTAAATATTAAAATTGATATAAAACTTTGTGAAAAATTAAACTTGCAGGGTAAAATTGACGTCATTATAGCTCTAAGCTTTATTATTATTATTATTATTAAAATTAATTTACCTTCTTTTTTTTTTTTTTTTTTTTTTTTTTTTTTTCAATTTAATAATCTTAGGTGCAGTAAAAAAAAAAAAAAAAATGAATAAATAAATAAATAAATAAATAAATGAATGTCTGTTTCTAATGTTTCCGCTAACCTTTGTAGAAATAAAAATCATTGTATGTATGTGTGTGGTTATATATTTCTTACGTCCCCTCCCAAACCATAGAACCGATTTCAACCGAATTTGACAAAGTTACTGCTTATTACTAGGGTTGAAGTACTGTGGGAGTTTGACGTCTCTAGTATGTTCGCAATGGGAACGAGCGAGGAAAAACCCTCTCGAAACTCACATTTTTGTACGATTTCTATTCTAATAATGCAGATAGAAACTTCAGACTTGATATGTAGACCATTTCTAATGTATGCATTCTCCCTAAGTACAGGTTTAAAAAAAATTCGAAATTAAAGAGCAGTGAAATGCTTTAAAACATGTTCTAAAATTACTCTTTCTTCAAAATTTCATATATGCCATTTAAACAAATTACTGTGAGTACGCCAAAATGACTTAGGGTCTTAATATAGTTAAAATTAAAATAATTTTTAAAAACATCTTAGAATGACGTCACTTTCGGAAAATCTCCCAAATGAATGCTGTCATCTTTGAGAATGACGCCATTCCTTAGACATCATTGGATAAGAAACGTGTATTTTAATAGGGAAAAGTATTACGCTTTCCTATGATTGTGAGGGGCTTTTATTTACTATAGCGATCTACTGTTACCTATTTTCTAATTTCTAATTGCATTTTTTTTTTCTTTTTTAATACTATATACCAATAACTATTTTTTTTATATACACTGAGAAAAAAATATATACCGCCTTTCTCTAGAATGAATAAGAGGTCATTTTCTAAATCCCTTAACTAGAAATATAGATTTCCGAGCTATGCACATAAGGTACGCCAATAAACTGAACAGACGAAATGATCGAGAATTTCTAGTGTACATATTTCTAGATGGTAAAACAATATTTTGAATACTCTAAATATTCTGAATCATTTATATTGCGAGAAATTATCGCTTAATTTTCTAGAATTGTGTAATAAACCAAGATTATAGTTGCTGAAACCCGCCTCTTGCAGTCTCATTTATTTGCAGAGATTTTTAAATAACATTGCCCTCGAGAATATAAGCAGACGCTCTAGATTTCTAATACGGACTTCTAGAACTCGCTTTCCAAGGGGACTAGAATTTATAAGGATAACATGGAACTATTTTTTCTAGAGCCACAATTTAGATTCTAGATCTAGATGTCAGTTACAGAATTTTTTCTCAGTGTACATAACATAATAATATGTATTGTTTTTTAAGTACTAATAACATTTTTTTTTTATTAATGTCGATTCCATATTTTAAATTGGGAATCTTTCCTAAAATTAGTCCTACATAAAATTTAAAAGTAATACCACTGTTTAATTTAATTAAAATTAAACAGCAGTAATAAATCTAAAAATCATCTTTATCAATATTATAATTTTAAGCCAGTTGCCTTTTTAAAACAAGTCTTATGTATAAATCGAAACTTATCGCTGTTTAACAATAATACTATTGTTTAATATACAAAATAAAAATAAATAAATAAAGCGATACTAACCCATAAAAATAAAAATGTTTCTTTAACACGTTTTTTATATTTATATATATACGTATAAATATAAAAAATATTTTTTTATATTTTTAATACATATAAATATATTTTTTCAGCATTTAAAATTCCAATTTTCAATTCATGAATTCCCTTTTTTTTTTTTTTTTTTTTTTTTTTTTTTTCCCTTTTAACGGAACTCTTTGGTGATTTTATCCTTTCTCTTTTCTCTCAAATGTTGACTGTTACTAATATTTCATAGTTATTGCAAATTCTCTCATCGATAGGCTTATGTGCTACATTAGTGTCATTTCTCTTCTGCGTAAGTACTTTAACTTGTTTTTACTAATCATCGATACTCAAATTAAATTAATACAGTGAATATTTTTATTCGATATAAATCTCAATTAAAATTTATTTTATGTTGATATCTTCATCTATATTTTGTCTGCTGAGTGTTACGATGGTACTAAATAATTCAAATTATATATATATATATATATATTTTTTTTTTTTTTTTTTTTTTTTTTTTCCATGGAAGATAGTTAGTTATTCCCAACTCTAAACTGACTTCCAAACAATAAATTGTCATTAATAAATAAATACTAGAAAAATTAAATAAATAATGGTAACTTTTTTTTTAAATAAATAAACACTAACATTGACCTAAACAAGAACAATAATCATTCCTGAACAAAATAAGACTGAGTTACAAATCACGTATATTTTCCAAAAAATGAACAGACCCACTACTCAACTTAAATATAGAACTGCATCTTGAATTTATTTTTAATTAATGATAACAATAGCTAAAAATAGCCAAAACCAGAAGAAATCACGCCAAATGTGCCATCCCCCAGGCAATCATCATCCGCATTAGTCATAAAAATCAGTCCCTCAATTGTGTTAATAAAAACGCAGAGAGTGCTGGGGGAATAGAGGAGGCAGAGACAATATAAAGGATGCGGAATGAGAAATTTGTCCCCGCCAAAGAGCCTGGATTTACTGGGATTTAGCAGAAAGAGCATAAATTTTCCCTCGGCGTAACCGCAGATTTGACGGGGGTTTATGTTTGAAACGGTAGCCTTATGTTTTGTTTTATGGGAAACATTTCGGGGTTTTTTATGATGTAAATTAATTGTTCCATGGGTAGTGTTTTTATTATGTAATGAATTATATAGTTGATCTTAGGAGAACAGATACTGTAGAATAATTTGGATGATTTTGGAATGTAGTATATGAAGGCGTAATAAGAATATATATATATATACAGTCGGTAACAAAAGTGTCCGAACACTAGCAAAAATTCCTATGTAAAAAAAGTACACTTCATACATTTTTGTTAAATAAATCCTTATCGAATCGTGTTCTTACACTGACTAAGAAGAGGATTCGACAAGGATTTATTTAACAAAATCGTATGAAGTGTACTTTTCTTACATAGGAATTTTTGCTAGTGTTCGGACACTTTTGTTACCGACTGTACAGTAAAGCACCGTTAATACGTCTTTCAAGGGACTGACGTAAAAGGACGTATAAATGAAAAGACGTATCATCGAAATTTTAATAATAACACTTTGATTACTACAAATTTAATGACACTTAAGCAAAAAATTATATGAAAATAATAATTAATAAAGTTTCTTAAGTTAGTAAATGTATATTATACATTTTAAAGACAATAATTAATTAAAAAAATAAGTTTTATTATAAAAAGTGAGAAAAATTATACTATTAATGCATGACTATAGGTTACTAATTACAAGTATCGTATATTGAGTATTATATTACATTTCTTAAGAACACATTTTCAATATTAATTATATATATTGGGTATCTTTAATAATAAGCATACGATTTACTATGTCCATGCAAATAGCTATTTAATAACATTAAAAATCTTTAACATTCGTCTGATTGGCTGCTTGTCTATGAATATTGAAAATTCTACTGTGGATTCAATTGATTCATTGGTCAGTATTCTTCGATCTTTCCCGTGTTCCTCCATGTAAGATACTTTCTAGGAAAAGTCTGTCTCATTTAGAATGGAAAATAATGACAGGTCGAGAAATTTTGCGATTTTTAGTAAAGTAGAAAAGACGTATAACCGATATTAGCGGCGTATAAATGAAGAATGTTTGCATTAAAATGGATAGAAATGAAACGGGACTTCACTAAAAGGACGTATAAATGTAAAAGGCGTATAAACGAGAGACGTATAAACGGTGTTTTACTGTGTATATATATATATATATATATATATTCATTTACTCAAACTTTGTAATCAGTGCTTTAAATTTAAAAAATATGTAATTTTATACTTTTTATAACTTTCTTTACAGAAAGTTTAAATTTTTGCCTTCCTGACTTTGATAGATGTAAATGTTTTGAGATGTCCTGAACCCATTTTGATCTTGTTTAGAAAATGTCTGTCTGTATATGTACAGAAAATTCTGTGGATGCTGTATCTCGGGAACCAATAAATAATTTGTTCTACGTGAATTTTTACAGGAAAATATAGAAGAAAATTTTGAGATGGACAAAACATTCTAGTTTTCATTCTTAAAGAAGTTCTATTGGGAGACAAAACATTCTAGTTTTCATTAATTAAATTTCATTAAACCCATAAAAAAAAACATTCGATGAAAACCATAAAAACTCAAACTCACAATGTCAAGTGTGTAAAAAAAAAAAAAAAAAAAAAAAAAAAAGCGGCTGACACCGGAAAGAATAAAAGGACAAAATTGACTAGAAAAATACATCGAAGAGCGGCAACAGGCGGGTTGGGGCGTTAAATATATCGTCGAGGGTTGATACGACTCGCCTAGTATAAGACCTCATAATCACATGCTACAGCCGAAATGCATTTCATGCATTACTTTTTACAGGGGGATAAAAAATATTTTGACTGTTGTTTAATTTTTTACTGCTTCTCTTTTCCTTTTCAAGACAAAAGTTTTGCTCAAATATAGGAGCTTTGACATGTTCTTTATGCCCCCAAAGTTTCAAGTTATTTCTTGCAGAGTTTTTCTAGATATTTGAGATATTTGTAAATTCGAATGTGTCCAGATACTTATTGGTAGATAGTATATATATATATATATATATATATAAATTTAAGATTTTATAAAAATTTAGCTTTTAAAAGATACATGATAATACCAACACCTCAAAAATAAAACTGATTGTAACACAGTAAAAAAGCTAGCACAAAAACTTTACGATTCATTTTTAGTTCCAATTAAAAGACAAAACCAATTTAAATTACTTACGCATACAGAAGTAAAAAGGACCAAAAAACTTTGACAGAGAAAAATTGATGAAGGTTCTCAATAAATTTATTAAAAATGTAACAGGATATAAGAATTGAATTAAAAAGTATGAAAAAAGGACCACAGGAATTAATAATTGGATTAATAAATGCTTAAAAATAAAAGTATTAGCTCATCAGGGAAACATGTATTTCTTTAAAGCAGAAGGAGCTGCAAGATTTCGTAAAACTATATAGTTATTTCTTGCAAAAAAAATATTGCTCATGCTCCT
The DNA here is from genome assembly GCA_963930645.1 of Salticus scenicus. NCBI lineage: Eukaryota > Metazoa > Arthropoda > Arachnida > Araneae > Salticidae > Salticus > Salticus scenicus. The sequence goes on from OZ005662.1 coordinate 42,813,200, forward strand.
ATCTTACAACAAAACCATTCTGAAAGAGGAAGGAAATAAAATATTAAAGTTAACCTACAAGGAATCCAGAGAGAAAAAAGGAAAAAAAAAAAAAAAAGTCAAAGATTTAACCACTTGTCAAGCCATTACCCAACACAGGCACAGAGTGTAACATGTTGCCCTCATAAGAATGATATTAAAAATAAATTCCAGACAATCTTATATATATATATTGATATAAGAAATGAATCTATGTATTTATTAAATAAGAACTGAAAACTATGTGAAATAAGGGTAAAATCCAAGCAAATAAAACTGAAATAACATTAAGAAAGAGCAGAGGCTACCACGGCCTAAGATGAGTGGAGCGGATTCAACTGGTAATATACATAATTATATATAAATTCAGTCCTTCTTTAAAAAAAGCGTTCAAAATTTCATTATTTATTTATTTATTTATTATTTTGTAGTACAAATTAATATATAAAAATAAAATTTTGATGTACATTATTGGTGTATTTTGTTAAAATTTAAATATAGTATATCAGTAAAAATACAGTTTACCAGTATTTAAAAGAAAACATATATATGCATATAATTATATTCTTCTGATATTTTTATTTATTTTGTGACTGTAATATTTGACAATAATTTAATGAAAGAATTACATCTAAAAAAATGACATCTATTTCAATTATTAAATTTTAATCGATTTAAATTATGTTTAATTAAAAATAATTAATAACATTTTATTTTATTTTTTAATGTATAGTTTTCATATATTAATTTTTGATGTCATAAGAAATATTAAAAGAAAAAACTGAAAAAAAAAAAATCATTTGAAAAAATACGTATTTATTATTTTTTCTCCAGGAGAAATGAAACTGTCACATCTTAAAAAATGACATCTATTTCAAACATTAACTTTAATCGATTTAAATTATTTTTAATAAAAAATAATTAATAACATTTTTTTTTCATATTTTAAATTTTTATGTCATAAGAAATATTAAAAGAGAAAACTGAAAGGAAAAAAAAAATTGAAGAAATATATATTTATTCTTTTTTCTCCAGGAGAAATGAAACTGTCACATTAAAAAAAAAAAAAAAAAAAAAAAAAAAAAATGACATCTATTTCAAATATTAACTTTAATCGATTTAAATTAAGTTTAATGAAAAATAATTAATAACATTTATTTACTTTTATGTATATTTTTCATATTTTAATTTTTGATGTCATAAGAAATATTAAAAGAGAAAACTGGAAAAAAAAAAAAAAATCATTTGAAAAAATATATATTTATTCTTTTTTATTCAGAAGAAATTAAACTCTCACATCTAAAAAAAAAAAAAAAAAAAAAGACATCTATTTCAAATATTAACTTTAATTGATTTAAAATATGCTTAATGAAAAATAATTAATAACATTTATTTATTGTTTTATGTATATTTTTCATATTTTAATTTTTGATGTCATAAGAATTATTAAAAGAAAAAAATGAAAAAATATATATTTATTCTTTTTTCTCCAGATGAAATGATTAATAGATATTTGCCCGACCTGTAAAACTATCTTTTCCTTCAACTACATCACTGTATTGTACGAAATGTCCCAGAAGAAGAAGAGAAAAATCTTTCCCCGGGACGTTTCCCCACTCGAGGTAGAAATCCTTGAAGGATTTCTACTCGTGGTCGATACTACCGCCATCTATTGGTGTAAATGTCAACGCGTAGCACACAGCCTAGCAAAACTAATAACAAACTAATATATATATATATATATATATATAATTCTAAAAAACAAAACAAATATAAGTCATTTAACATTATCAAAATTTTTAATTATATATCTTATTATTTTAGCTGATTTGTAAAAAAAATAAAAATATATAAATAATTTTATAATGCTCAAAACAGTATATTTCAGAAAGAAAATTTGATATTTATGCCTAAATAAAAGAAAGAGGTTTTCTCTCTCTCTCTCTCTCTCTTTCATGTTGATGAAATTTTTTGTAGTTTAACTAATGACTGGATGAAAAGCAAATTACAAGAAAAAGTGCAGGAAAATAAATATTTAAAACCTAACAAACATTAATGAAAAAATTATTTAAAAACTATTTTTATTGTTTTATTTCATACACATACATATGAAAATTATAATTATAATTGATGGAGGAGAAGTAAAATCACAAGTAAAATGCAAGTAAAATCACAAGTAATTTCTTTTATCATTAACATTGCATTTTAATAATTTTCAATGGATAACTTTTTATTACTATTATTATTATATCCAATAACTATTTTTTCAGTTACGATTATCTCGTTATACATTCACACATTTTTATGCAAGTTTGTATTTCAAGTGACAGTAACAAAGTTTCATATTTAAAAATATAGTATTATTATTACTTGTAATAACTATAATAATTTTCTAATACCCAATTTGGTAGTTTACAAAATTTTCTTGCAAAAACTTTAAAAGATAAACATTTGCCTAGAGATAATATTTAATATGCTAATATTTAATTTATTTCTGATTGATGATAACTGTGTTATCTAAAATTTTAATAAATAAAATTTAAATTACTGTTGAAGTCAATTATAATTAAAGTTACATGGTATTATTATTACTATTATTATTATTATTCTGAAAAAAGACAATTTCCGTTAACAATGTAATTCTATATACAAATAATTAAAAAAAAATTAATATATACATTTATATACTTATTCTAAATTTTTTCAATAAAAATATTTTTAAACGGGAGGAGGGAAATCTGCACAAACAAAGCAAATACTTTTTACAATTTTGTGGATTCATTCTAGAAAAACATTTAAAAAAAAAAAAAAATTACAGGACTATTACGATTTAAATAATAAGGAACACTGAGAAAAAATTCTGTAACTGACATCTAGAATCTAAATTGTGGCTCTAGAAAAAATAGTTCCATGTCATCTTTATAAATTCTAGTCCCCTTTGAAAGCGAGTTCTAGAAACCCCTATTAGAATTCTAGAGCGTTTGCCTATATTCTCGAGGGCAAAGTTATTTAAAAATCTCTGCAGATAAATGCGAATACAAGAGGCGGGTTTCAGCAACTATATTCTTGGTTTATTACCCAGTTCTAGAAAACCAAGAGGGAATTTCTCGCAATATAAAGGATTTAGAATATTGTTTCATCATCTAGAAATGTGTAGACAGAAATTCTCGATCATTTCGTCTATTCAGTTTATTAGCGTGTCTCATGCATATAGCTCGGAAATCTATATTTCTAGTTAAAGGATTTAGAAAATGGCCACTTATTCATTCTAGAGGAAGGCGGTATATTTCTTTTCTCAGTGAATTAAGTTAAATTTTATGTTTTCAAATAAATGTTCCGGTATGTGCGGGATAGGTCAACTGACTACGGCTATGTCCGAGACTGGAGTAGAAAGCTTTCCATGGGCGATCTTTCTGAGAGATCCTAGCCCGTATTTACACTAGTTTAGAAGAAAACAACGGAAACCTCCGAACGGCTAAACCGACAAGCGCGGCTTGGGATTATTCTCGTCCCTTTCTGCCTTCCAGCTTCGAGAGAAGACCCTCTAGACCAGGCCTGTCCAACCCAAAACACTTGGTGGGCCGCATTGGAAATCTATTTTATTCGTTCGGGCTGCACCGTTTGTGCAGTCATAAAAAATCCCCCCCCCCCCCATCCCCTCCTTTCCCGACAAATTTCGCCGTAAATTAGCTGATAATTTACGGTGAAATTAGTCGGTGAAGAAAATGATTATTATTATTATTATTATTTTATGACTGTACAATATGCATATGTGTATATATGTTTGTGAGTATATAATTCATGTATGTATATACTTTTTTCGGGGATAGTAGGGTGAAAATTCGGAGCAGAATGCATTAAATTATTTCCATTCATAAATTAACAATGGTATCATGAAAATTTTATGACTGTGTATTAAAACTATAATAAAAAGAATGAATAATGGATCTAATAATATTTCATTACAACAGTTCTTTAGCTATCATAATCGTTGAAAGGTATTTTCACTTCGAAAAGTCAGACCGTATTTATTAATTTTTGATCCGTTAACCAAAGCTGTCAAACTAAATATCGTTAGTCTCTTCCAGGGCCGCAAGAAACTACGCGGTGGGCCGCATGCGGCCCGCGGGTTGGCCACTCCTGCTCTAGACCATTAGCGGGGTTCAACTAAATGTGCTAGATCTTACATTAGGATAAATAACTATCTTCTTTACATGCTCCAGCTTTTTCTCAATAACCAGACCCAGTTTTGTTATAAATGATGTGATTCATTTTTAAACAATTAAAAGCAGTCAATTTTAATTATTAAAATATATATATATATAATAAATCCGTTATTCTTTAAATTTTCTTATGGTTTTTTGTAACATTCCATAATAAGGCAATTTTTGAACTACCCTATAGACTTCGCTTTAGCAATGAATTAAAAATCAATGAATGAAGGTGTACTATAATACAGGTTTCATTTTAATTAAAAAGGAAAGGTCACCTTATTCACAGGATAACCTAAAAGAACTTAGTTAAATTCTGGAGTACCAAAGACAATGTACTCCTACAAAAGAAACTTTTTGTTAAAAAAAAAACTTTTCTTACACTAACTATTTTCTTTTAACCTCCTTTTCTCTTTCGAGGAGGAGGAAAGGATTTTTACAAGATAACCAAACGTAAAAGCCTTACAAAAACTGAAGGTCAAAATTTTCATACTTAACCAGGCTTCTATTACTATGGTGAAAAACCCCAAAAAAAAATTTCATCAAATAAAATTCATGAAACACATTCATCCTGATCCTCCTAGAAGACACGTTAGATTTTTGCATCTATCTGTACTCTCGACCTTCGGAGAACCCCCCTAAATGGGCCAATCAGCCACAAGCGGCTCGTTATCTGGCCCCACTCGAGAACGTGACTCGCCTGCGGGTCCTCCAACGTTTCACTATCGAGATTTTCCTCTCCCTCCGCTTGCGCCCACCCTATTCTACTCTCGTCTGCTCTGCGACATTACATTAGTTACTTGGGCGATTTTTCATAAGTTTTGTCGGGACAGGAATCAATGTAAAGTGATTCCGGATCGATGCCTATGTGGTAGTCCAAATAGCTTTGTTAAGGATGGTGTTATCGGTGTCGGAACATAAAGTAACGCGTTTCAATATCAAACACCGCAGTGTGGGATTGTTAGGATAAAATACATCTGTTTTGCTATTGAAAAGCAGTACTTTTGCTAACCTATTATTTTATAGGGCTCTGGTTTAGATTTAAAATTCAGATTCGCATTCGATATCAGACTGTAAAAGTATTTTATGTAATATATGTTATGTAAAATATTGTAAATTTGTGCTAAAACCTGTGATTATTAACAGAAACTAGAGCCATCAGAAAGCTTTCTTCTGTATTTTCCTATACATATTCTCGCAGTACAAAATGTTTATTAAAAATCATTTTCCATGATAAATGCAGACGATTTTCATCACAAAGAATAGTAGCGTTCAAAAAGAAAGTCAATTTTATGCATAGCTGCCAATATTTTAATTTACTCCGGAGTACTTTTAGCCCCGCCTTTATTTCGCACCACTTTATTTATAGAAAAATTTTCTTCAATATATAACTCCGATAAAATAAGAAAAAGTTACTTTTAAAAAATAAGTGGTACGAATTAGAGGCGGGGCTAAAATTACTCCGGAATAAATTAAAATATTGGCAGCTATGTTTATGCTGACGATATCTTGAGAAATATTTTTGTTGTTGTTGTTATTAAAAATAAAAATAGTCATTTATCACTTTGTTTCAGATTATCGCAGACCTATGGTTCAGTCATTCGTTTCAAAGGTATTAACGAAATTTTGTCCTATACTACCATACTAAAAATTACGATAAAACAGAATGACAGCACTGCCTGTTGGGCGATTTGAGCCAAAAGTTGATAGATACACTGAGAAAAAAAATATACTTCCTTCCTCTAGAATGAATAAGTGGCCATTTTCTAAATCCCTTAACTAGAAATATAGATTTCCGAGCTATGCGCATAAAACACGCCAATAAACTGAATAGACGAGATGATCGAGAATTTCTAGTTTACACATTTCTAGATGGTGAAACAATATTCTGAATATTCCGAATATTCTGAATCTTTTGTATTGCGAGAAATTCTCGCTTGATTTTCTAGAATTGGGTCATAAACCAAGATTATAGTTACTAAAACCCGCCTCTTTTAGTCTCATTTATTTGCATATATTTTTAAATAACTTTGCCCTGGATAATATAGGCAAACGCTCTAGAATTCTAATAGGGGCTTCTAGAACTCGCTTTCCAAGGGGACTAGAATTTATAAGGATGACATGGAACTATTTTTTTCTAGAGCCACAATTTAGATTCTAGATGTCAGTTACAGAATTTTATCTCAATGTACTAATTTATATCAAGGTGAAACTACATATAATTTTTTAAAAATATTATTTGCATTAGTTTTTCAGCTAGAGATTCTATAACTTTGACATACATATACAAAAAAAATTTAATTCGTGTTTCTGAACTTCCCAAACTGTGTAAATTCATCGAAAATCGGAGATTTTTTTTTTTTTTCTGTTTTTAATTCAATGTTTTCTTTTAGTGAATATTGAATTCAATACCATCTAAGAGGAGTATAAAACTAACTGTCAATTTTATGCTGACAATATCTAGGAAATCTGCTTTTTTTTTTTTTTTTTTTTTTTTTCTTTAACTGCTAACGTATCACAAATCTAATGTTCAACAATGCGGTTTAAAGGCGTTGACGACTTTTTTTGAAAAATATTCACATTGGAAAATTTACACGCACGCACACGTCCCAGGCGTACATTAAATTAATTTTTTCGTGGTTAGCTATTAATACATATACGTATGTACATATATTCACAAACATTGGTTAAAAGTAACTCTCATTGTGTACTTTCATGAGAAATATATATTATTTTGTTCTATACCGTCATATTAAAAATTATGAAAAAACAGGACGGCAACACCCCTGTTGGGCAATATGCACCGAAGGTTGATAGGCACTATTTTATGGCAATGTAAAACTGCATAAAATTTTTGTATGAAATCATGTACATTAGTTTTTTTAGCTTTAGCTGCCACAATTTTTTGTCACACAGAGACAGACATTTCAAATCGAGTTCTGGACCTCTCAAAACGTGCAAATTCATGGAAAACCGGAAGTCGAATTTTTTTACATATTCGATACTTTCTTTTATTGAATATATAATTTTATATCTATACATATAAAAGAATATTTCCACTCACTCACTCACTCACTGACTCATCAACGCACAGCAAAATCTACTGGAGCCACTGACTCGAAACTGGGTCAGATTATAGAACATATAGTGTAAGCACCCCCTAAGAAGCAATTTTGCGAAATTCGCCCCCCAAGGGGGTGTAGGGGGCAAAATGTGATTTCACAAAAACCTTCATATCTCAAAGAAAAAAACAGATATCCGTAAAAATTTTGCTTTAAAATATAGCTAATTTAATTATCTAAAAACCAATTTCTGGAATTTTAGAAGTTCGGTCCACACGGAGGAAAAGGGGGCAAAACGTGATTTCACATGCGCAAAACGTGGTTTCACATACTCCTATCTATCTCAAACATAAAAACAGATATATGTGAAATTTTTGCTCTAATATATAGCTAATACAAATACCTAAAAACTAATTTCTGGAATTTTCGAAATTCAGCCTCCAAGAGGAGAGGAGAGGGGGCAAAAGATGATTTGAAATAATCCTTTATATTGCAAACAGAAAGAAATATATGTGTAAGATATTTTTGCTCTAAAATATAGCTCCCATAAATGCATAAAAACTAATTTCTTTAATTTTAGAAATTCGTCCCAGGTGGGGCGGGAAAGGGGGGCTAAGGGGTAAAAAAATATAAATATAGTTAGACCGTTTAAAATTGGTACAGATAGGTTTTAGAGATCTGCAAGTCAAATTAGGATATTTTTGAAAGTGTAAAGTTATTAGGAGGGTCAGAAAAGTGTGTGTGGGGGGATTGGGGGGGGGGGGCAAAAAAAAAAAAAAGAGTTAAAGCGTTGAAAATTGGTACATAGAGGTTTTTGATACCTACAAATCTATTGCGGATATTTTCGAATTTGTAAAGTTATTAGGAGGAGCGGAGGAGTGGACGGAGGGGCAAAAAATAAAAATAGAGTTAGGTCGTTCAAAATTGGTACATAGAGGTTTTTGATACTTACAAATCGATTGCGGATATTTTCGAATTTGTAAAATTATTAGGATAGACGGGAAGGGGAGGTGAAAGGGCAAAAATATATAAATAAGAGTTAGATCGCTGAAAATCAGTGTTGTTAGGTTTTGAAGCTCGATAAATCGATTGCGGATATTTTCGAAAGTACAGAATTATTACGAAGGGCGGGAAGGGATCGGGCGCAGGGGTAAAAATAAAGAAATTCAGATAAAATGTTGGAAATTAGTATTATTAGGTTTAAAAGCCCGAGAGAACTACTGCGAGTATTTTTTTAAATCTAAAATAATTAGGAGGGGCGGGAACGGTAGACGAAGGAGCATGCGAGCCTTGCGCGCCTGCATGCCGCGCCGCAGGCAGTGGTGGTCCGAACCGATTGCGCTGACAAGGGCAGTGGGGACCCGTTGCGACATTTTTTCCAATCACATTTTTTTTTTCGCATGATAAAAATTGATGCAATTTTGAAAATTCATTAACAATAGGGATTCATTTAAAAATAGTGATCAGCGAAGCGGGCGTAGCCTGCTAGTTGAACATAATTTTACCAAAATGATACCCCGGAAAAAATTTGATTTTATCAGTTATAGATTTAAATGATTACCTACCATAAAACACAACAATAAAATGCAACTGATTATTCTCTAAGAAGTTAGATTCAATACTGATGGTTCGGCATTTTATTACATTGCTACTTTAGTTTCAGACATTATATTTCTTACTTAACTTCTTAGAGCATAGTGGTATGGAAAATATACCACATATTCAATCTTTTCCTCGCTCATTACATGCTGGTTTACTTTTGCCACCAATCGTTATTTCAGTTCAAATAACTCTTATTTAAAAATTATATTAAGCATTGTCTCAAAAAGCTTGCCGACTTTCTTGCCTGAAAAAGAGTTCGTAAAGAAACAGTCAGTTTCTAGTCGATGAATACTCTTTATTCAACGTAACCTGTCGAATTAGTATAACAAAACTGTGATTACAACGAATATTCTCGAAGCAGTCCAATAATAAAATTATTTCATCGAATGTTCTGGTAGCAGTCCATTGAAACTATCACTCGTGCCGCAAAAGTCATTATCTGATGAATATTCTGGAACAGTCTGTAAAAACAGTCATTTGTTCCACAGGACTAAAGTTAATAACGTTAAATACTCCAGTGCAGAAATCATCGCTAACTGATGAATAAAGCTGAGTTGCTTAAAGCACAATCTCCAAAGTGCAATCACTCAGAATTGGTCTCTGATTAGCACTGAATTTCTCGCAAAAGTGAACTCACTCCTATTTATACTTTCTGACGAGGAGACTTTGCAGTAACTCCATCGAGGATCTCATGAAAAGTTCAAGATCTCGGCTGCTATTCATTGCAGACCTTTGAAACTTCGGGAACCCTGAATGCCTAAACTACTATTTTTTGAGAAACTGCCAAGTTTGTCGCTAAGGCTGACCTGACTGAAAGTGAATGAGCCGCATCGTTTTTTTCACACTGTTAAAAATTTCAACAGGAAACTCTGTGTAATCTATTATCTTAAGTCTTGCGTAAAATTACAGATAAAAATAAACGGAGATGTCAAAAAACTTATTTCATAGATTAATATTAATAATTAATATTAATTTAATTAATTATTGGTGAGAATATATTTCGGACTTGGAATGCTTTTTCTAAAATAGTAACAGTCATTTTTAATTTTAATTGAATAATAAAATTACGTAAAAATACAGAATAAAGATTGAGAATCTCGATTATTTACTTTTAACTAAGAATTACTGTAAATTTACAGAGACTCTAGATAAATATTTACATTAAATTTACAGAAATTTTTAACAGTGCACTTTGCCTGTAAAACAACTTTCACAGCAACAAGACGAACGTTGTAGGGCAAAAGACTTAATCTGTTTGTAACAATATTATATAGTGCGTATAAAGAAATATTGTTTTCAGTTTCCGAATGGCATAATTAGCAACAACAACAACAGAAATCAAACTAATGCAATAATTTAGTTCATCTGTCGATAAACAACCATTTATTTATAAATTATCTGTAGATTCTCTTTCAATATCGGTTTATAAAATATCTTATATAATAAAATTCTCCACTGCATTGTAAATTTCTAATAAAATCGATTATAAATAACAAACAATATGGGAAAAAATAATAATGACAACAATTTTTTTAATTAACAAAAAAAATTTTTTTTTTCTTCTAGGGAATAAAGAAACTATAAAATGAAAATTAATTTCATATTAAACTTAATTATCAAAATGACACTTGAAAAAGTTTGATTGTATCAATTTATAGATTATATACAGTTCTTAGCATAGAATACAACACTAAAACGCAACTAGGGTTGCTATACCAGGTTCGATACTGATAGTTTAGCATTTTATTATATTTTTTTTTTACATTAATTCTTTACTTTGAAGCATTACATTACGGTTTATCAGAACTATACAAAGTATTTCTTGATCAATCGTTTAATGTTAGGCTACAAAGAAATGTTAAATTAAAGCTGCCGATGACGAAGATAAGTCGAATGTTAAGTTGTTAAATTCTGTTTACTATTAAAATAAGGTATATTTATAAAACCCATTACGCTTTCGTTACGCTATACAAATATTAAGCCCAAATTTTATATTCAAATTCAGTTTCAGTAATTTTACAAAGCACTTTTTTTTATTCGTAATTAAATCGTATCGTACACGTATAAACGATTATTGAATACTAAAGATGTTTAAAAAAAAAAAAAAAAAAAAAAAAAAAAACAGATTTTTTTCTTATTTTCTCTCTCTCTCTCTCTCTCTCTCTCTCTCTCTCTCTCTCTCTCTCTCTTTTATGTTTTGTTATTTTAGCTTACCCTGCTCAAATAATGATTAAAGTTTTTAAAAAAATCTTAAGTTTTACTTTTTTTAATAATCGACGAAAAATAAAAAGGACTTAAAAAATCAAAATATGCTTATATAAGGGGAGGTAGGAATCTAAAAAAAAAAAAAAAAAAAAAAAAAAAAATGAATGAGATAGGACTTGGAATTTTACGATTATCTGAATTTTGTTATCGAAAAAAAAAAAAAAAAAAAAACATTCTTAAAGATGCATATTTATTTTTTAAATTGGGGATTAATTCAAAAACAAATAAAATAATTCGATAGTGATGCATATTCATTTTTCCCATTACGGATTAATTCGACAACAACTGAAGTAATTCGATATTTTTCCTTATTTCTCCGATTATGTAACACGTATTTGATTCAAAGTAACGGCTATTGATGGGGCAGCTTTAGGAAAATATCTTATGGTCATACTGACGGTTATCGCCTGCAACAAAATGCAAACAGGTGTCTGGGACAGCTATAGGATGATGATTTCTGGCAATAAAAGTAGCCATTTCCGTACAGTAAGAATAGAACGTTAAAGGTTACAGTGATGCTGAACACGTAATTCGGAACAGCCCACAGTGATGTTTCTACTTTAAGTAAATTGCGATATATTTTACAGTAAAAAAAAGTTTTGAAAAAGAAATTTGGAAATATATATATATTATTGCAATAAGATTTTATAATCAAACTTTTTAAATTATTTGTTTTAAGCTTAATTGAAAAAGGAAAAAATCCCTTGATCACATTAATCACCAAGATGACCAATCTGTATGAACTAATATGTTTTTCTACATTTTTTTTATCGTCTTTGTTATTATAATAAAAAAGTTTTAATTTTTTATTCAAACTTTATAGCATATACGTTAGCTCATTAAGTTTAAGTTGAGGATTCAACTACACCGAGAAAAAATTCTGTAACTGACATCTAGAATCTAAATTATGGCTCTAGAAAAAATCGTTCCATGTCACCCTTATAAATTCTAATCCCCTTGGAAAGCGAGTTCTAGAAACCCCTATTAGAATTCTAGAGCGTTTGCCTATATTCGCGAGGGCAAAGTTATTTAAAAATCTCTGCAAATAAATGAGACTACAAAGAGGCGGGTTTCTGCAACTATAATCTTGGTTTATTACCCAATAATAAATTAAAGAAAAATAATAATATGTCTGATTATTTTGTAAAAAATATTTCTTCAAATGCATTGTAACTGTAGTATAGGGAAAAGGCTTTTTTTAATTGAGCATATTGATCGATTTAGAATAGGCGGATCAAGATCAATCACGTTTCCCGTTATCAGAGGTGGTTAACTTAATTGTCCAATTTTTCTCTTTTTTTAACACACTGGACTTAGGGGAATGAAAGCACATATATGTTTACCATTTATTCTTTGTTTAAACGAGAGAAAAGGAAAGATATTTTACCTTTACCCGCTTCTGTTGAGGATAATCAGCATAGATCAGCTACCCATTAAAATAGCATGTATTTTCACGGAAATGGGAAGGTTCTCTTTAAAAATTTGAAAGTATTCGTACGTTTTTTGTTATAACATGACAACGCAGGGAAAATCTTTGAAATTTTGACATACTCCAGTAGAGAGAACACATTATTATTGTAATAGAAACGTACTAAATATTTGATGAAACATAAGTAGTTTTGCTAAATGTTGTTAAACTGTGCACGCAGAACTGTTCAACAGAATCTATTTTCATGATTTATTAGCTAAACGCACAGAACTATCTTATAAAATATCCAAACAAACATCGTGAAAATTCAGAAAAAATCATCAATAGAATGAGTTTAAAAGAAACAAAACGATAAGGTGGTGCTAGTGTTGTGGTGTTCGGGTTAAAACCAATAGTCTGTTCTTGAAACCTTGGCCTAAGAGAGAATGCCCTCATTGGGGGTTTTTCTTAGGGGTCTTAGCCCATATTCATGCCAGTTTTGGAGAAAACAGGGAAAAACTTCGAAGGACTAGGTCGAAAAGCGAGATCTGGGATCGAAACAGGCACTTCTAGAGCAGGACCTCTCAGCTACTAGTAGGGCTTTAAAACGATAAGGAGTTTCACTTAAATTTTATTTTGAATCAATGTACTGTATATTGCAATTAATGTATTCAAAATATATATTTGGGTAAAACACCTTATCGATTTGTTTCATTTTGAAAGTAATTTAAATTATTTTATCGACAATATTTTTCTGGATTTTCACGACTTGCCTTTTGCGTGTGTGTGTGAGGGGGGTTATAAGCATATATTTATACATTTGGATGATAATTATGCACAATAAATCATGTTAATGTTAGAGCATGTGCAATCAAACACTATTTAGTTAAAGTACTCATATTTCCCCACATATTGAATATTTTTAGATTCTGATTGCAATACGTTGCCTGCGTTGACTGTAGTACATGAATAATTCTAAAATTAAAATCCCATCCGGTTAAAAACTATCCCTTTTATAAACAAAAAATTAACCAAATTTTCGATTATTTATTTATTTATTAATAAACATTTATATTTATTTCTGTCATTGTGTCACCATTCCGCTCTTCGATGTTTTTTTCTAGTCAGTTTTGTCCTTTTATTACTTCCGGTGTGAACCTTTTTTTTTTAAAAAAAAAAAAAAAAAAAAAAAAAAAAAAAAAAAAACATTTGATAGTATGAGTTTATTTATTTTTGGTTTTCAACCCATGCTTTTTCTATGGATTTTTAGCTTTTTTTTCCCTCGATTTCTACATTCTAAAGTGCGGCAGTTCATATATTCATCACGTACAAACGAGTATGAGTTATTTTTAAAAGCATCATAATCATACATTACAACAAAAACGTATTTCAAGCATTACATTTTACAGGGTATTCCCAAACACACACATATATATATATATATATATTGTTGGTTACACCGTCTACATTTTGCATAATGAATATCGTACTTAATTATTTCAACCGCAGAAACAATTTTTGTATGATTTTTACAATTTCTGATGTTACATCATTTTTAACATATGTATTATTTTATCTCTTTGGTATTATGCAAATATCACAGTTTTACTTGTTTCAATAATTAGTTTTGAAGTTATCAGAAACAAAAAAGTTGTAAGTCAATTTTCCTGCAGCGCGGCTTATTTTTTGTCCCTTAGTGTGTGTTTGTGTGTATTTGTGCTACTTGAAAAAGAAGAACCATGATTGGCAAGTTTTAAGGAGTTACTGCATGGAAAAGTTGCCTGAGTAATTTGGAATAAACGTTTAAATCTTAAAGTACCCTTAATTGTTTTAAGAATGTAGGTAGTATATTCAAATGGGGGATTCAGAGAAGCCCTCAAATAGAAACATTTGTCAAAAAAAAAAATCGCTTTCGAAAACTATTTTGGTTATAAATTAAAAAACTGGTGTACAATAAATATTTAAACATAGGATCTTCTTTGCACACCATAAAATAAAGGGAAGCATTACCGGTTTCGAAAGAACTCAGCCTTTCTTCTTCAGGTGCAAAAAACACGTGCTACTACCTTGGAGGCAAAAGCAAGACTGAAAGACAGGGAAGAACCCAAGGGGGAGGAGCAACAGAACAAATCAATGTGATACTTGCGTGCAACAACCAAATAGAAGGGGACACAATAACAAAAAATGGAGGCAAAAGAAACAAACACTAAAAAAAAGAAAAGCGATTTCACGTTTTTTTAAAATTATTATTATTAATTAATCTTTATTTTTAATTTAATTAATTTTTTTTATTTTGTCTCCATTTTTTGTTATTGTGTCCCATTCTGTTTCGTTGATGCATGCGGCTATCCTATTTGCTGGTTGTGTTGCTCCTCCCCTTGGGCTTTTCCCTGTCTTTTAGTCTTGATTTTGCCTCCAAGGTAGCAGCACACGTTTTTTGCACATGAGCAAGAAAGGCCACATCCTTTCGAAACCGGTAATACTTTCCTGTACTTTATGGAGCGTAAAAAAGTTTTTATGTCTAAATATTTTAATTATTTTTAAAGTATATTCATACACTGTGTACGTCTCATTTTACCCCACATCTGTAATCTGTCTTTATAATATTTAAATGCTGATAAGAGAAGGTTGGGTGAATGCCACACTAGATTAAAACCCGAATAAACTACTACGTCAGAAACGCCAAAAGAAACATTTTTGCGATGCATACAGCTGTTTCGGTAGCCTTAAGCCCTCTTCAGTGCAAAAAGAATTCTGAATCTGGAGAAGTGCTCGTATATATAGGAGAGGGATCGAATTTAGTTCAACCAATAGGATTACGGGAAAGGTGGGGAGTGTGGCCAATAGGAATTTAGGAATGTTAGCTGTGTAAACAGTAGAAAAATTAAGAAAATGTGGACTGAATGTAAAATTTCCAAAATCAGACAAATAGGAAACAGCGAAATCACAATTTAAAAGGTTTCTAAAATTTTTATAAATATGAAAAGCTTCAAAGAAATCGAGTTCATGAATGGATTTAGGTCTGCAAATTATTTTAGCTGAATTAAATTCAAAATGATGATTTTCCTCCCAGCAATGTTTAGAAATAGCCGATTTATTGGTTTCTTGTTTGCGGACGTAATTCATATGTTCTTTTAGACGAAATTTAAGACTGCGTTTAGTTTGGCCAATATATGATAAACCACACTGACAAGAAATACTATAAATGCCCCAAGAATCCAACGCCAAGTCTCCTGTTATTATACTCACACTAGATTATTTTAAACATTTTTCTAAGTCACTTTCTTCCGACCCATTTCAAATTAATTAGAAGTGTTTATTACTGTTAGGCGAAATGCATTAAAGTTTCAGAAAGAAACAAGCCATGTTGTACCTTTTCTTTCTTTCTTTCTTTCTTTCTTTTTTATTTATTTTTTACTTTTAAATGGAAGTTTTTCTTTAATTTAATTAATTGGATAGCTTTTGACCTGCCTGATCAACCATCCGTTTACTCAAGATTAAACTGAAACTCCGTTAATTGCGAGACTAAGTCACGTGACCATTTAAAAAAGTTGGACTGTTTACTTAAGACAAAGAAAAGTTTTTACACTTCTTCAAAACCATGATCTATCTTAAGAGATCACACGCTCACTTTATAGGAACGTGGTTTCAGCTGTTTTTAAGAACATAACACAGAGAATAATTAAGCTCGTTACTGTCGAATAAAAGACAGATTTAGCTCATTTTTACTCTCCCTCTTTAAAAGAAGATGTTACATATTTTATTTATTTATTATTTATTAATTTAATTATGCAACTTTTTTCTACCAATACTTCAACATTAAATTGTTTAAAGTTGCTGCGACTGTGACGTTTCGTGTAATAAAGGCTTTCTAAAGATGTTTTCTTACACCAATTCATAAAGTGAAGGAGAAATTATTCGTTATAATAAATATTGTCCGCAAATAAACTCCAGGTAAGATAAAACAACAGCCATGAACGAATTTCTTTTCATACGATCCTTATAAAAATTTGTACAAATATTAATCAATGTATTTGTCACAAAACTGAGAAAACTTTGAAAAAAAAAAAAAAAAAAAAAAAAAAAAACCTCTCCAATTCAGTTGCATGACAAAAAATCGTGAAATTTTCAAATTTTAATCGCATTTTTGTTTGTGACTGATTCTGTAATTGAAATATAAAAATTAAATAAGCATATGCCTCAGTCACATTCAAGAAACGCACAGTAAGAAAAAAAAGAACAAGAAGAAGTTGAAATATACTGGTGTGTCACTCACACGACTTTCTCTTACCCTGAAATTTAATACTATAAATACAGATTGGAGATTAAAAGGTAAGATAACGAGTGCTGTTATGTAAACCTACGTTATAACAATTCAAATTAGGTTTCGGAACAGCTTTAATTGACAAATAATTCTATGTGAGGGGGCTACCGACCCCCTCAATTCCCCATTTCATTATTGTACCTACATTTATGTACAATTCAAATCTGTTATCAAATTCAAAAGTTCATTTAAAATTATTTAGACAACTTTCACACTAACTTCCTGGAAACGTATCAATTTTGAACAAATTCTTCTAGTAACAAGCGTATTAATTTTAAAATATAACATTTGGATCGCCTGAAATTTTTAATTTACTCTAACAGACACAAAGATCAAACGTTAAAAACTGGACTTCAGTACTGAGGAAGCTTCAATACTGATACATACAAAAGAACCAAGCAATGAATATTTAGCTTAAAAAAATACATTGTTTACCATATGGCTATCAGGAATTTATTTCGATTCCCGAGCAGCTTTCCTGGACATGATAAAATATTATAGTAAAACACTTCCACTAACAATGGAAAAGAATGTTATACCTTAAATACTGGCTGTCCTATATATCTTCTGAAAGTTACGTACACATCATATAGTGTACATAAATATAATCCTATATTAATAACACATGACGCAGTCTGAAGCACTCTTCCATTAGTTTTTAAATATTGTCGCACTATAATCTAATTCTTTTGTGTAGCCCTGTAAATGAACAGTGAATGATTTCTATACCATATTCTACATGAAAATGTTTTTACACGTATAAAAAATATATAATCGTTTCATCTGGCTTACAAGGAAACATTTAAAAGGTGTCGTCTTCAAAAAATATTGAAAAAAAAAATATATGTGATTCTACTCTTCATAAAATACCAGAAAGTGAAAAAAATATCGGCTGAAATAAATTACAGCGAGCACAAAAAATTATCAAAATTAAGCATATTTGGCGATTTCACACTGTTAGGCGATTAATTTTGAGTACTTGGCGGAGAAGCAAAACACGGTTCTGATCATACACGGCAATCTCAGTGCTAGCAAACTTTTCGCCTAACAGCGCTAAATAGCCAAAAATGCTTAATTTTGATAATTTTTTGGTGTCGCTGTAATTCATTTCAGCCGATAATTTTTTCACTTTCTGGTGTTTTATGAAGAGTAGAATCACATATATATTTTTTTTTTTCAATATTTTTTAAAGACGACACCTTTTGAATGTTTCCTTGTTAGTGTAGTCTATAGATGTTAAACTCTACTTACCTGCAATTTCCCCTATAGACGTAATGTATTTAAATTCTCTGGGGTGTCCCTGTATATGAACCATTTGCTTGATCTCAACGAAAAGTTTAGAGTAGCATCCCTATACACATATGATACACATTTAGAGTACCAAGTTTGGACTTTCTGCTATAATTTATTTTTGAGATATGCTGATAACAGACACTCATACACATAGATCAACTGCTAAAAACATGATTTTTGATTTAGGGGATCTCAAATCATGTAAATATAACAAAAACTCAGTTTCGAAAATTTGACCTAAAAACAATACTTTCTCTACCTTATGGGTAAGAGAAAGTAAATAATTTAGAAGTCGCGTGCGCAGCGCTTTAAAGTTGTTCATTATTTTGCATTATTTTCCCTATAAAAGAAACCTTTCCATCTATAAAATTACTCTTTATCCTTTAAAACACCCTATATGCACAAAAATGTTATATTTCATGGCAATACATGTTTTAAGGAGCGATAGATTGTAATATATATATATATATTGTTGCGTACTTGGGGGTTCGTGAGTTGTCCGAGAATGAAAAGCGAAACTTACGAAAATTCAGCAATTTATTCACAGAAAGTTCCAGAAAAATACAGGTCTATAAACCAAGTATCAGCTTCAATTCAACCAGTAAGCACTGCTTAAACAACAGCTGTCAATAGCAAATCCGCAGTACAAACTGTATAGCAATAACACTTAAAGCAAGTCTCTTTCAAAGAGGCTCAAAACAATGCAAGCATTAGCGAAGCTGGCTGAGAACTGGACTGAACTAGCCTTGGCGAAGAAAACAGCCCTTATATACCCCTGTAGAAAAGTGTGGAACATTCCAGAACGTTCTCCGTATCTCATCAGCCAATGGGATTAAAGCTTCCATATTTGGTATATCCCTAATAAGGATTTTCTCGCCAAGGTCGCCAAAAGATCGCCAAGGTGGGAAAAGTCACCAAATTTGGCGCCAAATCCATTACCTGCCTTATTGGGGCTTTTTAATGCGTTTTTAAGGGAAAATAAGTCTATTTCAACGCTAAAACGACCAGAAATGCACAAAATTAGCACTTTATTAACTTACTAAGCCTCTTTGAAAGAATTTATACAAAAATAAACACAATTATTTACAATTTTGTAACAATATATATATATTTATATCAATGACCCTTATATCTCTAGGCCTCTATATAGGCCTCTTCACTTATCGTCCCCAGAAGCCAGAGCTAATGTTATTCTATGGAGAATTTCGCCCCATTGTAACTTATTAACTCATATATAATTTTTTTTAATTCCGTTTTCACATTCAGAAACTTCACAACTATTAAACAATTTATCGCTTTCTAAAATTTTTTTTTTTTTTTTTTATAATTTTTAATATTTTATTTTGAGGTAGTAAAATGCGAATTTTCACAATGTGAAATTTTTCATTTTTGAGCTTAAAAACGAAATCTTTAAAAAAAAAAAAAAAAAAAAAAAATCAATTTTTAGAAAGCAATAAATTGTTTAATAGTTGTGAAGTTTCGGAAAGTGGAAACGGAATTTAAAAATATGTATTAGTTAATGAAATATAATGGGGCAAAATTTCCCATAGAGTAACATTGGCTTCGGCTTTGGAGACGATAGGTAGAGAGTCCCCTTAAGTAAAGTTACGTTTGCGGTAACATGTGCTGTTTTCCCCTAACTTTTGTTGTATTAGTTTAACATTGCACAAGAATTACTGAGAACTCTTAAGTAATTTTTCTTATTATGAAAGTAGCCTTAATTTAAACATATACCTACTCTTATAAATTAATATATTTTTGTTCTACTGAAAATGATTCATATGAGCAGTCATTGAAATGACAGAGTACACTGTGAAAAATATGTCGTATTTGCTGCCAGAAATTCTCAAATACGTTCTGACAACGTAATTTTTTCGTAAAGTACGCGTATTTTCTCAAATTACAGAGAATTTCTGGCAGCAAATAAGACATATTTTTTGCAGAGTAATTTTTACGCTGCCAAAAATTCAGGTGCTAGGTTGAACCAAAACTGGGTACCACCGCAGCTGCAACGTGCTACGTTGAATCAAAATTTGGTAGTTGTAACGTGTTCGGTTGAACCAAATTTGGTGCAGCAATAGCTGCAACATGCTAGGTTAAACCAAAATTCGGTACAACAGTAGTAGGAACGTGCTAGAAACCACAGAGTGGGGAAAATAAAAGTGGCCCGGAGATTAGAGTTCCAGATTACAAAGAAATACAGCAAAGGAAAGGAAATACTAGTTCGTTAACCTGCCTATAGCAGATATTGAAAATGACCACCATTCATCTCTTGGCTCTTATGGGCCCAAATTAGCAAGCTGCTGAAGGCAGATAGATCGAAACTGGACTTCTGGAATTTCTGCAATCTTATCAGATATGCTCTGCGGCAGCTCTTGATTGGTTTGGGTTTTTTTTACGTCGCACTAGTGCTGCGCAGATGGGCAATTAGCGACGGTCTGGGACTAACCTCTAGAGGTGGTCCGAAGACATGCCATCGCAATTTTCATCCTCCACGGAAGGGATGGCTCTCCCGCTTCGGTGACCCCCAGAGGTATAATTTTTGATGGGAACATGGAGGGCATTGCGGTCACAACAGATTTTACGTGCATCAGCCACCATTAGTGTACACGATGGTCTTTAGCCGGCTCGAGTACTGAACCCACAATCTGCCAATTACGAGGCCGGCGCTCTACCGGCTGGGCTACCGCGGCCCACCGTGGCAGCTCTTGAAGACTATGAGAGTTGTTGCGATACACCTTAGACCTGAGGATTCCCCACAAAAATTAATGGCACACTGACAGATCAGGTGATCTGGGTGATCAGCTAGGGCCGAAACCAGACTGATCTCTGCTAACAGCTCTGTCAAGAGTGAAGTTTGTGTAAATGTGATCCATGATTCGGCCGGCTGTATGGTGAAATCTTGAACCTGATTTGTTGTTTCTTGTTTAAAACGGTCTGGAGAGACTCCACTCTACTTTCAGAATGTCGAACATAAGTAATTAACGGGTGTATAAATAAAATAAGCGAATTCGTTACATAAACAAAACAGAAAAATTATAATAGGACGTTTGAAAAAAAAATTGCATTTTGTTTCCTTTAGCGCTATTGCACTTTAAACAATTTGAGCTTATAGATCATAATGCAAAAGAATTTTTCGTTGTTCCCCTGCAAAAAACTATAAGTGCTAGATTCACCAAAATCTATACAGTTCGTGCGACTGTGACCTATAACATGTATATACAGTCGTCAGCAAAATTATTCGAGCGCTAGCAATAATTCCTATCTAAAAAATGTACACTTAATACTGTTTTGTTAAATAAATAGTTGTCGAATCATGTTCTTAGACTAACTAAAAATATGATTCGACAAGGATTCATTTAACAAAATAGTATTAAGTGTACTTTTTTTAGATAGGAATTATTGTTAGCGCTCAAATAATTTTGCTGCCGACAGTAATTTTTTATTTCATTCGAAAAAGGAGTTTAGATGCTATCGCATCTCAAATAATTTCAGCCCATAGGCTGAATAATAATGTTGAGTAATGATACTGAATTTTTCGTTGCGTCCCTGTAACAAAAAAAAAGGGGGGGGGGGGAGGGGACCTATAATATTTGTAACAACTTTTAGCTCGAACAAAACGTTTAAACATTATCGTGTTCACTCTCTCTCTCTCTCTCTCTCTCACACACACACACACACACACATATATATATATATACACATACATACGCCACTGTAAAAAGTAGTTAAAATGAACTCAGAAGACCTCAAAATACAGGGTAAGTCAAAATGAATATAGCGATTACAAACGGCTATAACTATTTAATGAAAAAGAATTTATCGATAAAGTTAACATAGAATGTAGACGGAACTTCAAAATTTTGTATACATACGTCATAGATGTTCTATGTGACTTTCCTTGGTCACACGGACAACATCTAGGCGGTAGTCCATTTCACGCCATACATTTTGAAGCATTTGTTCAGTCACCGACGCAAGCGCATTACAAATGCGTACTTTGAGTTCTTCAATTGTTTTGGGCATGGGAAGCACATACTTTCACATAAACTTATAGATAAAAATCGCAGGGTCTCAAAGTACGCATTTGTAATGCGCTTGCGTCGGTGACTGCAGACAGGCTTCAGAATGTATGGCGTGAAATGGACAACCGTCTAAATGTTGTCCGTGTGACCAAAGGAAGTCACATAGAACATCTATGACGTATGTATACCAAATTCTGGAGTTTCGTCTGCATTCTGTGTTAATCTTATCGATAAATTATTTTCCATTAAATAGTTATAGCCGTTTGTAATCGCTATATTCATTTTGACTTACCCTGTATATAAAAACACCAAAATCTCGAAGTCCAATATTTTTATGATAACAATACTTTCCTAACACATACGAGGGTTGCTATTTATATTTCTGGCCTAATAATGAAAAAGCAAATATGTAGGATCGAAATTGGTTTTATTGTTTTTCAAAATATTCTCCATGATGATCAATACACTTTTGCATGCGTTTGAACCAATTTTCAAAGCACTTTTTCCAGTCCGATTGAGGTAACTCCAAAACATGCGTTTTGAATGCATCAACCGCTTCTTCGGGGGTCGAAAATCGTTGTCCACGTAATTTATTTTTGATGTGTGGGAATAAGAAGAAGTCATTGGGTGCCAAATCAGGGCTGTACGGCGGATGACCCATCAGTTCGATCTTTCGCTCAGTCAGAAATGCATTTGTTTGAGTCGATGTGTGAGAGCTCGCATTGTCATGATGAAGAATGATTCGCCTGTTCTTCTGCTTTTTTTCGAATTTCTCCGATGACTTCTGGCAAACAAATGGTCGTGTACCATTCAGAATTGACCGTCCTGCGTTGCTCTAACGCCACTGTTGCCACATGACCGTTAATGCCGAAGAAACAGGCAATCATTTGTTTCGATGTGCTTCTTCCTCGAACAACTTTTGTTGCTTTTGCCTCGCCTTGGAAGACCCATACAGTTGATTGCTGTTTTGTTTCCGGCTCATATGCATAGATCCATGATTCGTCACCTGTGTAGATGTTATACACAGCCTTTGATGTACCTTGAACGTATTTTTCCAACATTTCCTTGCACCAATCGACACGAGCCTTTTTTTGAGCGTTTGTGAGATTATGCGGGATCCAACGCGAATTTTTTTTTTTTACGCTCAAATGTTCATGCAATATTTTATTGATGCTAGCCATACTAATGTCCAAAGACGCCTCAATCTCACGGTATGTCACATGACGATCTTGCTTTATCAGTTCACGCACAGCATCGATCTTTTCTCGCACAACAACGGATTTTGGACGACCTGCACGGGATTCGTCCTGGATCGAACATCGACCACGATTAAATTCGTTATACCAATTTTTTACAGTGCTGTAGGATGGCGCTTTATCGCTGTATAAAGAATTAAGTTCATCGAAGCACTCTTGTCTTGACAATCCACGTCGAAAGTTATGAAAAATAATCGCACGAAAATTTTCACGATTCAATTCCATTTTTTGAAAGAGAAGAACTTTTCAATTTACTGTCAACAACACAAATAAAGCTGTAATGGTAAATCGTCTGCTGAATTTACGTTTAAAAATATCAAACTTTCGATTAAGATCGTCTGCGGTCGCCTAGCAACACTTACTGTTGCCAAGGCCAGAAATATAAATAGCAACCCTCGTATATGTTCGAAAAGTAAAAAAGCACCAAATCATGGTAAAAAAGTGTCCAATATTTTATGGTTGCAGTTGCTGTAGTAGTATGTTTTGATACAACCAAGCACCAAATTTATTATTAATGGAAGTAATGAAGCACTTGTAATTATTAAGATATTTATTTTTTTCAATTAAAATGAATAAACAATAACATATTTCACAAAATGAGCAGGCCCTTTCATGGGATCTGATTCTGAAATATATTTTATTTTATACAAGCACGCTATTAAAAAAACAAGGAAAAGAAGAAAGGAAGAAAAAAATCGGTATATCTGTTTAGAGATGAATAAATATAATTTTTGAATAGGTTTTTGAATACGCATCGTGGTAAACTTTTATGGAAGTCTTTGTGTGAATGTATGTAGATGCTTCTTATTACCAAAACTGCACATGCGGAACGGGGGGGGGGGGAGATGGGAAGGAAAATCTTCTGGAAAATCTCGTTTTTGTATCATATCTATAGTAATAATGCATCTAAAATCGTCAAATTTGATATATACGCTACTTCTTATGTCTAATTTCTCCCTAAGTAGAGGTTTTTAAAAAAATAAAATTCAAAAGTGGTGGAATGATTTTAACCCCTTCAGCGTTTGCCATTTTCAGGTATATCTGATTCATAAGAATTAATACTGTGCACAGTGTAAATATGAAAATTTAATACTGTACAGTACATATACTTATTAATCATATTTTCTTGAAAAAAGTAACATATATATCAAAATTTAGCCATACCAGCTTTTTATTTTAACTATGCATGACAGAAAAAGATGGTCTTAATGCTTAAAGATTAAAAAAGTTCTAAAATTACGTTTTCGTCAAAATTTTATGCATGCGTTTTAATTTTTTTTTTTTTTTTTTTTTTTTTTTTTTTTTTGTGAGTAAGTCAAAAGACACAGTGTCTTAATATAATTAAAATGAAAATAAATTTTATTAAAATGATGCCACTTTCAGAAAATCTCCCAAATAAAATACTATCGTCTTTAAAAATGACGTCATTTCTCAGAAAATATTCGGTGATAAATTTATATTTTCATGGAGAAAACTACTACGCTTTACTATGGTTGTGTGGAGCTTTTATTTATTAGCGATAGATTAAGTAGTAAGAAATAGTAATCATAAACGCAAATTACAATATAATATCAGATGGAACAATTTTTTTTTTAAAGAGTGTCGTCATTCCAGAGTTATGTTTTACAAAAGAATTATTTGGAAAATAATTCAGTTGTAGTAAACGATAACTTTTCATATTTTCGAGACTTATTAATAAATGTAAGAATTTTAATTACTACCAAATTCAGACTTGTAAATATTATTCTGTTAAATATAGTGACCAATGAAGCGGGTAAAGCCAAATAGTAATAAATAAAAACTGGACAATTTTGTTCTCATTGATGAACATGTTCTCTAATTAATTATAAAGTAAAAATTTAATTTCGTACTTAGTATTATTTAATTACTTTGAAATGCTAATGTATATATCTGTACTGATAAGTATATAGGATTTAAGTCCAAAAATGTCGATTTTGAGTTAAGTACATAGTCAGACTCAGAAAAAAATTCTCTATCGATTGGTATAAAGGATTTAATTCTATGTCATTTAGTCTTTGAGATAATCCATTAGTAAAAAAAGGACCAATTCAGAAATTTACCATTCATATATGGTATAAAATATTTAATTCAATTTTTCCCGTTATTAAATGAAGGTTGACAACCACTGAATGGTATAAAGGGTATAAATCAACGAAATACCTTTTTCGTAATCGATTCTTCTGATTTGTTTTTAGCTAGTTAAACTTTATTTTTCGTCTACTGAAAAATCAAGAATATGGACTTAAATCCTTTATACTTATCAGTACAGATATATATATATGTGTATGTGTGTGTGTGATGGGAGGCACTTTTGGACTTATCATAGTCTATTCTCGAGCCTTAGTTCGATTTCTAATGAAGAGCTCTGGAGGTTACCCCATTCTCTCAAACGCCACAATCGAAACTGTTTCAGAGACGACTCATTCCTTCCTTGAAAAGAAGTGAAAAGCTCAAAAAGTTCAAAGCATGTCACTTTATTGAACCAAACGAACGAGCGAAAAAGAAGTATACAAGGATATCTTTATCGGGAATGATTGTGAAAGGTTCTCCGTGTAACTTCGCGCCCCTCCCTAGGCCGCCCTTCGTTAAAATTCGACTTCCGCCCCAACGCCCCCGGAGCCTAGAACTCAAACAAAAAGGGCAACACTCACCCTCTTTAAAAATGCATGACTCTCAGCCATTAAGGCAAGCCAAACAGAGTTGACAAAAAGAAAGAAGTTCATCTCTCGAGTTTTACATTTATAACGATTTAAACAAACCTTCTCTGCAGGAATTCATTTAGACAGAAAGGTGTCAGGATCTCGGATTGGTACTGGGAAAGTATAGAGAAAATACGTCTAGAAAAATTCGGCTTTTCATTTAGGAGTCATAAAAATTCGGATGAAATTATTAATTCAATGTTAAAGAACGTTTAACTTGTTTAGTTTCATGAATCAAAGAACATAAAGGAAAGCGTGATATAATACTGTTTTAAAAACATCCTTAAAATCCAGCACCAGTCATAACGTTCTATTTTTGTAATACTACTATTTTTTAACAATATAGATTGTTTTGACTAATTGTCGAATTTTTGGGATTAAATAAAAAGAAAATTTTTATTTAAAAAAAAAAAAAAAAATCAGTGTTGTAAAGGAAAAGCTATGGCCCCTGATCTAGAAATTTGTATGAGGAAAAAAAAATGCTAATTATTCTTTATATTTATCTAGAAAATATGCTCAGAAAATTTTCGCTTTTCAATTATCAATCATGTAAATTTCAATAAATTTATTAATTGAATATTAAAGAAAGTTTAATTGACTTCATTTCATCAATCAAAAATATTTTAATTGGAAAAGCATGATAAAAATGATAAAAGATAAAAATGATTAAACTGATAGAAAAATGCTTTTTACTATAGCGAAATCGATAAACGGGGAAAAATTCTATTTTTTTTTCTTTTAATGTAACAAGAACACCGAGAAAAAAAAAAAAATATATATATATACAATTTTCAACTACAATGAATAAGTAACCATTTTTTGAATCCCTATACTAGAAATATAGATTTTTTAGTTATGTGTATAAGGTAAGGCAATAAATAACCTTTATAGACGAAATGATCGAGAATTTCTAGTCTACACTGTAAAAAATAGGTTCTTAAAAATAAGTATATATTGTCTCAAAATAGCCCTGAAACAATATATACTTAAATTTGAAAACCCATGTCTCATTTTTGAGTACATTGACATTATTGACATTGACATATTGGGATTCTTATTGGTCAACCCCATTTTTACTTTCTTCTATATTCAATAGGAGACAGTATTGGATTCGTAAAAATTTTCTACCTCGGGTTTTTGATGTATTTACACGTTTTGAGAGCTGTAGAACACAATTTGACTATTTTTAGAAAATGTCTGCCTGTCTGTCTGTGTGTGTGTGTGTGACAAAATTTTGTGGCAACTGTATCTCAGGAACTTATGCACAGAATTTCATACAAATTGGTATGTAGTTGCACCTTGACATAAATTAGTACCTATCAACTTTTGGTAAAAATTGTCTTACAGGTTGCGTTGCCATCCCGCTTTTTCTAAATTTTTAACATGGTGTTTATAGGACAAAATTTTGTATAAATGTGCATAAAGAGAATTATTTTTCAATAATCATCATGAAATTTACAAGAATTATTTAAAATAGTGATAATCAACTGGGAAAACATTTCTGTATGTGTAGGAGCATCGCCCCCCCCCCTAAGGGGGAAGTCCCCCCCTCGAGGGGAGTAAATTTTCATGATGGCTGAGCGATTGGCACCAAAAGTTGGCGGAAACAATTTAATGTCAAGGTGCATCTATCTATAAATTTATATGCAATACTGTGCATTGGTTCCTGAGATATAGTCCCCACAAAATTTTTGTCACAAAACACGCAGACAGGCATTTTCTAAAAATGGTGAACTCGTGTTCTAGAACTCTCAAACGTGCAAATCCATCGAAAACCAGAAGTTTAAATATTTTACGTATCCAATATTTTCTTCTACTGAATATAGAAGAAAATAAATATTTATTTTAAAAATAATCTCTGTGGCGAAAAATATAATATTAATGAGTAGATGAAATTTTTAATGTTCGTTATTATTATAAATCTTTTATAAAACTTTTCAAATGATTCATAAAAGTTTTAAACAAACCTTCTCTGAAAGGATTCATTCAGAGATAAAGATATCAAGTGTTCTTTTTGTGCAGGATTACGATCAGAAATGTATAACTGGAAAATCTCTTTGACATTTCATTGTTACAAAAGTACAGATTTCAATAAAAATGAAATGAAATGAAATGAAATTATCGATTATTAATTAAATAAAATCCTACTGCTCTCATTTCTGGAATCGTCCGAAATTTCAGTTCAAGATTTTCTTTTAATCGATTAACAAAATAAAATTTTATCGAATCATTAAAATGATCTGGTGTGGCACTTGTACTACAAAGTGATAATAATAATAATAATTATTATTATTATTACTATTATTACATCACTAAAAATAAAATATTTTTAAAGCTATAATGGCGTCAAATTTACCTTACAAGTTTGTTTTTCTCAAAGCTTTGCATAAGTTTTATTGCGTAAATACATGTCTTTTCATGTCAAAATAAATAAATAAAATAAATAAAAAATATTCTTTCTTATTTCTTCGTGCGATATTTCAATTTCTTCCGGTGAAATGTTTGAAATGTTCGAAGTCTATCACTGACGGAGAAGTTTTTTAATATTATTTGTGTTTTTGTGTATCTTTTGAAGGTGTTATCCCAAACAGCACATCGCCTCCCCAGGATATCTTCAAGATGTCTTCTAGATGAAAAGACATCCCAGAAACGTCCTTAAGATGTACTGTGGATAAGTTAAGCCTAACTGTGCTGTTAGGAATAATGTTAATTGAGTCATGTAATAATTATATGAGAAATAATAAAAAATAAAATATATAAGAAATTATTCCTACGGTAGATATTACTTCTATAAAATTCAAAAATTCAAACTGTATAACAAAATGCAACCAACATCGTTGCTTTCTTTATTCTATTCTAAACAATTTTTATAGATGCCACACGTACCACATAAACTTTAAATTTTATATCTACTTTTTAAGATAGCATGCGATCATATTTTTATAAAAATTAAATCATAAAATTCATTTTTTACTTATTTTTATTTCATTTTGCACGCGCACTTTTTATTTCCTAATTCAAAATTATTAAAAAAACTTTTTTGATAGTGTTTGTTTCGATACTGATTATTATTAATTTTCTTTTCTTTCCAAAAAAAAAAAGATTTTATTGAAATTCTGGCTGAAGCAGAATTTAGTTTAGGACGGAGGACTATTATTTTTTTTTTTTTTTTTTTTTTTTTTATAACATGGCTTTCAAATTATTCAATTATATTTTCGATAAATTTTAGATTTCAATAAATGTCCAACTATCGAAAAATGACACCGCAAAAATCCCAGAGCGGAAGGTCCTGGTTCGATTCCCGGCTCTGGTATTTTTCACATAGTTGGTATAAAAATCATCCTTCCACTCCAAATTTTGTAAAATTAATTAAGTTTGATAAATAAAGACTTTCTAAATTAAATTATGTATTTTTGTCTAAAAAAAGGGCTTCTTCAACTTTTTCGATGCTGATTTTTATTATTTTTTTTCTTTTTCTTTTTCTTTCAAAAAAAAAAAAAAAAAAAGATCTTGATGTGATGAAATTGTGTCAAAAGCAGAATTTAGTTTTGTACGGATGACTATTCGCTTTTTTTTTTTTTTTTTTTTTTTTTTTTCAAATTATAACATTGCTTTTAAATTATTCAATTATATTTTCGATCAATTTTCGATTTCGATAAATGTGCAACCATCACAAAACTGGCGACAACGTTTTATCCGTAGACTAAATAAAGAAAAGAAAAAAATATTTAATTTTATAATCTTTAATACAGTTAAAAAAAAAAAAAAAAAAAAAAAAAGAAGAAGAAGAAAAGAAAACAGAAATTTATTGCACTGCAAAAATTTCTGTAAATTTGCTGAAATGTTTATCCAGAGACTCTGTAAATTTACAATAATTCTTAGTTAAAAATAATCTGGTGTGTCACTCACACGACTTTCTCTTACCCTGAAATTTAATACTATAAATACAGGTTGGAGATTAAGAGGTAAGATAACGAGTACTGTTATGTAAACCTATGTTAAACAATTCATATTAGGCTTCTGATGAGTTTTATATGATAATTAGATCTGTGTGAGGGGGGCTACCGCCCCCCTCAACCCCCCGTTTCATTAATGCACCTACATTTATCTAGAATTTAATTCGGTTATTAAAAAATATTTCTCTTTTTAAAAAATAATTTATTAAAATTATTATTTTTAAAAAATTATCTTTTATGATAAGGCAGACGATTTCCATATTAGAGAAGTAGTTTAACACCAAATATCCAAAAAAAAGTTCATTTTATTCTCAATATGAAAAAAAAAAAAAAAAAAAGTACGATTTTTTTTCTAAGTTTTTTTTTCGTTAAAAGTAAAAAAAAATCGATAACTTTGTTTTAAATTATCGCAGATCGATGGTTCAACCATTCGTTTTAAAGGTATTTTCGAGCTCTTTTGAAAGATACCCATGATGAAAATTTACTCCCCTCGAGGGGGGACTTCCCCCCCAGGGGGGAAGGTGAGGCTCCTACATACACAGAAAAATTTTCCCAGTTAACTGTCTCTATTACAAAAAGTATATATTCGTTTCATTTGGTTTAGTGCAGTCTATAGACGTTAAACTCTATTTTCCTGCAATTTCCCCCATAGACGTAATGTATTAGAATTCTCTTGATTGTCCCTGTACACGAACCATTTGCTTGATCTTAACGAAAAGCTTACTGTAGCATCCCTATATGATACACATTTAGAATACCAAGTTTGAACTTTCTGCCATAATTTGTTTTTGAGATATGCTGATAACAGACAGACACACAGACACACACACACACACAGACACACACACAGACACACACACAGACACACAGACACACACACAGACACACAGACACACAGACCATTTGCTAAAAACATGATTTTCGTATTCAGGGGACCTCAAAACGTGTAAATATAACAAAATCTCGCGTTCGGAAATTTGAGCCTAAAACAATACTTTCTCTACCTTATGGGTAAGAGAAAGTAATAAATAACCTAGATTCTCGATCTCTATATTCTATCATTTTATCTATTTCTATTATTTTATTTTACGATAAAAATTAAAAATAAATGTTTCTACTTTAGAAAATTTTTTAGAATATTTCGATTTTAGCAAATATTTATAATAAAAAGCGTATATTAGCTTGTTATTAAAGCTTAAAAATTCCCTTTATTTTATAAATATTTTTTTAATCTAAATAAAATGTAATTTAGTATACGGGAGAAATATGATTGTTTTGGCTCATAATTTTACTGGTTCCTCATAAGTTTGAACTTTTAACTAAATTAAAATCCAACAACACTTTTAAATTTTGTTTATACTTAAAAATCAACGTGTTCATGTTTAAATTAAATTTAAAAAGAGTATGCATTCAGAAAACAAACTTTTCACAAATTCAAAGATGGTACCATTTGCTTTTTAAAATAATCTGGTGTGTCACTCACACGACTTTCTCTTACCCTGAAATTTAATACTATAAATACAGGTTGCAGATTAAAAGGTAAGATAACGAGTACTGTTATGTAAACCTGTGTTAAACAATTCATATTAGGCTTCTGAAGAGTTTTATATGATAATTAGTTCTGTACAGAACTAATCTCACACAGAACCACTCACCCCCTTCTGTGGCGGGCGGTAGCCCGCCACAGAACTAATTATCATATAAAACTCTTATCATATAAAACGGGGGCGTAATACGGGGGTTTTATAATTATCATATAAAACGGAGGGTTGAGGGGGGCTACAGCCCCCCTCAACCCTCCGTTTCATAAATGCACCTACATTTATATAGAATTCAATTCGGTTATTAAAAATAATTCTGTTTTAAAAAAATAATTTATTAAAATTATTATTTTAAAAAAATATCTTTCATGATAATACAGACGATTTCCATATTAAAGAAGTAGAAAACACCAAATATCAAAAAAAAAAAAAAAAAAAAAAAAAGTCCATTTTATTTTCAATATTTAAAAAAAAAAAAAAAGTTTTTTTCATTAAAAGTAAAAAAAAAAAAATCGATAACTTTGTTTTAAATTATCGCAGATAGATGGTTCAACCATTCGTTTTAAAGATATTGGCGAGCTCTTTTGAAAGATACCCATCAGGAAAATTTTCTCCCCTCGAGGGGGGGACTTGGCGAGGCTCCTATACATACACAATTTTTTTTTTTTCCCAGTCTCTATTACAAAAAATATATATTCGTTTCATTTGGTTTAGTGCAGTCTATTAAACTCTACTTACCTCAAATTTCCCCCATAGACGTAATGTATTAGAATTCTCTTGATTGTCCATGCACACGAACCATTTGCTTGATCTTAACGAAAATCTTACTGTAGCATCCCTATATGATACATATTTAGAATACCAAGTTTGAACTTTCTGCCGTAATTTGTTTTTGAGATATGCTGATAACAGACACACACACAGACATACACACAGACCATTTGCTAAAAACATGATTTTCGTATTCAGGGGACCTCAAAACGTGTAAATATAACAAAATCTCACGTTCGAAAATTTGACCCAAAAACAATACTTTCTCTACCTTATGGTAAGAGAAAGAAAAAATATTTTCATAATAAGTATTCATTAGTTGCAACTTATTCAGCCAGATTCAAATATTTGAATTACAAGCATTTTTTTTTATAAAAATAAAATTGACAAAAATCGTGCTGAATAAATACAACGGCTTCAGTATAGAAACCCTTTTCGAAATTTAACTTTTGGCACCGAATTAGCTCGGACGTTTCTCGTCAAGGCCTTTACTTGCGCAATAGCATGATAGCCGTTTTAATTCATCGCCGAAATGATTACAAAAGTTAAAAGTCGCCAATTAGCTCCTAAGCCAAAAGTATGCCAATGAAATAATAAATAAATAAATTTTAATAATAATAAATAGATTTTTTTAATAATATTTTCAATTTGTATATGAAGTTTTACATATATTCTAAAATTAATTGTTAACTAGTTATAATTATCAGCATGAACATTTTGGTGTATTTGTTACCGTTTTGTTGTATGACTAACTGTCAAGACAGTGAGATAAACTCTTAGCCAAGATAGTATTGTGAAATAATTTTCTTAACCAAAGTAGTTGAACATATAAATCTAAATAATCAGAAAATTTAATTAAAAACATAAAAATGTTAGAGATATAAAAAGCATATAATAAAGATTAAAGTTGTACTATGTTTTATTAGTACAGTCGGTAACAAAAGTGTTCGAATACTAGCAAAAATTCCTATGTAAAAAAAGTGCACTTCATACGGTTTTGTTAAATAAATCCTTGTCGAATCCTGTTCATAATCAGTGTAAGAACAGGATTCGATAAGGATTTATTTAACAAAACCGTATGAAGTGTACTTTTTTTACATAGGAATTTTTGCCAGTGTTCGGACACTTTTGTCACCGACTGTACGACAGGACAATTTCTTTCGGGCAGCAATTTTGTGTTGTCTCCATTTATTGTGTATTACACCTTGGATCAGCCAAGATGCCCGAAAAATATCCAATTTTACTATTTAATTTCTTAAACTATCTTAAAATAGTATGGCAAATTTGTAAAAACTTTTACTTTTACAAAACCTTCGATAAGTGAGAAATTCATATATTTTGATGAAGACTTCTTAATATTTATTGGCGATATCTTATGGATATGTGTTGATGATGGCTTCTGAATATTTGTTGGCTATTTCATCCGGATATGTATTGATAATTACTTCTAAATATTTGCTGGCTATTATTACAGCTAATTGTTTTGCTTGAATTTTCCTTCTCATGAGAGTTACGTATTTTGCAATTTATGGTGTTTGGCTACAAAGATTTCCAGTTTTTTGTTCTTTAACATCAGTTTTTTTCTTCTTTTTTTTATGCTTTTTAAAAAAGGAAATATTAAAATTCCTCTCTTTTTCCTGTAAAATTCAAATGAAAAATGTACGCATTCCAATTCAATAAAAGAAAAAAAGAAAGGAAAGGAAAAAAAAATGCGTGACATTTTGACATTACAAAAGGAGACCAAACAAGGATTTCAAAGTAAAGATCACACATTTTTCTTTTTCCATAGTTTTACATTTATAATGCTTTGAATACACTTTTTTATACCGGTGCAAATCAATAGTTTCGACTTTAAAAAGAAAACCGAAGTATCGATAATATGCAAAAAGATTTTTTTTTTTTTCCTTTAAACGATAAAGAAGCTCTTACTCATCAGCGATTTTCTTCTAAACATAATTTGTTATTATGTACAAAATATAATGTTTTTCTCTAACCGAACTGCTTTGTTTTGATTTTAAAAAATAATTAAAAATATTTTTAATTAGATAAAATAAACTTCTGTTTCAACAAAATGTATTCCATTGTAATATTTAAGGAAATTGATCGTTTTCGAAACCTTTTCGCATACAACCTAGTAAAGTGATCTTCTTTGCCTCAAAATCCTGACTTTCTTGCGTATTAAACAGAAGAAAGTATTGGGTTCGTAAAAGTTTTCGACTTCTAGTTTTTGTTGGATTCAAACGTTTTGAGAAATCCAGAATGCGATTTGATCATTTTTAGAAAATATCTGTCTGAGTGTGAGACAAAAATTTTGTTCCAACTGTATCTCAGGAACAAAATGCACAGAGCAGCATATAAATTTATATGTAGTTGCACCTTGACATAAATTAGGGCCTATAAACTGTTGGTGAAAATCGCTCTGCAGGCGATGCTGTTATACCGCGATTTCTCCCATTTAAAGGAAAGCTGTATCACAGATTCTATTGTTTATAAACGAACAAAACTTGGTATATAAGAGAGCGATTATGAAAAGTTATAATGATTCAATTTGGATGCACATCGGCTAATGGTTGGCACTGCTGTGCTGAAATATTCCCGCGAACGAGAAGGCTGTATCTTAGATTCTATTGCATATAATTACACAACACTTGTTATGCAAAAGAGCCATGATAAAACACAATATTGGTTAAATTTAGTTGCTTATCTGCAGACAGATGGCGCTTCTGTGTTGTAATTTGCCTTGTGAATAAGAAGGCGAAATTTCAACTTCCATGGTATAATATATACAGGCATTACACTTAATATGTGAGATAACCAATATGAAAACAGGTGCCAACTTAATTTGGGTGTATATCGGCCGATAGGGGTGCTGATATTACTCATCTTCTATAATTTTCTACTTCCAACATTTCAGCATCTATTGATTTAAACTGCATCAGACTTCACATGTAAAAACTTTATTGTAAGATGCTAGAATTAAACTTTTGTGTATGATAAATAGTAAATGGAAATGATATATAGAATAATGCTTTGTGATGGACACAACATACTAGTTTTTGTTTTAGATTACAGAGAAAGCACAAAATATTGTGATATAACTTATATTTTATATAAATGCAATTTCTTAAGATCATACTTGTAATGACTGTCAATGACTATTTCTATTTTAACCAAAGCTGGAGAAGTTATACAACGTATAATCATTATGTATATTTTGCATAAGGGCAATATCTCAAGCTTCTAATTGATTTAACGATTATTAATGACTCTTATGACTAATGATTATTTTTGTCTTAATGACAAGAAAAATATAAAATGTACAAGTATATTATACAATTTGCGTAAGACAATGTTTCAAATATGTTTCTCTCAATGTCTCAATATGTTCTCTTCAATGTTTCTCTCTTAATATACATTGATGTCCGCATATTTTCTCTTTACGCTTGTAATCCCCGCCCTTTGGAGTTTCCCTAAAAAGTTACATTACTTAATAAAAAGAATTTTTCGTAATCGTGTTTGAATCACTTATTTTTTTTCCTTAGCAATCGATGCGGTAATTTCCACTGAAGAATATATACACCGATAACACTCAATGAAATAAACACGAATGAGCAAAATCCTTTTTAAATATAATGTATTGTTTTACAAGAGGGACTTGTCTTTTTAATGAAACCAACAGATGCCAACATTTTAATTTATTCCGAAGTATTTTTAGTCCCATCTTTATTTCGCAACACTTTATTTAAAGAAAAATTTTCTCTAATGTATCACTTCGATAAAATACGAAAAAATTACTCATAAAAAATAAGTGGTATGAAATAAAGATGGGACTAAAAATATTCCGAAATAAATTAAAGTGTTGTTATCTATAATGAAACGTATAAATTCGTGACCGGTCAATAAAATATTAAACGGCAGAAAGGTAAAAAATCTGGTGTGAAACAACCACACGGCTTCCATTACATGTATCGTATGCATTTTTTGGAGATAATATGATCAGAAGACATAAAATTGATCTAACAAATTAGACACCTAAAATTTTCTGGTAAGAGAAAATTTATACACATGTAAAGATATGTAAAATATATTTACATAGCGAATTTAAAAATAGGAAGAAGAAAAAAATCGGTTTAGCCATTTTTCGAAACATTCATTTCCGACATCTAAGCGTGATCTACCTAAACAGGACGACTGATAATTTTCCTTTAATAACCAATTAATACATAAGAAAGGATACCTAAAATGGATTTATGTAACAATTTTCAAGAAAATCATTAGAGCCGTTTTTGAGATACCGATTTCTGCCAAAACTTTAGCATACTTAATTATTGACCGGAAAACAAAAATTACATACAAAAGGATATTTAAATGGCAGTTAATATGGCAAGTTTGAAAAAAAAAATGTTCAGCCATTTTTAAAGGAAAGCACTTGCAAGGTCTGAAATTGAGCTATTTATACAGGACTTCTATCAATTTTCCTGAACTAACCAACTGTATCATTCGAAAGGACATCTAATAGAGTGTTTATGTAGCAACTTAAAAGAAAATCGTTAGAGCCGTTTTTGAGATACAGACTTACGGTACTACTTCCGGTTTTCCAATTTTCACCAAATTGTGGAAAATTCATCTGTACACCAGACCTGTTTCAATTCTAAAGTTTCGTAGTTCTATCTTTATTAGTTTCCGAGATATAATAGAGCCAGAAGATTCCCCACATACATACGTATACACACACAACACAAACAAACATACACACTGGCCAATTGCCAAAAACCACTTTTTTGAACTCAGGAGACCTTAAAACATGGAAATCAGGTGGATATCGAATTTTTGGACCGAATACAATACTTCCACCTACGGTAGTCGGGTAACGGAAGTAAAAAGTTTAATGTATACTTTGGATAAGGACTAATAAATAACGACTATTACTCTGCTTTGATGAGATAGGAAAAATATAAAATATAAAAAGTTAATATATACTTTGAATTAAAGAAATAACTCAATCATATGATTAATGACTATTAATGAAACTTTTGAATAATGAGCAATGACTATTTCTCTCTTAGATGGCAGAAAGGGTACATTACTTTACAATAATAATTACAAGATAAAAAGAACTTTTTATATACCACGTTTTTAAATTTTCTGTTGAATCATATAAACTTGACAACTGCAAATATATATAAAATAATTTTATGTATGTAAATGTATAAATACTTTTTTACTTTTTTACTTTTTTTTTTTTTATGAATTATCCCATCAACTTGAAAGAAAATTATAAAATGCATAATAAAGAGAGCCATTATAAGAAATTTTCAAACATTTACTAATTGAATAGTATTTAAAAAATGCATTGTCATCGTGTTCTGTGCTATTCTAAAAGTTTCAAACTAGTCGGGAAGTCAGTTAAAAATCGATTGCAAGATTTGTACTGGACAAACAAGAAAGCAAGTTAATAAAAACGTGGTAAAATAATTTCGGTACTTGTCACACAAAAAAGGCACGATTCTGCTGTACAGATCAATGTTGCCAACTCGTCAATATACACCACTAATTTTTATTTGTAATGTTTGTCTAACAGTATATTTATCTAATCGACCATCGTATATATCAGAAATCATTTTTTAAATGGGTAGCATTTATATATTAAATGAAAAACGTGCCTAGAAGCTGACAACACTGGTACAGCTGTATTATTCAGGACGTACTTGCTTACTACATATAAGTCACATTTGAAGCACCAAAGGACGAAATTTAAACAAAGTTGATATTTAGTAGGACCATAACCTAATATGGTGCTGATTACATTTGAAGATCTATCACTCAATAGGTGGCGCTGTTATCATTTTTTACCATAACTTTTAATATGGCAATATATAATAAAAATTTCGTAGAAACGTACGTAATGAGAATCATTGTTAACTAATGATTGAGAAATGAATGAGAATTATTGATAATAAAAATTATAAACTTTGAAAAAAATTGTAAGCAGATAAGAGCATTATTGTTCTGGGAGGTGTGTAAATTTTCAATAAAAGAAAAAAAAATATTTGTATAAAAAGCATATTTTCTAGTGTCCGTACAAACTTGACTTTCTTTGGACATTTGGTGTTTGGTGTTTTGGGAGTAAAGCCGATAGACTACAGTCGGTAACAAAAGTGTCCGAACTCTTGCAAAAATTCCTATGTAAAAAAAGTACACTTCATACGGTTCTGTTAAATAAATCCTAATCGAGTCATGTTGTTAGACTGACTAAGAAGAGGATTCGACAAGGATTTATTTAGCAAAAACGTATGAAGTGTACTTTTTTTACATAGGAATTTTTGCTAGTGTTCGGACACTTTTGTTACCGACTGTACACTAAGGTCCTAAGTCTGAGGGGGGGTGCCCTACGTGAGGTTGTTTCAAAGGGTACCTAGCCCGTATTTACAGCCAGTAATAAATGTGTCCGAACACTAGCAAAAGTTCCTATTTAAAAAAGGTAGAGTTAATACTGTTTTGTTAAATAAATCCTTGTCGAATCTTGTTCTTAGTCAGTGTAAGAACATGATTCGATAAGGATTTATTTAACAAAACCGTATGAAGTGTACTTTTTTTACATAGGAATTTTTGCTAGTGTTCGGATATTTTTGTTACCGACTGTAAGCAAATTTCGGAAAAAAAAACACGGAAAACTCCGAACGGCAAGACCGACGAGCACGACCTGGGGTCGAATCCGGCACCTCACGTCTACTAGCTTTGAGCGCAGAACCGCTCAACCACTGGTGGGCCTTGCACATTTACGAACATACTTCTCTGAGATTAAAATCGCCTGCATCCATCCTGTAAAGTAATTTTAATAAATAATTTGCACTACGTGAATTTGTATAGGAAAATACAGAAGAATGTCTTGTGGTGACCACAGCATACTATTTTAATATTGTAGACCATATTTACAACTAAAATCGATGAAAAATTTTAGAATCAAACTGAACGTCGATCACTTTCAAAGAACAGTATGAGATTGAGCGAGAAAAATTTCACTTCTGTCAAAACGAGTCTTCATCATTTCTCAGATTCCATTAATTCTGAAGTCCTTTTTCTTGAAGTCGTACACGTTACTTCCGCGAGATGAGCTGCGAAATAAGCGGAAGTGTCATCTTGTCATTCCCCGACACAAACGGAAGCCAGCGAGCATTAAGGAAAAGGACATTTTCTACTGCCGGAAGTCAAAACACGGATAGAGCAATAATCATACCTCCAAATAACAAGTTCTTCCGCGACAGAAATTATGATAGCTCTCTCGAGGATTTGGAAAACAGACAGATGAAAAAAATGATAATCTGTTTGAATACTTTCTGTACCCTCGATCTGTATCATTTTATTGTTTGTTCTTTGATAAACTTATTGTTCAGAGATTTCTCTCTTCTTGAATTCTAGAATTCAAGAATTCAGAGAGGTGTATAGTGTAAAAGAGATGTGTATAGTGTAAAAGATTTTCGATGATGTGTACAAAAGGTGGGATATAGATTGGATAAAGAAATTGTGGGCTAGTAAATTCATAAACAGACTTAATGTCGAAAAAATAATGAATATAAAACTAATTTTGTAATAAAAATTAAAGACCTTGAATTTAATTAAATGTTTTTTCTATTAAAAATGGTAAAATTCGTTTGGTACAGTAAAAACTATTTTTTAACGAGCTTTTGTTATTTACAAATATAGCTTTATTTGTATATTAAATTTACTGGTGTGTAACTCATTTGTGTCAAGTAACTTTCGTCACTCCATCCTCGGGTTCCTGCATTCCATCAATCACTTTTGAAAAATCTGCGAATAAGTTATAAATTGTTATGGTACTACCACTCTGCAATTTTCTGGCAATCTATGGAACGGTTGGGACAACAGCCCCAGCAGCTATAGGTCTCAACAAAAAAACCCCACAACAACATCAACAATAACTCATTTATGTGACCTGTGCGTTATACGCCAGAAAATACGGTATATATATTTTTAATCTGACTTTAAAAGTTACTTTAATTTTACACAGTAATGAAACGCATTGATAATGTTCAATTTTATTCTTAATATTATTATATTTCAAAGCGCATGTATGCAAAATTTTATACGTCTAAAACAGTAAGTTACAAAAAATATTTATAACGTCCACCATATATTTAAAATTACACTTCTATAAAACGTAGAAAGCTCTTTTTTTTTTTTTTTTTTTTTAGAATGTTATGAGAACGTTCTACAAAACGTTCTCAGAACGTACTGTCGGTAACAAAAGTATCCGAACATTACCAAAATTCCTATGTAAAAAAAGTAGAGTTAATGCTGTTGTGCTAAATAAATCCTTGTCGAATCATGTTCTTAAACTGACTAAGAATATGATTCAACAAGGATTTATTTAACAAAACAGTATTAACTCTACTTTTTTTACATAGGAATTTTTGCTAGTGTTCAGATACTTTTGTTACCAACTGTACTATAAAATGTTCTCAGAATATTTCTGCAGAACTAACGGTGAAAGTTACATTACATGTGTAACTTTATGAGAACGTTCTTTGGACCGTACTATTAAAAGTCTTCATGGTGGACATGTAGACGTTTGTAGAACGTTCAATTGGAACGTTTTTAGAACGTTCTTGTAAAACTATTTCTGAACGTTTGCTTGAAAATTGTTTTTCTTTCGTTTTTGATAGCCCAATGAATTCCACGCGGGATGACTTTTTTTTTTGCAACTTTCGTCTTTGGGCTCCTGGTGAAGGCTAAACTGCAAGATCATCATATTACCGAGTATGATGACCATATTACAAGATTTTGCACTTGAACAGTTATGGAATTTTAGCACATTTTTTTTACAAAATGGTTAGTATTGTTATTATTCATACACCTCCGAAGTGATACAGGTAGCAAAATTATTATCATTTTTGTGTCAACTGTGTTTTTGTATATATTAGTACTTGTAGTTTTGTGAGCATTATAAATACTGTGGTAAATTTTTTGTGTGTTGTTCTTTTATAAAACAGATGTTTATATATGTAACTTCGCTGATAATAACTTTAACTGTTACTTTAATATGATACAATGTAACCTCACTAAGTGGCAACAGTCAGTCTATATTGTTCTTCTGTTAACCGAAATATATTTAACAAATCTACTACAGCAAATTAACTGACGTTCACATTGTCAACTTTCTCATTATGACTTTCGCTTTCAAACAAATCTCGAAGTTCGATCGAAACTTCCACCATGCTTCAGCGACATTTCCTCTTGACTTTTTTGAACTTTAAATGAAACCATTACGGAAATTTTCAGAAATTAATTTCGATAGAATGCATGTCCGATGATCGATTGACTATGTTTTAGGTTACATCTTTATAGAAGAACAACTATTCACTAACAGTTGCCACTTACTTAGTATTGGTAAAATTGTATCATATAAAATTACAGTCAAAATTGTTATCAGGTACGATCATAAACACAGCTACATATACAACAATTTTCTTTCAATCCACCGTCTTTTGTTTTCCCAAACTCCCTGTTCTAAAATTCTCTTTTATCCTTTTATCTAACAAATAAAAAATAAACACAATTGAGTTTATGTCTTGCAATGTACCCCAATATTTATAAGTATTAATGACGAAGTGTCAGAAATCAATTCAGTCTGCTCTTTTCGTCAGCGGGAGGGGAAAGATATCGTGTTATACAAGGGGAGAAATGAACTGATGTGGAATGTCCAAATTCTAGATTTTGGCGCCATGAATTAAGTAAAGCATGAAAATTTAAGTTACATAAAAACTTTTGTTTATTTTTATAAACTAAGTTATTTAATTCTGATAAATAAATTCCAGAAAATGAAGTAGATATATGAATGAT
The DNA here is from genome assembly GCA_963930645.1 of Salticus scenicus. Taxonomy (NCBI): domain Eukaryota; kingdom Metazoa; phylum Arthropoda; class Arachnida; order Araneae; family Salticidae; genus Salticus; species Salticus scenicus. The sequence goes on from OZ005662.1 coordinate 42,855,513, forward strand.
TGTTTGTACACAAGATATTTACTCTTAACGATAGTTAATATTTAATTTCTTGACCGGTAAAGTGGCCATACGTCCTCGAAATTCGAGAACTGTCCTTATATTTTGACCTTTTTTATTTTTTGTTCCCCCAAAAAACTTTGATTAATTGAGGACACTAAATGTCCTCAAATTTAAATATTTGTGTCTCTTTATCTCAAAATCATGGTCAAATGCACAATTGATTTAAAAAGTTTGGGAATCAGCAAAGCTATGAAATAAACCCTACGGTACTTCATGATCGTCTACTGTTCATCAGTATATGGATTCTTATCTTGTTGGATTTGTAAGAAGTGTAGAAAAAAACCCGTATCGTTAAATTTTGTCAGAAATTACTGACAAATTGCATTGGTAGAAAATGTTAGAGATAAAAATTATTTTTTCCTTCCTTCCTTTCTTTTTTTTTTTTTTTTTTTTTTTTTTTAAAGACTTAATTAACACATAAATATTTCTTATGTTCAACAATTTTTTATACAAAAGAGCGTTTTAGTGCATTTTGTAATATACAAATGATAGATTTTTTTAAATGATGCATATAGATATTGGTCTATTTTGTCCTCGAAAAAGTCCTCAAATATAATTTTCAACGTCCTAGAAATTTCCTCTGATTCAGGAACAGTACATTGATTTGTTCTAAAATCAGTGTTTGAAAATATGGTCATTTTAACTTTAGATGAACATATATCATTTCTGTCAATCTCAATATCTCCTCCCCCATTGCACACAGAGATATATACAGTAAAATAAAATTACATCAAAGTTAAGAAAACTAAACTGAAAAATTAAATTTTTACTGCTCAGTTTCAGTAGCGATAAGCATACAAACATCAGTGCAGAAGACATCAGAAGCGTATTGAAACAGCAATATACAAATTTAATTTTTTAGTTTGGCTTTCTTAACCTTGATGTAAATTTACTTTATTGTATCCACTTAGCATTAAGTTAAGATTTTATATTCGCAGAATACAGTTTCAGTTGCAAAAATATTTTTAATTTAAAATAAACTATTTCGAAAACAATTTAAATTAATAAAAGCACTTCGGTAAAAATTACGAAATTTAGTTACACCGTCCTACCAGTTATAACAACGCAACTTTTAATTCTAATAAACCCTTAAAATTTATTATGCGTATAGATATTTAAGGCGACTCTTCATCCACGGCGGCCATTACGAGGTGTCCCATGTTAACCAATGGAAAAAATTACATTCCTTTTTTAGAGAAAAATATCTTAATTAACGGATTAAAAATTTTTGCAATCGTTAAAACAGAAGTTTATTTACTAATTTTCTTTCTCGTATTATTTTTAAAACGTTTAGAAATATTTTTAATTTTAGCTTAAAGTCAGCCAAAAATGTCAAAATCTAAAATTTTGACTTTAAAAAATGATAGAAAATCAGTGAAGCGTCGTAGAGACATGAAGAAAAATACAAATAGTACCCAAGGAAGTCCTCTTTCTCAGGACTGTAAAAAAAAATTAATTAATTAATTTTTAGCTGATTTATTAGAGTATTTTTGAAAGGTAGTCTATTAATCCTGGCGTGCGGAGGAATACAGTGCTTAATTTTAGTTGCATCGTGCGAAAGGGGATGGGGGTCATCGGAAAACTACCTCCAAGCTAAGTATCATGTAACAAAGAAAAGGGAGGAAAAGAAGAATAGTCTTTTATTGCTTTATTGCTTGTTGCTATCCTCTGGTCAGAGGGTCAGAGTTGAAATCTCAGAAACAGAAATGTTTTTTTTTTTTCGTAAATTGATCTTGTCCTCTGACGCATTTTTTTTCTGTTCCTTTTTTCCTTCGTTTCTATGTTTTCAGTTCATTTTTTGATAGTTCAATAAGTCTTTTTCTATTAGTTATATTTCATTATTTTTCATACTGTTTTTTTTCTTTTTTTTAATTCTTTAGTTTATTTATTCTTCTTTTTAAATATGTATATATTTCAAACAAATTATTCTATGTTCGAATTACAATATATTCTGTCATGCAAATTATGAGAATTTGTTTACATGGATATGTCTCATAAGCACTTATGAAAACAAATTTTGTGCAGTTATGATTATTTAAAACTTTTTGTAGTTCAAATTATATGTGTACCATTTTTTACAGTGTACCTCCTCTACATTGCACATAATGAATGGCAAAAATCTTTAAAATATCACCATGCACATTACGCACAAAGTATGCCATATTATACATGAAATGTGTTGTAGAATTTAGTTTCTCATTGAACTAATATATCTACAACAAAAGCAAATAATTTCATTTCACATACTATAAACATTAGTTTCATTTACACGATTATATGCCAGTTAATCCGTAATACATACCTGCCAATAATCTAATTGATATTCCATAAAATTATTACTACCTGCTCCTTTTTTCTACACCATTTTAATTTTTGAGCATTTTTCTCATATTGTAATTACGATTAAAGAAAAAATATATTTAAAAAAAAAAAAGACTGGCATGAATGAAAAAAAAAAAGGGGGGGGGAGTACTAACAGTTTTATGGAATATTAATTAGATTGTTGGCAGTAATGGTAATGTATAAAATTTTAATTATTCCGTGAGATATGTATGTAAAGGATTAATTAGCTCTTTAACCATATGCATATATGTAATAATTTTAAATATTTTTTTTCTTATATCTCATTAGTAATTTTTTTTTTTTTTTTTTTTTTTTTTTTTTTTTTTTTTATCGTTAAATTTTTTTATTGCATTTGATGAATTTTGCGCGATATGTTTCAATAACCGTTAGTAAGTATAAGATAAATTTAGAAACAGTCGAATCATCCTAATTGTCTGTAGGTATAACGCTATCAAAACACCATTTCAGTATATCTTTAACTTAGTTCATATTAAATTTTATCTCTTCTAATACATCAGAAAAAGTATTTCACTCTTAGCTGCAGACAGAAAAACAACTGACTAATTACATGAATAACTTAATATTTTTTTCATAGCATAGTTCAAAAAGACTCTTATAAATGAAAAACCTATCATTATTTTCCCATTCCTCATACCGACACTTTAAAAAATTTAGTGTAACTGAAAGCCGTGTATGATGGACAGTCATAAATGAGAGGTTATAGCGAGAAGTGAAAATATTCGAGGTAAATTTATATCTTATAGAATATACATTAAATATATATATATATAATAATATAATGGAATCTTAACGGATCCTAATTTGTACTTGAACACATTAAAAATTGTATCACGAGCAAATCTAAGTAGAAAAGAAAGTTTATGTTCGTGTAACAAAAATCTAAAAAACCCCGAGAATATTCAATATTATATATGTATATATGTATATATGATGTGACATAAGAAATCAAATCATACATTTAATTTCAGAACTGAAATATGTGGGGAAAAGGGCAATATTCAAACAAAGGAACTGAAATAACCATAAGAAGGAGAAGAGGCTACTACAGATTATATATACATGAAGGAAATCTCAAAACGAAAACCGGAAATCAAATGTTTTTTCAAATCTTACACTTTCTTCTTATACAGTAAAACCTCTCTAAGTTGGACATCTGCACTGCGGTTCCAGGAAAAAGTGTCCAACTTAGAGAGGTGTCCAACTTATAGGGGTGCTTACATTTTTCGATTTAATTAAACTGTATCTATACATGCCTATTAACTTTTAATCATGTCTAAATATAACATAATTAAGTATTCATAACTTATATACAAAAAATAATTAATTTGCCAATTTAAAATCTAAATTTAAACTGGTACATTGTGACAGATTTACGTTTTAATGCATCATTTATTTTATTTATTTACTTTTTAACGAAAGTCCTTTTTGCTTAGATTTTTTCTTATATTACTAGTTAATAACAAATACTTTCTCATGTACTTTAGGTAATCTTCTCAAGTTCATTATTAACTTCCTATATAGCTCTATTGCGTTTATAATATATACACTAAGCGACAAAAAAAAAAAAAAAAAAAAAAAAAAAGCCGTATTTGAATATTTTCCTTTTCGCCTTCTACAACCGCTAATTTTATCGTTTAAAAAGCAAATTTTCGAACAGATTTTATTATGTTGTCCTCCACATACACTTTAGCTTTGAGTCCAGTGTTAAAAACAAAATGCAATTGTCAGGAAAATTGTAATTTTAGAAATTATTTCAAAAATGGTAAGAATAAGGCAGTTAACGATGCCACAAAAAGTATTAATTTTTGAAGGAAACTCAAAAAATAGTTTAATACTTGCGATGGCAAAATAATTAAATGTTAACGAAATATTGGTAAATGGGTTTTTAGCAAGATATAAGATTTTTTAGCCGTTTAAACTGGAAATCTTTTTAAGCGGCCACGTTGCTCATCCAAGCGAGATGACCGTAAGTAAAAAGCCATTGCTTATAAAATCGGTTTTTATTATATTTAGAACATAAAAGAGATTCAGAAAAAGGGTTTATCAGCATAATTTCTTTATCTACAGTACAGCAACTATTAAACGAAGCAGGTTAAAATGACACAAAATTTGAAAAAATTCCATTCTTAGTGAAGAGAATTAGCAAAGCAAGACCTCAGATGGCTAAAAAAAATTAAAAAATGGTTAGTTAATTATTGGGCTGAACTGTTCTATTTGATGAGTCAAATTTAACTTATTTCGAGCTAAAGAAAACAAGCAGATCTGACAACGAAAATATGACCGACTTAATGAAAATCGCACTTTTAAAACAGTGGCACATTCTCCGTACATTATGGTAAGGAGGTGCATAATTTGTCAAACAGTCGGGCAAATTTTTATGCTCAAGGAATCAATTAACTCGAAATAAAGCACAATCTTCATTAAAATGGTGCCTGACCGACTATTTTGGAGGAATCGGGGACATTTCCGTAAACTGCATTTCAAGATGATAATGCACCTTACATACACGGCGTCTGTGGTAAGTTTATTCACTTCAAATTGTCAAAATTTCCCATCCATTCCCATGAGAACCTATAATTCTGTAAGTAATCATACCTTTTTTCACTTTAAGTTAAATCCCACAATAGAATTCAGTAGAATTTCTTCTTTACCAGACATGGAAATAGTCCTAATCGCTATCCGCTCGAAAATGTTTCGTCTATAAAACGGCGGAGGAGAGGGGAGAGGATTCGATATTTGCAGCCTATAACTCTGCCAGAACTAGAAAAAATTATTCTTGATATTTGACACATTGAAATTTCTGAAATTTATATTAAAACACTGCGTAAAACTATGCCATTGTGTATTTAAGCAGTAATTCCATATAAAGGCGGAGTTAACCCAATGCAGAATACGTATTTTTAATAAAAAAAATTGTTTAGATCTAACAAATAAATAGTTTTATTTGATATTTTAAAATATAACTTGTTTATTTCATATAATAAATCATAATGGAATACAAAGTGTATAGTTATTACATTATGTTCAAAAAGAAAATTTTATGCAGATTTTTAAAAAGTACTTCGTAGAGTGCAATAAAGCGAATTATTAAATCGAAAATGTACATAGGTATCATTTCATACCTTTGCAAACAAGACACTTTTATTTGTTTCAAATATTAATTTTAAAGTTATTACAAATAAATAATCTGGTGTGTCACTCACACAACTTTCTCTTACCCTGAAATTTAATACTATAAATACAGGTTGCAGATTAAAAGGTAAGATAACGAGAAATGTTATGTAAACCTGTGTTAAACAATTCATATTAGGCTTCTGAAGAGTTTTATATGATAATTAGTTCTGTGTGAGGGGGGCTACCGCCCCCCTCAACCCCCCGTTTCATTAATGCACTAACATTTATATAGAATTTAATCCGGCTATTAAAAAATAATACTGTTTTTAAAAAATAATTTATTAAAATTATTATTTAAAAAAAATGATCTTTTATGATAATGCAGACGATTTTCCATATTAGAGAAGTAGTATAACATCAAATATCCATAAGAAGTCCATTTTATTCTCAATGTTAAAAAAAAAAATAAAAAAATAAATAAATAAATAAATAAATAAATACGATTTTTTTTCTAAGTTTTTTTTCGTTAAAAATAAAAAAAATCGATAACTTTGTTTTAAATTATCGCAAATCGACGGTTGAACCATTCGTTTTAAAGGTATTGGCGAGCTCTTTTGAAAGATACCCATCATGAAAATTTACTCCCCTCGAGGGGGACTTCCCCCCCTCAGTGAGGGGGGGGGGGGCGAGGCTCCTACATACACAATTTTTTTTTCCAAGTTAACCATCTCTATTACAAAAAAAAAAAAAAAATTTCGTTTCATTTGGTTTAGTGCAGTCTATAGACGTTAAACTCTACTTACCTGCAATTTTCCCCACAGACGTAATGTATTAGAATTCTCTTGATTGTCCCTGTACACGAACCATTTGCTTGATCTTAACGAAAAGCTTAGTGTAGCATCCCTATATGATACACATTCAGAATACCAAGTTTGAACTTTCTGCCATAATTTGTTTTTGAGATATGCTGATAACAGACAGACAGACACACACACACACAGACATACAGACACACAGACGCACACACAGACATACACACAGACCATTTGCTAAAAACATTATTTTCGTATTCAGGGGACCTCAAAACGTGTAAATATAACAAAATCTGGCGTTCGAAAATTTGACTCCAAAACAATACTTTCTTTACCTTATGGGTAAGAGAAGTAAAAAGGTATGAGTCATTTTTTCTGCAGTGCGGCCTTTTTTTTTTTTTTTTTTTTTTTTTTTGTCGCTTAGTGTATATATGCATTGTTCCTTTTATAAATCTTAGTACCATTCCTTTCATATATATATGTATGTAAACGGATTACAAATTATATTAAAAGCAAATCTGATAAAAATGGACAAGAATATGTTTCTCACAAACATTATCTCTCTCAGTGTAACTTATTTCTAGAGGCAAGAAACCCCTTGTATCAATTCTATTACGTTTTTGCCACAGAGGTAATTTCATCTCTCAGACCCCCTCTCGTGAAAGAAATACAAGAACCGATCTTCTGTACTATTCTGCAAATTACGCGGGTTCTGAGAGGTAGAACTATTTTCTTTAAAGGCAGGGATATCTCAGGACCATAGGGGTGAATAGGCAGTCTGTAGAACTTCTCCTTTTTCCCAGTAGAGGTCGCGGTTCTCGAATCTGACTTCTCTGGAGGATGAAGAGTCCCCTTAAGGCGACTCTTCATCCACGGCGGCCAATACGAGGTGTCCCATGTTAACCAATGAAAAAAATTACATTCCTTTTTTAGAGAAAAATATCTTAATTAACGGATTAAAAATTTTTGCAATCGTTAAAACAGAAGTTTATTTACTAATTTTGTTTCTTGTATTATTTTTAAAACGTTTAGAAATATTTTTAATTTTAGCTTAAAGTCAGCCAAAAATGTCAAAATCTAAAATTTTGACTTTAAAAAATGATGGAAAATCAGTGAAGCGTCGTAGAGACATGAAGAAAAATACAAATAGTACCCAAGGAAGTCCTCTTTCTCAGGACTGTAAAAAAAAAAATAATTAATTAATTTTTAGCTGATTTATTAGAGTATTTTCGAAAGGTAGTCTATTAATCCTGGCGTGCGGAAGAATACAGTGCTTAATTTTAGTTGCATCCTGCGAAAGGGGATGGGGGTCATCGGAAAACTACCTCCAAGCTAAGTATCATGTAACAAAGAAAAGGGAGGAAAAGAATAATAGTCTTTTATTGCTTTATTGCTTGTTACTATTCTCTGGTCAGATGGTCAGAGTTGAAATCTCAGAAACAGAAATGTTTTTTTTTTTTTTTCGGAAATTGATCTTGTCCTCTGACGCATTTTTTTTTCTGTTCCTTTTTTCCTTCGTTTCTATGTTTTCAGTTCATTTTTTGATAGTTCAATAAGTCTTTTTGTATTAGTTATATTTCATTATTTTTCATACTGTTTTTTTCTTTTTTTAATTCTTTAGTTTATTTATTCCTCTTTTTAAATATGTATATATTTCAAACAAATTATTCTATGTTCGAATTGCAATATATTCTGTCATGCAAATTATGAGAATTTGTTTACATGGATTTGTCTCATAAGCACTTACGAAAACAAATTTTGTGCAGTTATGATTATTTAAAACTTTTTGTAGTTCAAATTATATGTGCACCATTTTTTACAGTGTACCTCCTCTACATTGCACATAATGAATGGCAAAAATCTTTAAAATATCACCATGCACATTACGCACAAAGTATGCCATATTATACATGAAATGTGTTGTAGAATTTAGTTTCTCATTGAACAAATATATCTACAACAAAAGCAAATAATTTCATTTCACATACTATAAACATTAGTTTCATTTACACGATTATATGCCAGTTAATCCGTAATACATACCTGCCAATAATCTAATTGATATTCCATAAAATTATTACTACCTGCTCCTTTTTTCTACACCATTTTAATTTTTGAGCATTTTTCTCTAATTGTAATTACGATTAAAGAAAAAATATATTTAAAAAAAAAAAAAAAAAAAGACTGGCATGAATGAAAAAAAAAGGGGGTTGGAAGTACTAACAGTTTTATGGAATATTAATTAGATTGTTGGCAGTAACGGTAATGTATAAAATTTTAATTAATCCGTGAGATATGTATGTAAAGGATTAATTAGCTCTTTAACCATATGCATATATGTAATAATTTTAAATGATTTTTTTCTTATATCTCATTAGTATTTTTTTTTTTTTTTTTTTTTTTTAACCTTAAATTTTTTATTGCATTTGATGAATTTTGCGCGATATGTTTCAATAACCGTTAGTAAGTATAAGATAAATTTAGAAACAGTCGAATCATCCTGATTGTCTGTAGGTATAACGCTATCAAAACACCATTTCAGTATATCTTTAACTTAGTTCATGTTATATATCTTATAGAATATACATTAAATATATATTTATATAATAATATAATGGAATCTTAACGGATCCTAATTTGTACTTGAACACATTAAAAATTGTATCATGAGCAAATCTAAGCAGAAAAGAAAGTTTATGTTCGTGTAACAAAAATCTAAAAAAACCCGAGAATATTCTATATTATATATGTATATATATATATATATATATATATTATATGATGCGACATAAGAAATCAAATCATACATTTAATTTCAGAACTGAAATATGTGGGAAAAAGGGCAATATTCAAACAAAGGAACTGAAATAACCATAAGAAGGAGAAGAGGCTACCACAGATTATATATATATGAAGGAAATCTCAAAACGAAAACCGGAAATCAAATGTTTTTTCAAATCTTACACTTTCTTCTTATACAGTAAAACCTCTCTAAGTTGGACACCTGCGCTGCGGTTCCAGGAAAAAGTGTCCAACTTAGAGAGGTGTCCAACTTATAGGGGTGCTTACATTTTTCGATTTAATTAAACTGTATCTATACATGCCTATTAACTTTTAATCATGTCTAAATATAACATAATTAAGTATTCATAACTTATATACAAAAAATAATTAATTTGCCAATTTAAAATCTAAATTTAAACTGGTACAATGTGACCATAATAACACTTTCTATATATGTATATATATATATATATATATATATATATATATATATATATATATATATATATTAACAACGCCATCCACCAGTTAATATGCACGAAAATTTAATCAATATAACTTCTCACAATAAAGATTTTGTATATGCATTTTGGTGCAATTTTATTCAATAGACGCTGTGATAGTCATATGGAAAATCAGGGAATGTGATTAAAAGTAGCACCACTTTGTCTACCGATTTACACCCAAATTAAGATAACATTCATTTTCATAATAGCCATATCACCTATGAAGTTTGGTGAATTTATTCGCTCTAGAAATTGAGATATAGTTTTCCCGTGAACGGGGAAAACTGCAGCATAGCAGCGATACCTGTCGATTGATATGCACCCAAATTGAATCAGTGTATTTTTCACTATAGATAGATCTCTCACATATTAAGTTTAGTGCAATTATACATTCAAGTAAAACTTCGTAGGAAAAATAAAAGGGACAAATGACGAGGAACCCTAACAACCGAAATGCATTGTCTAATCCTCATTTCAAAACAGTCTAAGTCAAAACATGCCTGTAGGTTCTCTACTGGATATTTCCTGGAGAAAGGGACAAAAACAATTCCCGCAAATCAATAAAAAGAAAGATACTTTCATTATGCGCCAAAATTGAGCAATTTGTGAAATTTTCAATTGAAGAAAAAAAAAAAATATGTATATATTTTTTTTTGCAAGATGAGACAGAGGTGAGTATATTGTGACAAGAAACATTATTTTTTAGATATTTACAACCATTTCTACAAGGAATAAGTAAGATTTCTAAAAAAAGTGATAAAATGGAATTTTTATATCTTTTTTTCCTGTCTCATTGGGTAAATGTGTCCAACTTAGGACAGTTTTTGAATGTCCAACTTCCAAGTTAGAGGGGTGTCCAACTTATAGAGGTTGGACATAATGTTAATCCTATGGATACATTCCGTTCCGAGAAAAAGTGTTCAACTTATAGGGGTGTCCAACTTGACAGGTTTCACTGTATATGTAGAGGATAGAATAATAAAGCCACAAAAAAAAAAAAAATGTAGCCAATTTCATTTAATTGAAATGCAAGGACATCTCAAAACGTGTAAATTCATTTAAAACCGGAAATCGAAATTTTTTCTGTATCTGCTACTTGCTTCTTATACATATAGAAACTAGTAATCAATCCACATTTTAAAAAATAAGTTGTGAATTTCAGTTAAATAAAATGCAAGGAAATCTCAAAACGTGTAAATTCATCAAAAAACAGAAATCGAAATTTTTTCTGTTTTCTAATGCATTCTTATACAGATGCTAGTAATAAATCAATTTTTTAAAAAAATAAGTAGCCAATTTCAGTTAATTTGAAATGCAAGGAAATCTCAAAACGTGTAAATTGATCGAAAACCAGAAATCGAAATTTTTTCCGTATTTTCTACTTTCTTCTTATGCATGCAGAAGCTAGTAATATATCCGCCTTTTTAAAATTAAATAAGGCCTTACAGTTAATTGAAATGAAAGGAAATCTTAAAACGTGTAAATTCATCGAAATCCGGAAATCTAAATTTTTTCCGTATATTCTACTTAAATCCACTTTTATAAAAATAACTAGACAATTTCAGTTAATTAAAATGCAAGGAAATCTCAGAAAGTGTAAATTCATTGAATACAGGAAATCAAAAGTTTTTCCAAGTCTTATACTTTCTTCTTATGTATGCAGAAAATAAAATAATGAATCCCCCCCCCCTTTTTTTTTTCAATAAATAGTCAATTTTAGTTAATTGAAATGCATTATGTTTTAGTTTAAAAATATGTCTTAAAGTTACAGCTGACATAACTCATAAAAAAATAAATAAATATATAAATAAATAAAGAGAGGAAGGAAGAAATGAAAGAAAAATAGTAATTAGATATTAAACAAATAAATAAATAGAATTCATACATCTTTTTTAATTTCCATATATTTTAAACAGTATAAACTTTAGATCTAACACTCATTCACTTAAATTTCTATTATTCTAATAGTTATTTTCTCTTAGGAGACAAAAAAAAAAAAAAAAAAAAAAAAAAAAACTGTAGTCGAAAGTATATTGATGCTATGTCTATACAAATTACTGTGTCTTTGTCTATGGTTTTATATGAGTTTTAAGAAATTGCCAGATTTAACAACTTCCTACTTTAGGTATTTTTTAATTTAAAAGAATAGCTGTTGTATAAGATGGCAAAATGCATAATAAATAAAAGCATTTTTAAATACCTTCTTGACATGGTAAGAAAACAATTTTTGTAATCTGCAAATCTGGTTAATCATGTCTTTCGAATTATACCATTTTTAAACACCCTGCTCCCATAATTAATATGTTAAAAGTGTACCACATATTTTATGTTTTACCTGTTAATTATACAGATTTACGTTTTAATGCATCATTTATTTTATTTATTTATTTTTTAACGAAAGTCCTTTTTGCTTAGATTTTTTCTTATATTACTAGTTAATAACAAATACTTTCTCACATACTTTAGGTAATCTTCTCAAGTTCATTAGGAACTTCCTATATAGCTCTATTGTGTTTATAATATATACACTAAGCGACAAAAAAAAAAAAAAAAAAAAAAAAAGCCGTATGTGAATATTTTCTTTTTCGCCTTCTACAACCGCTAATTTTATCGTTTAAAAGCAAATTTTCGAACAGATTTTATTATGTTGTCCTCCACATACACTTTAGCTTTGAGTCCAGTGTTAAAAACAAAATGCAATTGTCAGGAAAATTGTAATTTTAGAAATTATTTCAAAAATGGTAAGAATAAGGCAGTTAACGATGCCACAAAAAGTATTAATTTTTGAAGGAAACTCAAGAAATAGTTTAATACTTGCGATGGCAAAATAATTAAATGTTAACGAAATATTGGTAAATGGGTTTTTAACAAGATATAAGATTTTTTAGCCGTTTAAACTGGAAATTTTTTTAAGCGGCCACATTGCTCATCCAAGCGAGATGACCGTAAGTAAAAAGTCATTGCTTATAAAATCGATTTTTATTATATTTAGAACATAAAAGAGATTCAGAAAAAGGGTTTATCAGCATAATTTCTTTAACTACAGTACAGCAACTATTAAACGAAGCAGGTTTAAATGACACAAAATTTGAAAAAATTCCATTCTTAGTGAAGAGAATTAGTAAAGCAAGACCTCAGATGGCTAAAAAAAAATTAAAAAATGGTTAGTTAATTATTGGGCTGAACTGTTCTATTTGATGAGTCAAATTTAACTTATTTCGAGCTAAAGAAAACAAGCAGATCTGACAACGAAAATATGACCGACTTAATGAAAATCGTACTTTTAAAACAGTGGCACATTCTCCGTACATTATGGTAAGGAGGTGCATAATTTGTCAAACAGTCGGGCAAATTTATATGCTCAAGGAATCAATTAGCTCGAAATAAAGCACAATCTTCATTAAAATGGTGCCTGGCCGACTATTTTGGAGGAATCGGGGACATTTCCGTAAACTGCATTTCAAGATGATAATGCACCTTACATACACGGCGTCTGTGGTAAGTTTATTCACTTCAAATTGTCAAAATTTCCCATCCATTCCCATGAGAACCTATAATTCTGTAAGTAATCATACCTTTTTTCACTTTAAGTTAAATCCCACAATAGAATTCAGTAGAATTTCTTCTTTACCAGACATGGAAATAGTCCTAATCGCTATCCGCTCGAAAATGTTTCGTCTATAAAACGGCGGAGGAGAGGGGAGAGGATTCGATATTTGCAGCCTATAACTCTGCCAGAACTAGAAAAAATTATTCTTGATATTTGACACATTGAAATTTCTGAAATTTATATTAAAACACTGCGTAAAACTATGCCATTGTGTATTTAAGCAGTAATTCCATATAAAGGCGGAGTTAACCCAATGCAGAATACGTATTTTTAATAAAAAAATTGCTTAGATCTAACAAATAAATAGTTTTATTTGATATTTTAAAATATAACTTGTTTATTTCATATAATAAATCATAATGGAATACAAAGTGTATAGTTATTACATTATGTTCAAAAAGAAAATTTTATGCAGATTTTTAAAAAGTACTTCGTAGAGTGCAATAAAGCGAATTATTAAATCGAAAATGTACATAGGTATCATTTCATACCTTTGCAAACAAGACACTTTTTTTTGTTTCAAACATTAATTTTAAAGTTATTACAAATAAATAATCTGGTGTGTCACTCACACAACTTTCTCTTACCCTGAAATTTAATACTATAAATACAGGTTGCAGATTAAAGGTAAGATAACGAGTAATGATATGTAAACCTGTGTTAAACAATTCATATTAGGCTTCTGAAGAGTTTTATATGATAATTAGTTCTGTGTGAGGGGGGCGGTAGCCCCCCTCAACCCCCCGTTTCATTAATGCACTAACATTTATATAGATTTTAATTAATAATCCGGAATAGAATTTAATTAATAATAATTAATTAATTATTAATAATTCAATTAATAATAATTAATTTAATAATCCGGCTATTAAAAAATAATTCTGTTTTTAAAAAATAATTTATTAAAATTATTATTTTAAAAAAATGATCTTTTATGATAATGGAGACAATTTCCATATTAGAGAAGTAGTATAACATCAAATATCCATAAAAAGTCCATTTTATTCTCAATGTTAAAAAATAAATAAATAAATAAATAAATACGATTCTAAGTTTTTTTTCGTTAAAAGTAAAAAAAAATCGATAACTTTGTTTTAAATTATCGCAAATCAATGGTTCAACCATTCGTTTTAAAGGTATTGGCAAGCTCTTTTGAAAGATACCCATCATGAAAATTTACTCCCCTCGAGGGGGACTTCCCCCCCTCAGAGGGGGGGGGGGCGAGGCTCCTACATACACAAAATTTTTTTCCAAGTTAACCATCTCTATTACAAAAAAAAAAAAAAAAAAAATCGTTTCATTTGGTTTAGTGCAGTCTATAGACGTTAAACTCTACTTACCTGCAATTTTCCCCACAGACGTATTGTATTATAATTCTCTTGATTGTCCCTGTACACGAACCATTTGCTTGATCTTAACGAAAAGCTTACTGTAGCATCCCTATATGATACACATTCAGAATACCAAGTTTGAACTTTGTGCCATAATTTGTTTTTGAGATATGCTGATAACAGACACACACACACAGACATACACACAGACCATTTGCTAAAAACATGATTTTCGTATTCAGGGCACCTCAAAACGTGTAAATATAACAAAATCTGGCGTTCGAAAATTTGACCCCAAAACAATACTTTCTTTACCTTATGGGTAAGAGAAAGTAAAAAGGTATGAGTCATTTTTTCTGCAGTGCGGCCTTTTTTTTTTTTTTTGTCACTTAGTGTATATATGCATTGTTCCGTTTATAAATCTTAGTACCATTCCTTTCATATATATATGTATGTAAACGGATTACAAATTATATTAAAAGCAAATCTGATAAAAATGGACAAGAATATGTTTCTCACAAACATTATCTCTCTCAGTGTAACTTATTTCTAGAGGCAAGAAACCCCTTGTATCAATACTATTACGCTCTTGCCACAGAGGTAATTTGATCTTTCAGACCCCCTCTCGTGAAAGAAATACAAGAACCGATCTCCTGTACTATTCTGCAAATTACGCGGGTTCTGAGAGGCAGAACTATTTTCTTTAAAGGCAGGGATGTCTCAGGACCATAGGGGTGAATAGGCAGTCTGTAGAACTTCTTCTTTTTCCCAGTAGAGGTCGCGGTTCTCAAATCTGACTTCTCTGGAGGATGAAGAGTCCCCTTACCCCTTAAGCTGTAAATTACAACTGTTGTTGTGGATTTATTTGATTTCAGGGAGCCTTACAAGGAAACATTCAAAAGGTGTCGTCTTCAAAAAATATTTAAAAAAATATATGTAATTTAGCACTCTTAGGCGTTCAGTTCGCTAGCACCGAGATTGCCGTGTACGAACAGAACCGTGTTTTGTTTCTCCGCCAAGTACTCAAAATCAATCGCCTAACAATGTGAAATCGCCAAATATGCTTAATTTTGATAATTTTTTGTGTTCGCTATAATTCATTTCAGCCGATAATTTTTTCACTTTCTTGTGTTTTAGGAAGAGTAGAATCACATATATTTTTTTTTCCAATATTTTTTGAAGACGACACTTTTTGAATGTTTCCTTGTTAGACTAAATTACAGTCGGCAGCAAAAGTATCCGAGCACTAGCCAATAATTCCTATATCAAAAAAGTACACTTAAGAGGGGACAATACCTAATCCCGCGGACAGCCGTGCCGAATGTTATTCTATGGAAAAATTTGTTGCGACAATTACACATTACCTAATGTATATTTTTTAATTCTGTTTTCGCAGTCAGAAATTCATAACCGTTAAATGAGTACTCATTTTTGAAAAATTCATTTTTTTTTTTTTTTTTTTTTTAAGTTTGAGTTCAAATATGCGATTTTTCACAAAATGCATTTTTCTCATTTTCTAGTCGCAAAATGAAATACTAAAATTTTAAAAAATCAATTTTTGGAAAACAAGTACTAATTTAACGCTTGTGAATTTTCTAAATGTGAAAACAGAATTGAAAAATATACATTAGGTAATGAGTAATTATGTAATCAAATTTTCCCATAGAATAAAATAGGCCAAGGCTGCCGGCGAGATTAGGTATTGTCCGCTCTTAATACTGTTTTGTTAAATAAATCCTTGTCGAATCATGTACTTAGGCTGACTAAGAACATGACTCGACAAGGATTTATTTAACAAAGTAGTATTAGGTGTACGTTTTTTTAGACATGGTATATTGCTAGTGCTCGGATACTTTTGCTGCCGACTGTAACCCTGTTTTCCTCTCAGTCTTCGAGTTCTACAACGATGGCTGCGAAAAAATCAAAAACGCTGGGAGAAATGTATAAACTCTGGGTGGTGACATGTAGTTTAAAGAATAACAAATAGAAAATAACTTTTTATATCTATTTTTTTTTTTTTTTATTAATAATTAAAACTTTACGATACCACTATGTATTCAAGAAAATTAACTTACACACAACATGCACAGTGTGTTCAAAACGTTTTGACCTCGACTTCCTTGAATGTTGATGCTAGACATCTACAGTCGGTAACAAAAGTCTCCGAACACTAGCAAAAATCCCTATATAAAAAAAGTACACTTCATACAGTTTCGTTAAATAAATCCTTGTCAAATCCTGTTCTTAGTCAGTCTAAAAACAGGATTCGACAAGGATTTATTTAACAAAACTTTATTAAGTGTACTTTTTTTTATATAGGAATTTTTGCTAGTGTCTGGAGACTTTTGTTACCGACTGTATATATTTTCAGCTAGTATATTTTCAATTGCAAAGCCACGTAAAATAAATAAATAAAATAAAATCAATAAAACAAATTTCAGGAGTTTCAGTTTTTTAAAAATCTGAATTTACTCTACTCGATTTTCCGAACATCACGTAATTAATGGTTTTTTAATTAAATTAAAGTAAAAGAAGTCGTTAAATAGACAAAATAGAAAATTACAATAGGATGTTTGAGCAGTGGCGGATTTAAGGAGGGGGCTAAGGGGCTGTAGCCCCCCCCCCAAAAAAAAAAAAAAAAAAAGTACTGATATTCACAATTGACTATTACAATTATAAACTTTTCATTGATCTGGAATAACACCTTGAAAAAACTTAGCCCCCCCCCCCCCAAATTTAAGTTCTTGATCCGCCACTGTGTTTGAGTATTTTTCTCTTTATAGTATGTTGTTTAATTTAACACTATAACATTTCAAACAATTTGAGCTCATTGGCCATAATAATAAAGAATTTTTTATGTCTCTGTAAAAATCTATAGATGTTGGATTCACCAAAAATCTATACTGTTCGTACGAGGGTTACTTATAAGATATACAGTCGGTAACAAAAGTGTCCGAAAACTAGCGAAAATTCCTATGTAAAAAAAAGTAGAGTTAATGCTATTTTGTTAAATAGATCCTTGTCGAATCCTGTTCTTAGTCAGTCTAAGAAGATGATTCAATAAGGATTTATTTAACAAAACCATATGAAGTGTACTTTCTTTACATAGGAATATTTGCTAGTGTTCGGACACTTTTGTTATTTTCATCTCAATCGAATAACACGTTCAGACGCTATCGCACTTTAAATAATTTGAACCCATAGAGTATAATGATAAAGAATTTGTCTTTGTGTTCCTGTAAAAAAAACTGTGCGTGATAGATTCAACAAAATCTATACAGTTCTTGCGATGGGGATCTATAACATGTATATAAATTTTCAGCTCAATCGAATAAGGAATTTAGACGCTATCGTATTTTAAATAATTAGAGCCCATAGGCCATAATGAGGAATTTTTCTTTATCGTCATAAATAGCATCTAAATACCTTATCCGACTGAAATGAAAATTTACATACATGTTATAGGTCACTGTCGTGCGCCGTAGACTAATAAAGTTATGAACGAAATTTCTTCGTTGTATCATGAATGAGAGGTAATAAGAAAGAAAAGCGTTGACTTAAGTAACTTTTGCAATATCTCTACATAAATACTGTGATAATACTGTAATAATGTTATACATTATATATAATAATGTTATACAATAATTACATAAATACTGTAATAATGTTATAGGTCCCCATCGCAAGAACTGTAAAGATTTTGGTGAATATAGCACTTACAGATTTTTTACAGAGACACAAAGAAAGATCCTTTATCATTATGGCTCATGAGTT
Source organism: Salticus scenicus (assembly GCA_963930645.1). Classification (NCBI taxonomy): domain Eukaryota; kingdom Metazoa; phylum Arthropoda; class Arachnida; order Araneae; family Salticidae; genus Salticus; species Salticus scenicus. Next base: position 42,873,868 of record OZ005662.1, read on the forward strand.
CATATTATTTAAAGTGTGATAGCGTCCAAACATCTTATGCGATTGATTTGAAAATTTAGATACACTCTATAAATAGGTCACTGCCATGTTATAGGTCACTGCCGCACGAACTGTATAGATTTTGGTAAATCTAGAACTTACATACTTTTATAGGGACATAATGAATTTTTTTTTGCTATTATGATAGTTGGGCTCAGTTTATTTGAAGTGCAATAACGTTAAATTAAAGAACACACTATATGAAGAAAAATGCTCAAACACCCTATTATAATATCTTCTTTTGTTTATACAACGACGTCTCTTACTCTAATTATACAACCGTTAATTACTTAATGCTTGGAAAGTCGAGTCGAGTCACACCAGAATTTTTAAATATATCTCTAGGATTATTATGATACAACGCTGAAGTTTTGTACATCACCTTTCTATGATACACGGAATATTTTACTCTTTGGGTAAAAGAAATTATGAGACCGCATAAAAATTTATATTTTTGTAATTCTTGAAATCGAATATCCTAAAATTTTATTTTATTTTTGATTTATTAGGTTTTTTTTAACCTTATTATGCACATCTTTATAATTTCTTATGCGCGCAAGATCAATATTTAGGAATTAAAACAAAGGTCTAGGTTTTCGGAACACACTGTATATATGTGTGTCTCATGGAACATTCTATGTTTAGATGACAAACCCGTGAAGTATTTTCATTAAGTTTTTTCTTCTGTTTATAATGTATCTTTAAAAAACACTTATTTAATATACTTCTAATTTAATGATTAATTATATTAAAGCTCGGGAAAAATATATAGACAGATTATGTTGAACCCAGCACAAAATCTACTTCTTATTTTCTCTATATAAATTCACGTAATACAAAAGAAAACACACACACCCAACGTTATTAATTCACAACGAATTGACTTCTTAAGCTTTGATTAAAATAAACAAATAAATAAAAAATCTGGAGTGACTCCACTCGACTTTCCGAACATTGAATAATTCACGATTTTGTAGATAAAGTAAAGTACGAGCAGTTGTTAAACAAACAAAAGAGAGAAAATCATAATAGAGTGTTTGAGTATTTTTCTCCATATAGTACACGATGTTTAATTTAACGCTACCGAACTTTGAGCCCATAGATCATAATGATAAAGAATTTTTCGTTGTGTCCCTGTAAAAAACTATAAATGCTAGATTCACCAAAATGCTTATAGTTAGTGCAACAGTGATTTACATTATTCATATAAATTTTCAGCTCCATCGGATAAGGCATTTAGACGATATCGCACTTTTTAAAAATTGTTCCCATAGGCCTTATAATGATAAAGATTTTTTTTTTTTTGTGTGTGTGTGTGTGTGTGTGTCTTTGTAAAAAAAACTGTTAGTGCTAAATTCACCAAAATTTATACAGTTCGTGCAACTTTGACCTATAACATGTGCATAAATTTTTTGCTCAGTTTAATAAGGCGTTTAGACGCCTTTTTTTTTGCCCCATAGGCCATAATAATAAAATAAAAAATTTTGGTGTCTCTGTATCAAACCCATGAGTGCTAGATTCACCAAAATCAATAGGGTTCGTGCTACGGTGACTTACAACACACGTACCAATTTTCAACTCATTCGAGCAAAGCGTTTAGGTAGACGCTAGCGTGTTCACTCACACACATACACATATCATCGTAAAAATAGTGAAAACGGACTCAGGGGACCTCAGAATGAATAGAAACATCAAAATCTCAAATTCGGATTTTTGACACGATTACAATACTTTCCTTACATGTGTATGTTCATAAAGTAAAAATCGATAACATTCTTTAAGATTATTAGATATATGGTTCAACCACTCGTTGTAAAGATATTGACGAATTCTCTTAAATAATACTCATAGAGAAAATTCGAAGGGGGGAAAAAAGCGATGCTCTTATTACTATTATAAATATATTATTATGAGTGTATTGGTATTACTATTATAAATATACATATATTATTTTGCAGTGATTTGTTAAAAATAATGCTGTCATATTAAAAATTATAAAAAGTGTTACTACAGCCTATTGAGCCTGTTGTGCTGTGCATCAAAAGTTGATAGAAGTCAACTTATGTTAATTTGCAACTAAATATGAAATTCTATGCAGAAGTTCTTGATTTAGAGCTGCCACAACATTTTTTTCCACACATATATTATCATGCATACAGACATCATTCCAGAAATGATCAAAATGCGTTCAGGATTTCTTAAAACGTATAAAATCGTCAAAAAGTTACCAATTTTTACATATCCGATATTTTCTTCTTATGAATACCGAGAAAAGTAATGAATGAACTTCAATGATAATGTAGAACTTTCTATCTTTTTTTTTTTTTTTAATGGATATTTGCTACAAATACAAATAATCCAAAGTGCAGTAGAATTCACTAAAAAGTGGTGGTTAACCATGAAGGATAAGAACTGTATCAGAAAACACAATAAATTGTAAAATCACGCAGCTGATTCGACTCAGATAAAAAAACATTCAACTTTTAAAATTAGAACTATAGACAGGGTAATTTAATTTATTCATATTGTAGAATTTTAACTTAAGGGCCCTCTTCACTCACTGCCGCCGGAAGCCGAAGCTAATGTTATTCTATGGGAAATTTTTCTTTACAAATAACTTATTAACTAATACATATTTTTAAATTCTGTTTTCACATTCTGAAAATTCCTAGCTGTTAAATGGACGAACCTTTTTTAAAAAATCATTTTTTTAATTTTTTTATATTTTATTTTGAAGCTGCAAAATACGAATTTTCAATGTGTGAATTTTTTTCATTTTGCAATTTCAAAGTAAAATATTAAAAAATTTAAAAATACATTTTTAAAAAAAGTCCGTCCATTTAACAGTTGGGAATTTTCTGAATGTGAAAACAGAATTTCAAAATAGGTATTAGTTAATAAGTTATTTGTAAAGAAAATTTTCCCATAGAATAACATTGGCCCGGGCTTCCGGCGACGGTAAGTGAAGAGGGCCGTTAAAATAAAATGCACTAAAAATAAAATATAATATATCAATTTTATATTATTTTATTACACACTATCTTATTATATATATTCTTTAAGATTATTTCATGTTGTAAAAGCCAAACAATGGGAAAATAATAAACAAATTCAATTTATAATTAATGTGCAAGTAATTTCCACAGGATATACTGTTGCATATACCATACATGATACATGTCAGCGGATATTAAAGTTTTAAAACACGATACAATGGTACACATTATGCACCTTAAAAACTACTTAATAGATATAAGTAATATTCCATAGAACACTCAACGTTTAAATAATACCACTATTGCTTATAAATAAGAAAAACTAATGCAGTTGCAAAGAATTTCGGATCCTCATATTTCGCTATAGCATAATGATCATACTCAGGCTTCCACAAGTACAAAAAATTCATCATAATATCTTGATCACACTTCTCGCCAATTGTAACATGAGTTATTATTCTATACCTGTCTAACTCTAACCTTTTTATTTCTTCACGTATGAGTAATGATACTTGGGAGGCAGCTTTTTTCATGGTCGAAGCATTATATTCTTTACCTTTTAGACGTTCTTCTAATATTCGTTGAGCTATTTCCTGAATTTTTTTGGGATTTACAGTAACTGTCGGCCCACTTTGATAAGTATATGTATCGTCTTCTATATCAGCAGATGTATCTTCACCTTCGACAGGTTCTTTTGCCTGTGGTTTTACTTCTTCTTCGGGTTCAACTGGATAGATTTGACTCACATAAAAAGAACCACCTTCATCCTCAACTGGAACAATTTCCTCGGGTTCTTCGACTACTTCTTCCGACATAATTAAAATAAAAAAAAATTACAGTAAACACTGGTGAAAATAACAACAATATTGCGATTGCGTCTTCCAGTTGCTATGACAACAGTTAAAATTTCGCTTAAAGCCTTATAGCATGTTGCGCCATCTATTGAACACTAAATAACAAAATACCTCGTTTGCATTGCTCGAAAATTAATAGATTTCTTTTTGAAACATAGGAAAATAGAAAAAAAAAATTAAATTTTAAAAACATAAAATTTTTATAATTTATTAAATTTGTGAATTTTTATTTAAAACATAGAAGCACAATTATAATTCAAAAAAGTTTCTTAAAAATCTTTGAAAATATTGAAATTGAAGTTAAAAAATGATAAAAGTTTTCCTACACATCCAATTAAGATAATAAATATTATACTTATTAATACATAATAAATACAGAAAATACTTAATATATATATTTTTTTATGATAAAATTTTTAGAAGATGATTCTTTACAAAATACAAATTTTAGAAAATGAAAATTTCAAAATTTATTCAATAGATGGCAGCACCAAACTTTATTAAATTTAAAAGGAGGATATTTAAAAAAAGGAAGAAAAAGAAAAAGACAAAAATATCTGAAACGAAAGGATAATACTGAATACAAATTTTTTAAAACAAAAGAACTTTTCAAACATCTTTTTTCTTCTGAATTTTTTTTTTTACCTTTAAACTTCAAATATATTATGCTTGAAGTTGAAGTAGGTTGCTGTTGCAGTTGCTCCTGATAATGACATTCTCTAAACACAAATTCTCTCTCCCCCTCTTTGCGACAATTTATTCAATGTATTCAATTAAAGATTCATAAAAATCTTTAGACTTTCAAAAAAAGAAAAAAAAAAAAAAAAAAAAAAGGAACGAGAATTTAAAAATATTTTAGATCAAAACTGTTTGCTATATATATATATTTATTATCAGTAGTATTTTCCTTATGCTCTTTACTTCTTTATTTATTTCTCACAATTACAAATTCATTTTCATAATATCATGTTTAGAAGTTATATTATCGAAGCTGGTTGACAGAAAGTGCAGGATTCGATCCCAAGTCGCGCTTGTCGACCTAACTGCTGTTCGGAGTTTTATGTGGTTTTCTCCGAAACTCAGGTAAATACGGGCTAGGACCCCTTAAAAAAACCTCGGAGGCCATTCTGCAAGATCACCAACAAGTTCATAATAACCACAACTAATCATCTAAAAATTTCTAAGCTTTTTTTCATGGTCGGACATTCAATTATTATATTATCGAACATGGGTGCTGCCAGCTATGGGAAAGGGGAAACAAGACATCAACCCCCCCCCCCCCCACCCAGATCTTTAAAGCTTGATCTAAATTATCTGTACCTTTTATAATCGAAAATAAATAAATAAGTAGTACAAAACTATTTTAAATATTTAAATATTACAAGAGAAACATTAGTTTTATTTACTCCTTTTTCATATCCTAAAGTAAAAATGCTTAAAAACTAACATTAAAATGTCTTGCTCCGTATCCCCTGATCCTGGATTTTTTTTTCCTACCTCTGTAAGTGAATTTAATAAAATAACAAATCGAACGACTCCTCTTAACTTTAACATAACATACATTTAATAAACAAACTGGAAATTGTTTAATTTTTCCTATTATGAGGTTTTTGTTCTTTTTTCTTTTTCTTTATAGGCTATAATAATAATAATAATAATAATTAGTGAAATGACACAAAGGTATAGTTTGTTCTAGATAAATCAACTCCTAAAATGACAATAATACAAATAATAACGACAGCAAATTAAGTTAACTAGCAGGCATTGCTATATTTAAAGGATTTCTTTTTAATTAATTCATTGAAATATTTAAATAAATATATTTCGATTGGTGACTATTTTTGTCACAACTTTCGTATGGGACCTCCTTGGCAACATCAAACATTTTTTGAACTTCTCGAATCTGTAAAACAAAGCTGTTATTAAAACGAATATTCTCGAAAACAGTCCTATAGTAGTGTTAATTCTTCGAATATACTGGAAAAAGTTGAAGTTGTTACTCATGCAGTAAAAGTCACTATTCGATGAATGTTCTGGAACAGTCAAAAAACAGTCACTTGTTCCGCAGGAGTAAAGCAAACATCAAATACTCCAGAACAGAAATTTTCGCTAGTTCACGAAAAATGTCCAGTCGCTTAGAGTTTAATCCGTAAAGTGTAATCACTCAGAATAGGTCTCTGAATAACTCTGAATCGCAGTGACTACATACTCTTTTGCAGAAATCAACTCACTCCTACATATAACTTTCGCGATGGGGCTTGGAGATAATTCCATCGAGAATCCCATAGAAAGCTCGAGATCTATGTTTCTGTGTGTCGGAGAGCTTCGAAACTTCGGGAACCATAAACTACCCTTTTTCACCAAATTTGGTCGGCCACTCGCCAAGTTTATCTCCAAGGCTGACTCCACTGGAAGTGAATGAACTGCCTTTTTATTTTCACTTCGCCTGTAAAACTACTTTCATTGCAACAGTGCAATTGTTGGCAATAGATCTATTTCGGTTTAATTTTTTTTTTTTTTGTAATATTTTACAATTTATTTAGAGTTGTAAAAGAATGCTAAGCGGTCGAATGTGACGTCATGGGCAGTTTTTTTTTTTTTTTTTTTTAATAACAACTTGACATAGTAGTTAAAAAAAAAAAAAAAAAAAAAAAAAAAAGTTTTAGTACAACTTATATTAGCATCATAAACTATATTAGTACTTTATCAATGTATATAAATATTTTTAAGTTATAATGACGTCAATTTTTAATAAATAAATATTTTTATATATATATATATATATAATTTTTTATTGTTCATGCTTAAGTAAATGTATTTATTTTCCTGTCGGAAAAAAAAAAAAATGAACTCGTAATTTTTTTTTTTTGGCAACAATTCCATTATGGATAATATTTAAATGTGTAATTTTAAAGCTATTTTTGCACAATGACCCTTCGGGGCAGGGGGCACCTTTGTGTCGAATCACGTGACTGTCCGAGCTACCATTTTCGAGAACAGTGAAATATACATAATATATAAATCTTGCTCCCTTAATAGTATAAGATAAGCAAACTGCTTTCATGGAAGGCTTTAAATATCGCAATTTGCAACAAAACATTCATCTCAATTAAGCATTAATATTTCTCTAAACATTTTGGCAAAATTTAATCGTAACTGGTCGACATAAGATAAATATTATATACATACTTGAATAAATAATACTATTACTGCATCAAAACCTTATAGCACAGTAAGATACTACTGACAAGAATAGTTAATAGATTACGGACAAATAAATAATATTTTATTGGCTTTATCTTTCTGGACAGGAAACAGTCATATCTCTGTCATTATGCCAACACCAGGGGCGGACTGAGCACCAGACTACCCGGCGATCAGCGGTTGAGCCAACTGTAAAAAATGGGCCAATTTTTTTTTTTTTTTTTTCCCCTTTGTCGTTATGAATTTTTGTTGATAAGCAAAACTTAGTGTCAATATGCACTTAAGATTCATAGATTTATGTTAAATTTATAAAAATCTAAATATGTAGTACAACTGTTGGCCCAGAAGAAAAAAAAAAGAATTTTTTTTCTGTTTCAGACTAGATGCTAGGCAAGACTATATGCTTAGGTATGACTAGATGCTAGACTAGTTGCTAGGGTATGACTAGATGCTAGAGACTCTAATGGCCAGATCCAACACCCTTTCTGCCCATAGGTGACTTCTATAAGGAGAAAGATGAAATGCTCCTTTTCCCACATTTAAAACTGAAGAGAAATTAGCTCCAATCTTTGGGTCATATTTTTACACGTCGAACATATACCTACTATGCAACAAAAGTATTGCAATCATGAAAATATTCGACTATGAGATTTTGGTATAGCTATACTTTTGGAGGTCTCCTGAATTTTTTTTTTTTTTTAAGGTTATTGTATATATGTGTTTGTACGTTTTATGTGTGTTGTATGTGCTGAGAGAACACGATAACGTCTAAACTCTTCTTTTAATTCAGCACAAAGTTAGTAAGTATGTTTATGTCCCCACCGTATGACCTGTATAAATTTTGAAGAGTGTAGGACTCAGGGCTCTTTAAAGATACACAAAGAAATCCTGTATCCCTATAACCCTCGGACCCAAACTATTTAAAGTGTGATAGCATCTTAAGGGGACTGGGACGTGAAATACTTTCAAATTTTCAATCAGTCGCTTAAAAAATAGTACAAATTCTGTAGATTACAAATAAATTTATGTACTTTGTACAGCCGGTCAAAAAAAAAAAACGAAACACCCCCACCTATCTCATTACCTAATTATCGCAGAAACATGCAGTAGGCACCAATCGTCAGGAATTTATGTCTACTTTTATTGTATGTAGGAAAAAATGACATTGGGGGTCGTCTACATATTAAAAATGGGTCCAACTTTGAAAATTCGAATGTTAACCCACTAATTTGACAACAGAAAACGATTCTAGAGCATCAAAATAGCCTAGATATAAATTTGCACGAAGATACCAACATTAGTTCCTGAGATATTTAAGGTTTTCCTTTAGGGGGTTATCTCCAAGTTTATTCTTTTTTCATTTAGGTCAGATTCAACGAATTTATTAGAGCTCTCTTCTATTATTTAATGAGTTTCATTCATCTACAAATCTCTAAATACATCAAAAGGAATATAATTTCAATGAGCATATTAATGTGAAAATTTCGCACTATAAAAAATATTCTGTCCAAAAAGGTTCACACAGGAGGGTATGATAACACCTGTGTGTGTGATAGGGGAAGGGGGAGGGGCACCAGGATTCAAAATGGATGTTTTATTATCGCATTTTCAGGAGATTTTTATTGAAATTAGATTTCTGTTATGCTTTTTTCACCCTAGGTATCAAACTGTAAACCTACGCGTCTCTAGTTTACTGAAGTGTGTGTGTGTACAGAAGTTATATTATAGGGATTTTGATGAAAGTTTGGGGTTGAGTGTTTTCGGAATATTAGACTTACCACCATCTTCAGAAAAATTTGCGTTGGCTGTTAACCACTTACCGGCCAATAGCAACAAATGAAATAAATTGGGTTTATTCGGAAACTGATATAAAAATTTTGGTGAAAGTTTTGCGTTAAGTGCTTTTGAGTACGCTTAAACAAATGGAATTATCCCCATCGTCATAAAAATTCGTTGTCGCTGTTAACCCTTTAAAGGACAATTGCAACGTATGTCAGAAATCGGCTTTACACGGATATGGACTAAGCGATTTTTATGAAAGTTTGAAGTTAGGGCTTTTTCATGAGAAAAAACAATTGGATTTCATCTTCAGATAATAATTAGCATTTACAGTTAACCCTTTACCGGCCAATTACAATACATAGCAGAAGTTGGGTTTATTCAAAAATGATTCTAGGGATTTTGATGAAAGTTTGGGGGTTAAGAGTTTTCGGAATATTAGACTTACCACCATCCTTAGAATTATTTGCGTTGGCTGTTAACCCAATATCGGCCAATGGCAACAAATGAAATAAATTGGGTTTATTCGGAAACTGATGTAAGGATATCATGAAAGTTTTGTGTTAATTGATTTTGAGGATGCTTAAACGAATAGAAATATCCCCATCGTAAAAAAAAATTTGCTGTCTATGTTAACCCTTTAAAGGCCATTGCAACGTATGTCAAAAATCGGCTTTACACGGATGTGGGCTAAACGATTTTTATGAAAATTTTAAGTCAGGGCTTTTTCATGAGAAAAAACAATTGGATTTCATCTTCAGATAAATTAGCGTTTACAGTTAACCCTTTACCGGCCAATTGCAATTCATAGCAGAAGTTGGGTTTACTGGAAAATGATTCTAGGGATTTTGATGAAAGTTTGGGGTTAAGTGTTTTCGGAATATTAGACTTACCACCATCTTCAGACAAATTTGCGTTGGCTGTTAACCCCTTATCAGCCAATGGCAACAAATGAAATAAATTGGGTTTATTCGGAAACTGATATAAGGATTTTGGTGAAAGATTTGCATTAAGTGCTTTCGGGGATGCTTAAACGAATGGAACTATCCCCATCATCATAAAAATTCGTTGTCTCTGTTAACCCTTTAAAGGACAATTGCGACGTATGTCAGAAATTGGCTTTACACAGAAATGGACTAAGCGATTTTTATGAAAATTCGATGTTAGGGATTTTTCATGAGAAAAAAAACAATTGAATTTCATCTTCAGATAAATTAGCGTTTACAGTTAACCCTTTACCGGCCAATACATAGCAGAAGTTGGGTTTACAATAAAATGATTCTTGGGAGTTTGATGAAAGTTTGGGATTAAGTGTTTTCGGAATATTAGACTTACCACCATCTTCAGAAAAATTTGCGTTGGCTGTTAACCCCTTATCGGCCAATGGCAACAAATGAAATAAATTGGAATCATTCGGAAACTGATGTAAGGATATCATGAAAATTTTGCGTTAAGTGATTTTGAGGATGCTTAAACGAATGGAATTATCACCATCGTCAAAACAATTTGCTGTCGATGTTAACCCTTTAAAGGCCATTGCAACGTATGTCAGAAATTGGCTTTACACGGATATGGACTAAACGAATTTTATGAAAATTTTAAGTCAGGGCTTTTTCATGAGAAAAAACAATTGGATTTCCTCTTCAGATAAATTAGCGTTTATAGTTAACCCTTTACCGGCCAATTACAACACATGGCAGAATTTGGGTTTACTCGAAAATGATTATAGCGATTTTGATGAAAATTTTTGGTTAAGTTTTATCGGAATATTAGATTTACCCCCATCTTCAGAATTATTTGCGTTGGCTGTTAACCCTTTATCGGCCAATGGCAACAAATGAAATAAATTGGGTTTATTTGGAAACTGATATAAGGATTTTGATGAAAGTTTGCATTAACTGCTTTCGGGGATGCTTAGACGAAGAAATTATCCTCATTGCCATAAATATTCCTTGTCGTTGTTAATCCTTTAAAGGCCAAATGCAACGTATGTCAGAAATTGTCTTTATACGGAAATGGAGAAAACGATTTTTCTGAAAGGTTGCAGTTAGGGCTTTTTGATGAGAAAAGACGATTGGATCTCTTCTTCAGACGAATTAGCGTTCACAGTTAACCCTTTACTGACCAACTTCGACACATAGCAGAAATTGAGTTTAACTGGAAATGGATACAGCGATTTTGATGAATATTTCGGACTAAGTTTTTTCGGGGACTGCTAAAACGAATGGTATTCCCTCATCTTCAGAAAAAAAATAACGTTCTCAATTAACCCTTTATCGGCCAATTGCAACATATGACAAAAATTGGGTCTACTTGTAAATAGGTATGAGGATTATGATGAAAATTTGAGGTTCCATAATTGATTTGAATTATTTTATTCTTCAGAAAATTTCTTGTTCTTTGTTAAACCTTTAAAAGCCTTTTGCGACGTTTGCCAGAAATACGGTTTACACAGAAATAGACATAGCGAATTTCATAAAAGCTTGGAGTTAGGAATTTTTGATGAGAAAAGGCTTTTGGAAATATCCTCATCTTTAGAAAAAATCGCATTCTTTGTTAACTCTTTATCGACACATTACAACATACGGTAGAAATTGAGTTTATTCGGTAATGGGAAAAGCGATTTTTAATAAAGTTTGGAGTTACGGCTTTTTGATGAGAAAAAATGATTGGACTTATCCTTATCTTCAGAAAAAATCGCGTTCTCAATTAACATTTTATCGGCCATTTGCAAATTATAGCAGAAGTTGGGTTTATTTAGAAATTTATATAGGGATTTTTATGATAGTTTGGGGTTAAAAACTTTCTGGGTGCTTAAAGAACTAGACATATCCTCATCTTCAGAAAAAAAATAGTTCGCAGTTTACCATATATCGACCAATTGCATCAAGTTTTAGAAATAGGCTGAATCGGAAATGGATATAGTGATTTCAAATAAAGTTTGTGGTTAGTGTTTTTAGGGATGCAAAAACGTTTGGACTTATTCTCATCTTTTGAAAAAAATGGCGTGATCAGTTAAGCTTTTATCGACAAATTGCAACATATCGCCCAAATTCGGGTTACTCGGAAACGGATATATCGATTTTGATGAAAGTTTGGGGTTAAGCGTTTTCAGAGGTGCAGAAAGTTTGGATTTATACAGAAAAATTAGCGTTCGCTGTCAAAATATATGGTAAAAAAGAATTCGGGTTCCAGTTCATGACTTCATTTGTTATTTTGTTTAAATTTAGTACGAGTGAATGTAATCGATTTAAGCAATATTTGTGTGTATCGAAATATTTGGTAAATAATGAGGCAAGTTCAACTCTTTAACTGTATACTTATTGTGTATCTTGTTTTCTTTCTTTTCTTTCTATTTATATATATATTTTTTAATACGATTTAATTTAATCAAAGGTTGCTGATATTTGTGCGTGTTGAAGTATTTCGTAAAGAAGGAAGCAGGATCCAGTGCATGATTGAAGTTATAGATATTTTTTTCAATGAAAATGCCTAAATTCAAATAAAAGTAGGTGATATTTTCAAATGCCTAGCTAGTCGTTAATTTAGTTAAATAGCGATTGTAAGTTTTGTACTGGTAACGCTGCCGAAGGCAGCAGGAACCAAGAAGAGTTGGCTAAAAGAATTAAAAAATGCATTTTCGCCGTGTTCTGATCTATTCTGAAAGTTTCAAATGTCTAGCTAGTCGGGAAGTTAGTTAAAAATCGATTGCAAGATTTGTACTGGACAAACAAACAAACAAGAATAATAAGAAGTTAATAAAAATAATTACAAGATAAAAAGAACTTTTATATACCATGTTTTTAAAATTTCTGTTGAATCATATAAACGCTACTGAGCGCAGTGGAAACCCGGAGCAACTGGAAAATGTATTAAAAAAAATCCTTGCTATCCTGAATTGAGCTATTACAAAAGTTTCAAATGGCTATCTAGCCGGGAAGTTAGTTAAAAGTTGATTGCAAGCATTGTACCGGTAACGCTACCGAAGACAGTAGGGTCCCGAAGCAATTGGTTAAAAATATTTTTAAAATGCATTTTCACCGTATTCTGAACTATTCTAAAAGTTTCAAATGTCTAACTACTCGGGAAGTTAGTTAAATAAATTTTCTATTGAATCATATAAACACTGCCGAATACAGTAGGCACCTGAAACATTAAAAGAATAAAAAAGAAATGTATTGTCACCGTGTTCTGACCTATCTTGAAAGTTTCAAATATCTAGCTAGTCGGGAAGTTAGTGAAAAATCAATTGCAAGCTTTGTACTGGTAACGCTGCCGAAGGCAGCAGGAACCCGAAACAGTTGGCTAAAAGTATTTAAAAATGTATTTTCACCGTGTTCTGAACTATTGTGATAGTTTCAAATGTCGAGCTAGTCAGGAAGTTAGTTAAATAAATTTTCTGTTGAATCATATAAACGCTGCCGAAGGCAGTAGGGACCTGAAGCAGTTGACTAAAAGTATTAAAAAAATTATTGTCACCGTGTTCTGAGCTATCCTGAAAGTTTCAAATGTCTAGCTAGTCGGGAAGTTAGTGAAAAATTGATTGCAAGCTTCGTACTGGTAACGCTGTCTAAGGCAGCAGGAACCCGAAACAGTTGGTTAAAAATATTTAAAAAATGCATTTTCGCCGTGTTCTGAACTATTCTGAAAGTTTAAAATGTCTAGCTTGTCGGGAAGTTAGTTAAATAAATTTTCTGTTGAATCATATAAACGGGTATAGTGACCTGAAACAGTTGACTAAAAGTATTAAAAAAATGTATTGTCACCGTGTTTTGAGCTAGCCTGAAAGTTTCAAATGTCTAGCTAGTCGGAAAGTTAGTGAAAAATCAATTGGAAGCTTTGTACTGATAACGCTGCCGAAGGCAGCAGGAACCCTAAACAGTTGGCTAAAGGTATTAAAAAAAAAGGATTTTCACCGTGTTCTGGACTATTCTGAAAGTTTCAAATGTCTAGCTAGTCGGGAAGTTAGTTAAATAAATTTTCTGCCGAATCATATAAGCGCTGCCGGAGGCAGTGGGACCTGAAATATTTGACTAAAATTATTAGAAAAATGTATTGTCACCGTGTTGTGAGCTGTCCTGAAAATTTCAAATATCTAGCTAGACGGGAAATTAGTAAAAATCGATTGCAAGATTTGTACTGGACAAAGAAACAAACAAACAAACAAGAATCGAAGTTAATAACATGGTAATATGGTAAAATAGTACAGGGAGTTCAAGTATTTTCTCCCCTTGCTTAATTTTACGCTATTGCACTTCATATAATTTTAAACCACAAATCGTAATGATACATAATTTTTTGTCGTGTTCTTGTAAAAATCTATAAAGGCTATCTTCACTAAAATCTATACAATTCGTGCGACGATAATGTATAACATGTGCATAAATTTTCAGTTTAATAGAATAAGGTGTTTAGATACTATCGCATTTTAAAACGTTTGGGCCCATAGACCATAATGACATTTTTTCTTTCTGTCCTTGTAAAAAGAAAAAAAAAAACTATTCATGCTACATTTATCAAAATATATACACTTTGTGAGAGGGTGATTATTAACATGTATAAAAGTTTTTTAACTCAAACGAATAAGGCGTTTAAATGCTATCGCATTTTATTTTATTTGGATTCATAGACAATAATGAAAAAGAATTTTTTGTTGTTTCCCTGTGAAAAACTATAAATGCTAGATACATCAAAATCTATACACTTTGTGCGACGGACATTTATAACACGCGTATTAGCTCAAAAGAAAATGGTGTATAGACGCTATCGCAGTTTGAAAAACTTGGCCCTATAGGCTATAACGATAAAGAATATTTCTTTTTTGTGCCTGTAAAAAGTACTTTTAAGTGCTAGATTCACCAAAATCAACAGTGATCGTGCTATGGTGTTATACAATATACTTACTATATTTCAACTTATTTGAACAGAGGATTTAGGCGCTATCGTATCGCGCACTCACACACCCATTCACAATCGAAAACTAGTAAAAATGAATTCAGTGTACTTCAAAAGTATAGAAATCCCATAATCTCAAAGGTCGGATTTTTTGTCACGATTACAATACTTCCTTTACATACGTATGTTCGGAAAGTAAAAATCTGATCTCTCAGCTATGAAGTTCTGTCCAACTCAAAGAAATAATTTTTTCTGTAATAATATTATATTATTTTAATTGGTTAATTTATATTTCCAACACTATTAATAATATAGCGACTATAGAAATTAGAAATCACAATTCTTCTAAAGAAAATTACGAAAACCTTATATAATTTTGTAAGGAAAGAGATAAATTAAAAAAATAAATAAATGTTAAACTACATTTTTAAATTGCATGCAATTCTTCAATGTGCTCTTGTATTTCAATTTACACACATGTCTAATATTATAATACAATTTATTTCAGAATTAAATTCCAATTTATTTCAGCTGAAAAAAAAAATCTGGAGTGACTCCACTCGACTTTCCGGACATTGAGTAATTAACAGTTTTGTAGATAAAATAAAGAAAGAGGAGTTGTTAAACAAACAAAAGAGAGAAAACCATAATAGAGTGTTTGAGTATTTTTCTCCATCTATTACACGATGTTTTATTTAACGCTACTGAACTTTGAGCCCATAGATCATAATGATAAATAATTTTTCGTTGTGTCCCTGTAAAAACCTATAAATGCTAGATTCACCAAAATGCTTATAGTTAGTGCAACAGTGATTTATAATACTCATATAAATTTTCAGCTCCATTCAATAAGGCGTTTAGATGCTATCGTACTTTTAAAAATTTAGTCCCATAGGCCATAATGATAAAGAATTTTTCTTTGTGTCCCTGTAAAAAAACTGTAAGTGCTAGATTCACCAAAATCTATACAGTTAGTTCAACTGTGATCTATAACATGTGTACAAATTTTTTGCTCAGATTAATAAGGCGTTTAGACGCTGTCACACTTTTAAAAATTTGGCCCCATAGGCATAATGATAAAGAATTTTTCTTTGTGTCCCTGTAAAAAAACTATAAGTGCTAGATTCTCCAAAATCTATACAGATTGAGTATTTGTGACCTATAATATGTGTATAAATTTTTTGCTCAATCGAATAAGGCGTTTAGATGCTATCGCACTTTTAAGATTTTACTCCCATAGACCATAATGATAAAGAATTTTTCTTTGTGTCCCTGTAAAAAAACTATAAGTGCTAGATTCACCAAAATCTATAGGGTTCGTACTATGGTGACTTATAATATGCGTACCAACTTTCAGGTTAATCGAACAAAGCGTTTAGATGCTAGCGTGTTCACTCACAGACATACACACATACATACACACATACACACATACACACACACATACATACATCATCGTAAAAATAGTGAAAACGGACTCAGGGGACCTCAAAACGTATAGAAACATCAAAATCTCGAATTCGGATTTTTGACATGATTACAATACTTTCCTCACTATAGTGTTCGGAAAGTAAAAAACATTGTTGAAAGAATTTTAAAAATATATGAAAGTGAATTAAAACTTTTTTTCTTAATACCGTCTGCAATAAAATACAAAATTGATTGTTGTGAATGTTACTTGTAAATACAGTTTGTAATAGTTATATGGCCCCCAAACTTGATCTTCGATCGTTTTTCTGGAATATCTCGAGAGCTATTTGGTCCAATGAGCTGCAAATTTGCATACGCGTATTTTAATGTGCTAGAAATCGATATCTGTTAGAAAAATTATAGGTCACAATACATAATTTTTTTAAATATTAATTTAGTAATTTTTATTCTATAGATAAAAAAAAACATTAAAATCTTAATGAAACTCATAAATATGTTTGGAAAACTTGTTATTAGCATCATAAAAAAAACCAGGTAAAAATAAATAAAAATGTAGGAGATATGAATATAAATGTGTAATCAGACTTTAACATTAGAAGCTCGAAAGTTTAGACGTGTATAAATCCTAAACTTATACACCATATGACTTCCAAATTTATATCTGGGGATGAAATTGACTGTAGACTCGATATCCGAAATCAAAATTATATGTTACCATTGAAAAAAATAAAGTTTGACACGATTTCAATATGGAGACGACCCCTTAAGCTATTTTTTTCCAATTAGCTTAAAAGAGAACAAAATTCCCTGACGAATGGCACCTTCGGTGTCTTTCTGCAACAATTTACTGATGAGATAGGTGGGGGTGTTTCGTTTTTTTTTTTTTTTTTTTTTTTTTTTTTTTTTTTTACCGACTGTACATCATTAACAGTGATTATAATCACTACTACTAACTGCTAATAATTATTAGCAGTTTAAAAGGCTTAAAGTGTTTTTTGCATTTTTCTCAATATGTCATTTTCTGTATATTGGTACACTTTGTGAAAAATCTGTTGAAAGTAGTTCTCTGCAATTTTAGAGAGAAATAGAATAAGTATCTCTTCATATAGTGAACCTATTTTTTTTTTTTTTTTTTATGTATAAACTTTGTGATATTTTTTTTTTTTAAACAGCAAATATATGTGTTAAAAAATGCATATTTCTAATAAGTAAAAATTGTCATTTTTTCATGTTTAACAAAAAAAAAAAAAAAAAAAAAAAAAAAAAAATGAGCAACAAAACATAAAATAGATTCAGTACATAAACAAAAGTATTTTCTATCATCATACATGATTTCAAGGTAAGATTTTCATTAGTTTCTTAAAAAAGTGTACCAAAATGAATAAATTGAAAAAATAATTAAGAGCAAAATATGCATGTTTACAATGCTATTATAAAAAAAAACTATAACACATAATAGTAAAAAAAATGCATCAAATATTTCTTAAACTCCTTGTTAATACCTCATACAAATTTATATTGATACATGCATAATTAGAAAAAATATGGTTATTAAAGCAACAGCCTAAATTTCCCATTTCTCGGTTGTTGCAAATGTCTCAGTCCCCTGTATCCAACTGAGTTGAAAGTTGATAGGTAAGTTATAGCTCATCATCGCACGATCTGTATAGGTTTTGATATGTTTTGGATTTAATTTTTTCCCCCTTTTAGAGGAACACAAAGACTCTTTATCATCATAGCTCTTGGACTCAAAATATTTCAAGCATGAGAGCATCTTAACGCTTCATTCGACTGAGCTAAAAGTTCGTAGATATGTTATAGGTCACCACCGTATGACCAGTGTAGATTTTGATAAGTGTAGGACTTACATTTCTTTACAGCGACAAAAAGAAAAAAGCTTTATCATGGCTGTGAACTCAAATCATTCAAGTGCGTAGTGTAAAATTTTTTATTCTTTTCCGATTAAAAAAAAAAAAAAAATGTAGACACGTTACAGATCATCGTTGCAAAAATTATATAAACTTAACTTTTATAAGTGAAGGACGTGAAGTTTTCTCTTCTTTATTTCCTTATTTATTTTTTATCAGAGAAATATGAAATAGAATACTTACATACAGTCGGCATCAAAATTTTTGAAGCGCTAGCAATAAATCCTATTTAAAAGATGTGCACCTAATACTGTTTTGTTAAGTAAATATTTGTCGAGTCATGATCTTAGTCTTTATGCTGTGTATAAAAAATCAAGTTCATGATAAAAATTAGCGATCAAGCTTAATATACACTGATGGAAAAAAAAATCCCAACACCAAGAAGGAGCTGTGCTAGATAAACGAAATTTGGTAGGCGTGTTTATACATCTGAAAGATAACGTCGATTCAAATTTCGAGCTACGCGCATAAGTGTGGC
Source organism: Salticus scenicus (assembly GCA_963930645.1). NCBI lineage: Eukaryota > Metazoa > Arthropoda > Arachnida > Araneae > Salticidae > Salticus > Salticus scenicus. Next base: position 42,892,472 of record OZ005662.1, read on the forward strand.
GCTTGTAGCGACACTATGAACATGCAAATGAGGTTTGCTTTAAATAAGCGCTGTAAGGTTCGTGATACTTATTTACAGTTGAGATTTGACGTAGTGGGTTAATGTTAGTCAAGAATGCCTCTAAGAAGACAAAGAAGCCATTATCAACAGCTCACTGAGTTTCAACGAGGTCGTGTAGTAGGGCTACGAGAAGGTGGTTTTTCTTTCCGCGATATTGCAGAAAGATTTGGCAGGAATGTATCCACTGTGCATGAGTGCTGGCAGCAGTGGTCAAGGGAAGGCACTGCCTCAAGAAGACCGGGTTCTGGGCGGCCATGTGGCACTTCTGAGAGGGAAGACCGCCGTGTTCGGCGTATGGCTGTGGCTAATCGTACTGCGTCTGCAGCTGAAATTCGAGCTGCAGTTGGCACCACAGTGACACAACGAACAGTTACAAATCGGTTACTTCAAGGACAGCTCCGAGCCAGACGCCTTGTAGCGTCCATTCCACTGACTCCAAACCACTGCCGTTTGCGACGTGAGTGGTGTCAAGCTAGAGCTCATTGGAGGACGGAGTGGAGATCTGTTGTGTTTTCTGATGAAAGCTGGCTCTGCCTTGGTCGCAGTGATAGCCGTGTGTTGGTTAGAAGGAGGCCAGGTGAACGCCTGCTAGCGACCTGTCTGCGTCCTAGACACACAGGGCCTACTCCTGGAGTTATGGTTTGGGGAGCAATTTCGTATGACAGCAGGAGCACTCTCGTGGTTATCCCACGCACCCTGACTGCAAATTTGTACGTCAGTCTAGTGATACAACCTGTTGTGCTGCCATTCATGAACAGCATTCAAGGGGGTGTTTTCCAACAGGATAACGCTCGCCCTCATACCGCTGTTGTAACCCAACATGCTCTACAGAGTCGACATGTTGCCTTGTCCTGCTAGATCACCAGATCTTTCTCCAATCGAGCACGTATGGGACAACTCCAGCGTCATCCACAGCCAGCATTAACCGTCCCTACATTGACCGCCCAAGTGCAACAGGCATGGAACTCCATCCCACAAACTGATATCCGACACCTGTACGACACAATGCATGCACGTTTGCATGCTTGCATTCAAAATTCTGGCGGTTACACCGGTTACTAATGTACCAACATTTCACATTTGAAATGGCTCTTCTCGCCAATGGCTCTACCTGTGATCTTGAAACTTTAATCAATTAAATATGTTACCTAGACAAATGTATTGCTGAAATTTCATTACTGTACAATAATTTTTTCTTGGTGTTGGGATTTTTTTTTCCATCAGTGTATATATATATATATATATATATATATATATATATATATATATGAAAAATGTGGATGTGTACTTCAATAATTTTGCTGCCGATTGCACATTGCAATCTATGGATTTAAAGTAATTGAATTTTGTTTTAACAATAGTAGATTGTTTAAAAAACAAAACTTAAACTGACATATATTACACTGATTCGATAATGTATGATCGTTATGAAAAATAGTATGCATTTTACTTAAAGTTCTTTTACAGGATACAGGGAAGCATAAAATAATATATACAAATTTCGCATCTTATTGGGACTAATTATGAGAAATTTGTTAAATTATTAAAAAGAAACTATAACTGATACACACTTTATAATTTTACAGTAGAATGGTCGATACTGGAAATTCCTTGCTTAAAATTTAGGCTTTTTTAAAGGGAGATACAAAAGAATTCAGAATCATTACGTCCATTATAGAAATATTCCAAATACTCTATTGAACTTGTGAATAATTTCTGAATTATTACATGATTTGAATTTGTTTAAATGTATGATATTGATAACTACTTAACGTTCAGAAAGTCAAGTGAAAGCCACTCTTGATTTATTTTTAATGAGATGATCAAATTTTAAAACATTCGAAGATCATGAGTTAAAGCCCGGTAAATTATATAAAAAAAGCTTCATTTGGATGAGCTTTTGCGCAAAGCATTTATTTGTAATTACAAAGTTTCACTATTCAAAAATGCTCCACACTTTAATTACACTGCTCTGAGGGAAAAAAAAAAAAAAAAAAAAAATGAGTTTTGGTACCATTCTTGCTGATTCTTATGTAAAATGACCAGCTTAATCCGAATAGGACTCCCATTTTGCCCAGTCATCCACCGTTTTCTAGATACCCCCCCCCCTCCCTCAATTTTTTTCCCTGTTCGATAATTTTATGACCATGAATGAATTTGAAAAAATTAATTTAACACCTAAGAACAAAAAAGTATAAAGTTTAAAAAATAACATTGATAACAGATTAAAAAAATATATAAGCTATGTAATACATAATTTTAGTGGCAGATCCCCCCCCCCCACCAAAAAAAAAAAAAAAAATTCCCTTGTTGCAAATGTCCATGTTTTAGAATTTTCCAACTCTGTAGCCCCTCAGAAGATATTAAACGGTTAAAATGATCCTTCCCCTCCTAAAAATCAAATGTATAGCCATAAAATCACCGAAAAACTATAAAAATAGGGACCGTTTCTAAAAAACGGTGGGTGATAGGGCAAAATGGACATCATATTCAGATTCTGGAGGACATTTTACATAAGAATTAAGTATATACTGAAATGGTGTCAGATGCAATTTTCATGCCGAGTAGTGTTATTTGTAATAACTTTATTTTTATAAATACAATTCATATTTATCAAATAAAATAAAGTAAAATTTATTTGTTTTCTTTTATATTTGTATTTTCTTTTCTTAATCTTAAGATTATGATCTGGAAGACTGAAAACATAGTTTGTAATATACAGTGAAACTAGAATAATTAGAACTTGCTTAATTCGAAATTCTGGATAATTCGAACTTTTTACTCGGTCCCTTGAATTTTGTATTAAAATAATGATAAAAAATCGTGGATAATTCGAATTCTATTTGTGATAATTCGAAATTTTCGTACGTTTACCTTTAAAATATTACTGTGAAATTTGTTCCCGAGATTTTTCTCAGCTAATATGTTTTAACAGTCTTTCAAAAGAAGGATAAGGAAATACAAAAGAAGCCCCTAACTATAGTCCATTTCCTCATCAGAGGCACTTCAAGGCCACGGAATTCAGAGAGGAAGATCACGTGAATGAGATCACGTGTTCAATTCCATCCAGTGAGATATCGTTGTCTCTTCAGTAACCTAGCAACGGACGGGGAAAGTGCAATCACAGTTCATCTGAGCGTGGCCTTGAGGCGACTGCGTAAAGGAAATAGAGTTATAGTGCATCAGAAGATATGGTGCATATACATGAACTTTGAGGGGTTTTTTTTAATTGAAAGTCGTGTCTAATGAAGAAGATTCTATTTTTGTATCAAGTTATATGCTATGACACAAAGACAATACTTAAAGAAGAAATAAAAAATATCTGACTATTTTTTAAAAAGCGTTGAATAATTAAGCTCGTAAAAAATATTGATTTAATGGGGAGGGGGGGGGGGGATGTAGCAGTATTCTTAGATATAAAGTTTATGTGTTAAATCTTTGATTGTAGAGTTTTAATTTTTTAATTTATCTCTTTTTTTTGACAAAATAGTATATGTAATTCAAATTTTTGGATATTTCGAATTTTTTTCTGGTCCCTTCAACTTCGAATTATCAAAGTTCTACTGTAATAATATAAAGTGTGTTATAAAGATCATTATCACTCTTCAAAATTTCAGTCATCCTTCCAAAACTCATTAAAATGAAATTACACTAAAAACAAAAAGTACATTACATTTCAGCATGATTATAATTTTTGTTGCTATATTCTGAAAATAAAAAACAGCATTTTGCTATTTTAGTTTAGAAATTTATCATTGTTTACAAAGCAAGTTAATCTCGTTGTTGTTCAGCATCATCAATTGCAGCCAGATTTTTTAAAAAGTTATTAGACATAGCAATAAAAGTACTTATAGTTCCCTTCAGTGCCAAAATCTTACATCGCTTGTATAATGTAAAACACAGAAAATTTTAGTTTGAAAAAAAAGGGAAAAGTGAATTTTTTTTCACCGAGTTCTATTTGTACATCAAAGTAATCTTGATATTGTAAAACTCAGAACTTACAGCATTGAGAAAATATATATATATTGTGAAAAGTTAAGAAATATTAATATTAATTAACATTAACCCGTTAGCGCCCAGTTTCCTCATTTGAGGACAGCTAATAAAATGGCACGTATATTTTTTGTGGTTTCTTGCTTTTTAGTGATAGTTTATAAGCGTCACTCTAAATGATCCCTGAAAGTTTTATGTGCCTACTATTAATTATTATTTCATAATTTGAATAGACATTTTATGATTTTTCATTCGTCACACATTACCTTTGCTTTTTGCGCAGGTATATTAACTTAAATCAAGTTGAATAATAATATATATTATAATACTTTACTTTCGGAGAACTATGTCAACATATAATCGGAAATTAATTTGTTATCTCAAAGTTTTTCTATCTCGAAGTTTTCTCGCTAGAACACTAAACGTCAATAAATGAGAATAGGCTTTAAATTTAAAACCATCAGAAGAATTGTTTAAGTTAATATATTTTACTGTCAGTTGTCTATATTAATTTAGAAGTGAAATAATCAGCTAATAATATTTTGCAAAATTAATTCGGGCGTTAACGGGTTAATGTTCTAGTGTGAATATTGAACAGTGTTCTAGAGCTTCTGGAGCATTTTTAGGTATACTCCAAACAAAATAAAAAAAATTGCATCAAACTTGATATTTCAAGCTTTCAAGTTTAATGCAAGCTGATATTAGGTACACAAGTTTATTACATTAAACTTACTCAGCTTACTTTAAGCTTTCTAATTCAAAACTGAATCACTAAGTATAACGCATGCACATGTTTTCTACATCTATTATATATCTTCGAGAATTAGTTTATGGATAAAAATCCATTTTTTTAACACTTTGATTATTTTTTTTTATTTTTTTACTTTCGCAATGCTGATTTTCCCATTCATGAGCAATTGAGCAAACGAAATGATCACAAATTAAGAATTGTGTGCACAACTTCAGACATTTGACTTTTGACTTCAAAGAATTTTAAAGGAAAAATCATTCCAAAAAACTGTAAAAAATATACCTGCCATTTTATTAGCTGTCCTCAAATGAGGAAACTGGGCGCTAATGGGTTAATGTTAATTAATATTAATATTTGTTAACTTTTCACAGTATATATATATTCTCAATACTGTAAGTTCTGGGTTTTACAATATCAAGATTACTTTGATGTACAAATAGAACTCGGTGAAAAAAATTCACTTCCCATTTTTTTTCAAACTAAAATTTTATGTGTTTTACATTATACAAGCGATGTAAGATTTTGGCACTGAAGGGAACTATAAATACTTTTATTGCTATTTCTAATAACTTTTTAATAGTTTTAAAGTTTGTAATATGTTTAATTTATCAAATTGTAGCTTAAATCTGGTTGAAAATGTTTTTTAATTCCAAAATCATGCTTTTTTTCAAGCTGTTGAAATACTGATCTAAAGAGAAAATGGAAATTGATAACTAAATTCCTACATTTTGCTTATATATCAAAATGTAGGAATTTAGTTATCAATTTCGACTGTATTTATATAATACAGTCTAACCTCATTAACGTAAATTGCTTTTAACATGAACTGGTTCTACAATCCCCGTGAAAATAAAGATTATTTTAGTTACATGAATATTAGTTACTGATAGCACGAATTACTGATAACATGAACAAATTTTTTATCCCCCTTGAGACTCACGTTAACGAGGTTCGACTGTACTTGTCTTGTACTTTAATTTTTTTAACCTTATTCTGTGGTAATATATTATCTTGTATTTATGGTTTAAATGTTAACTATAAACCAACTTTAGATTTTATTTGCATTCATACATTCTATGCATGTAGCTGGTATGTAAATCTTGTTTTGATCCTTTTCCATCAGTTCAAATTTTGGTAATTTTCTGTAAGTATTCATATATATTATACACACACTCTTAAGTAAAATTGTGTCTTTAAAATATCTTGGATATCTGCAGTTCGCCCTGTCCCTTTCTGGAGAGGGCTCCCTAGAGTCCCTTATGGAATGAGGTGGCCAAAGTATCTTGTAGCCTGTTGAACCAAATTGAACCAGTCCATCCCTGGCCAACACAATCCAGATAGACAACTAGATTACACAGGCCTACAAAACTGAAGTTGACAAAGTTTGATTTGATGATTTTAGCTTAACTTTATGTTTTTTGATGTGCTGAAACTGAAAATGCAACCCGTTTTTCTCTATCACGTACAGATTTTTGTCAATACAGTGTGCTTACCGACACAATTTCTTACATATACCATCACAACAATAGGTTGGTTGGTTAGTTAGTAGGGTTTTATGTTGCACTTGTGCTGCTCTGTTACAACAATAGGTATCCATGATTAATTAATCATGAAAACATACTATAAAACTTACCATATAATTATATTGGTGGAAGAGTAATGGAAGAAATTATATTGGTAGGCATCCTGTATTGACAAAAATCTATATGTGCTAGAGAAAAATTGACTTCATCTTCGATTTTAGCACACCAAAAAACATAAGACCAGTCAAAAATGTAAAATCAAAATTTTACATGTCGACCTGTCAGTGGCGTATTCTCTGGGTATGCTAGGCATGCGCCGCATACCCACTAAAAACTATCTAAAGTTTAAACAGAATTTATTTAAAAATAAATTATTTGAACTAATTTCGTTAAACACTCGATTCCATTTATACAGTATCAATCATTCAGTTTTGAAAAAATATAGTGAAACGAAATTTTTTTTCTTACATTATTCCTGGATAAATCCGAGTGGTTTCCCCCCCCCCCTTACTATTGCCGTTATTTTCCTCCCGCTTTGTTTAGGAGACATCTGCTGACCAGTATCATCCCGGAGATACCGCCCCTCTCTTCTCCTGCTGACTGGTTATTGCTCAGGTCATGCTGCTTTTGTAAAGCATGCCCTGATATAGGGATTTTTTGCTATTTGAGGGAATATTCAACGTCCCTCTAATTTTCACTCGTATAAACTACAAGGAAAGTTCTGCTGTATAAACGACCCAAGGCATGCTACCCTAAGAGAGCATATTCTGGAGTTTGGGGTATTTTTTAAAGCGTAGGGATTTTGTTACCTTCGGTAGAGATGTTCGCATAGGAGAGCTGGCTTTTCCGACTGACTGATAAATTAAAACTTATACTTTATTTTACACAATAATGAAAAAAAAAAAAAGAATTGATTTGAAAATGATGATTAAATTGCAAAATAAAATTTGGATAAATTTCCAAAAGTTGTTTTATGTGCCAGAAAAGTTGCATTTTTATTTATTTATTTATTATTATTATTATTATTTTAAATCTATATAAATTATTCTAAGCGAAGACTTCAGGCAGAAATAAAAGTATGTACAAATTTTGTTTATTCAATAATATGAATAAAGCAAAATGTCTTCTTCATGTGTGCCTGTATGCGCTATGAAGGTCAGGCCACTGATCGCAAATTTACAAAAAATTGGCAGATGCGTAGCTTTGATCGTGCAAGTGTGCATAGAAATTTTCCTCTCTTTATTTTTCTTTCTTTCTTTCTTTTATGTATTTATTTATTTATTTATTTATTTTGTGTGTGTGTGTGTTTATTTTCTTTCCTTATTTTCAAATCTGAATTTCTTAAATTAATTATTTTATTTGTTTATTTATTTATTTATTTTGAATGTTCCGTTAATTTTTCTGCTTTCTTTTCTTAAATTTTATTTATATTGCGTGTTTTTTTTTTTTTTTCATCCATCTGCATTTCTTAGAAAAGATCGCTATTCTATTTATTTTTCCTTCTTTCGCATTAAGTCATGCGATCAAATAGTTTTTATATGATAAAATTTTAATACTGTTTCTTTTTCTTTCTTTTTTTTTAATACACATAATAGTTGCGTTTTCAAAAATTGTTTATGTAAAGGCATAATACCTCCTTTTGAAGAAGAATATTTATTATTTTTAATGTATTGTTTCTATCGAAATCAAATGGTAATATGATAGAGAGAATTAAACTTATTAATTTTTTAACTTTATTAAAAATTGTAACAATTAACTTCTTGTGTAAGAACTATCAGAGGTCAGATAAGCACCTACATTGAAACGCTCGCTTAAGGCGCTGCCACTAGCAGTGGGGTCCCCAATCTGACATAGTGCGGTCGTGGAAGACACAGCAGAAAACAGCAAACACCTGAAGCCAAGTTTTCAGCGATTTCAGTGGATTTTTTCTTGACGGTTCTCACTATTTTTTTCTTTCTTTCATTTTTTTTTTCTCTTTTTTGTTTCTAAAGTGATATAAAAAATTGTGATTAAATTTCTTTGAAAATTCATTTAAATACAGCGATCAATGAAGCGACCAAATCGGCCTAAAATAAGTTAATATAAGAGTCCTTTAGATATATGCTTTAAAGTTAAAGCGACAAAATTTGCATATAAAATTTTATATACGATTCCAAGAAATTGGAGGCCCACCAGCGGCCGAACGGTTCTGCTCTCAAAGTTGGTAGATGGGAAGTGTCGGATTCCATGGTTTTCTCCGAAAGACGCGTAAATAAGGCTAGGACCCCTTAGAAAGACCCACTACGGACGACATTCCACCCATAGGCCTAGGACGTGAATATTACCAGTGAAATAATTTCACCGGCACTCATTCAACCACATAAACAAATAATACTTATCAGTTTTGTAGATTTCATATTAGTTAAATAATCTTTTCTAATATTACCTATAGTTATTCCACAACTTTCTAATATTTTCTTCAATCTCCCTAACAGCACAGTTAGGCTTAATTTATCCACAGTACATCTTAAGGACGTTTCTGGGATGTCTTTTCATCCAGAAGACATCTTGAAGATATCCTGGGGAGGCGATGTGCTGTCTGGGCTATTATTCTAAACTTATTACTATTGCATCTAATCTAGGTCAGTGAATTTTAAGGGTTGGCGATACATAATAATACCACCATTTACATAATAATATCATCGGTAATTAATTTAATGAACTATGAGTTAGCTTAGAGGTGATTATTTGATGTTGATTATTTCCTTATTAGGTTTCTATTTGCTTCAAGTTTAGATAACAGTTAGCAAGTCCCTCTCTGAGAGAAGAAGGATGAAGAATAGTGTGGTACCTGCTAATGAAAATGCAAATGACTTGTGATGGACAAAAGAGAATCTCTCTGCTGTAAATAAAGGACTCTGATGCAAGTTTCCTCTGTGTGAAAAGCCTGTGAAAGTCTGTGTGAAATTCGACTGTGACACAAATTTCTCATTTTTCTTTTATCATTCCGACTTTCAATAGTCTCATGAAGGAAAAGACTGCCAAAAGTTTCCATTCACTGTCAAATAACAGTTAAAATTTTCATAAGAGATTCAGGAGCCTATAAACATCCAGAAAAGGTGTGTGTCCAGGGCAGTAGTGATTTTGTCCACACCTGGTAATATTTATAAATTTATTTCTAAGTATTTTTAGTATCTGCCCTTTTTTCACACCGCGAATTTTAAAGAGCATTTTTCTTCTTATTTCATCATAATTACATAATGCAGAAAATATCTCTGCAAACAAAGTGGTAGGGGAAAAAAAGGCAGGTGCTAACAGTACTCCAGAATAAATTATAAATATTAACAGGTATGATTTTGTCCGATTCTGAAGCACTTTCCCTCAAAATACAGCCGAACTTCGTTAATGTGAATCTCAAGGAGGATAAAATATTTGTTCATGTTATCAGTAGTTCATGCTATCAGTTATTAATCTTCATATAACTAGACTAATACTCATTTTGACAGATATGTTGAAACAGTTCATGTTAAAAGTAATTCACGTTATCAGTGTTCATGTTAATGAGGTTCGACTGTAATAATAATTGACTTTTAATACAAAAGTGGCTGGTAAGTATAACCCTTTGCGACCCAGGCCATACGATCATGCGGGTTAGACATCCACTTACATTTTTGCATCTGGAACAGTCATATGTAATAAAATCAAGAAATGAACGATCGAGCAAATTAGCCAAAAGTGTAAAGTACAATTTTCAATCAACAAATATCGGTTATAGTCCATATTTTTCTTCCAGTTTGTAAAATAGAAGAATGTAATGTTTAAGGTAAAAATGCTTCGCATCGGAAAGGGATAAAAAGGTTTACTACTCCTGTGTTAGACCATTATTCTGAGAAGTATGATAAATTTGAAAATAAATTACATACTTGCATATATTTATTTATTATTTCTGTATTTTGCCCATATATGGTAGAGAAAGTAATTTTGAGTCAACTTTTCAAAATTCAGTTTTTGTTACTTTTACAGGCTTTGAGTTTCCTCGATCCGAAAAACAAGTTTTTAGCAATTGATATGTCTTATCAGCATATCTTAAGAACAGACCGCAGCAGGAAGTCTAAAATGTATCATATAGGGATGCTACACTAAACTTTTTGTTGAGATCAAGCTAATGGTTGATGTACAGGGACACCTAAGAATTAAAATACATTACATCTATAGGTATAGTTTAACATTTACAGCCTGAAAAAAAAAAAAAAAAAAAAAAGAAATGAGTATGCATTTTTTTTAGGTTCATAAAAGCATGTTTTGTGTAGAATATGATATAAAATCATCCACCATTCGTTTACAGGGCTACACAGAAAGATTCAGATACATTGGGGCTATACTTAAAAAATACTGGAAGTCATTTCAGATTGAGCTGAATGTTTTTCTCATAGGACTACATTTAAATGCATAATGTAATGTGTATATAATTTATGGATAATATACAAGGCTAACCAAAATTAACCAAAAATATTCTTTTCTATTCAATACAATTGATAGAAGTGCTTTATTATTACATTTTACCAAAACCAGGAAAACTGTTCAGAGATAAAAACTAATCTTTTATACACATACAGTAGACTAAGTATTTTTTAAATTCAATTTTTATTGTTTTTTGTTATGATTACATGTTTTGAAGCTCCCTGAAGATGAAAGTCAAGTTTTTAGGGGTTACTCAGTGTATATGTCTGTTATTACCATAACTTAAAAACAAATAATTTTAAGAAATTCAAAAGTGGTATTCTTAAGTTCTTACGAGGTTGCAACTTGAAAATTTTGATCAAAATTGGTAAATTTCAAACAGTGATATGAGTGAATAATTTAGGGGTTGGGGACAAAATTAAATATCACGGCGACAAATATCGTCGACATTACATTACAAAGCAACTTAAACATTCAAAATGAAAAATTTCTATAAAAATAATATAATTTAACATGAAATTCAAAGAGAGCAAAATTTTCAAAAACCCTGAATTCAGGGGTAACCCCTGAAAAGCTTCACCCCTAGAGATTAAAGAGGCATGCACTTTTGCATCTCAGTATTTCTTGTTACTGTGGACAAATTCCTTGTGTGCATGTGCAAGTTCATAAAAATTTTGTTTTAATGCTGATGTGCACCCAAAATTGATAGAAATATTTAGTTTTAAAGTTTGGGATTTTTTGCACTTTTACTGACTTTATTAAAGTCAGTAAAATATTTTTAGTCAAATTCTGGATAAAAGATCCTGAAATTTATGAATTAAAAATAAAACTTTCTCTTCCAAGAAATAATACTTAACGGTGTTAATAAACTCCCCAAACCCACTTTTACATAACTTTATAAATTAAAAATTATGTACTTAGCTAAATTTACTATAAAAATCAGAAATAAATGAAGGAAGAATAAATATAGTGTAAGTTGAAAACTTACAATTTTAAGTAGTGTATTAAAAAGGCAATTTTATAATTATTTATTCTAATCACACAATAAACTAGTAAAATAAAAATTTTAAATATATACATGTTTTAGTTAATGAAATAGGTGCAATACAATTATACTGCACCTATTTTATAAGTTTAAATTGTTTAAAAAGTTTTTAAATAAAATATTTAAATCCTATCCAAATATATAATTAATATATAATTAAAATATATAATTAAAAATATAATTAAAAATATCCAAATATATAATTAAATTTTAGTATTGTATTCAGTCCAAAAATTCAATGTCGAGTTTTCACCTGATTTACACATTTTAAGGCCTCCTGAGTCCAAAAAAGTAGTTTCCAGCAGTTGGTCAGTGTGTGTGTGTGTGTGTATCTATGTATGTGTGTATGTATGGAATCTTCTGGCTATCATATCTCCAAAACTAATAAAGATAGAACTACGAAACTTCACAACTGATACAGGTCTGGTGTACAGATGAAATTTCCAAATTTTGGTAAAAATTGGAAAACTGGAAGTGGGTCATCGGAAACCAGAAATGGGACCGTAAGTCCGTAACTCAAAAATGGCTCTAACGATTTTCTTCAAAGTTGCTACATGAACACTCCATTAGATGTCCCTTCGAATGATATAGTTGGTTAGTTCAGGAAAATTGATAGGCGTCCTGCATAAATAGCTCAATTTCAGGTCTCGCAAGTGCGTTCTTTTAAAAACAGTTTTACAGAATTTTTTCAAACTTGCCATATTAACTCCCTTTTAAATATCCTTTTGTATGTAATTATTGTTTTCTGGTCAATAATTGAGTATACCAAGTTTCAGTAAAAGTTGGTATCTCAAAAATGGCTCTAACGATTTTCTTGAAAATTGTTTCATTAATCCATTTTAGATACACTTTCTCATGTATTACGTGGTTATTACAGGTTAACAGTCATCTTGATTAGGTAGTTCCATTTTAGATCTCGGATATTGGTGTTTAAAAAAATAACTCAATCTTTTTTTTTTTTAACTCGCTCTGTAAACTATGTTTTATATGTCTTTATACATTTATCAAGTTTCTCTTACTGGAAAATTCCAAAAAATGCATATAATATGTGTAATAGTGGGTAACGGAAGTCGTGTGGCTGTTTCACATCAGATTTTTTTTTTTTGTGTGTGTGTGTGTGTGTGTGTGTGTGTATACATAGAGGGTGTGGCAGTTATTTGAAAACACACAATATAGGTGCCACATTTTCCTCTGCGTTATAGTAATGTAGCTTTTTTCATTGCAGATAGACATGGCAGAACCTATTCTTACTCACGAAATGAAGAGGCATGCCATTATCGTCTCCTTGGCTGCAGGGCACACCGATTCAGAAATTGCTGCATTCTTGAAAATTGCCCAATCATTTGTTTACAAAGTTCAGAGAGAATTGGGAGCTGCAAAGAGTGATGTGACCACAGTTTTGCAAAGGAAACGACATTATCGATGTTCTGACAGTATCAGGACACCAGAATTCGTCAGTCGTGTCCAAGCTGCCATCGATGAGGGCACTCGCTAATGGGCTGCAGGTTCATGAGGCTACCATCTGACGTGTGGTTCATGAGGACCTCCATTACAAATCACATGTGATGCGGATAGGACAGTTCATGTCCTACAGGACCAAGGTTAACTGCTTGACCAGAGCCAAGTGCCTTCTGAACAAGCTCAAACATCCTGAGGAGCCAGGACTGCTCTGGTTTTTCTCAGATGAGAAGAACTTTGTTCAGGACCAGAAAGTGAACTGCAAAAATGATCGGTGGCTGTACAAAAGCCCTGATGAGATACCGACAGTCATGCATACCAAATTTCCAGCATCAGTGATGGTGTTTGGGGTTGTTAGTAGTGAAGATGTGATGCCCCACTTTTTTTTTTTTTTTTTTTTCTGAAGGGAAGAAGAGTCAATGCCATTGCTTACACCGAGGTGTTAGACAGAGTTGCCAAGACCTGGATCACTGCTGTAACACGTGGGAGACTGTATGTTTTCCAAAAAGACTCGGCACCATCCGATACAGCCAGAACCCATAACCAAGAATGGATGGCCTAGAACTTTCACGATCATGTCACAACAAACATTTGCCCCCCTAGTTCCCCTGTTCTCAATCCAATAGACTACTATGTGTGAAGCGTAGTTGAGATGAGAGGGACTCCAATCGTCATTCCCACAACACTGTTGAAGCTCTCAAAGCTGCTATTGTGGATGCAATGACAAAAATTACCAAGATTCATCTCATTACTGCCTACAGACGGTTTCGGCAGCATATAGAAGCTGTTATTGCCACTGATGGTGGGTTCATTGAAGGATGTGTGATGTAAATACATCACCTCTTGTTTAATTCCTATGCCAAAATACATCGTTTTGCAGGCATCTCATCGCAGCCGTTCGTTCCTGGCTCAACGCACCCTGTAAAGTTTGCTTCCCGCAACATTTGTCAACGGGAGAATCCGCGATTGTTTCTCTTGTGTGCGTGAACTGTTCATTGGTTACCTTTACGGTCCGATTAACGAATCAAAATCGCGTATCCGTGATTTTAGGTGTGCGGGCCTGTTTTTTCTTTAGGAGCGATTTTTAAAATTTAAAAACCAGTTGAGTTTGTGTTCCACCTTGGTCCTGAGAATGGTCGGGCGCTTGCGTCCGTGCGTTATATTTTACCGTTTTTTTTTTTATATGTGGTCCCACACCCTGATACATTTTTAAATCTTTTTCCATCGAAAGATTTTTATTATTAACGGTTATTATGACTTGAAACTAAATTGTGAAAATGACCGGAGATGATTTTTTAAAAATATTTTTGTGAAGTATCTTGCATTTCTTTTAAAGAAAATGGCTTTGTCATCATAGATCTGAGATTTCATTGGTTACCTTTACGGTCCGATTAACGAATCAAAATCGCGTATCAGTGATTTTAGGTGTGCGGACCTGTTTTTTCTTTAGAAGCGATTTTTAAAATTTAAAAATCAGTTGAGTTTGTGTTCCACCTTGGTCCTGAGAAGAATGGTCGGGCGCTTGCGTCCATGCGTTATATTTTACCGTTATTTTTTTATATGTGGTCCCACACCCTGATACATTTTTAAATCTTTTTCCATCGAAAGATTTTTATTATTAATGGTTGTTATGACTTGAAACTAAATTGTTAAAATGACCGGAGATGATTTTTTAAAAATATTTTTGTGAAGTATCTTGCATTTCTTTTAAAGAAAATGGCTATGTTATCATAGATTTGAGATTTGTAATATGAGTACATGTACAGATTCAACATTCCTGAAAATGAAGAAACCAATTAATAAAGACTTCTAATTTTGTACAATTGAATGCTGCCTTTCTTTTTTCAAGACTGGGTATGTTTGTCTTTAAATCTTAATTCTGAATTTTAAAATATCTTAAAAAATAAAAAATTGAATTTATCTTATGCTTGGTATGTACCCATGTATGATCAGATCGAAGCCTAGGGTTCACTCATCATTATTTTATACGATCACTATTTTTAATATATCTTCTGTTTTGGATTAAAAACAGCCTCTATCCAAAATAAAATATTTTTATGATGAGTCTCTATTCAAGAGCAGGTAGTATATAAAGTACCACCACAGGATGTCATCCTTTACATATATCTGATCATCTGTATGAAACTTTAATATGTAATAAATGCTATTTTTCTATTGTTTGTTCCTTTTTTTCTATGGACATCAATTAGTTCTCAAATAGCTGCCATACCCTGTATAGACAGTGGTAGACATAATTATAAGACACCTATCTAATTTGACAAATAGTGAAAGAAAAGATTCAGAGCTTAAAAATGTTTTATCAAATACATAAAAAACAAATTTATTCTGTTATTGCACGTAATTGTTTTATAGAAATGATATTTTTATAGAGTTTAATAAAAAAATTTAAAAATACCATGGACAAAATTATAAGACACCCTAACATTTTAATTAAAACACCTGCTTTTTTTCAAAAATAATGTGCAATATGCAAATTTTCTGCACGCTGTTATGACATCAGCAGTTAACTAACACAGACGATAAGCGACTTCACGCATTTACAAACATGCCACGAGGTACAGAATTAAAAGAAAGTGAAATTCGCGAAATTTGGAGATTAAATGGAAATGGTGTTTCAATTAATAATATTTTAAAAGTTATTAAACGCTCTAGATGTGCAATTAGAAATGTTTTGAAAGGAGGAATTAATGGATCGGTGATTAAAAGATCAGGACACACTCCTTGCTTGTCTTCGAGAGACAGACGCCATGTGCTTTCGCTCGCTGCACAGAATAAGATGACCACTACAGGCATTAAAAATGCTTTGAAACTGAATTGTTTAAGGAGAACCATTTGCAGGGTGTTGCATAATGCTTCCTATGTGAAATATAAAAAATTGAAGAAAAAACCACTGCTTCTAAGCCGGCACAAAATGGAGCGTCTAAACTTCGCTAAACAAACTATGGACTGGACCTCCAAATGGTACTCTGTGTTATTTTCTGATGAAAAAAAGTTTAATCTGGATGGTCCTGACGGGTTTCAATATTATTGGCATGATTTACAGAAGTCTCCTCATGTACTAATGAGCCGCCAAATAGGTGGAGGCGCAGTATTGGTTTGGGCTGGTTTTTCTGTTCAAGGGAAAACAGATATTGTTTTTGAGCATTCAAGAATGAATTCCGAAAAGTATAACAATCTTCTTAAAGATCAACTAGCCATATACGGTGGCGAAAACTACACTTTCCAGCACAATAATGTGCCAATTCATGCATCACACGAAACAAAAAAGTGGCTTTCAGTGCAAAGTATCAATGTTCTCCCGTAGCCTTCTTGCTTCCCAGACTTAATTCCCATCGAAAACTTGAAGGGGATCTTAGCTCGTGTGGTTCACTGAAATGCGAGGCAGTTTATATGTGTCGAAGACCTAAAGAATGCTATAAAATGTGCTTGGGAAGAACTGTCTTGCGATATTTTGTTAGAATTGATAGATTCGATGCCGAATCGCATCTTTCATGTAATAAAAAACAACGGTGGCTCCACCAAATATTGAATAACCATGTTAGAGGGTTTTCTTTTAGACCATTAGTGTTTGCTAATTATGTTGACCACTGTATTTGGAAAAAACAGTTGGTGTCTTATGATTTTGTCCATTATGTTTTTAAGTTTTTTCATTAAATTGTATGAAAATATTATAATAAAATAATTATATATGATAACAGAATAAATTTATGTTTTTGACGTATATGATGCAACATTTTTAAGCTCTGAATCTTTCCTTTCACTATTTGTCAAATTAGATAGGTGTCTTATTATGTCCACCACTGTATATAATGAAATGAAGTTTTTCTTCATTTCAAATTAGATAACAGCAAATATTGTAATAAAAAACACAAAACAAACACAACAAAGTAAACAACTAAATATCTTTTATTTATAAACTTTACATAATTTTCTGAACACATACTTAAAAGAATTTGTATAAAAATGATTCAAACTTTCTATTAGTAAACAAATGGAACAAAAACAATCCATACATCTCTTTGAAACAAAAATGTTATATGAGCAATACAACATAAGAAGTGATCACAAAAATAACCAAATGGCAGTGAAATCAGTGTTTCGTAATAAATATACTACCATAGACAGGGAGATGACTACAGAAAATTCTACACCGTCACAACTTGTATATAATTTTAAACAAAATGTCAGTTCATTATCTGCTCATGCCCAACATGATATACTCTTTTTAAAGTTGAAACTTTTAAAAGATAACAAAATATTAAAAAATAAATAAAGGGGATTTTTCAGGTTATTTTGTGTTACCATCTACATGAAACCACAAATAATAATCACCTGAAGTTTTTTTTTTTTTTTTAAATCGAGAATACTTAGCTGATTTTAATAAAGATTTTAACAGATTTTAGAAAAATTAATAGTTAATTCTTCTACTCCCTTCCCACCCCTTAAAATAAATCCCATAACTACAGCATGGACAGGTCTATAATAAATAAAATTCCTTTTTAAAAAAACAATTTTTCCGATGAAATTATAGATAGTAATTATATTATTCCTTTAATGTACTTTCCCTTTCAACTGTACCTTGGATATTTAGAACCATTCAATATTCTAAAGCATACCATTTATCTAATTAATAGGAACATATTAAAAAAAAATTATGACTAGTTTTTCAAACACTTTTATAAGGATAAATTTAGGGAACATATCATCTAGCATCATGGGCAGCCAAACACCATGTTATTCTGGCGGGAAATATGTAATAAAAACTACTCATCATGTAATGACTTTTTTTTTTTTTTTTTTTTTTTTTATTATAATTTAAAATTTAGAATACTTGCAATAGTTAAATTAGTTCTTGTTTTCCTAAAAAAATATTTTTATTTTTGAAAACGATGTATTAATTTAATGGTAGCAATTTTGATTGTGGATACAGTGCTTTAGATAATACATTAGATAATGAATAATTCTCATTAAAAAAAATCCCCACAGAATAAAATGGTATTTGACTGTTTGTGATGGTACATAATAAGTCCACTTAGTTAGATATCTCCCATTTAAAAATTGCATTTTATACAAATGGTCTCAAATGGCAGATAAAATGAGACAGTCATCAATGATATAGAATTTTCTGAAGTCATTTCTTAATCTAATGCTTTCGATAAATAAATAAAATTAGTTAAAAAATTAGCTTGGGATAACATTTTTAAAAAATATATTAACTTGAAATACACTAGTAATTTTATCACCTTCTAATCGCACTAGATTCTTAAAAGAAAAAAAAAGAAGAAGAAGAAACTCTTCTCTTTAAATTACAAAAATTATAGTTTTTGTTATTAAAATTTTGAATAGCAAAAGCTGACGCATTTATAAATTTTAGCATATTTTAATGAATTACAATCATCTTTATACCACAGGTATATTTTATTAATGCACAAAAATATATTCCATTATATAAAAGTTTTGGAAAATATGGGAAAATTTTTTTGTTTAAGTTCATAAGTCGAAATTTCCACTCTGATGAACATTTTTTAATTGACATTGAAATAGGAAACAAACAAGTGATGATGTTATTTGTATAGAAAAGTAAAAAATAAAAACTAATCAAGCAATAGTAATGTGAAAGTATTTGTTTATTATTCCAGAAAGCAGACAAAAACTAAAATATAGCTTTGAGAATAATAACTTTATGATTCTCTTCATCAGATGAAATAGAACACATATGAACAAAAGTGTTGCCAACTTTTTTACTCAATATCCATCATTAATGTTTAACCGTAATGTTTAATTGTGTGTTTGTCTAATTGGCTATCGTGTATGTCAAATATTCTTGAAATGAATGGTAATTATTAAATGAAAAATCTCTACAAATTGGCAACACTGATCAACCAAATCTACATAACATAGAAACTAGAATGTAAAAAATAAATAAATAGACTTAACTTTGTCCTCACTATACTCTAGGTTG
Organism: Salticus scenicus; assembly: GCA_963930645.1. Lineage (NCBI taxonomy): Eukaryota > Metazoa > Arthropoda > Arachnida > Araneae > Salticidae > Salticus > Salticus scenicus. The sequence continues at coordinate 42,911,725 of OZ005662.1, forward strand.
ATTAAAGTTCAAATTAAAATAAAAAGAAAATAAATAAATAAACTTTGTGTTCTATGTGCTGTAGGTTGATTGAAGTTTACAAATTAAAATCTGGCAGCACTTGACAAACTGATTCTACTATTTCAGTCTCTCTACTTCAAAAGATTTAAACAGGAAATAAAATATGAATCACAAAAAAAAAAAAAAAAGTAACACAAATCACATTTATAATATTGATTAATAATATTAATTAATTTCTATTAAAATAAAATTATTTTTATATAGATAACCCGGAAATGTTTTTTAGTCAATAAAATCACCCAGCTGTGCTTGAAGGGGAGAAATTCCAAATTTTTATTAACCCACTCTCCCCCTCCCCCCCCTCAAAAATTAAAATAAATTCCTTTTTTTTTTTTTTTTTTTTTTTTTTATGTGACTTATAGTAACAAATTTAGATTGTCATTCCATCTATTCATATTGAATTCTAAAATATTTATATCCTTAGATGCATGCTTACCCAGTAGCAGAATTTCCAGTATCAATCTGCAGAAAAAAAAAAAAAAAATGTGATCTAGTAATGTTGGACCAAAACTTGTACCACAAGAATTTTTTTTTTTAAATGGATAAAATTTTCACTGACAAAGAAAATAAATAAAGATGAAACAACAAATATAGTAATCTAGAGACATAATGAAAATTCCATTAGCATTTTAAGTCTGGTATTGCTTTTTGAGCCATTAATTTAATCTGCTGAGCTTAAAACAGTCTGCAGCACTGTTTCTGCCACTGGGATTTCTTATTGTGCCATAGACATCTGAAGCCATTTTTTAAATATCAGTTGTAATATCTCTTTAATATGTAAAAAAAAAAGATAATAATAATAATTTTCCAAAAATACATCAAATAGTGAGTCACACAGAATTGCTTATATATATTTTTACTTTCAATTTTATATTCAATAGAAGATTGGATTCGTAAAAATTTTCGACATCAGGTTTTTGATGGATTTACACGTTTTGAGAGCTGTAGAACACGATTTGACCATTATTAGAAAATGTCTGTCTGTCTGTGTGTGAGTGACAAAATTTTGTGGCAACTGTATCTCAGGAACTACAGCACAGAATTTCATACAAATTGGTATGTAGTTGTACCTTGACATAAATTAGTGCCTATCAACTTTTGGTAAGAATTGTCTTACAGGTTCCATTGTCATCCCGCTTTATCTAAATTTTTAACATGGTGATATAGGACAAAATTTTGTATAAATGTGCATAAAGGGAATTATATTTTAGTAATCATTATGAAATTTACAAGAATTATTTATAATAGAGATAATCAACTGGGAAAATTTTTTTGTATGTGTAGGAGCCTCGCCACACCCCCTGGGGGGGGGGGGGAAGTCCCCCCTCGAGGGGAGTAAATTTTCAAGATGGGTATCTTTCGAAAGGTGTCGTCAATACCTTTAAAACTAATGGTTGAACTATAAATCTGTGATAATTTAAAACAAAGTTATCGATTTTTTTTACTTTTAACCAAAATAAACTTTGAAAAAAATCGTTTTTTTTTTTTTTTTTTTTTTTAATATTGTTACTGAGGGAATTTGTATAGGAAAATATTGAAGAAAGTCTTGTGGTGACCACAACATACTAGTTAAAAATGCAAATAAATTTACTTTTATTCATTATTATTATTTTTTTTTTTTTTCTTTTTAATCAAGGAAAGGAGGAAGGTGTAAAAATGGTTCTTAAAATTATAATTATTTTGAACTATAAAAATTATAGATAACTTCTTCATAAGCAACTTTAATTATTTACTGCATTAAACAGGGCTTGCAGCAATCCTAAAACTTTATGCACATTTTATTATATTGTTACTACTATTTTCAAAATAAATAAATAAATAATTCTGAAATAGTGGTGACAATACAATGAACCATAAATAACATTTTATGACCATTGTAAACCCTGATTAAAATAACAATGCTCGAAGAAAAAAAAAGCTTAGAAATAATGACTAGTATGTGAATCTTTTCTATTAAATCAAAAGCTCTTAAGTAGTATAACACAACCTTTTGAAAACTGCTTCATTAAACACAAAGCAAAATAATACTGAATTTTTAAAGGTAAATATTTTTAAAGCCATTTAAAATAAAGTTAGTTATTTAAACCAGCTTAAAAATATTTTCTAAGTATGTTCGAAACTCTTGTTTATTAAAAATAATAAACCTGCAATTAATGAAACATGCTGGAAATATATTATACACATAGATTTGTGTTATTTTTAAAATTTTGTTAGTGTTATTTTTATTAATAAAATTGACTAAATTTTCACTTAAATTGTTTTTATAGCATTTAAAAAAAAAAAAAAAAAGATTGCTTCAGAGGTTGAATATCAAAACTTAAAAAATGAATAAAAAATCATAAAACCGAAAAATATATATCAAAAAGCACAATATTAGATTCAAAAATTGTTAGATTAAAAAATAAATAAATAAATAAATAAATAAAATGTTACATAATTATTTCTCAGATGATGAAAATATAGGAATAAGATCATTAAAATTGTGATTGTCATTTTCAGCTTAAAAGTCATGTACATAGTTTATCGATTATAACTAGGGTTCAAACCAGCAAAGATAGATTTAGTGGTCCAAAGAGACCACCTGAGTTAATATTTAGAGATCCAGAAATATTAAATGGGAGACAACATACACAAGTGCACACTTTTTTATTTTCCAACAAAGTTTAAAAGTGTTAATGACTCCGATTTGTATGTCTCTTCGTCTTTTTTGTCCAAGCTCTAACTTTTCTAAATGTTCACAAAATTCCTTCAAACTGATATATGTTATTTAAGTTCGCTATGACATATTCCCTATTAAAAATAGTGTAAACATTCAGTAGCTTGTGTAAAGGGACACTCAAAAGAACTCCATAGCAATGTGTTCTATGAGAGAAATTTCTATAAACTGTATTTACCTTTGTATTGCAAAAATCTTAATGGGAAATTGACATTTATTAATCACAAATGCAAGTGCGTATTTTCTAAAATATTTTCTAATATTTTTGTAGTAACCACTACAAAAATCCCCCTCTATAATTCCCATCAATACGCATTAAAACGTGAAGCTAACAACTAACACCGAGTTAACGACCGAGAGCATGGTAACATTCCGGAAGACTGGCAACAGCTAATGCACGAGAATAAACGAAATGAGATGCCAGAAAAGAAGAGAATAAATAGAAGTCCAGTGACAATGGTCAAGGCAGCTATTTTAACATCTGAAGATGATTGCGACATTTAGTGAGTCAAAATATATCAATGCTGCACTTAAAAGGATTTTATATAAGGTATTTTAAAAGCTTTTAAATAGAAGAAAATGGTTTACAAAAATGTTTTAGATGACAAATTTGTTGTTATAATGTATGTGATTTTGGCAGCAATTACGGATGACTTCCCAACAACTGTTGGCATGTTGTTATGCTGGCATGAACCCTAATCATAAATGTATTAGAAATACAGTTCTCAGCAAAACATACTAAGGCAAATCTGATTTGATCAGATCACACACAAAAATTCAACCATGTTCCATGAAGAAGCTGCAAGGATTTCTTGTATAAAAATATCTACATTAAAACTAGAGCCTTTTACATTATCTGACTGATCCTTTAAGGTATGCTAGATCACATATAGTTAATATCTTAGAATACATGCTCACATACTAGAGTTCACATTAGGAAAATCTGTTAACAATATAGCTAATGATTCCAAGATCTTGATTACTGTAACAAGAAAAGAAAATATACATATTAGCATGAACAATTTTAACAGTGCCACATAAACAAGCTAAACAGCAGAACTTGTATATATATTTTTTAAGAAATCAAATGATCATTAAATGGAACTAATATTAATAAATATATACGTAATACCACTGAATGCTTGATTAGCAAGTGATTAAAAATAAGCAAAGGTTTTAGGTTTAAAGGTATCACTGTACTATTAACTACAGATTGTTACAACTATTATGCTGAATGCCAACTGCAAGATAATTCGTAGTTTAAAATATTTAAAAATCATCACGTCTTGTAAAATTCTATTGCATTTTAATTACACTAAAAATTGAGACAATTATAATATACCATTAAAATATACAATTAAAATATTAAAATAAACACAACATAAATTTATACTTATCGAGCCTTATTTTAGGTTCCTCATTGGTAGAAACATCATAAAAGTAAGCGTTGAGAATTTGTAATTTTCTTTCTAATTTTAAACCTGTTATCCCCCCTTCTCCCGTACAAACAATATTTAAATAATTGTATCTAACTGTACAAATCATCATTCTAGAATTTTCCTGGTGGGTTGGTATCCAAAACTACAATCTTCACCTCTTAATGAAGCATGCACAGTTTCTGCTGAATACGCTGTACTTTTGCAGAAGAAATCTATCCGTTCATCTCAACGTTTACTTTTATGATGTTTTTACTGATGAGGAGCCTAAAATAAGGCTCGAAATGTATAAATATATGTTGTGTTTATTTTAACCCATCAGTAAGTGCTGTAGACAGCGCCACCTGGTACAGACTGCACACTTTTTTATTCAACTGTCATCAATAATTTAAAGAAGTGATACAGGATATATATAATCGATGTTTCTTCGATACTATTCACCTTTTATGTATATCAAATGCCACTTCTAAAAATTTTTAGTGGCTATTGAATAAAAAAATCTGGCAACATTGAAGGGATTGGCAGCAAATCGACCAACTAGCAACTACTAACAGGTTAATATTTTAATTGTATATTTTAATGGTATATTATAATTGTCTTAACTTTTAGTGTAGTTAACGGCCCTCTTCACTTATCGTCGCCGTAAGCCCGAGACAATGTTATTCTATGGGGAAAGTTTCTTTACAAATAACTTATTAACTAATACATATTTTTAAATTCTGTTTTCACATTCAGAAAATTCTCAACTGTTAAATTGACGGACCTTTTTTAAAAATGTATTTTTTTAATTTTTAATATTTTATTTTGAAATTGCAAAATGAAAAAAATTCACATCTTGAAAATTCGTATTTTGCAGCTTCAAAATAAAATATAAAAAATTAAAAAAATAATTTTTCAAAAAAGGGTCCGTCCATTTAACAGTTGGGAATTTTCAGAATGTGAAAACATAATTTAAAAATATGTATTAGTTAATAAGTTATTTGTAAAGAAGAATTTCCCATAGAATAACATTAGTTTCGGCTTCCGGCGGCGGTGAGTGAAGAGGGCCCTTAAACTGTAATTCGTAGTTTGTTTACTTGCCTAAGATGCTTACGGCGAGTTATATTGTAGCTTATTTACTAGCCATATTTGTGCAGCTATGAAGAAACTCTCAGTATATCAATTAAGCAGTTATCACACGGATGATCCTACCCTCTGAACTATAGGCTAATACCTCTCCGAATAATCGAGCATCAGGTAGTAGGGTTATTTTGAAGACTGAAATGAATTCAAAAAGGCGTTAACAATTGGCAACTAATCGCTCGCTATTTCATGTTTTAAACGCACTCTGATTTTCTCGCACTCCGATTGGTTGAATATGAGCTAACATCTAGCATAGGAGATTTAGTCAGTCATAAGTTCGTCATTGACAAAGGTAGGAGAGGGAAACTATCATACGATGCTTTTTCAAGCATATGTCTCTCGAAAAACCGGTTTCAGGTGGTTTCAGGAGAAAGTATCTGATACTGCTGATCGTATGAGAGTACGTGTGATAGCTGCTTTATGAATAGAAGGCCTTGTTGCAGAGAACAAAAAATTATGGTTGGCTTACATAAACAGAAAATGTATTAATTAACAAAAAATATAATTTATAGAAACCATAAAGAGTTGGACTAGGAAAGTCTCCTTAAACCATATTTCACTATCGTCCTAAAAATAGAACACCATGCATAAGTGGTATTTATATAAATTCGTTTGAATATTTTAATTCAAATTAAGGCGATATATTATTTAAAAGTCCAATAAATACATATGTGTCTTAAATGCTAGTTTAAATTAACGTTTAATATATATATATATTTTTAATTTTTTAAATGACGATTCTTGAAGATTTATTCATTACATTTTCAACACATTATTACTTAAAAAGGTTTTATGTTCAAGAATAACGCACATATAAATTTATTGAGGTAATATTCTACACTTTTGTTCTGGTAAAGCAATCATATAAAAAAATATATAGAGATGGTCTGTTTTCCTTATATTTCTGACTGTCCTAAACCATTGTCCTATTTTTTAGGACAGCCAAGCTAATGAAAGCTTGGTAAGTTTTTTGATTTTTTTTGTGTACATAGGCTTAAAGTAGAGGTGCACAACCTGCGGCCCGGGGGCCACATGCGGCCTAGTAGCCATCAATTTGCAGCCCGCAGAAGGTTTGACATCTTAGGCCGCATTAATCATCAGTAAGAGAGAAAAATAAAAAAAAAAAAAGAGAAAGAAAAATTTTTATTTGTGACATTCATAAAAACTTGTTTCGGTAAAGGAGGGGGGGATGAAAATGTTTGTTTTTAAACATATTGCTGTCTGAGGGCTAAGTTTTGCATTCTATTTCTTAATTATATAACACACAGTATGTTCCTTAATTTTTTGTTGGAAAAATTATGGAATAGTCTATTGGTAAGTAGTTAAATCTTTACTTTATTCATCCATTTAGTATTTTATATGATACATTTATTTAATTTTTTTGATTATGATTCAATCACTGTTTAATAGCTTTATTATTATTATGCATCAAGATTTACTTGACTCACTGATTAAAAATATTTTATTAAACAATTGGTTAAAAACAAGTAACATGTGATGCAACCTGGAGTTCTGCACGCAGGCACCTGACAATGATAGTATGCTCCTGTATATATATACAGCAAATAATTCTTTTTATATTATCTCGTTTATGGTCCTTCCTGTCCGACTCAACAGCGAGAGTGGCCCTCCAGCCAAAAAGGTTGTGCACCCCTAGCTTAAAGAAACATATATTTAAGATTTTATAAAGGGAAAAAAATATTTTTTCAATGCTTGGTACGATATGGGTTAAAGCACATACACAGAATATTATAAAAAAGAATTCCACTGATACTATTTACTTTCGTAATGTAAGATCAGTCAAATTTATTGGCAGAATCCCAGTAGATAGTCCATAAAAAAATTAAATACTTTCGAATACTTGGTGTATAAAAAAAACATAAAGACAGCAAACGATTCGCCGAACAAAATACATTCTCGCCATATGCAAGTAATTTTAATAAATTTCAAAACAGCTTGAAGAATAGTTATTAAATAAGCTTAAAATTATCAGATAAAAAAATTGGATTACTTTATACATAATCTTCTATAACTTACTGAAGTGACTTGTGGTTCAAAGCATTTAATTTTACATCTTAAAAACGTTTTTAATCATATAATTAACAAATGTTTAAGTCACATATGCTTAAGTTATGTGTATATTTAGTACTTTATTTTATTTGAAAATTTTTTTGCATTTTGAAAATTGCAATTATTAATTTATAATTTTAGTTCAATTTTAGGATCTTATTTTAAAATCTGAAAAAAAAAAAGAAAATTCATTTTTAGCTGAAAATAAAGATTTTAGAAATTGACAAGCAGAGTGTTGTTAAAATGTAATTCCAAAATTCTGAACATTTTGTGTTTGGAACTCAAATTGTGGACATTTTAACTATTTAAACGGAACTCTCTTTTTTTTGTGTGTGTGTGTGTGTGTGTGTGTAAATTATCTTATTTCTTTTAGCATCTTTTACATCTTTAACTTTTATAAAATTAATATAATTCGTAAATAATTAATATTTTCCTAAAAAAAAATATCTTTAATGAATAAAAACAATTAGAAAAGATGCATTTTTTTTTTTTTTTTTTTTTAAGCAAAAATTATAGTTTGCTTTTAATTTCCCCATGTAAAAAAAAAAAAAAAAAAAAAAAAAAGAGAGAAAAAGAGAAATACTATTTAAAAAAAAAAAAAAAATCTTTCTTTTAACGAAATGTAGAATAGGATTATATTTTTAAATTAAGCATATTTCAATATCAATCAGTATTCTATTACAAATAAATTCCTTTTTGTACATTTTTGGTTAATAAAAAGATTTTCGATACTCTCCCTTACACTATAAATTAAAATCAATGTGTTTGAAACTTTTTACTCTTAATAATTTGCCATTAAAAATTGGTTTAAAATTCGAATAAATCAACAATGTACATTTACATATTTCACAAAATTATAATCATAAAAAAAGTATTTATTTAAGTTAAATTTATTTAAACTAATTTAGCACATAGAATTGAAAAAGTTTTTAGGCAAATTTTAACCAACCTATGTAATGAAATATTAAAGACCGGAAAATTGTGTTTAAATATTCATACGTATGCTATGCTAAAAATTGGACTTTAATATTGAGTTAAAAATCATTTTCATCAATTTAATTTTTTCTAAAGCTATGGATCTCAACCAGTTTTCCATGAACATACAAAAAGCGTTCTGATAACTGGTTCGTATTCTTTTCAGATAAAAACTTATTTTCTTTAAATTTTAATAAAAAATGAAGTTTCTAATAAATTATAAATAAAGAAAACCTACTAACCAGTAGCGTCACTAGAAAAATTTTCAGGAGGGGGCAAACTTAAAAGTGCAAAATTTCAGAATATATACATATTTAAATTTCATAACCTATAAATGCAAGTCTGGTTGGTTCGACTCTAAATGGCACTGTGACATAAATTTTATTTGGCTAATCATTTCAAATCTAATAATGACATAATTTTAAAGCTTTAAATGTAATTTTTTAAAATAATTTTTTACTTATCAGAATTTGTTATAAAAGCCACTATAAATAAATAAGTAAAAAAAAAAAAAATCAACATTTTAACAAAGGGGGCAGGGCATCATAATAAAAATATGCATAAAATTTTTTCACACTTTTTTTCTGAATAACTAAAAGTAGGTTAATTTTTAATGCTAGCTGAAATAAAATTAGAAAAATAAAGAGAAAAAGGTTAAAGTAAAATTGTTTTGCTAACTTGAGTTAGTTCAAAAAGTAGTTTTATGAAAACAGTATTGAAAAATAATTTGAAATTCTTAAAAATCTTGGAATGTTACTGGTTTTTATACAAACAAGCTTTTCAGATAAATACAGCATTAGTGTAATGCAAGAAAAATAACAAATAACTTACTAAATTAATGACAATAGCTGCATTTAGGATGACATCTAGCACCGTTTACCATGCATTTGCAACCACCACTTGTATCTCCACGTCCCTAAAAAATAAAAAATGCATTCATTAAATAATAATAATATAACATATTTGACAATTATTGTACACAATTAAAAATATTTAAAAAAAAAAAAGGAATTTTTAACTTATATTTAAATTAATTTTTTACCTTAAATATCATCCTTTTCATTTTTATAAAAATATATTTCAAGCACAGCGTGCTCATCTTCAGTGCACAGTGACTGGATTTCTTCAAAGTTGAATTCAACTTTGAAGAGATCCTGTTACTTTGCACTGAAGATGAGCACGCTGTGCTAGAGCCCCCCCCCTCCTTGCACTTCTTCACGAGCCCCCCCCCCCCCTTGCACTTCTTCACGAATGTATTACAATAAAAAAGCAATGAAGTTAGTTAGTTTTAAGATTTATTCAGAAGCCAAACCAACAAGAATGCCAGGGGCATTAGTCAAGCTTGGCATAAATGAGTGTTTTTGGTTTTGGAGTTGTCACTTTATGGTCACATTTTGTATAGTAAGGTTCATTAGACAGGAATTTATGGTTTAAAGCTGCCTTCAAACTCTGGCAACGATGCAAGCTTCAAAAGTCATAAATTATCCATTGTCCAAAAGTGACCCTTGAAATTTTGCACACACGAAGGGCATTACTTTTTATTGCTCTTTTACAAAAGAGACCAGTTCCCATGCAATTATCGCACTAGGGAGTTTGTGAGCGACGACTCGAGTGAGCTTCGATTCTAAAAAACCACATAAAAAAATATCAATAGAACCAAACTTTCAGCTTTCCAAGTTGCCAGAGTTTGAAGGCAGATTTAAAGGCAGCTCTGGCAATGATACAGAGCTTCAAAAGTCATAAATTATCCAGTGTCCGAAAGTGACCCTTGAAGTTTTGCACACATTTACAATGAAGGACATTACTTTTTATTGCTCTTTTACAAAAGAGACCCCCTTCTCATGCAGTTATCGCACTAGGAGGTTTGTGAGCTTCGATTCAAGTGAGCGTCGATTCTCCTAAACCACATCAAAGAAATATCAATAGAGCCGCACTTGCAGCTTTCTAAGTTGCCAGAGTTCGAAGGCAGCTTAAGGGGAATTGCAGATAATGTTTCAGATTAAAATAATGGCACGATAAATAATGACACAATCAGATTAATGCAATGACAACTTCACCAGATAATTATACATATTAAAGGTTAAGTTCCTTTGGAGACTCCCTCATGACCAGAGGCCTGGGGCGGACCACCCCCTCTGCCCCGGGGAGTACATCAGGGACATACAGGGGTGATTGTAACTCAAAGGTAAAAACACAAAGTTAGAGCCTCAAATTAAAAAAAAAAAAAAAAAAAAAAAAAAAACATCAAATGATACTCAAATTATTTACACTAGAAGCCCTCAATCTTTTTACAATTCATTCACATACTAGTTGGAACCCGTCGAATTCAACGATCACTTTATTCACTGTAATGTTTCAAAAATCATCGTCACTGTAATGTCATTATTTAAAAGTATTTTATGTTAAAACATCTAATATAATTTACGACATTTCACTTAAAAAAGAAAGTCGGAAAAATGCTTACAAATAGAAATACTATGACATCACTTTCTACAAGGTACTGTCAATGTGACGTCAAACTGAGTCCAAATAAACAGATGCTATCTTTTATTTTCTATTTCGTTTAATACTAAAACTATATGTTAGCTGACCCGTCCGGCGTTGCCCGGGCCCATGATACCTTAAATGAACCTTAAATTTGTATTATTTTATACCTTTAACTCGATTTTGTTTGAATTTCTGTTTTTAAATGAAAGTATCACGAAAAAAATAATCATCTGTAACAAAACAATTACCTGGAACCGAACGAAACTCTGCCTTGTGACCCCGGTGCTTGCGGCAGCGCATACACGGACCGCCAACAACATAAAAAATATCCCAAAATTAACCTGGAACTGAACGAACCCGCCCGTCAATGCCCGGGCCCGTGATAATAACCTTAAATGAACCTTAAATTTGTATGATCTTATATCTTTAACTCGATTTTGTTTGAACTTTTATTTTTAAATAAAAGCATTGCGAAAAAAAAAAATAATCAGCTGTAACAAAAAAAAAAAAACTTTGAACCGAACAAAACTCTGCCTTGTGACTCCGATGCCTGCGGCAGCACATACCTGGGCTGCTAATACCATGAAAAAATTCCAAAAAATTAACCTGGAACGGAACGAACCCGCTCAGCATTGCCCGGGCCCATGATAATAACCTTAAATGCACCTTAAATTTGTATGTTTTTGTATCTTTAACTCGATTTTGTTTGAATTTCTATTTTTAAATGAAAACATTACAAAAAAAATAATTATGTGTAACAAAAAAAATTACCTCAAACAGAGCGGAACTCAGGTTCGTGACCCAGTGCCTGTGGCACATATATACAGGCCACTAATAACATGAAAAAATTATCAAAAATTAACCTTGAACCAAACGAACCTCTGACTCGTGTTACCCCTGCCTGTGGCTGCGGCACCGTATAGCAGGCATGCTACGCACTCGCTGCAAAATCCACTTTTCTCCACCAGGGAGCGCAGTATGTTGTATACAAACATCACCAATCGCCTTGAATTTCTAAGACCTTTCAAATAAGGTGTCACATGGTGGTGTTAAATGCAAAATCCTTTAGTTACACTTTCCACCGCCAGGGGGCACAGCGTGTTCTATATGAACAACACCAACAGTCAGGAAATATCAAGACCTTTAAAATAAGTTATAACATGATAGGGTCTACTGTAATATCACCTAGTTCCATTTTTAACCACCAGGGGGTGCACTATATTGTATACAAACATTTCCAATTAACATGAATTTTCAAAACCTTTATCAACAATCGCCTTGAATTTCTAAGACCTTTCAATTAAGGTGTCACATGGTGGTGTCAACTGCAAAATCCTTTAGTTGCACTTTCCACTGCCAGGGGGCACAGAGTGTTCTATACGAACAACACCAACAGTCAGGAAATACCAAGACCTTTAAAATAAGGTGCAACTTGATAGGGCCTACTACAAAATCACCTAGTTCCATTTTTCACCACCAGGGGGGGCCTATATTGTATACAAACATCCCCAATCAACATGAAATTTCAAGACCTTTAAAATAAGGTGCAACATGTGTGGGTCTAGAACGGATCTCCCTCTCAAACTAATTTCCCCCCCTTTCCCCCCCCCCTTCAAATGTACTTTCCCCCTTTTCCCCCTTTTAAAATTGAAAATTCCAAAATCGGAGATATTGATTTTTTAGTATTCGAGTCTAGTCCTCCCATGTACAATTTCGTCACCATGAAGTAATTTGGAGCTGAGTTATGCTCGCCAACGTATGTTTAATCCCTGCCCCCCCAGAGGGGGAACCGTCCAACTTATTTATTTTTCTCTTTTCATATCATATCTACAGACCAAGACCTTTTTTTAAACACCTCAATCAAATTTTTACACCTATCCGTTGTCTCAATTTAGTGGAGACAGACAAAAACATGTTTCAAATTAATATATAGATATGTAAGGAAAAATTTCTGGCTGGTAAGACTCAAAATTCCCCACCCCTAAACATCAATATAGGGGCAGAAAAAAAAAAAAAAGAGAGAATTTTAACAAAATAGTGTATAATCTATATAATATTTTTCTAACGTGGACCAGTTTCAATTATTTTTTGTCGAAACGGTAAGATATGCAAGGATTAAAAAAAAAAAAATTATACATGGACAATATTTAAGCGTGCAGACATAGCTCAATGGACTAATAAGAAAAAATGAGGACATTTGTCTGATCAGATTATTTTACGAAAAAATGTATTTTTAACAGTTGTTTCTTCAGAATCTTTGCAAGCGTCATTTAAACCTAGCAATATTTTAAAGCTATAAACAGAATATGAACTTTTGTGTCATAAATTGACTAAAAAATACAATTATAAAAAATATAATGAAAATAGGAATTAGTTTATTTTATTTATTTATTTAAAAATAAAATTAATAAAATGTCATCACCAAAATGACGACAAAATTTTAAAAGGAGTCGTGGGAGTCCTATATTAAAACTGTACTGCCTGTGGAAGTATGAAAATTGGGTTGTGAACCATGAATTTTATTTGGAAACCTTTCTTTGAATGATTTTGGTTTCACTATTGTACAATATTAATTTGGTTTTAATAATAATTTGGTTTCTGGTAAATAAAAATTTTAATTAGGTGGTGAAATTGGTATAACATTTATGAGTTTAAAATTTTAAAGGTAAATAAGAAAAGAAATAAAGTGTGAATATTTCGCACGGGTTTGCTATTATTTAATAATGCATCTATTTGTGTTTGGTAAGTTAACTAAAGAGCAGTGCAGGCTTTAAAACTTAAATGAAGGAAGATGATATGATTAAGTTCCTATAGATCAGAAAAGACAAGTAAAGTGATGTGAAATATGAAATATCTACTGTGTTTAAAAAATAAATAAATAAATAAATTGAAAAATTGTGTTGAAAGATAAATAATAAAAGTTTTGTAAACAAATACCATAACATACAAACAATTTTTCAGGTCAAAATATAGCCTGAAAATATCTGCACACCATAGGAGAACTAAGTAAAAAGAAATGGCAACTAAAGTTAAACAATTTGTCTATGAATTTCATTAATTCACAATGTTAAATTTGACTATTTTTTGGTAACTTAATGAAAATTAAGGTAAACGACAATAAAATTATCCCACATTTTGGAATTCAGCTGCAAAAATATTGCATATTTTGAAAAACCGACATAAAAAAGCAATGATTTTGTTTGTTTACGGAAAACCACATATTTCAAGAAACAGATTTGAACAAAGTGTGAATTTTGTCAATTAGCAGTGAAACAATTGCCTATATCAGTAACTGTCAGTGAAAAAATATATGACGTATTAATTAATTGCAATAAAACTCATTTTTCATAATTAGTAGAGAAATATTACTACATTTCAGAAATTTGTTGCAAAATGTGACATTCTATTTGTCAATCCAATATACAGGGTGCATAGGAAAGTCCCTTTAACCTGAAAATACTTGCGAACGGAGAGTGCTACAGCCACGCAAGTGAGGTAACGGTATAGTAAAGTGACTATGCCCGACCTAATGCAAATGACAGCAGCGCCCCTAGTGGCGAAATTTGGAAGTTAGCCATTGCAAATCGAAAACGAAAAGAGATAGAGCAAAATTTCCAATAAGAAAGTTTTAGAGCATCAAATTATTAGTACGAAACGATATTTGGTTTACACGGATAAGATAAATTGGCGCCTGTATACCCAAAAAATATCCAAAATCGATGCACTCCATTTTGTGTAATATTTGAAAGGAATAGCCAGAGGAAAGAAGAAATGGGCACAATTTAATGAATAAATACTATGTACTTACATCAATACATTTTGATAACACCACACACAAAAACAAAATAGGTAAACTAAACTCTAAGTCTCATAGTGATAAAAAGTTAATGTTGAGAATGTTCGAAAAGTTCGCCATTGCTCATAATACACGTTTGTATTCGTGTGAGTAATTCTGCATGCACATTTCTCAGCATGGAAGGTGTTACACTATTGAAAGCATCTGTAATACGATGACGTAAGCATCTGTAATACGATGACGTAGATCCAGCAGACTTGTATGCGGAGTTGCATAAACCTGATCTTTTATGTAACCCCACAGGAAGAAATCCAGCGGAGTCAGGTCCGGCGATCGTGGAGGCCATTCAATACTACTACCATACCCAATAATTTGCTGTCCAAAGCAATCTTTTAGAAAGCTTCGCACTCCAGCTGGCTGGTGTGCAGGAGCACCATCATGTTGGAACCACATGTCCCGTAATGCGGACAGGGTAATATGATCCAAAAAGTCGGGTATGATATCCTGTAATAGTTGGAGGTACCTCTGTCCGTTTAATGTGCCTTCGTAGAACACAGGTCCCAGTAAATGATCCTTCCAGATACCGCCCCACACATTAATGGACCAGCACACTTGGTGTTTTGTGGATATTCCCCACGAGGGATTTTCCAGCACCCAGTAATGGGCATTATGTCGGTTTAGTACTCCGGTATGCTGAAACAGTGCCTCGTCCGACCAAACAATGTTGGATAAAAAATCTGATTTATCTTCAACATTATTTAATGCCCAGTTGCACCAATCAAATCGACGCTCATTATCCCGTGGCAACAGTTCTTGCTGCAGAGTGACATGATAGGGATTGTGCATGTTGACTATGCAGTATTTGCCATACTCGGGCCCGTGTTAAGCCACAAGCCATGCTGATTTCTCTTGTACTGCTGTGTGGATGGGCTAGTGCATATGCC
The DNA here is from genome assembly GCA_963930645.1 of Salticus scenicus. NCBI lineage: Eukaryota > Metazoa > Arthropoda > Arachnida > Araneae > Salticidae > Salticus > Salticus scenicus. Next base: position 42,927,331 of record OZ005662.1, read on the forward strand.
AAAATACTCTCTGGCGGTATACGCATACCTGCACTCACTGGTCTGCCAGAACGCGGACGACTTTTAGTGCTTCCTGTCTTCATGAGCCGTCGCACTACATTTGCGATGGTAACTGCACTTGGATGTGTCCCACCTGGAAAACGAATGGCATGCGTTGCGTTTTGTTGACATTCGCCATAAATAAGCACCATCTCGCAATATTGAAAGTTAGTGAAGCTTGACATTCTCACACAGCTCCAAAATTCTAAATCCAAACGTTTATTTTTAAGAAATGTATCTTTTGTAGGATCTCATTCATTTAGGATCATTCAAAATTCCATTTGTTTTGTCACTTCCAAAAAAGAACACATATTTTCTACCCGTCGCTAGGCAATGATTGAAATTGCCACAACACAGAAAATAAAATTTTTAAAATGAAAGCGCTCGCACATTAGGAATAAAATTATCATCTGCCATCAATAATTTTATGCTATGAGATTATGTTGTTTGTATCAAGCGAGCGCCAACACCTTTTAAACTAAAATTTTAAATGCATTGGAAATTAAAGTTTTCAGACATTACAGTACAGTACAAAGTCCCAAACTGCATTTTCATACTGCTACATTTCCGAAATGTGAATATGTAGAGTAGAACAGTCGCGCATAGATTACAGACATTTTTGGGTATACAGGCGCCAATTTATCTTATCCGTGTGAACCAAATATCGTTTCGTACTAATTAATTGATGCTCTAAAACTTTCTAATTGGAAATTTTGCTCTATCTCTTTTCGTTTTCGATTTGCAATGGCTAACTTCCAAATTTTGCCACTAGGGGCGCTGGTGTCGTTTGCATTAGGTCGGGCATAGTCACTTTACTATACCGTTACCTCACTTGCGTGGCTGTAGCACTCTCCGTTCGCAAGTATTTTCAGGTTAAAGGGACTTTCCTATGCACCCTGTATATATCAAACACATAATTTTCTTCAACTGAGTATGAAAAAGGCATTTCTAGGATTTTCTAAAAAAAAAAAAAAAAAAATGTCCAGCCCAAAAATGGACCTTTTACAAAAAATTGATGATCTCAACATTAATCTTTAACAAAAATCAGCATATTTAGGGTGACTAGTTTTAGAACTTTTCCAAAATTTCCTGATTTTTCCAGCATTATTTTTTGCCATCTTCCATGACTTACACGGTGTATTTCTCATAAAAATTCCATGAAATTAGCAAAAAAAAAAAAATTAGCAATTTCATGTAGCAGGCTTTCAAATATAGTTTTTTTTCACAGAATTCATCAAAATTTCCTACTTAAATGGAATTCCCTGATTTTTTCAGATTTTTTACATTTTCTGATTTCTTCTCGATTGCTAGCCACACTGATCTTAAAACGGTTTCTTCAAAAAATCAAACAGGAAAATCTTTTACTTCGGTAATCAGCTAAAAAATCTGCTTAAAAGCAGCAAGTAAACCAAGTAGAGTAATGCAGACCGGGATGTCGGCCTGGATAGCTCAGTGGTAGAGCATTGACCTTGTAAGTCAAAGATCCGGGGTTCGATTCCCGGTCCAGGCATTATTTTCACTCAGTCGGAAAAATAAAATTTCAATAAATATGATTTTCTTCCACAGTTAATTGTGTGATTTTAATAAAAAATTTTATTTCTCTCCCATTGTTTAATGGTGTTTTCCTTTACCTGCGGCTTATTTTCTGTTGAGCTATCTAAATGATAGACCAGAGATGTTTCTGCCTAAAAGGTTGTCTGAGTGAGTAATGCAGACCGGGATGTCGGCCTGGATAGCTCAGTGGTAGAGCATTGACCTTGTAAGTCAAAGATCCGGGGTTCGATTCCCGGTCCAGGCATTATTTTCACTCAGTCGGAAAAATAAAATTTCAATAAATAAACCAAAAAGATCTATTGGTTACTGGTGAATAACAATTTTATATTTTTGGGTTTATCAACATAAGTAAGCACAACCCTTGGCATTAAAAAAGTAGGCAAGAGTGCAGAATGAAAGCAATAGTAGTGTATGTTAATGCATCCTGTGGTGTATGCATACAAAGTTCTTAATCTTCATCTACTGTGTTCACTAATTTATTGAGCACTAAAGTGATAAATCTAATTTAAAAATAAATAAAATAAATAAATAATAATCTAGATGAAAAATTTTCCTACAAACAGAATAAGTTAACTTACCAATGTCATTATATATTTGATTGTCCACCCATTTTATCATCTTTTTACTCTGCCCAATAAAAAAATAAATAAAATAAAGATTATCAGTTGTTTAAATTACCTTGAATACTACTTAAGACTAAGTTTGTGCAGCAAAATTCCATTTTAAAGTAATTTCAGTCATTTGAAAACTCATTCAGACTTATTTTTAAAATTCAGACACAGCAGTATAACTTCTCTATAATCATATTTAATCTTTACTAAGTAGTATTTTTTCCTACCTAGTGGACATTTATTTTAAAAATAATTTTAACCATTTGAATCAATCAAACAATTTAAAAATTTCATTTAAATTTACATATCCAAAATCAAACTTATATCTTAATTTAATTTTTTAGTGGGCCTCATTCAATTCTGTTTTAAAAGAATTTGAATTATCTCAATTACCTTTCAAACTACATAGGTAAAAATGCATTAATAAAAAAATACACAAAATACACTATACGACTGGTGTTAAAAAAGTAATAAACCAAAAACTTTGTATATCAATAACCATAAATTGCAAAAAACTAACAATAACAGTTTTAGGTCAAAAATAACAGCTCAACCTGACATTAGATGAACAAAGCAGGCGCGAGTGCAGCAACAAAATGGAAGCGCACAAAAACCTTGTTTTGCTTGATTTTGTTTAGCCTTTTTGTGCATTGCCACTTTGCTGCAATTTATTGCATTTATATGTAATGTTTTTTATTTATTACATAGTTATTGCATTAAAAAGTATTAAAAACATGATACTGAACAATGTTGGATAAAATGTCTTACTGTGGAGGAATGGATAATCACTCCTATTTTTTCCTACAAACATTCATACCATGATTTTATTTATCACTCACACACACAATAATAATAAAAAAATACATTTATCTTCTGCACATTAACTGCTTTGTGACTCATTTACGAAATTCTTTTACTTTAGACCTTTGATTAGTTCTTTGTCAGTTGTGTACATTTTGCATAACAAATTTTTTCGTAAAAACATAAATACACCACACTTTAAATAAACTACACAAAATGCTAAATACTTTTTCTTACCCTAGTAAATAAAGTAATTCTATTAAAAATATTTTGGTAAATAGTGTTATTGTTATTATTATTTACATCATTAGTTTTTAGTTCCCCATCATACTATAGGTATGGGGAACTTAGGTAATCGTGAAAAATTTTGACCTCGGTTTTTTTACTTTTTTATACCTTTTCAGGTGTAAGGAATCCAAAAATGACAAAATTTGTATGGTGTCTGTCTGTAGGGTGTCTGTTAGTGTGTTAGTCCGTTAGTATGTTAGTCTGTTAACACGATATCTCACGAGCAAATAATCGCAGAGAGGTCAGATCAGTTGTAAAATATTACTTTCGATACTGGCAAGAACCCTATTCATTTGCAACATTCGAATTAAAAAACTTAGTAAGTTATGAGAAATTTACGATTTTCTTAACATGGGAGAATAGGACAAAAATTCACTTAAACGTGCATTAAATGGAAACTTTTTACTGTAAAAATGTCAGACCACTTTTAAAACATCGGTTTTGATGCCGGAATGAACATCAGTAACTATAAATATGCTGCTTTGAAAATTTTGCAAGTTTTTGGAAAGATACGAATTTCTTAACATGGCAGTATAGGGCAAAATTTCCCATAAACGTCAATTTTTTTAAATATTTTCATCGTAAAAATGTCAGACTACTTTTGAAATATTATTTAGGACACTGACATGAATATTAATGACTATGAATTTTCCAATATAAAAATTTTGTAAGTTATTGGAAATTTACGAATTTCTTAACATGGCAGAATAGAACAAAATTTCACATAAACGTCAATCTTGAGGGATATTTTCATCGTACAGATGTCAAACCACTTTCAAAATATTATTTAGGATACTGGCATGAATATCATTAGGATACTGACATGAATATCATAGACTATGATTTTTTCAATTTAAAAAATTCGTAAGTTATTTGGGATTTACACTTTACTTAACATGTCAGAATATGGCAAAATTGAGCATAAACTTCCATTTTGAGGATCACAAATACATTAGACAACTTCAAAATTACATTTATGATATTTGTTTGAACGTGATTGAATACAAATATTCTAATAGGAAATTTTCGTAAATTATTCGTAATTTATGATTTTATCAACATAGCGAAATTGTAAATTTTTCATATAAATCTTAATTTTGAGGATTATTGCATTGGAAATAGTAGCATGAAAACTAAACAATGAAATTGACCCTGATAAAATAAATTGATAGATTAGAATAAGATAAATATATCGAAGTGAACAGTGCATGGCCTATTAGGCGGAGATTTCATTCTGTCACTGTATCAAGCTTTGGTCAAATTCATTTCTTTTAACATGATTATAATATGTCTCGCACTAGAAATTTATGAGAACATAAATATGATGGGGAACTGAGCAGAGTCCAGATATGCCAACTAGTTTGAAAAAATTGGAAGTTATTCAATTGAAAATTTATGATTCCAGATAACTGTTTTTTCTGAATAACTGATTTTCATACTGTATTGGCCAAACTAAGAGGCATTTAAAAAACAAAATAAATGAGTACTGTCATAATGAAAAAATCTTTGAATTGCCTATTCCTTCCCACTGTTGCACTTTATGGTCATTTATTTGACTTTCCTAAGATTAACAATTATTCCTTCCTATTTGGATTATTATCTCATTTAGTTACATATTTAAAACATCTTGTTAATAAATGCCTTTCATGTATGATGCTTAGAAATTACTCACACAGCTTCCTCTCACCTGTTTCTTTTAATTTTTTCTTTTATTCCTTTATGTTATTTTTATTAATAGTCAGTTTTAATTTTTTTTTTAATTTAATTATTAGTATGTTAGTTCATACTTACTTATATTCAATTCACATATCCCACCACTACTTATTAAGATTTTTTTTTATATGCAGAAGTTCAGCAGAAATTTTTAAGTGGAAGTAGAATAATTCAAGTTCTAAAATAGATATTGATTTGCGTAAGTCTCTGATAGTTGTATTTAACATACGAAATTCAGTTTTTACAATGATAGTATTAATACTTTTGCTTAAATAAGGTTTTTGTGGAATCCTTAGAAAAACTGGGATGATATTACAATTACGACAGTTCAGTGTGTAACTGTCGTAATTTTAATATCATCCCAGTTTTTCTAAGGATTCCACGAAAACCTTATTTAAGTAAAAGTATTAATACTATCATTGTAAAAACTGAATTTCGTATGTTAAATACAACTATCAGAGACTTACGCAAATCAATATCTATTTTAGAACTTGAAAGATTTTTTTTTTTTTTTTAATCTCACCACTAACTTAATTTTTGTGTATTGCAGATTAGATGCTGCACTCATGCCTACTTTTTTTGCCCAATAAAGGGTGGTGCTATTACTTTGATTCAAAGTAATTGTTGTGAGTTTTTTCAATTTTAAATTGCTTAGAAAGTTTTTTAGATATTTTTCTGTTATTGGAACTAGATTTATTACCAAGTATTTTTATTAAAAGGAGACTTGGTGCTGGATTATTAAAACCAGTAAAAACTACAACATCAGAAATGCCAAAGAAAAATATTTGGGAAGCATACAGCTGTTTCGGTAGCCTTAAGTGTACCGTCTTCAGTGCATAAAGAAGTTCCAGAATTCTTTATGCACTGAAGACGGTACACTTAAGGCCACCGAAACAGCTTATGCTTCCCAAATATTTTTCTTTGGCGTTTCTGACGTCGTAGTTTTTATACCAATTGTTTTGTTAAACTCACCAAGATATTCATAAAGTCGCCATTTACAATTTTATGTCTTCATTTTAATATTGACTTCCTTTTTTTTTATTTTACTAAATTCTTTGGCAAGTTGTTTGATTTCCATTAAAATTTTCTAATTTTTGTGTATGTTATTTCTTTTCTTGGATATTCTACAACTTAACCAAATCAAAAATATTTCAAGGATTAACTTTATGCTTTGAATTTTCACCAAATACTGACAATTTAGCAATAACTAAATTCAGTACTGATAACAGAACTTAAATTAATAAAAAAAACTCAAGATAATCAAATAATTCAGAGAAAAAATAGAGAAATTTTCAGAGATAAGCAGTTGGCGACTGGGTTGAATGGTAGGTATACAAGTAGCCAGTGACCACTTGAAGACCTCTCACTTTCTCTTTTAATTGATTCCAGGAATGGGGTACAAAAGGGAAAAAGCCTACAACTATAGGCATTTTGTAAACTTGAACTTCCGTTGGGCAACTTCGAAGATTTTCTTATCGTGTTTATTCGACATTACGGTTGGAAAAACATTGTTTTTTTTTCTTTCCTTCCTTTTAATCATTTGCAAAAATGTCATTTTCGTTTAGAGAATAAAAGGCTTTGTCTTTAATGGTTAAAATCGAAATCTTGAAAAAAAAATTCTGAATTTCTATATTTTTAAATTATTTAATTTTTATTCAACCTTTTAAATTTTTTTAAAAATATAATTAAAAATATATCTTATTCGAATAAATGTAAAGAAAATCATGAAAATTGATTAGACTTTATTATTAATATGATACTTTATTGTGTATTAATGTTAAAACGAATTTTCAGTTGTACATTTTTTTTTAGTTATACGTATTTTAGGAACGGTCCCTTGAAAAATGTATAAACGGTGCTCCACTGTAATAGAAAAAGCCTTTAATTAAAAATCTTTTTTTTATATTTTATTATTTTTGCCATGCCAATGTCTGACTCAATTTTCTGTCCTCTTTTAGAAAACCAATTTGATAAATTCTAACAGTTTAATTTAGAAATTCACTCATCAACCATTTCAGATAATTTGGAGTGGAAGGCTGATTTTTTATACCAACTATGAGAAAAATACCAGAGCTGGGAATCGAACCCGGGCCTTCCGCTTTACGTGCAGATGCTCAAACCATTGAGCTACCCTGGCTGATTACCAGCTAGGCATTTCTCACATAACAATCGTTGGCAAAGTCACCGAGACTGCAAACACAGCTATATCAAGTGACATTATTAATCATGGCATGATTAATAAATTTTGAATGAATGAAATGGACATTCATTTTTGACTGAAGGGAGTCCAAATAGACCCAATGCTTTAAATTTCAATATATAACCATATTTTCACTTTCTATTTTTGAATTAAATTTAGGTAACAACTCCTATTGTCTTTTACAGAAAGTATTGTAGATGAAGTACGAATTTTCATGTATGTTGATTTTGGGTCCAAATGGACCCGAATACAGCAGAAGGATAAAATATTAAAACAAAACATCTAAACTGACATTTTATACTGCAACCATTATCTTAAATGTTGTTGTTATTTAAGTTTATAAAATGAAAAGAACAGTTGTCTTTAAAGCTTTAATTAATATGCCCTACCATGCAGTGGTTGATACAAAAAGCTGAGGTGATAAAAATTTTAAAGTTAGGTTATTTTTTCTAAAGCAATAAGATAAATGTATAAGAATAAGAATAAATTTTTATACTCATACTTCAATTTATACTAATACTTCCATTAATATTTATTTTTTAAGTAATTAAATAGACAGGCTAAAAAAAAAAACTGCTTAATTCTGAAAGAATAAATATTGTAATGGCATTTATTCGAAAATTTCAATTTTAAAGTAGATTACTAGAATAATAAGATTTTTCTAATAGTACAAATTCAAAAATTGTCAGAAACTTACCCCTGGTCCCCACCGAGCTCCTTTGGTGACCCAACAAACCTCTGTGTGGCACATAGAACATTTCAACCAGTCACAACCCCACTTTTTCATTAAAATTACTTGGCACTGTGGACATCTCATAGCTTCACCATTATCAACCATATTCTAAACAGAAAATTCAGAATTACTTTTGTAACAGAAATATACAAAATGACAAAACAATTTTAACACATCATCAAATTAATTGTACATTCAAAGATTCATTGATAAAAAATTATCATTTTTATTTTAATGAAACTGTATAATAGTATGTACAGTTAAAAATAAATCACAACTTTAATAATACAGTAAAACACTGTTAATAAGTTAATATGTTTCTTATTTAAAATTCTTTTAGAGTTATATGCCACAAGTTTCCTACTTTAATAATGGAAAAACTAAAAACTAAAGAATATTTTTATTTAATTTTTTAATTTTTTAGGAACTTCTTTTTTATTTTATTTTTATGCAATGGATATTATATTAACACCTAAATCATATCTATTGTAAAAGGTATAAAATCGTTCTTTAAATAAAAAATTTAATTAAATATTTGTTCATTTAAATGATTTGGAGTAGAAGGCTGATTTTTTTTTTTTTTTTTTTTTTTTTTTTTTAATCAGCCTTTTACTCTAAATTATCTAAAATGAATTAAGGCTGGTGGATAAAGAAATTCTATTTGTTCTTTTATTGGATACACTTTTTTTCAGCACTGTACTTATAAACATATAAATTGTTTTATGATTTGCAACTCAAATAAAGTTTTAAGATGTAAATAAAACAAATTATTCTAAAATTTACAAAATTCAGAAATCTGTAAAACCATGTGTTCTAAGCTGTGTAGATTGTTGAGAGTGTACTCTGTACTGTATATATACAAGATGATAGTAAATTAAACTTGGCATATTCATAGCTCTCTCTGTAGCTGTAACTAAAGTGTGGATTGAGTCAAAAATTTGTATAGAGATAATTCAAAGGATGCACTCAAAGATTCAGCAAAAAAAAAGTTACAAAAATTTTCATTATACATCAAAATACAAACAAGCTACAAATTTCAATACAATCATCTTTACATTTTTTTTTTTTTTTTAAAGGACTAATTTATAATTTAATTATAGACATTTACCTTACTGAACATCCTTTATTACATGAGCATATATATTTCGGATCCCGATCCTCAAATGATGACTTCTGTCTGGGTAGTATTTATTCATTCTTCAGGTTTTTCATCCTCTTCGCTTCGCTTCGTTGTCTGTAAATGCTGTTGCCACTCCACTCTATTGGTATTAAGCTATGTTCTCTGTCATTCATGCACTTGTTAGTGGTTAATATTTCGATAGCTTCCCTTTTTAAAGCGTAATGATGTGAGTTGAAAAAAATTCAAAAAATAGCCCAATTCAACCCAAGTTAAAATCCATGCTAGTACCAGCAAAGAAAATAGGCTAGTTATTGCTATGTTTTGCTTTGTCTGCTAGATTTTCATGCTGTTATATGCTTTATAATGCTAGCCAGCATAAAATGCTATATTAGCTAGCTTACACAGCAATAGCACGACAAGCTATATACAAGCATTTTATGCTTATTTGTTGTTTAAGCTTTTCCAAAGCCTGGAGAGGTATGTACCTTAACAAGCTATTATGTGCTTTTCTATGCTTGCCAGCGTAATATGTTATGTCGGCAGCTTAAGTAGAAATAGCATGGCATGCTAGATGCCAGTGAGAAGTGAGAAAATAGCAACAAAAAAGCATCTGTTGGTTGTGAATTACTGCTAGTATAGCAGAAATTTCAAGCAAATAGTAGTCATAATTACTGCTGGACCAGCAACATACTATTCAAGCAACAGAAGCTGGATTATGTATGCTGGACAAGCAATAAACTGTGCCAATACACACCATGACTTGCTCGTAATTTTGGTGGAACCAGCAAATATTTTTGGTATTTTATGCTATTTTACATGCTGGGATACAGCATTTAATGCTAGACTAGCAAACAAATACCAGCAAGAATTTTAACTTGGGAACACACATTATTACGCTTTAAAAAGGGGAGCTATCGAAATATTAACCACTAACATCTTCGTGAATGACAGAGAACATAGCTTAATACCAATAGAGTGGCAACAGCATCTACAGACGACGAAGCGAAGAGGATGAAAAACGTGAAGAATGAATAAATACTACCTAGACAGAAGCCGTCATCTGAGCACTGATGATGGACCCGATCGGGATCCGAAATATATATGCCCATCTAATAAAGGATGTTTAGTAAGGTAAATGTCTATAATTAAATTACAATCATCTTTATTTATTACACACATTTTTGCTACTTGTTAGAGAATGTTTAGTGGTATAAAGCATATTGTTCTATGTGGGGGGTCGTTATTTATTTGTGTCAACCGATGAACAGTGACAGTCTGCAACTGATCAACAGTGATCTGTCACACATTGTCTTTCACGTCAACCAAGGTTTCATAAAACAGTTCAAAGATTACCATACTTTCTAGTAAACTAATAGTCGTCTTAAGTGAAAGAATGCTACTCCCTCTATCTCCTGCTTTTATAGCCAGAACTTACACTAACACTGAATCCCCCTGCCTATGCAAATCAAAATACTTTTTTCTGAACTTGCAGTGCCACAATTATCATTCTTTGTACTGTCATAATGCTTCAAAATGTGAACAATAACAGTTTTAAATATTGTAATGTTTGAAAATGTTAAAATAGACCACAGTTATATACTCAGAGATGCCAACTTCTAATGACAAAAAAGCAGGAGATTTTTTAATTTTAACAGAAATCACGAGACTTTTTCCAACAAGAAAGTTTGTAAAAAAAAATGAGTAAAATAATGCAAATTTAATTTTGAGTAAAGCTTTATAAGCTTAGGAGGTATTTACAAAGCATCAGTATTAAAATTAAATGAATAATATATGTTTCTTGCAGTAAAACAAACTATCAAGAAAAAAAAAAAAAAAAAAAACCTCAGACATACCGTTGTTTAAAATTTAAGTCAAAATAAAGAGATTTGATCATTCTGCTCTTAATATAAAACAATAAGAATCTTACTATCTTTGCAAAAAAAAAAAAAAGGTAATAAAGAAATGAAAATATCAGCTATATTTTAACGAAATTTGAATTCTTTAAGTTTTCAATAGTTATGGTATTTAAAAAAAAAAAAAAAAAAAAAAAAAAATCTTTTGATAATAAGACATTTTTTATTATGCAAAAATGAAAGTTAAAAATTTATTCTTAGCAAAAATTAGTTTCAAAGCATTAGTATAGTAATTCACATTCAAACTGAACTTGATAAATTGCAGGGCAAGATAAATTTCAATTTTCTTTCAAATTTTTTTACCCAATCCCACAAATTTTAAGCATAAATTATGCTAAGAGGGATAGATAAAAATTATATCAGAAAAGCAGGAAAAATGAGTGAAAAATCAGGAGCATAGAAAAACAAGCAAAAAGCAGGAGACTTGGCATGTCTGTATACTGTGTATCATTTCAAGCATTTTGACTGTAGTGTGCCACCTAGTAGATTTATTTACTTTATTACTTTACTTTATTTACTTTACTTTATTTTTTGCAGAATCTTTCAACGCATCCTTTGAAATGTCAATCTACAACATTTTGACTTAATTCACATCTTAGTTATAACTACATAGTGCTCTGAATAGGTCAAGTTTAATTACAATCAGCCTGTACATCTTCATAAAAAATAGCATAAAATAAATTTAGGAAACCTCAAAAGTATACATACACTAAACTCTAGTAATCAAATTATCATGATTACAATACCTTCCTTCAGAGTTTCCCTTTGGTTTAAAAAAAGGCAGGGCGCTGCTAGTACGAAAATGGCCCTTTTCAAGTTTTTAACAACGAGATATATAAATTAGAGTGCTGATTCAATGGATGAAAGATTAGCTTTCCATGGTTCAAGATGAATCACGTGACATGCTTCAATAGGTTGCTGTGTTTGGCCCTTTATCGCTATTTTTGCATTTAAAATATCAGTTCGACAAATTATCATTATTATTAGGTAACATGACAGTCCTATGACCAAAATAAATTGCTTTTAAAATAATTTTGCACATATTTCACATTTTAATAAATAATAAAATACCCTTTTTTTCATAGTTTCCCAACAAAGTTTAAAAGTGTTTATAAAAGAAAATTTAAACTTTTAAAGAACTAAATTTAACAACAAATAATAGTTTTTCAACTATTTTTAAGCATTTTATCAGTTAAAGTTCAACTACATGAAATAAAAAAGAAGTAAAAGCAAAATCAAAATGATTTAGAACAAAAGAATATTAAACTACGTAAGTAAACAAAAACATGGTGGTTATGACTTATGCGAAGAACAATCTCCAAACCGTTGCCATAGAAATTTACAGAAAATAAACTGTTACCAAGGGAACCACTGAATACACAGGTGCAAGGAGAGCATGTCACATGACTCATCTTGGACCTTCTCAAGGGTTACCATTTATCACTCTACTTTATATATCTCATTGGTTTTTAAGGGCAGTTTGGTATTCTTAAGAACATATTTAACATTTAAAATCTACACTCATTTCAAAATTCTATTATAAGTTGCATAGTATGATAAATATTTTTTTAATTTTTAGTTTCTTTGCTTTTGCTTGTTGCTTATAAATAAATACGTGTAGACGGTCATACAAAATAGTTTTACTTATGTACCGTATATTTCCGAATATAAACCGATCCGTATATAAGCCGACAGTACATTTTTCCCTGCAGAAATTTGCCCAAAATTGCAAACCCGTGTATAAGCCGAATTGAAAAAATACTCTTTTTAAAGTTTGAGTATATCGCCAAAATGGAGAAAATATTGCCAATCTATACAACCTTCAGGATAATCTGTCCAATGAAATTGCGCAAAATGCGTGCTTATCCAATAGAATTCCTTACCTTGCTTAGCCATAACGTAAAACGTTCGCAGATTGTTCGCCAACGGCGATAGTTTTAACTCTGGCAACCCTATCAGAAGGGAGGCAAACACAGACGCGAACGCAAGTCCCGGCAGCCGAAAACAATGGCTACCGTAATTCCGGGCCGGGAGACCTAACCCTAACGTCGACGAAGCAATGCCGCCGCTGGATGTTTACATAAATAAGCTGTGTAAAGTCCGATTGCATCGATTTTTTTTAATGACGTATCTAAATTATTTTGTATATTTCTACTTTTCAGTATTTTTATCAGTGCTTCAAGGCAATCTTCAACAAAATAAAAATACTTCTATAAAAAAAACGAAGCTTTGCCGCTTGTGCTAGTGTAAGCCTAGAAACATTTTAAACAGAGGTGATTTAAATTTAATTGTATAAATTAAAAATATGATCGGGAGTCCTGTTTTTTTCAAGTTTCTCTTATACTATTTCTGAATCAGACAGAGAATTTACTCCGTTCGTGCACTCTGCCGATGACTTCAGTTACCGGCAGGTCAAAAAGAAATGTAAACAAACATCGAGCGTTTCGTGAAATAAATTTAAAATTGCTAATTTAAGAGTTTTATATGTGATAATTATTTAAAAAAAAGGTTTAATATAACTATTTTACTTTATATATACTTTTTAAGCTTAAAATATATGTATTCAATCATTGTTTCTGAAGTACGTTTTTTGCTAGAAATGTAGATCCGTATATAAGCCGACCATTATAATACAGCTTCCGAAAAATTTCCAAAAATTCTCAGCTTATACACGGAAATATACGGTATATTTTATCTTCAGTATATCATTATTCTTCAGTTTGCAGGTTGTTCTCTCTTAAATTTGTGTTCTAATACAAGGAGATGACAATAAGGGTGCAATTTTTTAAATTTTTAAATAAGGGACATGAAGGGTGCATCCTTTCTTTTTTCTTTTTTAGGGGCAAAAAGGGTAGAATTTTTGCAATTCTGAGGGTAGTAAGAAGGGTGCTATCCCCCAGATAGTTTCAGGAGGGTGCAACACCCTCCTGAAACTGTGTAAGCGAAACTCTACATCCTTATATACTATATATATTTGAAAAATAAAAAGTAGTAAAAAATAAAATTTAATAGTTGAAAAATAAAAACTACATTTAACAATAATTGTTGATAAAAAGCAATGCTAACAAATTTATATTTTTTTCAATTTAGAGTGTGTAAAACTACACAATAACTTTATTATGACTAATCAAATTAGTTGAACTTACTTGGAGGTATTCTTTGGTTTTTCTAGCTTCTTCACTACTATCACATCTGAAGGCCACATCGTCTTGAAACTGTCTGCAATTTTTTCCTTCGTGTATTGCAGCACAAGTTAAACAACTGGTGTGTTTACAAACAGGACATAAGAAAATATTAACAGCATCTTCAAACAAACACCAACCAGGGCAGTCAGGAGTTTTACAATGGAAACTATTCTGGGCTTGACTTTCTGCAAGAGCCATGCTTCGCTGCAGATGTTTTTCATATATATCAGGTGTAACAAGCTACAGAACATTTAGTAAATTAATGTAATGTAATACATATAAAAAATATCATTCAGAAAGTCAACAGAGGCCAAACCCTGATTTAATATTTGGTGCTCATTTTTATATGAAAAACAAAGTACTGGGAAATTTTTATCTATTTTTATGAAAAAGTGTAACATCTTTCATTTAAACTGTCACTCTATATAATAATAAATATCAAGTTAATAGTATTTCACACAACCAAGTATAGTCACATACTGAAATAATACTTATAAACATAGACAAGTTTAATAAAGGATAATTTTTATAAAACAAAATATTGTGGAAGGCCATTTTTATAAATCTCAATTTCATAAAGAGTGCCATTTTATAAATATGTATTTTGTAAAGCACCTCATTGTATGGATTTGATTTTTATGAAGAAACAACTAAAGAATCCCACAATTTTTGCCTAGATTGACCCCTGATCAAATTAAAGTAAAATGTCAACAGATAAATTTCTTACACATTAAAAGAAAAATATGTAAATTTTGATGACAAGAAGAAATAAAGCTGCTAAAACTGCGCAGCACACTTAAATTATTTTTGATTCCCAGAGAACTGGCAGAAGGGATGAATTAGTCAGCAAAATAACATAAATTACCATTATAAAAAGTAAACTAGTATGTTGTGGCCACTTCAAGACTTTCTTCTATATTTTCCTATACAAATTCACTCAATAACAATATTAATAAAAAAATATTTTTTAAAAAATTACTTTTTTTTTTTTTTTTTGTTAAAAGTAAAACAAATCAATAACTTTGTTTTAAATTATCACATATTTATAGTTCAATTATTCGTTTTAAAGGTATTGATGAGATCTTTCGAAAGATACCCATCTTGAAAATTTACACACACACACCCCAGGGGGTGGGAAAGCGATGCCCCCACATGCACAATTTTTTTTTCTAGTTAACTACTACTATTATCAATAATACATATTAATTTTACAATCACAAGTTTAAAATAACTCTCATTATGCACATTTATACGAAATTTTGTCCTATACTGCCATGTTAAAAGTTCACAAAAAATGAGATCACAGCGCCACCTGTTGAGCGATTGATCCCCAAATCTAATCAGCACCAGTTTATGTCAGGGTGCAACTAAATAACAAGTTTGGTTAAATTTCATTCATTGGTTCGTGAAATACAGTGGACACAAAATTTGTGATACACAGACAAATTACAGACAGACATTTTCTAAAAACTATCAATTCGTATTCAAGCTATCCCAAAACATGTAAATCCATCAATAAACAGAGGTCGAAAATTTTCACAAATCCAATACTTTCTTTATATTACATATAGAAGAAAGTAAAAAATTACTGTTACATAGATTCTTTTTAACCCTAATTACTTATTTATTTTCTTGAAAGATTTACTATTACTTGGGTTTATTTATTATCTTTTAAAACTGTTAATGGGATGATCGATGCTGAAAATAATTTATTTAAATTATTGCCTTAGAGTAATGACTAATGAAAGTGTACACATATATGCACCGAAATGCATTCAGTATTAAGTGTATTAAAATTTCTCAAAACTATTTTAAAATAAAATTCAATTTTTTTTTTTATTATGTTCTTGCTAACTAATTTTTAATTTCTCCTCTAAGTTTGACATTATTATAGTTTATCAATATATTCTAAATATATTTGAGTATTACTACATGAATTGATTGTCAAGTTAATTTTTTTTTTTAAATATTCTTATATTCGAATATTAAAAATTATTATGAAATTTCAGCATTCAAACATAAAAATATGCTTAAAAAATTAACTTGATCCATAACGTAATAATACAAGTATGTTTAGAATATATTGGTAAACTATAATATAAATTCAAGGAAAAATTTTAAAAACTAGTTAGGAAGGAAAATTTTTTTTTTTTTTTTTTCATATATTTTTAAAGAAATTTTACTGTACTTAATATTGATACATTTCAAAGTTACATATGTTTGCACACTATCATACCTCTAAATCAACAATTAAAAAAAAATATATATATCTATAACTCTACCATCACCTTGAAGTTTTCTATTGAATCGAAACAATGACATCAAATGTTACTTCTTCTACTGATGACTGAAAAAAAAAAAAAGAAAGAAAGAAACAGCAAACTGAGCATGCTTCTTAAAAAGGAAAAATATATATTTCCAATACCAAAGCCCCTGATACTCCTTTATTTTAGTCATTAGTATAAATAACTAACTCACAGTCATAGTTTTTATTAAAAAAAAAAAAAAAGAGGGAGATTTTTCAGATAATTAAATTATAAATGAGCAAGGGTGAAAAAATCAAATGAGCAATTTTCACAAAATAGTACTTTTAGCTTTTTTATATACAAATAAAAAACCTGAGATAAACTCACAGATTTAACTTCTCTTTCTTGGAGATGAGATTCACATGAATATTCATCATTTCGAAAAGGGCATTTCACAACAGCAGTTTCAGAATATTGAATGGCTCCAGCAAGACATTCACTGAAAAAAATAAAAAGAAAGAAAGAAAACAATATTTTTAAAAGCAATATCACTGATTTTATCTTATTTTAAAATCAACATTTTAACCTTTTCACTGTTATGCTAATATTTTTCCAGTAAGCAGTAGTCAATGTAAAAAATACCTAGTTTTTTTTTCGGATTTGGGGGGGGGGGGGGTTGTAACAATATAAGATTATAATCATTACTGAATACTACAGGTACTCATTAATCTTAATTATCCAACTACTACAGGTAATGGAAGTACTCTGTGAAAAATATTGATAATGCATTTTCACCTGATTTGCTTGTTTTGAAGATGTTTCCAGAGTACAAAAAAAAAAGTGTTTCTTGGACATTAGTCAGTGTATATGTGTGTGGAGAAATTTAACATCTGTCATATTTAAGAAAAAAATAAAAATAGAAACAATGAAACTTTGTCAACAAGTTAATAAAATAACATTCTAGTGCATAAGTTTGCAAAGTTTTGACAAAACTCAGAAGTGGGACATGGAAGTGGAACCAAAACTCAGTACTTCAAAAACAGCTTCAATGATTTTCTTAAATTTGCTATATAAATTTCTTTTTAGATGTCCTTTGTACATATTAGTTAACTAGCAGGCTACGTTCCCTTCGCTGGTCACTATATTTAAATGAATTTTTAAAAGAATTGAATCACTATTTTTTTTTAAATATCACTTTATAAATAAAAACTAAAAAAAAAAAAAAAAAAAAAAATCACATTGAAATCCCTCTAAACCTCGTTTCGGGTACCTGCTGCCTACGGCAGCTCTTCTCCCATTCACAATGCATCAGGTCCAGGTTCCCACTGCCTGCAGAAAGGTCTATACCAGGCACTTCAATTTAAGTATTTATCAACGACAGGTGGAGTTGCTATTATTCAAGAACTACGATTTTAAAGACGACTGTATTTCAGCATCTATTAAATATCTTAGTTTTTGGACCATGTATTTTTATATAGTTCTTGCTCTTTATACTATATTATGATACGATTCTGTCCAATATAATAAATAAAAGAAAAAGCAGATTTTCTTTAAAAGGAATTAAACAAAAAATAAATTTTAATTAAACTTAAATAGTTTAATTCTTTGTACTGTATTACCATTTTTTCTGATAAATCTAATAAATAAAAATAAATAAATAAAAATCCCTTTCAAAGGAGTTAGTTAAATAAATGAAAAATAAAAAGTTGTTACATTATAAAAATTATACACAATTGTTATAAATGTTTTTTTTTTTTTTTAATTTAATGAATTTAACTTTTTTTACTATTTTACCATTTGATTTCAATAAATATAATAAATTTAAAAAAAGAAAAGAAAAAAAAGAGAGAGAGAGAGAGAGTTATTGATTTCACCTTTTAATGAATGAATTAAATAAATAAATAATAAATAGTATAACAGCCATTGCGACAGGGAGACGATTGAAACGGAAGGATAAATTTAAGAAAATGAAACAAAAAAGCCAATGGAAAAAAAAATATATTCAAATTCGAAAAAATCATGATGAGGTGCACATACGTTAAGTTTTACAATTAGTACAGTTAATTACAGACTTGTAACTTGAGCTCCAGAGTGCAGACACACACACACACACACACACACTTCTTTTTATTTATATGGATGATTACTACAGCAGGGCTGATGTGACTCAAAGATCAAAAACTCTGAAAATTAAGTGTCTCACATAAAAAAAAATAAAACCTGGAATGTCAAATGATACACAAATTACTTTGACAAGAAGCTTTGAAACTTTTTGTATCTTGTACCAGCAAATCAATAAGAAAAATTTAATAAATAGTATCTTCAATAGGTAGATCAATTATTGATCTCAGTAAGGGGTGTTCTCAAAAAATTGCTCACCAGCAATTTTCTTCAAACTCATTTTATAAATTTATATCAGATGTGCTTACGATGTATGCATCAGATGGTTACAACAGGAAAATTGATACGCCTTTTAATTAGTTAGGTTGATTTTATGTCTCCCGACAGCACTATTTCAAAAGAGCCTTTATAATTTGAATAATAGTAGATAATAGAAAATGTGTAGTTGTTACACATAAAATTTTATACTTTGTGTAGTATTCATTTCACACATCACTAAAACAGGCTTGTTGAAAATCACTTTATAATGAATATTATCTCAACAATGAAATTTTCATCATTCACTTGCTTAGTTGATGAAATAATTTTAAGTGAACAATTAAATTTAAGAAAGCAATGAACAATAAAAAGATAATACTTCGTCTACAGTCCTAATATACATGAGTAGCAATTCCTTTTTGAACTTTCAAATATGACTGTTTGAAACACTGTACACAGGGTAACTCAAAACTTCTTGGGGTTAAATTTTAAGAAAAATATGAATTAGAACTATATATCTGTACTGATAAGTATAAAGGATTTAAGTCCAAAAGGGTCGATTTTGAGTTAAGTACATAGTCAGACTCAGAAAAAAATTCTCAATCGATTGGTATAAAGGATTTAAGTCTATGTCAGTTAGTCTTTGAGAAAATCGATTGGTAAAAAAAGGTTCAAGTCAGAAATTTACCATTCATGTATGGTATAAAATATTTGATTACGTTTTTTCCTGTTTTTAAATGAAGGTTGACAATCACTGAATGGTATAAAGGGTATAAATAAACATAATCCCTTTTCCCTAATCGATTCTTCTGATTTGTTTTTAGTTAGTTTAACTTTATTTTTCATCTCCTGAAAAATCAAGAATATGGACTTAAATCCTTTATACTTATCAGTACAGATATTACAACTACTAACAGCAATTGGTATTTAAATTAAATGGAATTGATGTATACCCTGATGAACCAAAAATATAAAATAGTGGGAAACAAAAAGCTCTAAACATTTAATTTAAATAGAGGTATTTTTTCTCTATAGTTCTTCGTATCGAAATACTTTTGAGAGAATCTAAGAAACATTTAGAAAATTATTTATCTCGCTATATAAAATTGTTTGTCCTGACAGAGAGAATGAATGACTGATTCATCATGAACCAGTGCAGACTTCTGCACCTAAAAAAAAAAAAATACTGAAAGTATCCCTACCATGATAAAAAACATCCACTAAAAATTGATTTTACAAAATTCGCTCTCTGAGGGAAGGGGGTAAAATGTGATTTTTTTCATATCATTTCATATCTCATTATATAAATAAACACATAGATATAACATTCTTGCTTTGAAATATGACAAACCCAAATACCTAAAAACCAATTTCAGGTACTTCAGAAGTTTTACTGCTAAGGGGATGGGGAAGGGGTCAAAATGTGTTTTCACATATCTCTTCATATTCCAATGTGAAAAACAGATATCTGTTAGATTGTTGCTTCAAATGTAACAAATATGAATACCTAAAAACCAATTTTAGGAATTATAGCATTTTCTCCCTCTAAGGAGGAAATACATATATATATATTTTTTTTACACATAACCCTACATATCTCAAAAGAAAAAAAAAAAAAAAACTACATAAGTTCCTCGCTTTAAATTACAAATATTGCAAATACATTGCCACCGCACTTTAGAATGTAGAAAAATAGAGGGAAAAAGCTAAAAACCCATAGAAATAGCATGGGACAAAAACCAAAAAAACTCACAATGTTAAGTGTGTTAAAAAAAAAAAAAGGCTCACACCGGAAGTAATAATAAAAGGACAAAATTGACTGGAAAAAGACACCGAGGAGCGGGAGGGTAGGGCTTGGGCATTAGACCTATCGTCCAGGATTAATACGTCTCGCCTATTAGAACAATTTCCAAAATTTCTGGAGTCTGCATCCAAGAGTAGGGGAGGGGAAATATTGTGCTTTCACATGTCTTTATATCTCAAAGAAAAGGACAATTATGTGTACGATTGGTACATTAAATTGCAAGAAACATAAATACCTAAATACAAATTTAAGGTATGTAACCCTGTAAGTGAAAAGGGAGCAAAACAGGTTTTTCACATCTTTTTCGGAAAAAAAAATAAATAAAATAAAAAATAAGGGATTGTTACTTTAAAATGTAACAAATATAAATATCTAAAAGCTAATTCCAGGTATTTTAGGCGTTTTCTTTCCTAGTGGGGGAAAGTGGAATGAATCAGGCTTTCACCAAATATTTCTTCATATTTGTAAGAAAAACAGATTTTGATAAGCTTCTTGTTTAAAAATATGACAAACGTGATTACTTGAAAACCAATATCAAGAATTCCCCCAGAAGTGGCAAAATGTGTTCTCATATCTCTTAATATTTTTAAGGAAGAAAAAAAAGAAAAAGATATTCATTAAAATGTTGCTTTAAAATGAAATTAAATGAATATCAAAAAAGCCAATTTGAAGAATTTACCACCCTGGGAGGAAGGGGGGGGGGAGGATCGGTAAGAAAAGTGGCAAAAAAGAATGTTTTTGAGAAAAATCACTTTAAATATAACAATAAAGCATTGGCATAAAATTTACACAATTGCCTCTCAGGTGGATCATTTTTTAAATAAAGATGTGGTGCTTTTTGTGCAGAGGCATTGCATACACATTATTTAATGATATAAACTCAAAATTGTCATTTTTTGCATAGTATCACTTTTCTTGCTAGGGTGTGATATATCTTCAAATCTCAAAGAAGAAAAAAAAATATATCCATAATATTTTTCTTTGATACATTTACTATGCGTTAAGTCTGTATAGTATTACTGGTGTGAGTTTCTTTAACCTTTTTCTCCCATAGCAATTTCAGGGAGGGGGAAATTTTGAGGCATGTTTTCCTGTGTACTTCTAATATGCCGTAGGAAGAAGGTTATAACATGCGTTAGACATGTCAACTAATGTTTTTAAACCTATTTTTGCATAAAACATAAGAAATCAGCTGGTTGCTGAAGGCAGCTAGATTTCATCTATGTATCTAAATATTTTAGCTGTTGAAATAATTTTTATGAAAAAAATCCTTAGTATTGTATATTAGAAAGAAAAGTATACAACTGATAAAACAATCAAAATAAAAATAAACCCATGATTTAACCCTTTCAGTTGCAATGTTCCCGCTGATGGAACGCCTAATTTTTATTCTCAAGTGCAAAAACTCATCCCAGAAATTTTTTAGAAAAACTTTACATTTATAACATAGCAGAAATGGCCCTTTTTTTATCGTGAAAATTCAAAATTCCTATTTTAATTATGTCCATAAATTCCGGTGCCAGTGTAATTTAAATGATCTGAATTACCTTAAGCCGCAAAGGGTTAAAATACTCCGGAATAAATTGAAATGTTGGGATCTATACAACTTTTACGAGTTTTTGTTGTTGATAATGTTTACTTATAAAGTGATTTATTTATTAAATTAAATATTATTTGAATTTAATAAGGTTTACTTACAGATATTTCAAACCGAAAATTTCTCGAAAAGGAACAATGCTAATTTTTTATTTTTTAAATATTTATAATCAGCTATGTGTCTAAAAGCCATTTTTAAAATTAGTTTAGTAATTTTTAAAATAAATTAAGTAGTGAACGTTAAAAGGGTTAATATGGGTGTTTTACAAAACTCGTATTTAATATATATATATATATAATATATATATATATTACTTTTTTTGTCTAGTAAAATATTTCAGTCAGAAATAAAAATTTCATACTTTTGAAATTATTGAGCTAATGCAAAAACAAACATATAATTAGAAACTTAAATTGATTAATTACTTAATAAAGTAGTTTATATTGTGACTTCTAAGCAACTGTGCTACTTCTCGACAAATAAGACAAAAAAAAGATGACTCAAACATTGAAAATATTCTGAATCACCCTAGTATCAAATTCAAAATTGCCTTTGAACAAAAATATTTACAGATATATTTGAAAATTTACAATTTTACTCTGAATTTGCCATCTATAATTGTTAGAATACATAAATTTCCTTTACTCAATTAAAATAGAGTATCAATTAGCATACACATTCTTGCCAACCAATTTTAATAAAAAAAGGGAAGATTTTTTTTTTCTCTTTGACGTATTAAACAATACAGTTTTACAATAGATTGATTATACTAAATATATAAAAGTTTTAAATGAAGTTATACCTCTTCAACATATAAATATCTACGAAACAGAATCTGTAAGAAATTTATTTAACAATAGACAAAAAAACTTAGTTAAGTTAAAGTATAGCTAATTTTTTAAATAAATACAGAATATGATTTTTGTGTATGTACATTAATCATAGTAAAGTAGCAGTAGCTAATTATCAGTTTCAAACGTGCATAAAACCAACTGAGTATTAATTTTCTTAAATTGATTTGGGAAAAATTTTCCTACCTGAAAAAATTATTCTTCATTTTTTCCCCATGTTTACACATTTGGTATAAATATGACATACAAATATTTAATTTAATTGAGGAAAAATAAACAGATTCATTAGATTCAGCAATAAAGATCTAAAAATAATTACATATGTGAGAAATATTGAGCACTTTCATTGCTTTATTGTTTCTAGAATTGATCACAGTTCGAGGAAAGGATGGAGGGGGGGGGGGGGATACAAAAATAATTACAGAGTAAGAAATATTTAAACTCTTTCAACTCTACTTCTAGAATCTAATGTAAGAACTTTAAAATTAATATTATCATTTATGTTGCAGATGGATAAAGATTGGGAAACAAAAGACTTCTGCAGAACATTTGATTGCTGATCACTAGTTGTAGATAAATAAAGGGGGGGGGGAGCAAAAAATAATTACATCAGCAAGAAATATTTAACAATTCTATTTCTTTAAATGTTCTAGAATCTCATAAAGCAAGTTTGAAATGAATATTGATTGACATTTATGCTATGGATGGAAAAAGATTGGGAATCAGGAGTTTTCATAGAACATTTGGATTTCTCTTTTAAACGAACGATATCTGCGACTTTTTTAAAAACGGAAGATTTCATCATCTGTCCAGAAGACCGGAAGATACGTTAAAAAACCGGAAGTCTTCTGGGAAAACTGGAAAAGTTGGCAAGTATGCATACATACCTACATGTGACACATATATTTTAAATAAAAATATTTTAAAACAGACACTCATAACTCTAAATAATTCAAAACATACCGACAAAAACTATGTAAACATTCCTGCAGAGTAGCTCCTTCACCAACATCAACATCTAAAAAACAAACGGGACATTCAAATTGTTCGACATTCTGTACAAGATCAACATCATCTAAAGCTAGCAAATTGTGGTAGTCAGTCTTCCTCTCAAATTCAGCTTCCCAAGCTTTGTGGAATTCACTCTGAAATGTTAATTAGAACATTACTTATATTAATCATCTCGCTAACTAAAATTTAAATATTATTTTATTCAATTTTGTAACATAAAATGACAAAGGAAATATATATATGAAAGGATAAAATAAGCAAGATTCTAAATTAATATTTAAATTAATATTAAATGATATCTTAATAGTATTAGCTCAGAATAAATCTTAATTTTAAGCAGGGCCGAAACTAGGATTTTTTTCACCCGGGGCAAGGAGAGATTTTGGCGCCCCCCCCCCCCCCCCCAACCAGGAATTAAAATTTCAATGGAAATTTTACAAAGTTTTTATGGCCATTTTATTTCCAACTAAATTCGTAAGAAGTAAATATTGAATTTAATTCAAATTTTTGATAAATTTACAGATTTTGAAATGTATTATGATTATATTTAACGGATGTGTGTGTGCGTGTCTGTATGGGACACAAATACTGTAGCTAATTTATGAAGTGCATGTTCGGAATTCCATGAAACCTAGTGTGAAGTTAAATTCTGACATAAACTGGTGGTGTCTAGTTTTTGATATATATCGCTCGACTTGCAGCACTTTTATGCCACGTTTTCTTATAGCTATATCTCAGCATCTCCAGGACGGAATTTAACAAACTTTGTACATTATATGCTTGTTATCAAAAACAGAATTGACAAAACAAGACAGAATCGCAACATGTGTTTCGTGTCGAAAAACTTAGCATGACACTTCGCCAGGCGTAAAAATGTACAAGCACAAGTAAAGCTACAACCAGCCGATTTTTATTATGATTTTTATTTTAACGTATATGTTTTATATCTTTATAATATTTCTTGAAAAAAAAAAAAAAAAAAAGATTGAAGTTGTGAATCAAAGCATTATTTTAGGGGGGGGGGGGGAAGGAAGAAAAGCGTATTATAGAGAAAGATTTAAATTAAGCTACAGTTATTATTTTTATTACTTCCATTACCCTACTACCGTAGGTAATGGAAGTATTGTATTCGGTCTGAAAATTCGATATCGGGTTTTCACCTGATTTACACGTTTTAAGGTCCCCTGAGTCCAAAAAAGTGGTTTTTGGCAATTGGTCAGTGTGTATGTGTGTGTGTGTGTGTGTGTGTATGTATGTGGAGAATCTTCTGGCTATTATAGCTCAGAAACTAATAAAGATAGAGCTACGAAACTTTAGAATTGAAATACGTCTGGTCTACAGATGAAATTTCCAAATTTTGGTGAAAATTGAAAAACCGGAAGTGGGACATCGGAAACCGGAAGTGGGACCGTAAGTCCGTATCTCAAAAACGGCTCTAACGATTTTCTTCAAACTTGCTATATAAACACTCTATTAGATGTCCTTTCGAATGATATAGTTGGTTAGTTCAGGAAAATTGATAGGCGTCCTGTATAAATAGCTCAATTTCAGGCCTCGCAAAGGCGTTCCTTTAAAAACGGTTGTACGGATTTATTTCAAACTCGCCATTTTAACTCACTTTTAAATATGCTTTTGTATGTAATTATTGTTTTCCTGTCAATAATTGAGTTTAACCGGAAGTGGGACATCGGAAACCGGAAGTGTATCTCAAAAACGGCTCTAACGATTTTCTTCAAATTTGCTATATAAACACTCTATTAGATGTCCTTTCGAATGATATAGTTGGTTAGTTCAGGAAAATTGATAGGCGTCCTGTATAAATAGCTCAATTTCAGGTCTCCCAAGGGCGTTCCTTTAAAAACGGTTGTACGGATTTATTTCAAACTCGCCATATTAACTCACTTTTAAATATCCTTTTGTATGTAATTATTGTTTTCCGGTCAATAATTGATTTTTTGTAAAAGTTGATATCTCAAAAACGGCTCTAACGATTTTCTCTTTAGTTCACTTTTATGTTTTCTGATCGCATTATCTCTCAAAAATGTATATAATATGTGTAATAGTGGGTAATGGAAGTCGTGTGGTTGTTTCACACCAGATTTTTTATTTATTTATTTTTACTGGTTTAATGATAGTTTCTTTTTTTTTTTTTCCCCTCTCTCTTAAATTAATGTATTTATAAATGACAATTCTAAAACAAGTGAAGGTAAATTTCATATTCAATTACTTTTAAAACTGAAAATATCATTATTTTGAGAGAATTTAAAATGATATTTTGAATATTATAGTCTTTACATCAACTATACTGCAGAGAAATAAACAGACAAATATTTAGTTTTTACTATAATTAAGATGCATAAATTAATAGATATGAACAAGTATCTAAAAACTACTCATATCCATCAAGTACGAACTAACCGTTAGCTGTCTAAATACACTGCACTGAAAAAAAAAAAAAAAAAAAATCGAACCCTGATACTATTCCTGCTGATTCTCATGTAAAATGATCTTCTAAATCCGAGTATAACCCCTCCCCCCTTTTGCCCAATCACCCACTGTTTTCTCGGGACGCCACCCTTTCTGTTACTGTTTGGTAGTTTGGCCATAAATTTGATTTGGAGAATGGAAAAGAATTATTTTAATACTTTGAAATAAAATAATAATAATAATTTATAATAAATAATTAGTAATAATTGATTAATAAAATATAAAAAATGTAATTTGTAATTTTAGTGGCAAATCCCCCTCCTCCCCTAAATTTTTCACTTGCTGCAAATGTTCATGTTTTAGAATTTTTCATTTCTGTAGCCCCTCAAAAGACATTTAACAGTTAAAACAATCCCTTCACCCCTTTCAAATCAAATTTATAGCCATAAAAATACCGGAAAATGATAAAAATAAGGGAGCGTCCCCAAATAATGGTGGGTGATAGGGCAAAATGGGCGTCATAATCATATTCAGAAGGTTATTTTACATAAGAATTTGCAAAAGTGGTGTTGGGGCCGATTTTCATGCAGAGCAGTGCCATTCGTAGATAATCTTTTTTCAAATCATTTTAAGGAAATAAAATAGAAAGGCAGGTTCTAGTCTATGAATATTCTCGGAACCAATCCAAGAAGACTATTATTAGAACCACTAACTTCATGGTAATAGGATTATATATACACCACAAAATAAGAATATCGTTTGTTCAGAAATAATATTCTACAGCTTTTTACAGAATCTCTCACAGGCAAATGCGTAGCTTAGAGTTCAACTTAATTCGCTTCTGTGCAGATAGCCTACTTTTGCACTCTTTGACAAACAATTAGCTGCGAGAAACAATGCATAATATATAGAAAAAATTAACTCCGATAAAACGGAAAAAGGGCTTGCTGATTTTGGCAATCCTGAACTATTTTCTGCCAAGTTTGATCGCTAATCTCGTGATGTCACTAAATTCATCACCAATGTAGATGACAACTTGTCGCAGAGTGAATGCTTTGGCGACAAAATTGGCAATCTGTCATTCATTTTGGTGAAAAATAGTGGCTTAATACTGCCGAAATTTGGAAGCTGGCATGATCTACTGTTTTCTTGCACAGAACTAACTTCATCAAAAGTTCTACAAATCACTAATGAGAATATAAAAAGGAAAGAGTCATTACTATAATTATTGTTGACAAGAGCCTGTCTATTTCTTTACGTATTACTTTATACACGGTATTACCGTTAAAAGGGAAATATATGGCAGATTTCTTCACTTCCACAGAAATGGGCATTAGCGGCAAATTTTGTGACTTGGCGAAAGATTTGTCAATTTGGCACCCAAGTTTGGCGAAAAGCTATAATTTAGGGTAGCCAAAGTTTAGAAGAAATACAACTTCAATAGAAACCGACTTGTAAAATTTTCCAGGTTAAATAATTAGTTTCTAGTGTAGAACTATCTCGAAAATTCTATAAATCACTAGCAAGACTGGATGAATTCAGTTTATGTTTGGACTGCAAGCTGAACGTACATCTCTAAGAACTTTAAGCATTTGGTCATTATTCTGAATTAGTAAAATTCCTGTTCTGCGAAAAACTGGTTTATGCGATTGCTTCAAGAATAATCATTGATTATTGATTTTTATTCGGCTGTTTCCAGAATATTCATTAAATAAAATGCATTCATCTAGAACCTACAAGTCTTTACGAATTACTTTCTACGTGCAAGAATGTCAACAAATTTTGTAACTATCAATATTCACGCTAATATTAATTTCTGTTAAATCTGTATGACGGAAAGTTATATATAATTGCAAAAAAATTTGTATTTTCGGTCATCATGGATATAATATTCGTGGATATTCCAAAAGTGAAAGGCGCACAGAAACACCAAAATGAGAGATGCACAACAACTGTTGTAACAAACTTAGATGTGAAATTGCAACGTTCTACGTCTACTTGTTTTTGAGTTATACAAGATACACACACACACACATACGTACACATAGACGTCACAAAAAAATCGCATAAATTCGTTGATATCACAAAAGCGGGAGTTCATATCAAGACCAAAATTGGTAAATAATAATTCAAAATATAAATTTGCAACTCTCTATGACTATTCGTTTATGGGCTATGCGATACACAAGATCCATTTCGCAAATTGGTTTCATAATACTTCCTTATGGTTTGAATAAAGAAGTAAAAATTATAGTTAAAAGTACAGACATTTTATTTCATTGTAATTATACATGTTAGGAGGTAGTGGTGGCTTTAGCTATCATAGTACTTTGATAGGGAGTTGCTGAGCCTTGTGAATGATAGCTCCTAACTCAATTATTAACTAGTTATTTTGCATTCTTTTTGCCGTTTTATTTTTAGTGCTCTGGATTGTTTTATAACATTATGCCTTATTTTGACATACTTATCTTAATATTTTAATAGTCACACTTTTAATAGTCACGACGGCGCCCTGAGAATTTTTTTTTTCTTCCTTATGAACAGGGATGGAACACGGGCGCAGAATTCATACCACGATCAATGTAAGAAAATTTTCTACCGTACGACGATACTATAGGTAAAGAAATTTCTTAAACACATTCCGGTATGAATTCTGCGCCCGTGTTCCATCCCTGTTATGAATCATAATTTCAAATGAATCAAGGAGCCTTCTGAAGTTTAATCAAATATACTACGTATTTTCCAACCATTTACTTTTTAAAAACCTTGGCTGAAAGTCAGGGACCACTTGTAAATTACTCTTCTTCGATTGCAAGAATATTTTACCACACTCACTAACCTTAAAGAATATTGTTAGTCTTGGAGTCCATGCTTTTCCTTGTAAAGGAATTCTGTTATCTATTAATCTTCTTTCTACTTCTTCTTCTTTGTTCAAATTGCCCTAAGTAAAAGAATTTGACTTTTTTAATTCCTTTTCTTTTCTTTCCTTTTTTTTTTTTTTTTTTTTTTTTTTAATGAGTAAATAAGGCAACAAACCAGCCTTTTTCGGCGCCCTTCTCCATCTGGCGCCCGGGGCAAATGCCCCGCTCGCCCCCCTCTAGTTTCGGCCCTGATTTTAAGAACAACTTTGTGAGAGTTCTATTTTAGCGCCCCTGTAAAGTTAGTTTTTCAGCAAAGCACGTCGTAGCGCGGGAATCGCGATTAGAAGAAGTTTCATAATCAAAATTATGCAATAGTTGAAATTAGCGGCAATGCATTGCGAAATACGAAATCCTGGATATCCGGGTCAGCCAATAAAAGAATGTGGGCTGGATTTTGGCTGACCTAATTATCCAATAAGCATTCATAAAAATAGTTTGGGTTCCCGCCGAAATATCCATATAAAAACGGGAGCACCCGAAAATCGGGGTCTTTTTCCATAGCAGCTTTTGATTAAATAGTCCACGACAATAACAAGTTTAAGTTAACGGTCCCAGGAGGGGAATTGATTCGCGGTTCCGCCGTTAATGGAACGATTTCGGCCCGATCTCGGCTACGGATCTGTACAGCATGCTCAAAATGATGTGACTGTTAATAAAGTGTAATATGACTGTCTTCAAATAAACGACTGCATCATCAATTGTGGAGTATTTCTTTGAGTGAACTCTCTTAATATGGAGTGACTGGAATTCATCATCATACAAAAAAGGAGATTTATTACATATATACTGATTTTATTTGTATTCTTGTGTATCAAAATTCATCCCACATGTTTTGAAAGGTAAAATAGATTATTTGACATTAATATTAAAAAAAAAAAAGTTATATAAACAAACAAAAAAATAAAATAAAATAAAATAAAAAGGTTAAAATAGCTTTACAATAATGAATAAAAATTTAGGTAATTTGTACCTTAAAGCAACACATCAACTGGACCATCTTATATCTGAATTGAATTATTCATCTTATAAAAATCTAACTTACTAAATTCTTAGTATGTACAAGGTAAAAGTTCTTGTCGTTCTAGAGCAGTGGTAAGCGAAAAGTAATACAGTGGACGATATGTACCTTTAGATTTCAAAGTAATCTCCATCGGCATCCAACGGCTTTTGCCATCCTTTCTGCAGCTGCACAATACTCTGGTGATAAAATTCATTTGTGTTGGAGGCAAAGAAGTCCGTGGTGCACCCTTTTCAACTTCTTTGAGTAGAGATCAAAAGTGATGGTCTGGGACAGAGCTTGTAATGCACCATTTGTTGACAAGTCCACCATATGGAGAATATAATCTTTCATGGTTGCAGAGGTGTTTTCAGATGTGCAGAACAGGGTCGGATGACAACAAACAACGTCGGGTATGTTTAGGAGTGTTATAAAGGACTAGCTTTTCATCAGAGTGAGCAAGCAATTAAATACAGGTGTGTTCAGATGCTGAGTGAGTAAAGACAAATAGACTGTCACTTGTCATTCCTTGTTGGTTGCTGAAAAATTGTGGGGTACCCACTTGCTTAGCTTGTATAACTTTTCTATCTTACACGAGTAAAATCTGACAGTTTCAGTGAAAACATGGACTCTCTTTGTTAGTTCATTACACCACTTTCCTACTCAATGGCTGCTTTTACGGCTTTGTTATCCAACACATGTGGCCATCCACTCTGAGGTTCATCAGCAAAGCTCACATCTTCTGAATGAAATTTCTGAAACCAATGCTTGTGGTGCATTTGTTCATGTCATTCTTTTAAATGCCTGGCATCTCTGGTATTTAATGAAGCAACTGAAAGGTCCATTTTACAGTCATAAAGCAAACACAAACAAGCAAGCTGCTTCAATACCTTAATTTCTATTTGACCCTGGAAGAAATGTGTCTGCTGTATGTAAGCCACGTGCCTGTATTAC
This sequence comes from Salticus scenicus, assembly GCA_963930645.1. Classification (NCBI taxonomy): domain Eukaryota; kingdom Metazoa; phylum Arthropoda; class Arachnida; order Araneae; family Salticidae; genus Salticus; species Salticus scenicus. The sequence goes on from OZ005662.1 coordinate 42,958,675, forward strand.
TAAAGGACAAAGGTCAGACTAACAACCAATCACTTGGGAGAAAATTTCATTTTGTTTTCTCTCTGAGTGTACGATTAATGGGATGTCAAAAACCGCAAGAACTTTTTTGGTTACCTTATAAAAAATTTGTTTAAGTATTCTTATCCCTTAATTTAATTTAATCAATATTTAAAAAAAGTTAAGAAAATAATGAAAACAAATTGAATAACAAAATAAATTACACTGGTCGATACGTAAAATTTTTATTTTATAATTTTGGCTGATCTTTATGTTTTTTTGGTGTGCTGAAACCGAAAACAAAGCCAGTTTTTCTCTATAACGTATAGATTTTTGTCAATACAAGGGTGCCTGCCAATACAATTTCTACCATTACTCTTCCACCAATATTATTATATATTAAGTTTTATAGTATGTTTCTATGATTAATTAATCACAGATGCCTATTGTTTTAATTGTGAAGCACTAGTGCTATTTAAAGCCATATCAACCAACCAACCAACCGATTGTTATGATAGTATATGTAAGAAATCGTGTTGGTAAACACCCTGTATTGACAAAAATCTATACGTGATAGAGAAAAATGGGCTGCATTTTCAGTTTCAGCATATCAAAAAACAAAGATCAGCTGAAATCATCAAATCAAATATTGTCAACTTCAATTTTGTAGGTCTGTGTTATCTATAAATAACTTCTTTTTCAGGCAGCATGAGTTTTATTTAACCCCAAATTTATTTTATACAATATTTATATTATAAAACAGTTCTGTCCAACACTCAACACTTGGTGGGCCACATTGGAAAACCCTTTTATACAGGCAAGCTACACCATATGTATTTTTGTATATGTGTATACAGGTATATATTTGTGAGTGTATGAATTATGTATGTACGTACATACTTTTTTTGGAGGAGGGCAGGGTGAAGATTTAGAGCAAAATGCATTAATTTAAATTATTTTCATTCATAAATTAACAATAGAACCGCGAAAAATTTATAACTATACATTAAATAACTACAATAAAATGAATGAATAATGGATCTAATAATATTTCATTATAACAGTGTGATTCTTTAGCTACCATAATTGTTAAAAGGTATTTTCATTTGGAAAAGTCAAAACGGATTTATTGATTTTAAATCTGTTAACCAATGTTGTCAAACTTTAAATATCGTTAGTCTCTTCATGGGCCAAAAAACTATGCGGCAGGCCACGGATTGGCCACCCCTGAAACATAATTTGCATTAAATTAAAATGTAATTGGAATTATTTTTAAATACCCCATATATTTTATTGTTATTCAAGGAATATAAAGTGATAAATTTCAATACCCAAATTACTTCTTTTTATTAACATTGTGTTATATAAAAATTGTGAAATGGTAATTTATGTTAAACAAAGCACAATTTGATTTAACAGATTCTGTTTATATGTTATTCAAATAAAGGCAAAATGAATAAATAAGAAAAGAGACTTACTTTTGACTTCCTAGATTTTCCATCACTACGTTTACGGCTACTAACCCTGGGAGGTACTTTGGTGTTAGGCTGTCGAAGTTTTTCTGAAATGAAATAAATACTTTTTTAAATTCTAGTACACTTTCATATCCAATTGCATGTAAAAAAAAAGCTTTTATTTTATAAATATATGAATGCACATAATGTTCTAGAACAATTACAGATTTTTTTTTTCTTAATTGTACTGCAATGGACACATAGACTTTGCACAATTTAACAAATTATAACCGCTATTTTCAAACGATTGATAAATATTTTTTTCGAGCTTTATTAAGGGGTTCCTTAAACTTACCATGAGCTTATCGCTATAAATTAAAATGTTTTATTAAATATTAGATTACATAATAAAAAATTATTAAAGAACTTTTTATTCCTTTATCAGAACACACAGCCTTATTTTTTCTGAAATTTCTGAGCAGAATTGCTACTAGTTATAACATTAGATTAATTAGAATTTATAACTTTGATAAAAATAATGACTTAAATAATATTAATAAATAATTTGTACTGTGTGAATTTGTATAGGAAAATATAGAAGATAGTTTTGTGATGGCCATAGCATACTTATTATTGAAATCAACATACACACACAAAAAAAAAAAATATCCATTACAACCACTACACATAACATTCTGTTTAAAAGCAGATACAAATCCTCTGAATCAACATAAAACAGACAATACAGTATGAAGCCGAAAATCCAGAATCTTTGGGACCATGACGATTCCGGATTTTCAGATATTCAGGATTTTTAGTCATGCCTAAAAAATATAATATTTTGGTTATTTAAGTACTTGGATAATATGCAAATTTGATTAAAAAATAATATATTATGATTTTTAAATATATTCTGTAATATTTTTTGTTATCAACTTTAACAATCTATATAAATAAAGAGAAGTGTGTGTGTGTGTGTGTGTGTGTGTGTGTCTGCGCTCTGGTGCTCACACTACTGATCGCAGAGCTTCCAAATTTGGCATATAGGTACCTGGGACTCTGCAGGTGTGCATCGCATCGAGATTTTTTCGAATTTGAATTTTTTTAATTAATGTTTTTCTGATTTTAAATATTGGCTTCTTTGTTTCATTTTCCATAGATTTATTATTTTGCTTCAATCGTCTGCGTATCTTAGCAACAGCTATTATGCAACTTATTTTTATTTAATACATTCATTTGAAGGCAAATATTTTTCTTTTTTTTTTATTTGTTATATTTATTGAAAATAAAATCGTAATGCAGTAGAAAAAATTAATTATAATTAGTTTTAAATTTAAAAACATTTTTATAACAGTTACGTTTAATTTTTTTTATAGTAGAACAACAACTTATTTTTCATTTTTCAATTAATTCCTTTAAAAGAAAAAACTTTTATTTATTAATTTTTTTTTAATTTGCAGTATTTATCGGGGAAAATGGTAGTATATACATAGTAAAAAGGATTAAATTGATTAAAATTTATTTGTTTATATATATATAATTTATTTTTTAATCTACTTTTTATTTTATTTTATTACATTGGTCGGAATCAAATCGTAATATAGTGTAAATAGCATGAGCTATAAAATACATGGTTCAAACTAAAATATTTAATAGATGCTGAGATACAGTCATCTTTAAAATCGTAGTTCTTAAATAGTAGCAGATCCCCCCTGTCGTCGATAAATATCCAGATTGAAGTGCCCGGGAAAGACCTTTCTGCAGGCATGGGAAATCTAGACCTGATGCAGTGCAGACGTGAAAAGAGCTGCCGTAGACAGCAGGTATCCAAAGCGAGTTTTGGAGCAATTTCAGTTACTTTTGTTTGTTTTTTTCTTTTTTTTAGTTTTTGTCTATAATGTGGTGTAAAAAAATAAATATTAATTCAATTCTTTCGAAAATTCATTTAAATATAGTGACCAGCGAAGTGGACGTAGCCTGCTAGCAAATAAATAAAATTAAAAATTAAACTTGAAAAACAAAATAGATTTATTGAAATATTTGCATACAAAAATTAGTACAAGTTACAATAAAAGAAAATAAATAAGAAAAACATACTGCTTTTAAAACTTTTCCGTGATTTTTTTTTTTTTTTTTTTTTTTTTTTTTTAGTACTTTAGGTTTTTTTTAACTAAAAGTTTGAGCATAATTGAAATAGAATATAGAATTTAGTTCTCAATTAGATAAATGTTTAAGAATTGTTACTATTATTATAATCTTCTTCTCCCTCCTCTTTCAGACTTTGCAAATGCTGGTTTTAAAGATTACTAAGAAATAAAATACTTTTTCGATTCTTTATTTAGATATATTGATACACTTAAAAAAAAAAAAAAAAATTTTTGTTGATGATGATGATTAACGCAGTCGAAATTGTCCGGATTTTTGGCTTCATACTGTATTATATTACCATAAAAAATATCCATCAAATAAGACATTACAAATATCCATATAATTACCTGATTTTGGAATGGCACCTAATAAACTAGCTTCTTTTTTCAGGTTATTTGCTTCTATAGATACAGTTTTCAGGTTATTCTTTTTGGGACTTTTTGATTTCACTTCACTTTCCTCTTCACTAGAATCGTTTACATCTTGCAATGGGCTAACATGATACCTTGAAGAAGTTCTTGGTGGTAAAGAATTACTCTTTGAATCTTTAGACATTACATACAGGAGCACAGGACAACCTGGTTCAACCACACCGTAACTTGCTAATGAGGCTTCATCAGCAACAGCAAAAGATTCTCCTAAAATCCAACATTGCTGATGTCTGGGAAACTCATATTCCTTTTCAATCTAAATAAAAATATAAGAAATTGGAACCTATTTTTGTTTTTTAAGTAATGAATAAAAAAACATTATATACAAAACAGGATTTAATTTAGGTGAACAGACTATTTTTTAAGTCTATTCTTCTACATAAAGGCATGTGGTAAATGTGGCACATTTCTTAATAAGAGTTACTACAATAATTTCTTAAAATTTCTTTGCACTTTTTTTTAAAATCAATAACAACAATAATAAAGATTTTTTACCTTAAAATATGAAGTTGTAGCTGGAACTTTCAAAAAGTGACCATATATGCGACCTCATTTCAAGATCTGAGTGTATGTCCCAGTGGCAGAAAGTTTTGTAGCTGTCTGCGACAGGCTTTTAAAATTTCATAATCTGTCTGCAAAATTTGCATTTAATCAGGAGAAAAATGGCTTACACTCAAAAAGCCTGAAAGCTGATAGGGGGGCGGGGGTGACATCAGCGGTGATCTCGTGCAACAATACACAAATACAATTTTACTACAGAACAATATAGTATAAACAATTGTGTGCGTATTCATTCAATTCATCTCATTCAATTAAATAATTTATAGCAATGTTTGACACAATACAATATAAATAATAAAAGTATCAGTTTTAGTTTTGATACAGAAATTTTTATAAGTGAATTGTTATCCGAAAGTTGCAGACAAATTTTTTTATCAGTGCAGACAAAAACTGTCCACAAGCCGTTTTTCTGTGTCCGCGACTATGTCGCCGTGTCGCGGTGTTTCTGTCACTGGGGTGTATGTCATATCAAAATCTGTGTGTATATGGGCAGTTCTCAAAAGGTGGGTGCAGAACATACACCATAAATTTAAGTTTTAAAAATAAATATAATTCTCATTGGCTTAATTTTTTTTCACTGGAATTCTAATTCTGTTTAAAGACAAGAATTGATACGAGTTTTTGTAAAAGGCTTGTATAAATAGCTTAAAATTTTATTATTTTGGACTAAAAGGGTAAATTTTGGACATCCAAAACGTTAACGGATTAAAAATGTAGCACAAGAAAAAGTTATAACTTATTTTTAGGCGATTTTAATGAAAAACAACAGTTGGTAAAGAAAAGTGATGATTGCCTGATAATTTTTTCATCAGAAACTAATACAGGTTTAATGATTTTTGAAAATACACGGGACTTAATGAAATTAAACAATTTACACGCCTCACTAATATATTAAAACTATATATAATCTTGTTATGATGTGTTATGAATTTTTTGTAACTGCTGTGCTTGTATGTTTGACACTGCGGAGGGCTAGTGTTCTAGCCGAAACGTCTGTCGTGTATTTTAATGTTAATAATTAAAAGTCTGTTCTAGATAACTTGTTTTTCTTGATAACTGATTGCTCTCGCTATTAATCACACCTGTCGAACTGCATGTGATCCTGATTTAAAATAAATATTTAAAATCAATCAATCAATAAATATTTGTAATTAAAAATTAATATTTAAAATTAATTAATCAAATTTAAACTTTTAAATTAATCTTAAAAACTTGAAAAATAAAAGTTTAAAAATAATTTTCAATCAAAATAAAGTAATAATCAGAATTTGAAATGTATAATTATCTCTTGAAAACTTAAACCTTATGTAAAAATCAAAATCTGCCCTACTCCAAAAGTATTGATTAGTGAAAACCCTGATTAGTGAATAATTTTAAAACCTTAAATAGTACTTACTAAAAGTATTACAAAATTAAGCCTTACTTACAGGCTAATAATTCTTTTCTATTTCTTATGAAAATTCATGTTGTTTGTTTATATACATAAAAGTGCAAAGTATTTATAATTTTGTAAAGATTACGTGACTGTATTTATCATAAAATATAAATAAAATACAAAGACATTTATTTGTGAAGACTTCTTTTTTTTTTTTTTATTGTCAAAAATATTCTGAATAATTGACTTCCAGATAAATAGTTACATATTATCCTATATATTTTCTTCTTAAATTCCAGATTCTAAAAAAATAGTTTTAGTATAAATAGTGGTAGTTATGTTATGAGCGGGAAAAGATTGAAAATGATTGGGAAAAGTTTTATCTAAGCAAATCATAAATGAAATTTTTTAAATCAAAATAAAAATATTTAAAAAAAAAACCTGGACTTTAAATAGGGTAAGTGTACCAGTGATTGATACTTTAAGAGCAATCTCTGATGTCTTTAATGTTCTAGTTATCAGAAAATATTTTTAGAAATCTTAAGTTAGTACATATGGTATGAAAGACATTCAAAACCACATATATGTTAAAATATATACATTTAATAACAATTTTTTTTTTTTTTTAATGAATTTTTATTTGACACCCACTCAATGTTCCAGTCATTGACACTGCCAGTTTTTCATTTTATCAATCATTGGCACCCTATGTTCCAGTGTTTGACACTGCTAGTTATTCATTTTACCAGTTATTAGCAACCTATGCTCCAGTGTTTGACATAAAATGTTAAAATTCTTACATGTAAAATATATGATTTTATTATTTTTCTTATTTATTAATTATTTCGGGATAGGTGTCAATTACTGGAGCATGCCAGTCACTGGAGCATCTACCCTATATTGAAAATATCATTTCTACTTAACTTTATTTTATAAGTATTATTTTTTAATCTAAATCTACAGGGTGTTTAAGTCCTGGACCCATTTTGATGTTTAATAACTCATAAAATAATAAAGATAGATTGAAATTAATAACATAAATGGTTAGATAGACTCAAAAAGTTTCATGACCCTTGTCAATGAACTTTCACATGTGCCCCCTTCGTCGCACGGAGAATATCAAGTCGATAGTCAATTTCACGCCAGGTAGCGGCAGGCATGTCGGCATCCACAGAGGCTATTGCGGTTGTAATTCTGACTTTTAGGTCATCAATGTTCGACACTCTCCTCCTGTAAACATTGTCCTTTACAAATCCCCAAAGGAAAAAGTCCAGCGGCGTTATATCAGGTGATCTGGGTGGCCAAGGAATTGGACCTCCTCGCCCAATCCATCTTCCTGGAAAATGGTCATTCAAAGAACTACGAACGATGGTACCCCAATGAGGTGGTGCACCATCTTGTTGCAAAAAGACATGTGGCTGAAGCTCTTCTAGTTGTGGAAATACGAAGTTTTCCAACATGTCTAAGTATATGACTGATGAGACCGTCTTTTCTGTAAAAAAGAAAGGCCCAATGACTCTGTCGTGCATTAGTCCACACCACACATTAACCTTTGGGGAATCCCTTTGTGCCTCACGGTATTCATGGGGGTTTTCAGATCCCCATATGCGCACATTATGGCGATTAACAATGCCAGAAACATGAAAGGATACTTCGTCGGAGAACATTATGCACTTCAGAAAATCAGCATCATCTTCTATCCTTCTTATCATATCTGTTGCAAAGGCCATCCTCCTAGGCCTATCGTCCGGTTCCAAAACTTAAACAATTTAAACTTTGTATGCATGCAGTCTTAATTTTTTCTTAATAACCTTGTACACCGTCGAAATTGGCATATCCAATTCTCTTGCCGCTGATCTCACAGATCTTCTAGGATTGTGTAAAAATGTCTCTCTGACACGGTCAACATCAAAATTACTTGTGCAAAGACGTCCGGAACGTATCTTATCTGCGATACTTCTAGTTTCTAGAAAATTACTATTTTTCCACCGCAAGATGCTGCTTTTGGATGGAGGAAATTCTTTTTGGTAAATTCTTTTTGGTAAATTCTTCTGCAATTTCTCTGTGCTTGCACTATCGATTTCGTTTCTATGTACCACCATAAAATCTGTGCTTTCTCTTGTGGTGTAGGCATTCTCCTTAATATCCATTCGAATAAAACATCACATACAAAAGCACTACATAGTACAAACACATCAAAAGTAAACATAACATTGCAATAGTTGCCAAAAACAAAAGAGAGAAAAATGCAATTAATAAGCAAACGATATTTAGAAAAATAGATATTTAGACTGGAAAATGAAATTATTTGAAATTAACCACACGCACAGACGATATTTACAAAAGTAAAGATATTCAAACCTGAAAAGAAAATATATGAGTTATTCCATCAATAAATGCCATAAGTTTGTTTATATCTTCATTATTTTATGAGTTATTAAACATCAAAATGGGTCCGGGACTTTATAAACACCCTGTACTTTATTTTAGAGAGATTGGAGTGTAAGATTGATGTTTATACCAACTATGTGAAAAATGCCAGTGCCGGGAATCAAACCTGAGCCCCCTCTGCTTAACGTGCAAACCTAGGTTCAATACCCGGCACTGGCATTTTTCACATAATTGGTATAAAAATCAACCTTACAGTCTAATCTTTCTAAAATGAATTTTCATGGTTGATGAATTCATGAATAAAATTTTTAAATTACACTTTATCTTTGGAATTTACTATTACCTGTCTTTTTAATTTTCTTAAAGACATGGATGGAGTTACAAGTAGAGGTATTGGACCACGATGAGATGACTTATCTTCAATATATAGACCAACCCTGTTAAAAAGACACAAAAATAATTATCACAATATAGTCAATTTAAAATAAATTATCATCCGATCATTTTTAATAATAATCAAAGCCTCTAAGAATAATAACAATTATTAATAAATTTACATTATTTAACAATACAGGGTGTCCCTAAATGCATGAGCGAAACTTTTAGGGCAAGTAAAACATATATAAAGAAAGATTTTTACTTTCCGAACACTCTAGTGAGGAAAGTATTGTAATCATGTCAAAAATCCAAATTCGAGATTTTGATGTTTCTATACGTTTCGAGGTCCAACGAGTCCGTTTTCACTATTTTTACGATGATATATGTATGTGTGTGTGTATGTATGTGTGTATGTGTGTGAGTGAACACGCTAGCGTCTAAACGCTTTGTTCGAATAAGCTGAAAGTTGGTACGTATATTGTAAGTCACCATAGTACGAACCCTATAGATTTTGGTGAATCTAGCACTTATAGTTTTTTTACAGGGACACAAAGAAAAATTCTTTATCATTATGGCCAAGGGACCAAAATCTTAAAAGTGCGATAGCATCTAAACGCCTTATTCAATTGAGCAAAAACTTTATACACATATTATAGGTCACAGATACTCAATCTGTATAGATTTTGGAGAATCTAGCACTTATAGTTTTTTTACAGGGACACAAAGAAAAATTCTTTGCCAAATTTTTAAAAGTGTGATAGCGTCTAAACGCCTTATTAATCTCAGCAAAGAATTTGTACACATGTTATAGGTCACATTTGAACAAACTGTATAGATTTTGGTGAATCTAGCATTTACAGTTTTTTTACAGGGACACAAAGAAAAATTCTTTATCTTTATGGCCTATGAGACCAGCGATAGCATCTAAACGCCTTATTCAATTGAGCTGAATATTTGTATGAATATTATAAATCACTGTTGCACTAACTATAAGCATTTTGGTGAATCTAGCATTTATAGATTTTTACAGGGACACAACGAAAAATTCTTTATCATTATGATCTAAGGGCTCAAAGTTCAGTAACGTTAAATAAAACCTCGTGTGATATATGGAGAAAAATACTCAAACACTCTGTTATGGTTTTCTCTTTTTTGTTTGTTTAGCAACTCCTCTTTCTTTATTTTATCTACAAAACTGTTAGTTACTCAATGTTCGGAAAGTCGAGTGGAGTCACTCCAGATTTTTTATATAGCAATATGGTGTCGGAAATTAAAAGTGTAGATGGAAAAAATAGAAATGCACCCACACTTTAAAATCTGAAAGAAATGGGGGGATGGTCAAAAATTCATATAAATTGCATAAAAAGAGAAAAAATCACATAATCTCAAATCTGAAAAAAAAAAAAAAAAAAAAAAAAAACTACTAACACCAGTCAAAACTAAACAAAAAATAGACAAGAAAAGGAAACTGGAGCAGAGAAAGGATTAGTTCAGGGCCCGCAGAAGATTTTAATTTCTGACCCCATATTGCTATACAAAGCATGCTTCTTTATATACATTTTACTTAACTTTAAAGTTTGGCCAATGAATTCAGGGACACCCTGTATATTTCAATAGCCTGCTTAGACACAGTTTTAACCCTATGCTGTGCATGTATAGGTAACACAATTATGAATCTGTTAAAATTTTTTTGACTATTAAACTCAGAGACAAAAATTTTGCCTTTTTTATGCTGATTTACATAAAAATAAATCATTTTCATCACATTATTCTGAATTTCATCAGTATATAGCAGTATTAAACAGTTATGGGGTACATAATAAACTTTAAATATTGAATGAGTTTTTTTTTTTTTTTTTTTTGGATAGATTTAGGTGATAAATTTTGCATGTAGTTTTTAGAGTTGAAGCTTTGGAATTTTGTGCAAACTGATGCATATGTCTTGAAGACATAAAAAAAAGAATTCCCATAGCAAATAAAAAAATAAAAAAATCATTAGAACTATTTTTTGAAACACCCATTTCCATGATCTAAAACTGATCTACTTGAACAGAACGCCTGCCAATTTTCCTGTAGTAATTGAATAATTCATGCTAAAGAATATCTAAAAGAAGTTTAGGAAGCAAATTTGAAGAAAATCATTACAACCATTTTTGAGATACTGATCTTTAGTCTCACAGTCAATTTTCACCTAAACTTGACAAACTCATATCCACTGAAAATTAACAAATGCATACAAAAGGATATTTTTATAAGGGAAATAATTTGGTGAGTTTGAAGATAATCCATAGTGCCATTTTTTAAGGAACGCACTTGTGAGACCTAAAATTGATCTATTTTATATATTTAATAAAAAAGCACCACAAAACTGGTGTTGTAAAAATTATTACTTACAAACTTTGAATAAACACCATAAACTGCATTTTATGGTGTTTATTCAAAATTTGTAAGTAATAACTATTTTATATAGGCTATCTATCAATTTTACTGAAATAATCAACTAATACATGCAAAGAACACCCAAAAGGATGTTTATGTAGCAACTCTGAAGAAAATTATTAGAGCTATTTTTGAGATACGAGCATACAATCTTACTTCTATTGTTCCAATTTTCACCAAAATGTTGAAAAAATTATCTGTACAATAGACCTGTTTTAATTCTGAAGTTTCGTTGTTCTATCTTTATGAGTTTTGAAGATATAACTGATTCCCTCCACCCACCAACTCACACTCATTGCTCAATTGCTAAAAGTCACATTTTTAGACTCAGGAGACTTTGAAACATATAAATCAGCAGAAAACTCTATGCTGAAATTTTTGACTGAATACAATACTTTCATTACTGATGGTAATCGGTTAATAAAAATAAAAATTATCAAAGCCTTATTTTTTATTTATTTGTATTTTTTATAACCTTGTCTAGCCCTAAATTGTGTATTAAAATTATTGGCTCAAAACAAACATTCATGCAACGAAGGGTTAAATCCAAATTCAAATAATTATGTAATTTCATCCAGCCTCACAGCATTTCTAAAACTTCACACTCATTTTATTATATTTTCACTGCTATTTTAAAACAAAAAATTTTTATGTTAATATTTCACCATTAAAAAAATCAAGAGAAATTTCTTTTTGACGATAGTGGTGACAATATAATAAAATGCAAATAAAATTTTAGGAACACTGCGAGGACTATTTTCATACAAACACAGTAGAGAGAAATTAATTAAATAAGCAAACAGTACTTACATGATTGGCTGATCTAGCTTAGTATTATTTTTTCCAAGACTAGTATTCTTAAGTTTATCTGAAATAAATAACATATATGAGAAAAAATATATATGAAAGAAATGATTTTTTTTTCCTTTTAATACAAGAAAATTAAAAGTAATATGATTTTATTTCATTGTATTTTATTTTTCAAAAATAAAAATGTATAATTTATAATCAATTCCACATAGTATTGAAGGAATAAGACAAAGATTCAATACCATCATCAACCAGTAGTCAAATGCATCAAAAGAACATTTGTTGAATGGTGAAGAAATTTATACATAAACACAAATTGTTAAAACTCACAACAATTGTTTAAGGTTAAAATATTTAAGCACAGTCTTTCATCAGACAAACAAAGTAGGCAAAAGTGCAATCGAAGCAAGTGAAATATTTTTTATTATTTAACAGCCTTTTTGCCCAACTTTTGATAATAAGTTTATTTAACACATGAAGAACAGCAAAATATTCATTACATTTACAATGTTTACCTTCAAACTCACAATAATATATTCAAATAGTCCTTTCGCTCATTTATTTGATGACAAAATTGGCAATGAATTTGGCGACTTGGTGACCAAATTTTGTAAAATATTTGGTTTAGGATTGCTAAAATTTGAAAGCTATATTTTTAATAAATGCTAAGTTCTGGAATTTCTTGGAATGATTCACTGCTTTCTAGCACAGAACTACCTATTTTGAGAATATTCTTTGATTACTGACTTTTATGGCACAAGTAACAGTTTTATTGGACTTTTTTCGAGAATATTAAAAAAAAAAAAAAAAAAAGCTTTGTTGATTATAAAAACCTGCCCGTTTCTTTACAAAATACTTTCTACAGATAAGACAGTCAACAATTTTCTTTACAATATTATTATAGGTTCTATTATAAGTTATATTGAAATCTATAGTGAAGTAGGTCAAATAATGAACAAAAATTTGAAGTTTTTGCAGATATCTTGAAAACAGAAAAGCATATTAAGACAAAGACGGAAGATGCACAATTAGATATAATAACAAACATACATACCAATTTATAATCTTTCATATCCAACATTTTTGAGTCATGTGACATACACCCACAATAATAATTACACTTCATGTAAGGAAGTAAAAATAAATATTATTTAAATAAATATTATTTTTTATTTCCTTATATAATATTTATTTTTACTTCTTTAATATTATTTTTACTTTGTATAAGAAAGTGTGAATAAATATTAAACAAGAAATAAATATTAAAATAAATATCAAAAGAGAAAAGTTTAAAATATTAATTGGTGAGAAGAAAATAATCGTACAACATTGCCCAAACAAGAAAAATAAATTTTCATGTGATGATTTTTTAGCTACATTACAAATTAGAAAGCAATAAACTATTGAAAATGGAAAACGCAGATATTTCCATTTCAATAAGTACTAATAAACTTATAATGAAGCATTTTTCAGAGTATTTCTTACACAGAATTACATCAAGCAAATAAAATAAAAAATACTCACCTATATTTAAAGCAAAATGAAATCATGGTATTGTAACTTCTTATTTTCATGAATACATATAAAGCTTAGAGTTTTTTAACAGTTAAATACTCTTACAACTAAAATTTTAAGTTATAAATTGATAAATGGTACACTAGATCTAATTCTTTTAAATTTTATACAATATTATTTAATAGTCAAGGAAAAAAAAAAAAAAATCACAAATTTCATGACATAAATAAAACACAATATATAAAAGCTAACACTAATATAGTTTACTTTGTAGTTTTGATAATGCATATAAATATGTATATTTACAAATTCACATTTTAGAAAATAAAAATTCAAAGAGTCTGCACTGAAAATAGGCAAAGTTAGACTAACTGCTGATGGTTTTAAAACAATTTTTAATACTTTAGTATATTTAGACAAACTGAATTTTTTTTCCTTTTTTCCCTGTCTAAAATTACCTTCTTTTATAGAATAACTGGAACAAATTCTAGTACAGGATACACTAAATAATTGTGAACATTATCCTCAATGATACAGTTAAATTGTAAATAAACAAATACCTTTTTACTTTCCGAATACTATAGTGAGGAAAGTATTGTAATCATGTCAAAAATCCAAATTGGAGATTTTGATGTTTCTACACGTTTCGAGGTGCCATGAGTCCGTTTTCACTATTTTTACGATGATCTATGTATGTGTATGTTTGTGAGTGAACACGCTAGCGCTTAAACACTTTGTTTGAATAAGCTGAAAGTTGGTATGTATATTGTAAGTCACCATAGTATGAACCCTATTGATTTTGGTGGATCTAGCACTTATAGTTTTTTTACAGGGACACAAAGAAAAATTCTTATGGCCTATGGGACCAAAATCTTAAAAGTGCAATAGCATCTAAACGCCTTACTCAATTGAGCAAAAAATTTATACACATATTATAGGTCACAGATACTCAATCTGTGTAGATTTTGGAGAATCTAGCTCTTATAGATTTTTTACAGGGACACAAAGAAAAATTCTTTATCATTATAGCCTATGGGGCCAAATTTTTAAAAGTGTGATAGCGTCTTAACACCTTATTAATTTGAGCAAAAATTTTACACATGTTATAGGTCACAGTTGCACTAACTATATAGATTTTGGTGAATTTAGCACTTACAGTTTTTTTTACAGGGACACAAAGAAAAATTCTTTATCATTATGGCTTATGGAACCAAATTTTTAAAAGTGTGATAGCATCTAAACGCCTTATTCAATTGAGCTGAAAATTTATATGAATATTATAAATCACTGTTGCACTAACTATAAGCATTTTGGTGAATCTAGTATTTATAGGTTTTTACAGGGACACAATGAAAAATTATTTATCATTATGATCTATGGCTCAAAGTTCGGTAGCGTTAAATAAAACATCTTGTAATATATGGCGAAAAATACTCAAACACTCTATTATGGTTTTCTCTCTTTTGTTTGTTTAACAACTCCTCTTTCTTTATTTTATCTACAAAACTGTTAATTACTCAATGTTCGGAAAGTCGAGTGGAGTCACTTCAGATTTTTTTTTAATGTTCTTAAACGAAGAAGAAGAAAGAAAGAAAGAAATAATATAAAACAACTGCACTGAAAGAAAAACAAATATCTTTAGACTAATGTAAATAAATAATTGTAACAGTAAATAAGTAAAATAAATTATTTATTGAATATAAAGTGCTTTATACCACAGTAAAAAACTTTAAAAGAAGTTCCTTTCTCAACAAATAACTTTCAGAATATTTATAAATCTTTCACCAAGATGGTACAGAATTGAAAGCAGTGCCTACTTAGGAAAGAGAGAAGAGGAGGAGGAGCAAGGGAGGCCCAGCGTCTATTAGCTAATGAAGATGACTACAATATTGGTCAAAAGACTTTACCTGAAGATTTATAGGTATTCCAAAAGTTCTTTACTAATAAAATTCTTTATTAGAGAGAATTAAGCAAAACAATGAAGAATTTTATCTAAAAATAAATTCTATAAATTAAGATGAGTACCGTAATTTCGCATATATAACCTGCGGCGGAAGGTAACCCGCAGCATAAAAAAATTATCTAAAAATAATTATAACCGAAAGATAGCCCGCACTTCCAAAACCACATGGTCGGCAATCGCCGTTAGTAATTTCAATACCACTTGCTATTATTTTAGTAATAAGTAGGAAAATATACAAATAAATTTACTTACCTATAATGAAGGAGCAAATAATCATAACTTATTATTAATCTTTGTCTTTATATAAATTACTATAATCTGGAGTAACTTCTAATGATTAGCACCTTTATTCAATTTATAAAAAAAATTATAGATTAATAATAAATTTATTTACAAAGTTCATTCAAATCCATCGAATTCGGATTTTTCTGTATCAGAATTAAAATGCTGCAATATTGTTTGGAACAGTTCGTCTTCATCATCCTTATTGTTCTCCTCATCAAATTCCTTTTCACTGTCCTCAATTTTATCGTTATTATACATTTATAATCTAGATTTTTTTAATCCAGATTTCACCGTTTTGATAGTAATAGAGTCCCAAACGTTAATACACATTCAGCTACTTTCACTAGAGATGCTTTGATTTTCTCCTTGTTCGCGATAGATACCCCGCAAGACATACAAAGTCAGGGTTTTTTTATAGATTACCCGCGGGTTATATACGCGAAATTACGGTAAATGGAATTTTAAAAAATTGACTAAAAAACTGTTTAAAGGACTAACTAAAAATCTGTTTTGGAAATACTTAAATCCTACTTATATCAACAACCTAATATTATCAAACCTACAAAAAATTTACATCAGAAAATATAACTTACCTAAATTTCCAATTTTCTGTGGGGAAAATTGTTTATCCTGCAACAAAGATGACAACGCTGTTATCGATGCTTGAGAAGAAACATTATTCGTGAAAGGTTTAGCAGTTTCATACACAATATTGTCCATATATGGAACAACTGTTTTCTTCGAATTTTTTGTACTAGCATTGTTTGGTGAAGTGTGCGTTTCTGAACAATGGGAACATTTGTTTGTTAAATTATCATTAACTTCTGATGTTTCAGAAACAGGTGTACTTTTATTTACAATTTTTACACTTTTTATGTTAGGAGAAGACGACACTGATTCATCAGGAGATATATTACCATCATGTTCCGATGCTGATGCTTCATTAATAGATTCTTCAGCAATGGGTAACAGATACTTATTGATACTATAATTGAGACTAGAAGCTTTATTTTGATATTCCCACTTGGTAGGAATAGACTGTAAGTCTTTTTGCTTATTTTTAATATCTTCTGGTTCAGTTATATTATTTTGAATCTTTGTAGGTGATATATTACTATTAGTTAATTTCGAAGATTCAGGAACAGAATAATTTTTAGTGGCAAGCATGTTAAAAGCATTTACAAATTCTTTAACTGACCCTTTTACAGGTGGTTTCATCTGCAATTCTTCAAAAATAGTTTTTGATTTATCCCCATTTTCTTCTACATCTACAGTAGATACAGAGGAACTGTCTGCTGAATTTAACTTGGGTTCTTCGGGTTCTTCAGGTTCTTCATACGTAACTGATTTCTTTTCTGTTCCTTTTACAACAGGAACATCAGATAAATCAGAAGATGAAGAATCTTCTTCAATTGTGTAATGGGTGGTAGAACAAGGAGTACTGACTTCTTCAACCGTTACAACATTTGTTTCAGTTTTTTGAATAGAAATTTTTAAACAAACATCATTACTTTCACCAACATACTGGACATAATTTGAAGTACTAGGAAAATTTAAACTAGTTTCAGACCGACTAATTTTATTCACTAAACCATATTTTACAAGGCCGTATTTATCATCGTCACTATACTCTTCAGAAAATGATAAAGAATTACTAGAATTTTTCGAATCTTCTGAACCAGACTCCTCACCACTGTCACTATAACCATTAACAAATGCACCATGTCTTACATGTTGATGTACAATTTTGTGACGAGTCTTTTTAGATTTAGGTTTTGGCAAACTTATGTTCTGTTCAGCCAAAGCGATTTTTTGATAATTGTGCTTTTCTTTTACCTCATCCTTACTAGAACCAGGAAAAGAATTTAATGCAGAAACTGTTGATACAGTTTTTTCAGCTCCACTTACTTTCTTCACTGGAGAAGGCGGAGGTGGAGCTTGTCTTTTTTTCCGTCGATGTTTTTTAGGTGTTGCATGAATACGAAAACTACTTGTTCTGACAACTTTGTACCGCGTTTGTGTTTCTCTTTCTTTACTTCTAACAGTACTTGGAATTCCTTTATTTGATGTGCCAGGATTTTCATTAATTTTACTATAATTATTTTTCATTCCAGGATACTGCGTGGGAGGTAACGGCGCAGGTCTTTTTTTCTTTCGCTTTGCTCTTGTCTGAGTACTATGCTGAACAGTCACTTTGTTGTTGTTATTTGTTTCTGTTGCTTTATCATGATGATTATTTTCTTTAGTGTTATGCTGAACATTTTCTTCTTCTGCATTATTTTCAATTTCTGGAACATTACCATTATCATCATCTATTTCTTGGACAGTTGGATTTTCAGTCAGAGTAATATTTTCTTTTCCAGCTCTGCTGACAGTGACAGTTGCATAATCAGCAAATGATGATAACCTCTGACCTGTTAATGACTGAGAACTTTGAGCAATTATGACATTTGTAACTGACTTTTTGTCCTTAAAAATAATTTTACTCTTTCTCTTCCTTCTATTGGTACCAAGAACTAGACAAGTAACCCACTCTTTGATGCCATGAAGTCCACTGATGAAATTAATATTTGGTCTGTAATTAAATATGGAGTCTCTCCTCATCCTCAGCATACTGATCCGAGGACAGCTGTCATGTGAATAATCTTCAGTTGTTCCATCAACAGACTGCATAACAGGAACTCTTCTATTAATAACAGATGAATGTTGGCAATCTTCTTCAGTTTCTCTATTAGAAACATTACTACGATGAATGTGACTTGAAATATGATTTGTGAACCCAGATGAGACATGTGGATTGTACATTTCGTAAGAATGATCGTCAAAGTGTACTGATCGCCGCGTTGAGATCCTATCGTAGACTGGAACATTGTGGCAATACTGACTGTAATTTGCAAAATCATTTCTAGCACAATTTGAGCACTGCAAAATAAAATTTAAAATAATTAGATAGTATAATACAACATTTTAAAATTTGATTTATGAAATCAAATAAGTTTATAAAATTATATTTAAAAAATAATGTACATATGTAACATTATTGTTGTTGTTGCTAATCAGAAAATAAAATACATACCATATTATATCAAGAATGCAGAGCTGCTAACATCTTTAATTTATTCTGTAGTATTATTTATTAGTACTTGCCCCTTTTTTCATACCACTTCTTTGGTACTTTTTTTTTTTTTTTTTTTTTTTTTTTTTTTTTTAGTGGCCACATATATCGATATAATTTCTCTAACGTGAACCAGTTACAATTAATTTTTGTCGAAACGATATGTTAGTGGTGAAATTAATAAAATATGTGAGGATAAAAAATATTTTAAAATGAACAATATTTAAGCATGCGGACTCGGCTCAATGAACTAATAAGAAAAAATGAAGACATTTGTACAATGACGTTATTTTATGGAAAAATGTATTTTTAAAAATTGCTTCTTCAGAATCTTTGCAAGCGTCATTTTAAACCTAGCTATATTTTAAAGATATATACAAAATGTGAAATATTATCATAAATTGACTAAAAAACACAATCATAAAAAGTATAATCAAAATAGGATTTGTTTTAATAATAAAAAATTATGTCAAAGAAAATAAATAAAATGCCATCACACTATGGCGATAAAAATTTAAAAGGCGTATGAGGGTCCTTTACTAAAACCGTGCTGCCTGCGGAAGTATAAAAACTGGGTTGTCAACCATGAATTTTATTTTGAAACTTTTCTTTACATGATTCTGGTTTTACTATTGCACAATATTTATTTGGTTATAATAATAATTTAGGTACAACTTGCAGGTTGGTCCACAACCCTATTTGGCGACTTTCTTTTGGCACCATTTTAAATGATAACGATATTGTTCTGGATTCTTTGCAACATTTGTTTACATTTGAAACTCATGCCAACCATATTTCCAAAAAAATTGCATTTTGCCATAATCATAGAAAGAAAATTGCCGAACAGAGTTGTGGAAAGTTGTTCCATAATTCAGCTTCTGGAAAATTAAAATTTTAATTAGGTGGTGAAATTGGTATAATATTTATAAGTTTCAAATTTTAAAGGTAAATAAGAAAAGAAAAAGTGAAAAAGTTTTTCACGGGTTTGCTAGTAATATTATAATACTTTTATAATACAATCAACTCCCTCTAATCCTCAAAAGTTTTATCCACAAATTGTGCAGATTACAGATCATTTTATCTTTGTTTACATTTTTACTTTATTTATTTTTTGCAGATACAAAGTGAATTATTATTATTAATATATGAACAGGGGTTAGAATGGAAAGATGATTTTTAATAAATATTAAAATAAAATATTTCTTAATTACTAATAAAACTAATCAATCATATGAAAGTAAAAAAATTAAGCATACTCAAATAATACATAGTAATAAAATATAAACAAACTTATTTATTTTAAAACTACCAAAGAAAATGTGCTTAGAGTGACGAAATGAATATTCACCTTTAATTATTTTTAATTTTCTTAAACAAAGGTGTAATAGTGGCTTTGTTTCATTCCCAGTGTTCTTTGGCCTCACCTGGTGGTGGTTCATATGAATTACAGAATAATAAATACAAAAATCTCAGTTTTTTTTTTTTTTATTGTGTTATATTTTTAATCGTGATCTTTTAGTGAATTTTCATGTGTGTGTGTGTGTTTTATTTAATTGTTAACAGAATCAAAACACATCATATCAAAATCACTAAACATATCAAAATTCAATTTCATCTAACAAATACACGAGTGTTTGTATCTGCTGAATCATTTCATAAATTAAATTTACAGTTTAATTAATGGTTAAAAGCAAGAGCTAAGCTAAAAATTTGATTAAAAATGAAGGGGGGAAAAAGTAGAAATGTAAGAAAAATTGTGAATTTTTTCAAAATTTCACCTGAAAATTTCTTTGTTTACATTAAAAAATCAACTGCATAATAGAGGAATTTGCAGATTATAGGTTTGCACATTAACAAGAGTTGATTTCACTTCTATGGAACATTCTACAGTTCTTTATAGTTGTTTACTTTTACAGAAATCTCTGGGGCTACTATAAAAGTATCACCACCTTTCTCTAAGAGTAATTTTCTCCTAATTTAATTGTAATTACAGTCAACTCTCAAAAATCCACAACCCTAAAATCTGCAATTCTCTAAAATCCACATATCATTTGCAATGTAAACAAACATTGTCAAAATTGATTTGTTGATTAGTGGATTGCAAAAATTCAGAAGTATTAAGAGGCAAATCAATTATTAACTGGTGCTGATGAATCACCAATCACTCAATATATTACAGAGGAGGAAATGATAAATATAATTATAAAAAAATAAATGATAATAATTTAGAGGAAGAAGGAGAAAGACAGTTTTCATGAAAGATTTTCTCTCCTGAAGATAAATACTCAAATTTTCTCATAGCACAAACTTATGTGATTGACCAAGAATTGCTGACTTTTTTGCAGGTTATAGGAAAATAAATATGTATGAATATTCTTACTTAAACTACTATTTGATCACACTTTTCAAAATTCTAGATAATTTGTAACTATAACGTGATATATAAAAATTGTTCTTTAAATTAAAATTTCACGAAATATTTGTACTTTTATTAGGCACACTTTATTTCAGCATTGTATGTGTAACATATACATTGTTTCTTAAAGATTTGCTACTCAAATGAGGTTCTAAGATGTAAATAAAAGAAATTACTGTAAAATCTGCAAAATTCAGAAATGCGCAAAACACTTCGTTTTAAGCTGTGCGGATTTTTGAGAAAGTACTGTATTTACATATTAAAGAAAATCAATCTACAAAGAAAATGGTGCAAAAAAAAAGGGTAGGTATTAATAATGCTACAGAATACATAAGAAATGTTGGTAGCTCTGAGAGTATTGTGCAATAGCTACAAACATATACAAAGGGATACTAAGGTAATGGGATAAACTTGGAGGAAAAGTAGAGAGAGAATATCACAAGGATTAAGAATCGTACAGGAACCCATGAATGCAAACATCATTTTTAACCTTTTAAGAACTTGATATTTTTAGTTATTTTTTAACAACGAAATCCAGATATATGCATAACTCTCAAGTATTGCATTTGTTTGGATTTTTTTTTAAAAGGTTTTACATGCTACTGTTTACATAAATATATACAGTAGAACTTGGATAATTCAAAGTTGAAGGGACCAGAGAAAAATTCAAAATATCCAAAAATTCGAATTACATATTATATACTATTTTGTCAAAAAGAAGGAATAAATTAAAATAATAAAACTCTATGATCAATGATTTAACACATAAACTTTATATCTAAGAATACTGCTACATTCACCCCCCACCCCCCATTAAATCAATATTTTTTTACGAGCTTAATTATTCAACACTTTTAAAAAAATAGTTAGATATTTTTGATTACTTCTTTAAGTACAATCTTTGTGTCATAGCATGTGACTTCAACCTATCAATTGATACAAAAATTAAGTCTTCTACATTAAACATGACTTTCAATTAAAAAAAAACCCTTGAAGTTCATGTATATGGACCATATCTTCTGATACACTAGGTAGGAAATACTCTTCTATTTCTTTATTCTTCTTTTGAAAGACTGTTAAAAAAATAATGTACTTTAGCTGAGAAAAATCTTGGGAACAAATTTTACTGTAATATTTTAAAAGGTAAGCACATGAAAAATTCGAATTATCCATGATTTTTAACATTAATACAAAATTCAAGGGACCGAGTAAAAAATTCAAATTATCCAGAATTTCGAATTAAACAAGTTCGAATTATTCAAGCTTCACTGTATACAGTAAAAAATCTGTTTCTAATCGATGTATTTATTGCACTGATTGCATTAATATGAACATTGTGTGTGATTTTGTAAAATTTACACAGAGTACAGGTAAACAAGAAACTAAGGGTTCTTAAAGGGTTAAAATGATGCTTGCAGTTATGGGTTCTTATGCAATTCTCAATTCTTGTGATGTTCTCTATCTCTTCTCCAAGTTTGTCCCATGACTTTAGAATCACCCTGTATATAATAAACAGGAACAACTACACAAAATTAATAGCAACAAATATTTCTGGAAGAGCTTATGAAGTAGTTTAGACCAACTTTATTAAAACATTTCTTTGGTTAAAATTTACATAGACAAAAACTGCATTATTATTTTGATAAAATTGTAATTTAAAACATCCCACAAACACTTCTTAAAATACATACTTTTGACAGAACAAAAATGTTTTTTCATCCAGAACCAAAATCTGCTTAAAATTAGAATAAAATTAATCTAAACTTGTCAATTATTTAAACTTAAGAACTTTTTCACACACCATAAAATTAATAAAAGCACTGCTGGTTTCAAAAGGATGTAGCCTTTCTTCTTCAAGTGTAAAACATATGCTTCTACCTTGGAGGCAAAAGCAAGATTGTGTTGCTTTCGTCCCAGAGACAGTAACACGTGTTTTGCACCTGAAGAAGAAAATCCACGTCCTTTCAAAACTGGTACATAAAAAAAAGAGGGGGAGGAGAGAATAAATAATAAAGCTATGATTAACTTAATAGATAAACAAAATAGACTATAAAAAATCAAAAATAAATAAATGAATAAAAGAGAGACTTAAAATTGAAATGGAAATTGAAAATTAGATCATAAAAATTTGTTTAAAAAAATAATAAGAATTTAATATTTTTTTATAATTTTAAAGATTGCTGTGTAGAAACATTTTTTAATATATAAACAAAGTTATTATTATTTTATTATTATTAATATATATTTCAAATAAAGAATACAAAATAAAATCAATATGAAGAAATATTGCACACTTATTCACAATAAACATTAAAAAAGGAGAAGTAAAGGAAATATGGCTGCCAAAAGTGATGCTTAGAATATATTTATAAGGGAATCAACCTTTCTCATAATATAAAGTTTTTAACATATAAATGCAAACTTTATGCAGAAAATAATCAAAGTGGTAAAATTATAAGCAATATACACAACATTGATGATAGATAAGGAACACATTTTAAATGATGCAGAAAGCAAAACAAATGAAAGAAGGAAGAGAGAGAAAAAAAAAAAACATGAAATATTAAATGAAAATTATTTTACAAACACATTTTTCATATCAAATAATAATAATAATAATAATAATATGAGAATTTTGAGAATTTTTGACTGTTTTATTAAAAGGCAAAATTTAACGTTGGTCTCATTTTAAAATTTTTACAAATAAAATGAAAATTATTCTAATATTAAAATAAATTATTCTGAGATTAAGCATATAAGGTGCATTTGATTTCTCTCTCCTAAAGTTTATCTTCTAAATAGTACTATAATAATAAAAATCTGAGAATTTTGAGGCTTTTGGGCAGTTCTATTTAAAAAGCAAAATTTAATATCACTTTCATACAAATAAAATGAAATTATTTAAACTTGAAATTAAGCATATAATGCACATTTGAAGGTTATAATTACACATATAACCTTTGAATTTAGAAATAAGCTAAATATTCATAGTTATACAATTTTAAATATATATAATATACAGTGGAGCACCTTTTATACGCTTCACATTTATAAGTTTTCTCCTTTATACATTTTTCGACTTTGGTCCCAAATCATTCCATTAAATTCTAATGTTAAAATATTCCGTTTATATGACACGAGTAAATTCTTAATTTCACTTATACATATTTTTTTTTTTTTTTTTTTTTTTTTTTTCTCCTTCTAGAATCCCAAGTTTGAGTTTCATTCCAGGATTTAAAAAAAAAAAAAAAAAAAAGAGGAATGCTCTTTATGTTTTATTCTTATCTTTTTCAATTATTTTTTCTTAGAACTATGGTAACAAAGTGCAAGCACCGATACCCTGGGGGAAGGGGGGTTAGAGAAATTTTCAGAGATAAGCAGTTGGCGACTGGGTTGAATGGTACGTATACAAGTAGCCAGTGACCACTTAAAGACCTCCCACTTTCTCTTTTAATTGATTCCAGGTATAGGGTATGAAAGGGAAAAAACCCACAACTTTATAGGGATTTGTAAACTTAAAGATTTATTACTCACTTCCGTTGGGTGACTTGGAAGATTTTCTTATTTCTTATCGTGTTTATTTGACATTACGTTTGGAGAAACATTTTTTTTTTTTTTTTTTTTCTTTCTTTATTTCCTTTAAATCGTTTGCAAAAAATGTCATCTTTGTTTAGAGAACGAAAGGCTTTGTCTTTAAAGGTTAAAAAATTTCTGAATTTCTATATTTTTAATTATCATTTAATTTTTATTTTACCTTTTAAAAATATTTTTAATTTAATAAAAAATATATCTTATTCAAATAAATGTAAAGGAAATCATGAAAATTGATTAGACTTTTATTATTAATATGACACTTTATTGTGTATTAATGTTAAAACGAATTTTCAGTTGACAATTTTTTCAGTTATATGTTCTTTAAGAACGGTCCCCTGAAAAACGTATAAAAGGTGCTCCACTGTATAATGAATGGGTATACCTAGTTCTGGCGGTTGGAAAGTATGAAGTTGAGCTATTTTTCAATAATACTGATATTGTATCATATCATATATAAAGTAACTGAAGGATTAAGAAATACAATTAATTACATGATTGTAATGTTGAGAAATTTTTCACTACAATTACACATTGTTATTATTCTGCTAACAATGTTGTAGTTTGAATCAGATGTATTTCCTGGTAAATACTACTAAACAAATAAATAATAATCATAATATCTTTTCCCTTAGTTTATGAATTATTTAAAATTGAAATCTGGAATAACTATTACACCTGAAACATTGCAACAACATAAAGTAATAACACTGCATTAACCCTTTGGAAAATACTGGAATTTATAAAATTAATCACAAAAAAACAGAATAATGAATATGGTACATACATTGGAATGATGGTGGAAAAATCAAATTTAATTAAAGAATATCAGACTGATATAAAAATTAGAAAAATCACAACAGCACTGTCTAAAATTAATCAAAGTGAATCAATAGAAATAGACTTTAATAACCCTAAAAAATTTTCTAATTTTATTTATTAATAATCAATATGTATTACGAGACAGAATCGCAGAAGTGCTAACAAACAACATCTGCAACCCATTTTAATCAATGCCAGATGGCACGATCTTTTAGATTCAAGAAAAAGACGAGAAAGTCAACAAGTATTTTTTCAGACCGACACGATGACTGAAGAAGCTTCGAGGCTTGATTGGTGAAAATCTTTTGAAATTAAGTCAGTAAGTTTTAATTTATTTACAACAAAAGGTATTCTGCACGTAACAGAAAGTAATAATACTAGATACCACAATATTTTTCATGTGGATTTCCTATAAGGAAAATAGCTAAATATTTGACCCAATTTTCAAAAGAAAAAATACACAGTTTATGAAACACAATTAAGAATTAATTGTGTGATTATTATTATGATTATTATTATTTAATAATGTATGATTATTATTATTTATGATTATTATTGATATGTATGATTATTATTATTTAATAACAGTAATTTTTCTTCTAAGAGGGAAGTGATGAAAAACACATATATGTGTCTTCTAATAATCTACTTAATAATAAAAGCCCAAGTTTTCTGAAACTAATACTGAAAATGATTTCAGCTAAAAGTATATTGGAATAAAGAAAGTAAAATTTTATCCATAGTTTCCATGTGTGCCTTTTAACTGGATAAAATAATGAAAAAGGATAATTTAATTGGGAAAACTTACATCACAATAGCAACAATGTATTGAGATAAAGAAAAGAAAATTTTATCCATGGTCTGAGATAGTTTGGGCAAGAAATAAAACAATTTACATTTTTTAAATAAATCCTTTTTGATACTATACGGGAATTTTAATATGTCAGAGGAAAATAATAATAAATTAAGTGTGCAGAATTCAATTATGCCCCATGAAATTAATAATATAAATAAATAAATAGACATGTGGTTATACAATTTAAAGGATTACAATTTCATTTTTAATTTACTGGACATGTTTGGACTTCAAAACATATAAATATCATGGTGTAAAAAATGCATTCGTTTGTTATAAATATCATGTAAACCAATGTTTAGTAATTTGAACTGGCAAGGAGAAATAAATTTGTAAATATAGGTGTAAAATCGAGCATTAGGTGGGCACAGATCAATTATTATATAAAGAAACAATTTCCACAATGTGCAAATTATGGTGCTATGTGAATACATTTATTCACGTGTCACATTTTAAGATCTCAATTATTTTAAAGCATTTATTTATTTGTTGTACATCTATCTAATTTAGGTTATATTTTCTTATAAATATTATTTTCTATTTCACCAAATATTAAATCATAATGAACTTTGTTTTTCTAATAATAAAACACTTGTATTTTCTTTCTTTTGAAGAACAGAACAAAAATATGTTTTCAAATCTACAGTAAACTTCCAATTATTCACAAGCCGATTATGCATTTTGCGAATTATCAGCGAGCATAGCAAATGACAGGATAAGAAAAAAGGGTTTTCTCAACTAGAAACAAAAATAAACCACTGCCATTAAAAAAAAATGTAAATATAAAGAAACTATGTCGTTTCTGTTTTATTTTTTGTACTGTATAGTACCAGACAAGCCAACAACTTAATTTATTCCCGATCATTGTTAGTACCCATCTTTGTTTTTTACACCACTTTTCTCAAAATGTATTTTTCTTCTCATTTAATCATAATTAAATATTGAAGAAAATTACTAGACAAATAAAGTGGTGTGAGAAAAAGGGGTGGGTTTTAACAATGCTTCGGAATAGATTAAAAACTGGCATATCTGAGATACTATTACTCAGTGGATAAATTAGCTTACAGATTGCACGTCGGCCTCATCCTAAATATGCTTCTTTGTTTAATGTTTTTACATTCTTTAATATATAAAATACAAATATTTTTACTATGCTGCGAATATTTTTACTGTTTGTGTTATGTTTTATATATAATATTCATGTTTTTATGCTAGAATATTTTTTATACCATTTACCTCTCATTTCCAGCCTTTTTGTGGTTTATCTGAGAAACTCATACTACTCATAATTGGGAGTATACTGTATATCCAATGAATGATTGAGAAGATATCAAATTTCAAACCAAATTCTTTTACATGTTTTTCAATGTAAGGATAGAATTATAAAGCAAAACATAATACTAATTTTGGCAGTTATAAGAAATATCTACAATTCTCAGTTTTAAATTTATATATATTAAAAGTCAGTTTCTTAATTTAAATTTCAGTTTTTAAGATTGTTGCAGTTACGTAAAAAAGAATCATTGCATAAGCTTATATGCTGCAATTCTAGAAGAGCATGATTGACACATTTATAAGCACCTGTTGTAACATAAAAGCATACTTGTATTTTAAAACTAAGCATCCAATTATAAACACCCAACAAAGCAAGCAACACAAACATTCCATCTACGACACAAAACACTTAGTGGTTAATATAAAAAACAGACTACGTACACTTAGGGGACACTAGTTTAGGTAAATTGGCATGCAAGGCTACACATAAAATACACACACTGGCTAGTGGATCTTTCAACGATGGTTAGTTGTTTAACTTTTACCTGCAAATTTCACACACCATGCAAAACCTGTAAAAAATAACATTTTTTTAAATACACTGAAATAAAATAAATTCATTACATGCATACTAAACAGTCTAAATAGATTTTTAAAGTTTTAGTGCTAACAAAATTGAACTAACCCTTATAACAATTTAAGAATATAATCAATGAGGTGCGTTAAAAATAAACTTTTTAATGTGATAAAATCCTTAAGCAAGCCTATTGTGTGCTTTTATACATATTTATTTAGTGATTTAGAGTTTATATGAAAATAAATTATAAACGATTACAGCTGAATAGATATCTTTTTAGGTAAACATAAACAGATAAATTTATTAATTTAATATTAATGTAACAAGATTAAAATAAAACAGTTTCTTAATACCTCTTTCATGAAGTTTAAAAAAAAAAAAAAAAAAAGAAGATGAAGAAGTCCATACGAAATTTCACCCCTTCAATAGCTATTTATATTACAACCCTTCAATTTCAATAACTAATTATTTAATGACATGAAGCCAACTTAGCAAATATACACAAAATTTATAAAAATATATTAACTTCAGATTTATCATTTTGCCTGTAAATATTACTATCAATTACTGTGTATTTTGCCATATTTTCTTAGAATCATATCACCATCTTCCATCACTGAATAAATATTAATGCAGTATAGGATCCGTTATCAGGAAACCCGTTATCCAGAATGTTCTGAAAACCAGAATACTAAATGCCAACTACCAAAATTTTTAATTATCATAAAATTTAAGAATTAAAGTTATACAATAGCAGCGGTCAGAATTATAGTTTTACAGCCTACTTTCTTTAATGCTACGGTGTTATTCTAAGGAAATATGGTGAGCACAAAACTGTCTAAATAATTACTGAAAATTTTGCAAATTTAGGTTAGAAAATGAATTTTTATTGTATTTTTTTTATAGAGAAACATTAATAATGCATTAAAGTGCCCAATAGCAGATGAATTTTATCCTTGAACTCAGGTCGCATGCATGAAGTCCCAATTGTTATAAATTTTTTAAATAGTTTTTATTAATTTCCATTATTTTTAGAATTCATTTTATAAAATATTTAGCATTATGTGCTAAAAATATTTGAAACATTTATGAACTATTAGTATCAGAGCAGAGACACACTATAAGCAAAAAAATATCATAGAAATTTTTGCAAAATCCAAATGAAAGGATTTTACTCTCAGGTCCAAAATTAAATTTTATATATGCTTATTTATTTTTCATTTATTATTACTATTATTATTTATAGTTTGAAATTCTAATTAAGAATGTTTTTTTATTTTTTATTTTGTGGAAATAATTTATTAAATGAACAAATATATAGGTAAAGTGCTTACATATATGTTATTCGTGTTTATCACTGCTATTTATGAAATTATTTTGTACCATTTTTATACATATAATAAAGTGTTCCGAATTACGGAAAAACCCTTTATCCAGAATATCCTAGGTCCCAAGCTTTCTGGATAATGGATCCTATACTGTATATCTGAAATTTCTTAACTTGGCAATTTTTTTTTACCTCATGAAAAATGGTTTCATATAGTTTAAGTTTTCAACTTGCATTTATATACATATTTAAAAAAAAAAAAAAAAAAATCCAAGTTAATTAAGTTGCATGAAATTATCTTAGCCATACTGAAACAGATATTTAAAAAATTAATTTGAAGCAGAACTAAAACATTCAATTATTAAAACATTCGTAAAAAATATGCCAATGATTTTTTTTTTTTTTTTTTTTTTTTTTTAAATAATGCTTTGAATATAAAGCAGTTTAATCTTTTCCTATTAAGAACAATTAATATCATTAATGATATTGTTTAAGATTAACAAAATATATCATTAATAACACATTTAACCAATAAAAATGAAATTAATATAGAAAGTAGAAAACTTATACATAAAACAGACTTGGTGGCAATGAAAAAAAATGCCAGAATAATATACTGTATTATAATAGTTCAAATAAATGATCTACTAAGCTTTAAAATTTGCAATATTCACTTGAGGAAATCAATTCAGCAAAAAAAAAAAAAAAAAAAAGAATTATTTTAAAATGCAAATAAAATCTGTCATGCAAAACAATAAAATTTGCCCATATGAAATAAAATAAAATTAAACGAACAATTAAATAAAAATTCAATTCTTAAAAATACTTATCAAAATGTTTGGTTGAAAACTATAGAATATTAATTTTAAGAATGTTAAGAAAAACTTTTGTTAAAATTGTTATAATACTTTAATGAAATTCCTAATATGTAACTGATGCAACATAGAGCTTAAAAAATTGAAAAAAGTTGTTTGTATCTTTCAGACATATATAACATTTGATTATACAGGGCTTGAAATAAACAGTGGTCTGTTGGCCCAGGACCACAAAAATATTCAAAGGACCAGCACAATATAAATTTTAGTGATCCATGTACACCAGTGAAGCTTTAAAATTTCTTTTTTATTTGTTATTATTATTATTATTATTTTACCTTTCTCTAAAATTGCCTGTAAATCTGTCACATAATAGCATACTACAAAATAGTAAGCGTACTTCATTATAATTGTTAATGTCACCTATTCTCTGTAATTTTTCATTTAATTTCACTTTAATATATATATATATATATATTTTTTAATATTTAATACAATATTTTAAGGTAAATATGTAACATTTTGCTCATTTATTAAAGCATAAAACTTTAATTTCTATAAGACTTATTTATATTTTTTAATTAATTTACAAAAAATTATTATATTTGCTATGTAAATCTGTCTTGTTTCACAGATTATTAAAAGTATAATAGAATGAATAAACAGATCTGTAAAATCTTAAAATTACTGGCCCTGCAGACCAGTAACATAATTTTCTTAATTTCTATCCTTGTTTTAAATACAGTGAACTCTCGTTAGGAGGGCCCCATTTAAGATGGATTTCTCGTTATTACGTACAAAAACAGAATCCCCGACTAAGGCCTATAAGAACTGCATGTAATAAACATCGCTTTATACGTACATTCATTCATTAAGATGGACATTTTTTTCCCTCAAAGTTTACTTTCTTCGAAAAAGAGTCAATTCCCAAAATCTTTTCAAATTCAATATATATATATTTTAACATGAAAAGGTTCAATAATAAAAGGGTTAATCTCTTTCACTCTGTGCTATTACACTGTGGGAGGTAAATAGTATTGATTGACAGTGACAGTTGAGGTCAACAATTTGCACCTGTCTCCACTTCTATTGTGGAGACCAGGGATTAGACATAGCAAAGGATTTTGTTACCAAATTGTACTATAAGAAGAAAAGAAGTTTTGAAAATCGGTTTTCAGGCTTTTATATTTTTAGTGAATAAAAGGGTTTGAGGAAACAAATTTTCATTCCTGTTATGCTGTGTATGTGTACATAATAGTGATTTTAGAGTTCATATAGAACTTCAGTTCATGAACTCCTGTTATAATGGACTCTCGTTAATATAGACAAAAACTGCTGGCCCTTGATTGTCCGTTTTAGCGAGAGTTCACTGTATTTTAGTCTACCTAACTTCAAAGCATACTTTTTTTTTTTTGTCTTTAAGTAACATTTTAAGCTTCAGGCTTTTCATCCATCTGTGCACTAAGAAATACAAGACTTGTCCAAATTATTATGCATACGTGTGATGTGCGGAAATATTCATTTTGCTTCAGATAAGAAACAAATAATGTGAGACGAGATATTTTTTTCATTAGTTCTATTAGATATTTTTTATCAACCGAAAGCAATTTGTTTTGATGCAGCATGACATAACAAGATAAACATTCTAGCATTCCTTTGTATAATTCTTCAGTCAGTTACTGTCTATTTCTCTTAACACATTGAGCGCCACGCAAATTCTTAAAATCCATTAAAATTCCCTAATGATTCTTCCTGTAATAAATAAAAATTAAGCAAATTTTTAATAAATTTTCAATCATTAAATGTAATATTTTTAGTTTTATATCCTATTTTATATTCGCAACCGATGGTTGACGCAGCTTTATATCATATTTGACACTGTCAGCAACCAATGGCTGACAGGACACTCAATGTTTTTTTTATTGGTACTGCTTTTACTTTCGGGGTAAAACTTTCACTAAAATGTTTAAAGTATAATATGTTCTGCACACTCCTAAAGTTTCAAGATGATTCCTTCAGTACTTAGAGATATATGACAAAATGTCTAGAATCTAGAATGGCTGACATGGTGCTCAACGTGTTAATAAGATCCCCCCCCCCCTTTTAATTCTAAAAAAAGGTATGAGAAAATAAGTACTTAACTTAAGTTTTATCATTATAGTTTTATTTTATTTATTTATTATATATTTTGTTGAATCCCTAATATTATTTATTTATTTATTTTTATCAACAACAACATTGAACTAAAAATTATAAAAAAAAAAAAAAAGCACACATCATTCAATCACTTTTACATTTATCTTTTTTTAAACAAAACTATAAAGATCTAAAACTATCTAAAACTAATATCTACTGAATATAACAGAAAAGTGCTAATCTAGACACAATAATATATAATGCCAGGGGTGGGGAATTTTTAGAAATTCTTAACAGCCAAGGTTTTTTTATTTTTCTTTACCAGCCAGCAATATATGATACATAGTCTATAATCTATATAGCAAAATTTATGGAAATGTAAGGAGAATTCTGTCAAGTTCCCAAAACCCCATTCTTTAAAATACAGTATTCAGTATAGAATAACTTTTGAAAAAAGAAAAAAAAATCTAAAGCAGTTGCCTATTCAAATAGTGTCCATGCTCTCGGGAGGTGTTCTTTGACTGTTTTACACAGTTTTTTGGCTGGTTTACTATGTTGAATATCAGCGATGAAACAGACTGACTTAAAATCTCTACTGATAAGCATAAAGGATTTCAGTCCAAAAATGTCGGTTTTGAGTTAAGTACATAGTCAGACTCAGAAAAAAATTCTCAATTGATTGGTATAAAGTATTTAAGTGTATGTCATTTAGTCTTTGAGAAAATCCATTGATAAAAAAAGGTTCAAGTCAGAAATTTACCATTCATGTGTGGTATAAAATTTTTAATTCATTTTTTTCCCGTTATTAAATGAAGGTTGACAACCACTGAATGGTATAAAGGGTATAAATCAACATAATCCCTTTTTCCTAATCGATTCTTCTGCTTTGTTTTTAGTTAGTTTAACTTTATTTTTCGTCTCCTGAAAAATCAAGAATATGGACTTAAATCCTTTATACTTATCAGTACAGAAATTCACTCATACTGTCTGAAAAGTTATTCGCCAATGGCGAGCAAATCAAGCATTTCCTCACCCCTATACGATACTATAATTAAAAAGAAGGACAAGTAGAATAAATGAAGTAAAAACTATGAAAGCAATCTATCTAGAGCAGTATGATAGCAAAACTAACTAGGCAATCTAATAATGAAAAATGCATTACTCTTCTTAAAGGCTTATTTGAATTTTAAATAAAAGCAACTTTACTAAAATCTAACAGTTTGAAAAACAAACTAAACACAATCTAGGATAAAATAGTATTATTTTAAAACATGCATTAAAAAAAGCAACAATATAAAGCTTTTTAAGAATCTTTTTGAAAAAATATTAAAAGAAAATTTTAGGAATTATTTCTAGAATGAGAAAACTACAATATTTATCCTTAAGAAAGGAAACATGCAATTTTAAATAAGTTTCTGAATATAAATAAAATATTTTTAAACTACTTTATAAAGATTGCTAACATTTTAAAGGAGGGAGTATGCAAAAAACATTTGTTTAATAATCTGTATTTTATTAATCTATAATTTAAAAGAAAACAGATGATTTTAGAAAGAAACTAGTATGTTGTGGCTCTCACAAAACTTTTATACTATACTTTCCTATATAAATTCATGCAGTACATTTTATTAAAATTATTTTTCATCAGGAAATAGACTATTTTAATCTCAGAAAAGTATAACACAAAATGTTGAACGAAAGTTAATTTTGTACCCTACAAGCAATATCTTAAAAAATGCATATTTTTGTCTTTTTTTTTGTAAAAAATGAAAAATATCTAAAATTTTGTTTCAAATTATTGCAGACCTAATGTCCAGTCATTCATTTTAAAGTTACTGATAAGTTCTTTTGAAAAATAATCATACAAAAAATTTCCACCCATTTTACCCCTAGTGTACTTTCCTCAGAATGGAAAGCGATGCTCCTACATATAAATTTTTTTTCACTATTACTATTACGAATATATTTTTCAATTTTACAATGATTGGTTAAAAAATAATCCTCATTATAATATATATAATAAATAATCATGTATATTTATGTGAAATACAGCAAAAATTGTCAAACCATGTTCAAAATATCTAAAAATCTATCAAAAACTGGAGGTTGAAAATTTTACAGAATCTAATACTTTATTCTTATGTATATAAATAAAGTAAAAATTAAATCAAAAAATGTTGGAATAATTATTATTTTCTCTTTAATTCTTATATTGGAATAATTATTATTTTCTCTTTAATTCTCCTTAATAATTATTATTTTCTCTTTAATAAGCAAAATAAAATTGCTACACAGAAGAATACAACCATTTATTTAATGATTCCTTAAATAATATATATGAGGGTAAAAAGGAGGGGACTAAATGAACAAAAAATAAAATCTTAAGGCAGCAGCTGAACACAGTGCATAAAATTTCCTGAAATTAAAATACAGGGTGATTCAAAATGTATACACCGATTACAAATGGCTATAACTATTAAACTGAAAAGAATTTATCGATAAGAATTACATAGAATATAGAAGGAAGTTCAAAATTTTGTTTACATACTTTATAAATGTTCTGTGTGACTTCTCTTGGTAACACAGACAACATCTATTAGGGATGAAGCTACTTAACTTAAAAAATTCCTGAAAACAGCTACTTGAATGCAAAAAGAATGTCAGTAGG
Source organism: Salticus scenicus (assembly GCA_963930645.1). Lineage (NCBI taxonomy): Eukaryota > Metazoa > Arthropoda > Arachnida > Araneae > Salticidae > Salticus > Salticus scenicus. The sequence continues at coordinate 42,994,020 of OZ005662.1, forward strand.
AAACTTATCCATGATATAAAAATATTTATTTACACCTATCATAAATGATATTTGCAAAGTTCTTCATACATTACAATCAGTGGTGGCACCAGCTAAGGGGGCCGGGAGGGGACACAAAATTTTCAGTTTTTTCTACTTTTAGCAGCATTTTTCTTTCCTTTTACAAATTTGGAGCATTCCAGTTTTTCCATTCTATATTCAATAGAAGAAAGAATTGGATTCGTAAAAATTCTCAGCTTCCAGTTTTTCCTGAATATATACGTTTTGAGAGGTCCAGAACACTTTTGACCACAATATTTTTAGAAAATGTCTGTCTGTGGCACGATGATCTCCAAAACCACGAGGAGTACTAACAAATGCAATGGTTCAAATATTAATAGTAATATTATTAACAGTATTGCAGTTTTTGATAAATACTCATATAATAAACTCTCTTTATGTAGTGCCCCCCTGTCAGGGAGGTGGTGTCCCCCCGTCGGGGAATTTCTGGTGCCACTACTGTTTACAATGCAAATTAAGCATTCAAAATGAGAAATTTCTATCAAAACAACATAATTTAACCTGAAATTCAGAAATAGCAAATTTTTCAAAAAAACATTAATTCAGGAATAGCCCCTAAAAAGTTTCATCCTTGATCTAAGCGGTAGTCCATTTCACGCCATAATCTCTGAAGCATATTTAGAATTACCAACACAAGTACACTAACGATTTTGAGTACTGAAATTGTTTTCGACAAAAGAAGCATATACACAGAGTCTTTTGCATAACCCCATAGAAAGAAATTGCAGGGTGTCAAGTCCAGAAATCCAAGTGGTCAAGAGAAGAACACATTGTTGGCATTTCCAATTTGACCAATCCAACACACTGGAGGATGTTGGTTTAAAAATGTGTAAACCTCCATACCCCAATTTGGGGGGTGGGGAGGGGGGGTGCTCGATCTTGCTGAAAGATATAAAATGGATGTTCATAGATTACATCTTTTGGCAAAAATTCTTTAAATTAAGTAGTTATAGCCATTTGTAATTGGTATATTCATTTCAAATTAACCTGTATATTTGCAGATTTCAAATTCTTAATTACTCTTGTCAAGGGATTTTGTCTCATCAATGTTAGCTTTTGAGCTACTATATTTTAAAATTCAGCTTGATCCTAGATTTTCAATAATTTGATAAGATTATCCCTTATCATTTTGAGGTATAACATTCCCTCTTTCTGTTTTGATAGTATGATTTTTTCATACCAGTTCAAACTAATTTGTCTTAATCATTAAAAATTATTTTTTTTTTTACCTTTCTTTCATTTCTTTATAAGTTTAATTAATATAATGGTTAATACGAAATTAGTAAAAAAAAAAAAAATTCTTTTCTTTACCTATTGAACAAGAAATAATGATAATAAACGTGTTAGTAAATTTTTCCTAGTTTAATATTAGGAAAAAAAAATTTTTTTTTTTCTTTTTATGAACCTATTTAATAGGAACAGAAAGGGTTTAAAAACTTAAGTAATAATAAAAGTTTCTTTATCTTGTAAATTTTGATATTAATTTTCTTATGTAGATAGAAAAAAATAAATAAAATAAATAAAATAAATAAGAAGCATTAGCCTTTATTTAATACTTTATTTTGAATAATTGGTGATATTAAAATCAATAGCACAAGTCAATTAATTCGAAATAATTTATTAAAATATGATGAAATAAACATCATCATGTAAAAAAAATAAATTTTAAATGAAACATTCATTTGATATCATTAATTTTATTCTAACAATTCTTAGATAGCTATTTTTTAATTTGAATTCACAGCAAAAATTGTAAATATTAAAAGTAAAATAGAAGAATAAATATGATATAAAAATTTTGTGGCATCCAAAAATTTTGAAATAGTTTTATATATGCATTTTGTACAAAATCTCAAATTTATACACTGAGCAGCAGGTTTTAATATAATTTTCTAAACTGATAAAAATGCCAAACTTAAAATTTGTTCATACCTTTTGGTCACAATGTAGACGTTCAACAATTCATCAGTAATTTCTACGTCGATTAGAAATAAGTTTCTTTTTTATAAAAAAATGAAAGTAACTTTGCAGAACCAGTTAAAACTTTCAGTAAAACTTGCAAAATAGGATGATTTCTAGATAAATTTTCAAATCCAAGTCTGAAGAAAACACAATACATAATTTGCTATTGTGTTGCAAAATATGCAAGATGAAAAATGACACTGAAAAAAACTAGTCTAAGAAAAAAAAAAGCATTTAAATTTAGGACTTACAAATTCTGCATAACTGAACCTGTTACATACAGAAAATTTCACTAATATCATAGCAATAAAAAAGCTGATGTGAAAAAAAAGTGTTCAACTTGAATCAATAAATAAGTTTACAGAATTAATTTACCTACAATATTCATACATAAAAAAATAACTTCAGCTTTTCTGTTCAATTTACTTTTTATGTTCAATCTAATGTACAGTTGAAGATCTTTAATCCGCACACCTTGGTTCTAGAACTTGTGCAGATTATAGATTTTTGCAAATTATAGATCAATGATGCCATTTCCTTGCTAGAATTAGAATTGTTTGCTAAAATTAGAATTGTTTGGTTTTATATAATGTAATGAAGGTAATAAATATATAAAACAATAAATTTTATTTAATGAAGTAGAAGCAATGTATAGGTTAAACCCGAAGTATGCAGCCAGATACTTGCAATGTGATTAATTTGATGCAGTTTTTAATGACTGCATCTTATCCTTAAAACAAATGCTCTTATAAATTTTTCGTTAAATAGTTTTGTGTATTTTTGAAATACCACCCTAAAAAGAACATTTACACTAATGGTCCTTAAAACATCTGTGAAAATATGTAATCCCACCAACGCATATGATGTCATTCTTTTTAACCAATGAGCAATGCCGTTACTGGCAGGAGTTAGAAAACTGCAACTTCCATGTGTTTTATTTTATCACTAATTGAATATTATTCAGACAATGTTCTGATTTGCTAAAAAAGTATAAGACAATAAAAGTATAATTTTTTTTCCTTTTAAAATTAATTATGTATATCTAAATTAAATTTTACACTCATCTTTTTTCATTTTAGTATGTGAATTAACATGCTATTTTCTCATATACATCCAAAATGTCGGATTTTCGTTACGGCAAAATCTTTTGTTTACATTTGCAAAGTGAATGCGGATTATAGACAACTGTGAATTATGGGTATGCGGATTATAGATCCTCAACTGTATTTTGTTTAATCTAAATAATATCACAGAGCAAAATAGCAATTTCAACATGAAACAATGACTCAGAAATTTACAGATATACATTTGGATATCATGAAAATGGCCAGAAACATACAGCCAACCAATCTGAATAACATATGAAAAATGGCTTTAAAGAAATAACTGTAAAAGTAACAAAATTTAGCTCAGAAAAAGAAAATGTTTTCAATTCCTTACACTGTTACTTTGCTGAGATTCATTACAACTGAAAAGCATTGAAACTTTATCAATTGATAAAGCGCTACTCTAATTTTCAACAAAGGCCGAAAAAATTCTATGGAAAACCTATCTCATGATAAGAACTTCATTTTCAATTAAAACTTTAAATTATTACCCTACCATATTAACAAACTACTGATGGAAACTGACTGTCCCAAAATAAAATCTGACTTTTAAAACTTGATTAAAAACTTCATTTTAAAATACAATGAAAGTAAGGTGTGCAGACCTTTATTTTGGGGGCTTGACCTTAATCAATGCTTTTGACAAAACACTCCTTTGTTGTTGCTTGTGGTCAGAGAAAGTAGGTGTCATCTCATGTCTAAATTTCATTTTTTGTTCTGTACAGTTATCAACGTTCATTGGCTAAAATTTCTATAGTTTCTCATTTGACTCCATTATTATTTTCATAATTAGCTAATTCTTAGGAAGATTGAAATCAATTTTTATATTTATTTCTTTATTAATTTTTGATAGAATTTTGTGGCCTGATTTTATTTGATATCTATTTGATGTTCTTTGATTCTATTTTTCATTTTTTGTTCAGTCAGCCCTATGTAAAAACAGGTTTTATTGCCTTCAGTTTGGTATACAATTTGATAAATTCCTGCATTTTCTAAGAGGTTTATTAAGTATTAATATACCAATAAAACTCAATCGTAATATAATTCAACACATCAAAAATGACAAAGACCGATCAATAGAGAAACTGTAAAATTTTAGCCAATGAATTGCACAGAACCAAACCAAAATTTGGGCATGAGATGGTGCTGCCTTCTTTGACGAGATAAACAACAAAAGAGTCACTTGCCAATCAGATGGAGATCAACATATCTTACTTGAAGTAACATTGTTTTTAGTTTAAATTTAATTGCAAAACCTAACTGATGAAAAACTTATTAAACATAATAGAAAAAATGATGTTACAAAGTGTGAAGATAAAGAGAAAAAAGATTGCAAGGAGAATCTTTGAGAAAAGAAACCACACAGTCTCATCCTGAAACATATGAAGTAATATTAGCATATCAAAAAGTCACATTGTTCAATAATGCCATTGCCAATCTACCAGACAAAAAGTAAAGGTAGAGGGTAAAAGCTAAATTTGGAGGGAAATTTGATCAAGCATGGATGGGGAACTAGAGAAAAATTTAGTAAAATATGAGTTATCTACTGATAGATGCTGCAATAAATGTAAGATGCAAAATCGAAAGTTGCATTGGTAATTATAATCATGCAAGAAAGAAAGAGTCTAGGACATATGTCTCCACTATAATTAAAACTAGGCTAATACTAAGCTTTTAAATAATCACACAACTTCTAATCATTTTATTTATTCATTTTTTTTTTTTTTTTTTTTGGCATAATTTATTTATGAATGTATATAAATATGCATGTAAAAGATAATTGTTTGAATGTTAATAATTTAAATGACAAGTATTTTTTTCCCCTCTTTTCCCAACTGAATCTAATTATTGCTATTAATAAATTATTCAGACACATTATTATTATTTTCCAATGTTTTGTTATAAATTTTAAGGAAATAATGGACATAGTAAATCTTTTTCATAAATTTCCATCTTAGAATAATAAAAATCTGCATATAATGCACTGAAATATAACAATATTAATTTTAATAATTTATTTAAAAAAGCTAAATATTTGCAAAAATTCAGCATTCAAACATAAAATTATTTTTAAAAAATTAACTTATCAATAAATCCATAAAAAGATACCCAAATATGCTTAATATATTGTTAAATTGCAATAATGTAAAATCAAGAGAATTTTTTTTTAATCATAAAAAGTTTTAAATTTTATATATTCGAGAAATTTTAATATATTTAATATTGTCATATTTCAATACATATGTATGCAGATTTTAATAACTCTAAGACAGTAATTTGACAAAAAATGATTAATAATGTCTATTGTTCCATTAACCCATTCATGGTCATGCCATTTTTAATTTTTTCGTTTCGAAGCCATTTTAGTGGGATGTGTTTTATATTTTTTAAAGTCATTAAGTACTAATAATATTACAAATTTTTCAGGAATACTGAGAAACTGATATTTTTCTAATTAGCAAATTCCTAGCAATGAATAAATGATTCAGAAGTAAAAAACTCTGACCGCGTATACACGTTCATGACCATGAAAGGGTTAAATGAGATCAGTTGTAATGGCCATATCACACGAGACTTTGTTCAGCATTTTACTAAACACAGCATTATACTCTACATACTCAGCCTGATTTTGTTCAGAAAAAGCTGAGTATTTTGAGCGTGCTGATCAAAATTGACCAATAGGAGGAATAAACAGGATTTTTTCCTGGAATACCTTTAGAGAAGGGAATACATCATGCTATCAATTCGGGGGAACCTTACGGACAGCTGACCGGTTTCTCGTTCGTTCAGCATAGTGAACATGTTGATTATAATGTTGTGTTGAGTATATATGCTCCCGTGTGATATGTCCATAACAATAAAATGAGAGAATTTTTATAAAAGGATTTTTTTTAAAACTCATTTTTAATTTCATAAACTAATACTAAACTAAGAGTTATGTAATTGGTATATATTCCTTATTTTTTTACTAAAGATAAATTGATAAACTAACAAGAAAATACAACTATTTACATAATAATTAATTTTGTTAAATAAAACTAAATTTCTAACTACAATTTAGCAGAAAGAAATAAAAAAAAAAATTCAGACTTCCATATGCTTTAATTGATTTTCTTTCTTAAATTTTTAAAATTATACACAACTGTATTAAATCAGAATTATATGTACAGTATTATGATTACTAATGTGCCAATATTAGATTAAAATATGCATCATAATTAAATATCCAAATAACTCATTCACTGTTTCTATCTAGATATCAAAAAGCAAGCATAAAAATAATATGAACATTGTTATCGAACTTCCCTTAATCACTTAATTGTTATCAAACTTCAATTAAACTTTGATAACCCAATTCCTGAACATGATACAGCAAATATTGTACAATATACGTCATGTAAAATAAAACAGCATGATTTAATAGTATGATGTGTTGGTATTTGGCTTAGGGCTGATTGTCTACTCTAGGGACTGAGGCTTGGTTCAATTGTCTGCTATAATGAGAGGGGGTGGGGATAGGCATTGGCACATTGGGGCAAGGGGTGGTGCACACCACTTCCACGATAATTATAACTAGTGTTGCCAACACAAACTTTTTTTCCCCGCTAAAAGTACACATGAAAATCCACTAAAAATTCAATTGCCCATAGTGTAGCACCAGTGCAGTGTAAAATCCAATCCGCTAAACCTTTATTTTTCCCCGTAGATTGTGTCACAAATCTGCTAAATTTAGCAGAAATTCCACTAAATTGGCAACACTGATTATAACTGTTAAATAAATAAATATATATATTATTTTAATGTAACTTTAAAGCTATGTCATTAGAGTTTCGATGATTAACCTAAATTGCTACATAAAATTTAAAATACTAAACCTTTTAGTGCAAAACAGGCCAGACCCACCACTTATTTTGTCTCTAGTTTTTTCTTGCAAGTAGACTTTATTTTTTATTTTTCAGGCTCAGGTTGGTTTAGAACAAGCTGGCATGAATCATCATCATAATTTTTAAAAAATATCTTGGCTTGAATTTCATGCATATATATATTATATATATATATGAAAGGGATAAAAATAAATGGGTTTTTTAATAATTTAAAACCAATTTAAAAGTGTGAAAATCGCTAATCGAAATTATAATCGCGAATAATTCATAATTGCCCCTTTAAAGTTTGTTTTCTAACAGAAGACTTTATAACTCAGAAATCAGAAAATGAACGAAATTATAAGTCGAAATTCGCTGACGATAGTGCGATTTGCAAGTGTTGCGGCATTGAGCTGCATATTAATTAATCCCAGAAATTAATTTTAAGAGCCCAGACGATCTAATGAACCAATCACCAGCTCAGAAAATGAGGTATAAAAGGCCAAACATTAAACAAACGGACACTTCTTGCCACGAATTTGACATGTTAAATAACCCCACGCTGAAACCTCCCTCTGAAATTACGTAAGTCCTATAGGTCTCCCAAACAGATCCTGCGGCCCGGGCGCTGCTTGAACGGACTAGACTCCATTCGCCTTGCCCTGTCCCGACTGTGAAATGATGAAGCAATAAAGATGTTTCCTGAAAGAAAGCCTAGTCGTCATTGTGTGCTGTGCCTGTCATCTCTCTTTCATCAAGTAATTAATATGTTACATATATATATATATTTTTTTTTTAAGCAGATGCATTATACACATATACATTCTAATCATCTTAACAACCATCCATTTGAGCCTAACTCAATTTTAAAATGTATCGAAATTCGAAACTTCTGCTATTTTAAGTTTTTCCCTCTCCTCCTCCTAAAATAATTTTCTGACAATGCTGTTGAGAAGGGGGGCTTCCTTAAAAGACTGTAGCCTGATATTCATGCTAATGCCATTGTTGACAAATATATTCATAAAAAGAAAAATATATATATTTATCCAGTTATGTATAAATTAAATATTAGATAATGATACTAATTTTACAGTTTTTTTTTTTTTTTTTCATTAAAAGTTCATTTAAATAGGAATAAAAAATTTATTTCTGCATCTTTTTTAGATGCAGCATTGAAGCATACAATAAAAATATAGGGTTACTAATGAATATCTAAAATTATATTAACAAGTATTATGTGTATGATGACTTCCAAAGAGAACATAAATTATCTATGTCCTCCAGAAACTTTCATATATGAATAAATCATTTTTTATACATTTCATCCTATTACATAAAATAAAACAGAATTTATTGAAAATATTTAGGGTTTTCTTTTCCCTGGTGTGTGGGGGAGGGGGGAGGGTGCAGTACCTTTTAAAGAACTAAAACCTAAACCAAAATACTTAGAAAAATATAGAATTAAAAAAACTAAAAAGAAAGTCTTACAAAATCTTGTTTGAAATGACCGAAAGTAGCATCTCGTCTTCTACGATGTGCAAAATTTGAACAGGAATCTTGGAGTCGCCCAAAAAATGAAGTTCGTTCATGAGCTATATCATTAACAAAATAAAGGAAAATAATTTTTAAAAACTTTTTAGCGAAATTATAAATATTATATATACTGATAAGAGATATTTTGAAAAGATAATTTTTGAAAGAAAATAAGTATAGTAAACTCAGTGAAATCTGCACAGTTTGGGACTTTAGATTTGTTATTTTAATGATAGCGGATAATATCTAATTTCACTGACAGCCAAGGCTCATGTTATTCTATGAAAAAATATATTTCTACAATTATTCATTAACTTTTTTTTTTTTTTTTTTTTTTTTTTTACATTTTCACATTCAAAAAAAATTCACAATCATTAAATTAGTATTCACTTTCAAAAATTATATTTTTCACATTTCTAATAGTTTATTTTCTAGCTAAAAAATGCAAAAACTGTACTTATTTATTTCACTCAAAAATAAGATATTAAAAAATAAAAATCCAGAAACAAGTACAACTTTAGTGGTTGCAAGTTTTCTGAATGGGAAGACAAGAATTTAAATATATATACACATATATATATATTAGGTAATGAGTAACTGTGGAAACAAATTTTCCCACAGAATAATATGGGCCTTGATCGTCGATGAGATTAGGTATTGTCTGCTCTTAACATATATTTTTAAACCTGACGACCTGTGGTTTGTATATCCCTAAATGAATTACTTTATAATTAACAATTTGAAAAGAAATCCATTGAAATTGCTCAAGTAATTCTCGAGAAACAAATGAGTTTGCACATGAACCCTGTGTTTGTATATCACTAAATGAATTACTTTATAATGAATACTTTGAAAAGAAATCCATTGAAACTGGTCAAGTAATTTTTGAGAAACAAACAAGTTTACGCATAAACCCTGTGTGTTTTGTGTCCCTAAATGAATTACTTTATAATTGAAGACTTTGAAAAGAAATCCATTGTAATTGGTCAAGTAATTCTCAAGAAACAAATAAGTTTGCACATAAAAACCCTGGTCTGAGTTCCTAAATGAATTACTTCATAATGAACACTTTGAAAAGACATCCATTGAAATTGATCAAATAATTCTCAAGAAACAAATGAGTTTGTACATGAACCCAGTGGTTTGTATACAATTAAATGATTTACTTTATAATGAACACTTTGAAAAGAAATCCATTGAAACTGGCCAAGTAATTCTCAAGAAACAAATAAGTTTACAGATAAACCCTGTATGTTTGTGTCCCTAAATGAATTACTTTATAATGAACAATTTGAAAAGAAATCCATTGAAACTCAATTCTCGAGAAACAAATGAGTTTGCACATGAACCTTGGTTTGTGTCCTTAAATGAATTACTTCATAATGAACACTTTGAAAAGAAATCCATTGAAATTGGTCAAATACTTCTCGAGAAACAAATGAGTTTGCACATGAACCTTGGTTTATGTCCTTAAATGAATTAATTCATAATGAACACTTTGAAAAGAAATCCATTGAAATTGGTTAAATAATTCTCAAGAAACAAATGAGTTTGCACATAAACCCTGTGTTTTGCATATCTCTAAATGAATTACTTCATAATGAACACTTTGAAAAGATACCCATTGAAATTGGTCAAGAAATAAATAAGTGTGCACATAAAAACCCTGGTTTGTGTTCTTAAATGAATTACATTATAATGAGCACTTTGAAAAGAAATCCACTAAAATAGGTCAAGTAATTCTTGAGAAACAAATGAGTTTGCACATGAATCCTGTGATTTGTATATCCCTAAATGAATTACTTTATAATGAATACTTTAAAAAGAAATCCACTGAAACTGGTCAAATAATTCTTGAGAAACAAATAAGTTTACACAAACTCTGTGTGGTTTGTGTTACTAAATGAACTACTTCATAATGAACACTTTGAAAAGAAATCCACTGAGATTGATCAAGTAATCCTCAAAAAACAAATGAATTTGCACATGAACTTTGGTTTGTGTCCCCACTACCTTCGAAAGTGTGTGATCTGAGCATGCTCCACATGCACTATTTATTTTGTCGCTTTTAAAACTGTAATATGTCCCAGTAAGTCCAAATCCTACTGCTTTCTGCTGTATCTTACCTGTGGGGTATTGCACAAACACTTTTTTTTAACACTTTGACTGCCATGGCTATCATATGTGATAGCCAGTGATGTTTCCGTTGGGGGCACTGGCTATTAGATATGATAGCCATGGATTTTCAGCACTTCAGCCCTTGGCTATAAAAACGATATCAGTTACATGAAAATCGTACTGGAATTCGTTTTTGAGAATGAGAATCTCTTCATGTGTTGCAAAATGAATCAGATTGAAAAATATTTTTTTTATATATAATTTTATGTCGAAAAAAATACAAATTACACAACAGAATTTTTCGGCACCGTGGTGAACATTACATTTGCAATTTTGGCTTGGCAGTCAACGTGTTAAAGAAATTAATAAGTCTAAAATATACATATATACTTTGAAAAAAATCCTTTGATATTGATTAGTTAGTTCTGCAGGAATAACAGACACTGATTTATGTCTCCACTCCCTTAGGCAGAGTTTCCCTTGCAATAATTTTTCTCATAAAAATCATCCGTCGCCTTCAACTGACCCATTTTACACACATGAAAATCAAGCACTTTTATATTCGTATCATGGAAAAATGTTTCATAATTTATGCATAATGCATGATTTTACTTTGCTATATTATTGTTTATATTACCTGCCATTCTAAATGTGATAACTCTGCTTATATCCTAAGAAACTTTTCTGCATAAATAACAAAAAGCTTTTAGCACAAAACTGAGAGAGAAAGATTACTTACAGTTTGCAGGACTATCAGTATCTACTTTAATGAGATCAGTTACAGGCAGAAAAAGGGCATGGCCTATTCGACAAGTGAAAAATTGTCTGCCTCGAAAATCCCCATTTCCACCACCAGGCATAACATTGTCCTGAAATATTAGTATTTGTAAACAATTTAGTAAAAATATTTCAAATTACATGTAGTATACATTTTCATAACATTTCATCAAAATATATACATTGTGCCAAATTCCATACCTGCCAATGTTGAAGAATTAAAATAAGATTCTATGAGCGGTATTTTTAAGCCAAGGCAATATTGACAGAATTTTTAATTGTTAATCAATGTTTTAAGTTGTTAAAAATCTGTATACATAAGTGAAATCTAATTAGCAAAAAAAAATTTAGTAACTAAAGTTAAAAAACCTAACCTTACAGCTTCAGTTTTGGACACAGACTATGGATACATACTGACAGACTTTGGTATATATGGCAATTTTTAATAGTTAATCAATGGTTTAAGTTGTCAAAAATATGTATACATAAGTGAAATTTAATTAGCAAATAAAAATTTAGTAACTAAAGTTAAAAAACCTAACTTTACAGCTTCAGTTTTGGACACAGACTATGGATACATATTGACAGACTTTGGATATATGGCAATTTTTAATAGTTAATCAATGGTTTAAATTGTCAAAAATCTGTATACACAAGTGAAATCTAACTAGTAAATAAAAATTTATTAACTAAAGTTAAAAAATTAACTTTACATCTTCAGTTTTGGACAGAGTGTAGTTACTTTTGTGTGTGTGTGTGTGTGTGTGTGTGTGAGGGGGGGGGGCTGCATCATCAGCACTTGTCCTGATGGTCTGTGATGCTGCCTTGTGGTGTTTCTTCCTTCTACTTTCTACCCTCTGATCTCTCTTTGAGTAGATGGCACCACAGTCAGTCTAGGCCAATCTTTAATTCATTGCCGTTGCATAATTTATAATTTACTACAATTTCATAAAAATGTGTATTTGCATAAAAATGTGTATTTGGAGTTATAGTTAACGATTTTTGTTATTTCATCATAATTAACCACTTCACCGGCTACTGTACTATGTGGAAGACTACGTTTCCCCCAAGTTATCTCAGGACGGCCGGTGAAGTGGTTAATATTAATGTTCTTTTCCTGATATGTTTTACCTAAAGCAATGGTGATTTTTCCATATTTTACATCATATTTTTCTTTTAATCTGGTTTTAATTTTTCTTTTGCCATTCCTATATAATATTCTTCACTATTGCTTGGGTAGTTAAGTAGGATTCTCTTCTTGGTATGTTTTAGCTAGAGCAATGGTGATTTTTCCATACTTTATAACATTTTTATGTTTTTTTAATATATTAATTTTTGACATCCCTTCAATATTGTTTGGGTAGTTAAACAGACTTCTCCGGATATGTTTTAGTGAGAGCAGTGGTGGTTTTTTCATACTTTATAACACCTTTATGTTCTTTTAATCTGGTATTAATTTTTCTTTTGACATTCCTATGCAATATCCTTCGCTATGGTTTGGATAATTAAATGGAATTTCCGTTTGCTTAAAAAATTGAAGATTTGGTGAAGTTTTTGATAATTACGTGTATAACTTTAAAATGTTCAGAAAAAAAGGAGAAATGCATGAAGATAAAGAAAAATAGAAGACAGTTCCAAAATAAGGGAATCTCCCATTGCAGATTTTCTTAAAAAAAGAAGAAGAAAATACTGACATAGGATTCAATCAAATATAATATTTACCAGAAATATTAGTTGCTGAGCTGTAGTAGAAAAGCTAGAAAAAACTACAAAATTTGAGTTTATGTTTGCAACATCTCCAAATAAGCATTCTATTGGTGATTCTAAAATTATGATTTGTAGCTAAGCAAGCTGATTGCTTAAGATTTATTTATTTCAATGCTAACTTCAGTTAATCAAATATTCTAACATGACTTAATTTTACTTTTATCATCTGCAAAATAATTTAAATGTAATAAGCCAAATAATTTTACCATATTGTAAAAAAGAAATCTGAAATTGCACAAAAAAAAAAAAAAAAAAAAAAAAATGTAATTTTTACTTTCCAAACACTATAGTGAGGAAAATATTGCAATCATGTCAAAAATCCGAATTTGAGATTTTGATGTTTCTATATGTTTCGAGGTCCCCTGAGTCCGTTTTCACTATTTTTATGATGATGTGTGTATGTTTGTGAGTGAACATGCTAGCGTCTAAATGCTTTGTTCGAATAAGCTGAAAGTTGGTATGTAGATTGTAAGTCACCATAGTACGAACCCTATTGATTTTGGTGAATCTAGCACTTATAGTTTTTTAACAGGGACACCAAGAAAAATTCTTTATCATTATGGCCTATGGGGCCAAATTTTTAAAAGTGCGATAGCGTCTAAATGCTTTATTAATCTGAGAAAAAAATCTGTACATATGTTATAGGTCACAGTTGCACGAACTGTATAGATTTTGGTGAATTTAGCACTTACAGTTTTTTTACAGGGAGTAAAAATTATTTATCATTATGGCCTACGGGACCAAATTTTTAAAAGTGTGATAGCATCTAAACGCCTTATTCAATTGAGTTGAAAATTTATATGAACATTATAAATCACTGTTGCACTAACTATATAAGCATTTTGGTGAATCTAGCATTTATAGGTTTTTAAAGGGACACAACGAAAAATTCTTTATCACTATGATCTATGAGCTCTAAGTTCAGTAGCGTTCAATAAAACATCGTGTAATATATGAAGAAAAATACTCAAACACTCTATTATGGTTTTCTCTCTTCTGTTTGTTTAACAACGCCTCTTTCTTTACTTTATCTACAAAACTGTTCATTACTCAATGTTCGGAAAGTCGAGTGGAGCCGCACCAGATTTTTTAGAAAACATGCCACATTTTAAGAATTATAACTGCTGCATATATTTCCTTGGCATTAAGGCAAGGCTGTACGTCAGTCAGAATCCCCCTTTCTTCCTTCCTATGTTATCCAATGGGATTTTGTTCATTCGTTTTATAAGCATATCTCATTTAAAAGAAAAGTTTTTTGAATTTTGTCTTTTGACTGTTACTCTTTGAACACATTGCCTTTTAGTTTAATGAGCAATTTTTTGAAAAAAAAAAAAAAGAAATTTAATTTTCAATTTAGAATCCTACGTTTAATTTTTGCCAGTAAGCTAAATACAATATAAGCTAATTTCTGTAATTTTTCAAGCCAATTACAAATTAGCATTTAAAAAAATTTCCTTGTTAGTGTTTTTTTTTTTTTTTTTTTACATAATTTAAAAACTATCACTTGAGAATATATAATAGAATATCAAGATAAATGGGAAGACCACATGGAGCGAATGAGCAAAGACAGACTACCAAAAAAGCTGATGAAATACAAACCTAGAGGCTACAGAGACCGGGGCAGACGTATGCTCCGTTGGATTGATCAATGGGACCGGAACAGTCTGATAGCATAATCCATGCTGTAGATGATGATGATGATGATCACTTGAGCATGGAAAATTGCAGGGGTGCAGAATATGTCCGAACGCCCGAACGAGGTTCGGGGGAAATTTAAACTGACTGGGGAAATTTTGAATATTTTTTTAAGAGAAAATAAAAATGTAAATCAAAAATAACAATTTGCTACTTTGAAGTGCTTATACACTAACAGCGATATTTTTATGTTACACTGTATACTTATTCTCTGAAAGATTTATTACGTAGAACAAATGACTTTGTATAGCAAAATAGATTTTTGCATTATTGAGGAAAATTTATACTGTGTTTGGGGGAAACTTCTGAGGTTTGAACATTTTCTGCACCCCTGGAAAATTGTCTTAAAAATCTTGTAATATAGGAGGCGAATAACCTTATAATAGCTAGAGCCACTCGTGCAGCTGATTGGGGTATATATACAGGACCCTTATTAAAGTTAGTCTGTTTTCTCTTTACATAAATAACTGCACTGCTTTATACCATTAAAGAAGAAAATTGCCATTAAGTATTTAACCTGGCAAAAAATTTTATTTACCATTTTAGTTATAATGCCCGAGTAGTATTTTAGTTTTTTCTTTTTTTTGAAAGGGAAAGATAAGACAAAGACATATAATAATCAGTCTTTGCCTGCTTAGCAGTCAATATTTCCAAATGAACCTATTTTTAAATTTGCCTTATTCGCCAAATCCAAAACAGTGGCCAAATACCACGATAAACTAATAATAAAAAAATGATTATTTAAAATTTAACTGTGATTTTTAGAAAAATAATACAATTCTAGTAATGGAATATGATGGATTTGGTAACAAAAGTTTTTTATTTTTTTATTTTATTACTATTTTTGTGTGAAATATTACATGACTGCCATTATATGGTACTAATATTGTATTAAATTAAAAGAAAAAAAAAAAAAAAAAAAACTGTTTTCACACTTGCATTAATAATAAGAGGTGCAACCATTAAATATTACTTTTGTTTATTTAATAACTCAAATATAATCTCATTTTTAAAAGTATATACTAAATTAAGTGTAAACTTCTACAGATTATAAACATAATATATTTTTTTCTAGTTTTTAAGGATTTAAAACTCTTATACCACACAATCACCTTATTTACTTATTGTTTTCTGTCAAACTTTGTTACACATTTGATTGTGCTAAATAAGTACATGATAAGTTTTATCATGCAATATTTACTGTATTTTACATCATATCAACACATATATTTGCAACAATTTTTTTTTTTTTTTTTTTTTTTTTTGTAGCAACAATTCAAAGTTTTTCTTAATACATACAACAAAAATGAATCACAATGTTAACACAAAGTTATTCCAGCATATTAATTAAAATAGTATCTCTAAAATTCGAATTCTTTAAATTTAATAATAAATATTTAATGGAAATTAAAATTAAAAAAAAATTAATTTAAACATTTGTTACATTATTGCTCAACAGTTTATTTGCATAAACAAGCCTTAACTAATTTAAAAAATATATTCAGTAGTCGGCAAAACTTACTAGTAAAATTAACAACAACAACAAAAAAAAAAAAGTCATTTGACCATAAAAAATAGATTTTAAAAAGAATGGAAAAAATTAGAAGTTTTTAAATATGCATAATTTTAGTCCACAAATTGAAAAAGAACAGTGGCAGGCATGGTAATAATGAATAGTATAATTAGAATTATTTAAATATATATATACACATTATTAAATTACATTTATTATTTGACATAGAAATACATTACAAAAACTACATTTTTTGCATGAAGCGAAGATATTTCTTGGAATGCCTAAATTAATTATCTAGGAATTGAGTTTTTCAATGTTACTATTACTTAAACTATTTTAAAAATGAATAGTCAAAAGTAATCATAATTTTAGAAATAGTAATTCTGACACTATGAATTTTTACAAATTTTACATAAAATTGTGACTTAACCCTTTGCGGTGCAAGACAATTCGGATCATTTAAATTATATTGCCACCAGAATTCATGAACTAAATTAAACTAAAAGAAATTTTAAATTTTAAGGTTAAAAAAACCGGCCTTTTTCTGCTATGTTATAAATGTAAATTTCTGCTAAAAAATTTCCAGAATAAATTTTTGCAGCTGGATCTTAAATTTTGCGTCCTCGCAGCGAGGACAGTGTGTGTTAAAAGGGTTAAACAATAACAAGGAAAATTCATTCATAAGGTATGTATTGTACATCTACACCAAATTTTAATCATAAAAATAATTATATCATAAAATTCATATGATCTTGATTTTGTTTTAGAGAGATATAGAGATGAGAGTGTGAAACAGACAAAATGTCTTAAAAAATGTGTAAAACTCAAAGAAAATTTAATTTTTGCAATAAAAGAAACAAATACAAGAATCATAATTTCTAAGAGTAAACATGAAGAATATATATGAAAATTAATTGTTCAAGAACATTTAACAAAAATAAGAATATTTAGAAAAAAAAATATTTTTATTTATTTATTTTTAATTAAGAAAAGTCTAAAATTCCTATAAAAGTCACATAAATCTCATCTCTGGACTAATTATTTAAGAAAGTAAAATTTTAATTCCATTAATGATGGTAACAGAGGTCTGTTCAGAGGCAAACCTGGATTCGCTAAAGGGCCTTTCACAAAATTTATATCTTAAAAAAAGACCCTTCAAAATTATTTATCCTAAAACAGGACCCTTCACAAAAATTTTTATCCTATAAAAGAATCCTTCACAAAATTTTTCTCCTTAGACCTTTGATAAATCTCTCATTTTCAAAATTAATCTTCAGTGAAATGAACACAGACTGCCTGAATAATCGGACGTTTTTGTAGTATTTCTCCCGAAAAGCTGATATTCAATTTCTAATTTATAAAGGGCCTCATTACCTATGTGTGAGTTTAGTTCTCTAAATCTGAACTGTCATTATCAGAAATGAAACCTTAATTGTAATTTTATTTTGCAAAATTACATTTTTCACAATTTCACAAAAAGAGGACCCTAGCTGAAAAGTTTGGAAGAACTTTATTTTCACACTAAATTTAGATTCACAAAATTACGTGTAGAAATTTTCACAATAACAGGACCCTGTGTGAAAAGTCTGGACAGACCCCTGATTATTAAATGTAATTATTTGTAAAAAAATAAATAAAATAAATACTAGAAAAGAAAATCTTTAATCAAATTAAAAAGTGTGGATTTTGATACATTATTCAATCAACATCATTAATAAAATAAGACAAATTTGAAATATAAAGATAAGGTCAGTGATAATTCTGAAAAACTGATCATTGGATACAAAATTTATATTACCACTGCTAACTGTATTTGTTGAGCCCTAAGCATAAACTTAACATAATATGTATACTGCCAAAGACAAATGTCCATAATGGTGTTCGGCAATGATTTCATTACTATCAGAGAATATGTAAAATATAATTCAAAAACATCGAATCAATTTTTCTTTTGTGAAATTGACAGATTATTTAAAATATTTATTTTCAATAGTAGAATACAATATCCAAGCATAAAAACCTTCAGCCTTGAATTTTATTATACGTTATTTTTCTATAAAATCTAATTTTCAATCACAACAATGCTAACTCATAAATTATAAAAATGTTAAATTAATTCTTGGCTAGACTTAAATTTAATTAAAGATTTTTTTTATATATGTAAAATTTGTAATTTTCAACAAAAGCTAGAGAATTTTGGTATTATAATCATTGTTTACAGACAATTATTATTTTTTAATTGATTAGATTTTTTTTTTTTTTTTTTTTTTGTTTAAAGCTTTTTTATACTCTACTTTATTCCAGCAACCATGTGATTTATCATCTAAGATCACATTGAAATGGAGATTGGCCTTGAATTTTATTAAATGCAATTTTTCTATACAATCTCTAATTTTCAACCAAGTTTAAAAATTTTTGGAGGGTGGATTCAAAATTATTATTTACAGACATTTTTGAATTTTTATTAAAATCTGTTGAAAACTTGTGATACATTTAGAAAAAGCTTCTTCATATTCCAATCCAAAATCATATGATTATCCATATGATCAGTCAGAAGATTAATACATGACAAATTTTAAAATATTAACGCAAAGTTGTCTAAAAGTAATCATTTTTTTTTTTTTAAGTAATATTAATAGCAGATTTTTATCAAACACAGGTAAAACCCCTCTTACTTAAATCAGCATTCTATTCATTAAAAAAAAAGGCAATTGAAATCTATTTATTTGGGAGCTAAAATGTCACAGGCACACATATACACACATAGATAGAAAGACAAGCTTCACACTTATTTATTTATTTTCTTTGGTCGGGGGTTAAAAAACACACATAATGTATAACAACAATAAATTAAAACCTCAGAAAAATAATACAGTGAACTCTCGTTAAGAGGCCCCGTTTAAGATGGATTTCTCGTTATTACGTACAAAAACAGAATCCCCGGCTAAGGCCTATAGGAATTGCATGTAATAAACATCGTTTTATATGTACAATTCATTCGTTAAGATGGACTTTTTTTTCCCTCAAAGCTTACTTTCTTCGAAAAAAAGTTAGTTCCCAAAATCTTTTCAAATTCAATATATATATATTTATCAAACTTGTTTATACCTTAAAACTTGTCCTTTTTATTTCCACTATGCATTTCGGGTGCATTCGCACCCATCTTCAGGTGACTTGTGACTCTCATCGTTGTTTGTGTTTTCGTCGGTTTCATTCTGGCTTTCTCTTTTCACTTCATTTCGTCTGTTTCGGATCTCATCTCTGTTTCGGACCGGAACACGGTTCCAGTTCTCGGGGATATTTGCGTGTTCTCGTTCATTAACTGCTGTGGGGTTAGTAAGGATTTCTATAGCTTCTCTTTTAAGGGCGTAACTGTGGTTGTTATAGGGAGCGATTTTTTTAGTTTTTATGGTGTTAATATTAATTGGGTTAGAGGAGTGGTTAGAGGCAAGTGCTGTAGATTGGCGGTTGTATTATCGGCTTTGTGTTCTTTCTCCCTTTCGTAAATATATATATTTTTTATACATGAAAAGGTTCAATAATAAAAGGGTTAATCTCTTTCACTTTGTGCTATTACACTGTGGGAGGTAAATAGCATTGATTGACAGTGACAGCTGAGGTCAACAATTTGCGCCTGTCTCCACTTCTATTGTGGAGACATAGCAAAGGAATTTGTTATCAAGCTGTACTATATGAAGAAAAGAAGTTTTGAAAGTAAGTATTGGTTTCCATGCTTTTATATTTTTAGTGAATGAAAGGGTTTGAGGAAACAAACTTTCATTCGTGTTATACTGTGTATGTGTACATAATAGTGATTTTAGAGTTCATATAGAACTTCAGTTTATGAACTCCTGTTATAATGGACTCTCGTTAATATGGACAAAAACTGCTGGCCCTTGATTGTCCATTTTAACGAGAGCTCACTGTAATTCTACTAAAATCTAAAAAAAAAAAAAAGTACAAACAGTTAAAAACACTACAAGCGTTACATTATCTTATACATAATTTTCTATAAATAATACTAACGAATTCAATGCCAGCAGTCCAGTTTGATGAAATAGACGGAATGCGTCCAATCCACTTCACTATTCCAGATGCTGCTCGAGATTCTGTTAGCCACAAAATTCTGTTTCCTAAAGACAATGCTGGGGCTTCAGGTTCAATTTCTAAATCGCTCGGTAAAGGAGGTACATCTAGAATATATTTATTAGAAAATTTAAGCTTAAAAACTGATGTATTGCAGTTTTCAAATATATGCATGAAACAATAAAAAATAAAAAATGCAAAATTATTGAATTTAAACTTCCTTTTAACCCTTTAAATGAGAGGGGAAATTGTAATATTGTTTTCACTGTAAGTTGTTTATAATCAGGGCATAAAATTTCTGCTCGGCAGCTCACTATTAGTGAGTGGAAGTTATAGATGGAATTATTACACTACACAGTGCACAAAAAATAAATAAAAATAAAAGTTTATTAATTTTAAAATGGGAAAAATCCCACCCTTCTTAGGCAATATAACCTCATGTTATATCTTTTTTTTTTCTTTTTCTTCGCCTCGCACAGAATTTTAGTTCTGACAGGCAACGATACACAAATTTATATTAGTCATGACTTAAAAAAATTAACAAAACTTTTCTTTGAATGACGTTCACATTTAATCTATTTGAATGATAATAAGATATGATATGAACCATTTTATTACATAAAATATCATGCATATTATAAAAATGTTTAAAGTAATTGATAAATAAAATTCCCAAAATACGTAAAAATTTGAATATGGCTACCCTATTTTGTGGTGAGTACATTTTTTTTTTTTTTTTTTTTTTTTTAAGAGGAGGGGGAGGTTTTGAGCCCTTGCGAGTCTAGAACAAATCCTGAGAATCTGTGTAATATAAAACAACCCATTAGAATCTAAAAGTAAAACATTCAATAGAGAAGATTAAGAAATTCGAAATGATATGAAATTAATAATTAAAACTTTTACCAGAATAATGATGGCTATCACAGTTATGCATTCTATTTGAAGACTGGTGAGAGCGAGAATTTCTCGACTGTAAACGACAAGCCATCTGAAAATATGAATAAATTAAAATCATCAAGAATTAAACACATGTTTTTAACAAAAATCATTCATTCAAAAAATCATTGATTAAATAGTTTAATAGCACAAGCAATTACATCATTGAAGAAGGAAATACAAGGTGTAAATTTTTAATGAAACATAAAGTCTTAAAATTTCTCAAAGAAAGCTCGTTTATTTCAATGTCTTAGTCTTTAAAAAAAAAAAAAAGAAGAAGAAGAAGAAGCTAGAGAATATATGCCTGAATTAAACTTTTACATGCCCAAATATCTTATTCAAATGCATGTTAATAAAAAATAAATTCACATACAGATTTTCTGAAAAAGAATTTAACAACATTATCAGTGCTGCCAACTTAAAAAGATTTTATTTAATAATTACCATTAATTTTGAAGAATTATGTTTCATATATATATGATAATTGATTAAAACAAACATTAGAATTTAAATTTATGGATTGATATTGAATATAAAAGTTCCTGCAAGGAAACACTGAACATTATACCTATATTGAGTTTATTTCACTGTAATTCAAGACATTATATTAACACATTTCATTTTTGGAAAGATATTTTTTAATAGATATTGATCTGCATGCTTGACTAGGTATATAAGGAGAAAAAATACATGCCAAACCTTAACCCTTTTGTGACAGGAGACACACTCTCAAATCCTATCGATCAATATCTGAAATCCTGTTGACATACAATGCCATTTTGTGCCAAACATTGCATTATTTAAAATGTTAAAGAGCACTGTAGTACAAATGTGTGATGCCCAGGAATGAACGAGAAAACACGTTGGCATGCCAAAGCAGGAAATGAGAGTGTTTCTTGTTGGCACATATGCATGACAGTCAGTGCAAAAGGGATAATTTTTACATGTTCCAAGCATGTCAGGCAATATAATTTTCAAGCCCTGATAAACATAATTTTATGAAAGAGAGAATCATAGCCATACTTCATGTTATCCACTATGAAGGTATGGCTCTACAACAATGGTAATTTACCCCAGGATTCCAAACGAAACTTATTGCTTAAAAACTATCTTTTTATAACTGAGACATTTTGGAAAGACAGCAAATACTTTTACTTGTATGTATGTTGGCTTTTGATATATATGATGTGATTCTACTTACAAACTTTGAATAAACACCATAAAATGCAATAAACTCGCAACAATTGTTTCGGGTCGGAAAAACACACGACCCTTCATCAGGCGAATAAAGTAAGCACGAGTGCTGCAGTCAAAGCGGTGCGTTGCCGCTTTGACTGCAGCACTCGTGCTTACTTTATTCGCCTGATGAAGGGTCGTGTGTTTTTCCGACCCGAAACAGTTGTTGCGAGTTTATTGCATTTTATGGTGTTTATTCAAAGTTTGTAAGTAGTATTTTATAACGCCAGTTTATTGATGCTTCTTTATTAAATATATGATATGATTGACTATATATATTTGCTTTGCTTTAGCAGAAATACTTTGAATATCTATTGACTGAAAGCTGCATATCAGGAAGAAAGTATCTACAGGCAGGCCTTAGGACACTTAAAATATTGGAAAGGGTTGATGGGTGGTAAAATTTGTTCAAAACAGCCACTTGGTTATACTACTATATGTACGAGTGCTGTGCCTTATCAAATTAGCACAAACAAAATATAAGATAAATTTATTTAAAAAAAAAAAAAAATTTAACCATAATGCCACATCTTATGGGAGCATATATACTCAACACAACATTATACTCAACATGTTTACTCAGTGTCCTTCGAAGTTGCAGACGCTGAGCGAACAAGAAAATCGATCAGCTGCCCTTATGGTTACCCTGAACTGATAGTGTGAGGTTTTCTTAAAAAAAAAAAAAAATGTGTTCTTCCTTCCTATTCATCAATTTTGATGAACACACTGAACTCAGTCAACTCTTTCGAAAGGCCATCGAAAAAGTTGATAATCCGAAAATTTGCTGTCGTTGAACAAGATCAGATCAGGCTGGCTGTGTTGGCTACAATGTTGTGTTTAGTAAAAAGTTGAGCGAAAATCTCATGTGATACAGCCATTAGATTTAACCTTGTTAATGTATGAATTTGAAAAAAATGCATAAAATATGAAATTTGGATACAGCTGAAAAACCATTTTCTTTCAAAAAATCAAAATTTTAAAAAAACCTTCCTCTCTAATACATACTAATCAATATTATAAACAAGCAGTCAGTGCGAAACAAAAACAAAGTTCTGAGACATGAAAGCAAAATTCCATACAAAAGGCTAGTAGTAATAAGTGTTGATACACCACATGGTATCACTGCATCACAAATTGCCAATGGATGCCCTATAGTATAGCTTAATCAAGATGGTATTTTTTCATTTGAGCACTGGCACATACTAAAGAGCAAGTTTCCTTTAAGAACCCATTGAAAAACTGCTAAATAATGTTTAAAACATTTAAGACAAATTACAGGCAATAATAAAAATTATTTAATGCAGGGGTCGAACCAGACAAAATTTAAGTCCCTTTTGCTTTTGCAGCCTCTTCACAAAATTATACATCGTAAAAAAGGACCCTTCCAAAGATTTAAATTCATAAAATGAACCCCTTCACAAGACTTTGTTTTATAAAAGTGCTCGTTTTTTTTTTTTTTTTTTTAATGTTTTCAGCATTATTTTTAATTAATACCTTAATTTGACTCAATGAAACTCTATTAACTCAATATTAAAAATTACATACAGTGGTAGTAAAAATAGTAAATTTTACACAATATTTTAGTTCTTTATAAAAATATTTTGTTTTTCACAAAAAAGGGACACAAAAATTAAAACCTGGATTGACCCCTGAAGTGATTGTAATAAATTAAAATAACATAATAACCACAGTCGGTAACAAAAGTGTCCGAACACTAGCGAAAATTCCTATGTAAAAAAAGTACGCTTAATACAGTTTTGCTAAATAAATCCTTGTCGAATCCTGTTCTTAGACTGACTAAAAACAGGAATCGACAAAGATTTACTTAACAAAACAGTATTAAGTGTACTTTTTTTATATAGCAATTTTTGCTAGTGTTCAGACACTTTTGTTACCGACTGTATATAAACAATAAATTCATACTAATAAAACTTACCAATAATATACTATTTATAATTTGTTTATAAACTGTGCAAGAAAAAAACAATTCAAATAACTTTGATCTTTAGATAGTACTACCATTGATCACGCTGAATATGAATGTGTTACTGCATGCACAGTCACCAAATGTGCCAAAGACTAAATAGCAGGGGTGCAGAGTATATCCGAATGCCTCAATGAGGTTCAGGGGAAATTTAAACTGACTAGGGAAATGGAAAAATTTAATTTTTTTTTTCAGAGAAAATAAAAATGTAAGTCAAAAATAACAATTTGCTACTTTAAAGTGCTTATAATATACACTAACAGTGATATTTTTATGTTACACTGTATAATGCATACAGTTCCCGCTACTTATTAAAATCACATTCGTCCTGTGCAAAGTGATTGTATTAAGCGGCTGATTTTTATATCCGATGAACGTTCCTGCACCCAAAGAAAAGGTACTACTTACCTGAATTTGGAAAGAAATTTCAAGAGGTAACGAATAATGAAATTAGTAAACAATATTAATTAATTTATGATAGATAATTAATTGTTTCTTCGAAATAAGTAAATTAAATGCATTCCAAGTTCCTATGGACTTTCCTTTAATGAAAATTATCATTACTTTATCAAAATTTCACGTTTTTCTTTGAAACTTAAAATATTTTCGTTTAAACCTCTTGATTTATAGTTATTTCAAAATAAGAACTAAAATGTGTCTTTTATAGTTAAAAATTAATATATATATATATATATTTTGCAAATCAAATCATCATCATTTGCAAATCAAATCTGTAACTTATTACTGCACTCTGAAGAATACATTCTTTGAAATTATTAAGGAGATAATTTATGAGGCTATGTGTTTAATTTGTAACTATGCTGTAAGTGTAAAATTTTCGACAAGTGACAACAGAGGGAATGTTGTGATTTAACTTCTTTTTATAAAAAAAAAAAAAAAATGCAATGTAAATAAAAAAGTCTTTTAGTGTGTATAAATGACATTTTTGTCTGCTGAGGAGATATTTTTGAGTTTATTAACCGGCGATGCTTTTTTTATTAAGCGGCGGCTTTAAAAGTAGTTTGTATTGATTTGATTCTGGTCCTGGCAATTTGATCAGATTAAGTGGCTGATTTTATTAACCAGTGAATATATTAAGTGGCGGTTACTGTATATTTATTCTCTTAAAAACTTATTACATAGAACAAATCACTTTGCATAGCAAAATAGATTTTTGTGTCATTGAGGGAAAATTATACTGTTGAAATTTTATTTTTCCGACTGAGTGAAAATAATGCCTGGACCGGGACTCGAACCCCAGATCTTTGACTTACAAGGTCAAGGCTCTACCAATTGAGCTATCCAGGCCGACATCCCGGTCAGCATTACTCACTCAGACAACCTTGTAGGCAGAAACAATCTGGTTGGCCTACAAGGTTGTCTGAGTGAGTAATGCTGACTGGGATGTCGGCCTGGATAGCTCAATTGGTAGAGCCTTGACCTTGTAAGTCAAAGATCTGGGGTTCGAGTCCCGGTCCAGGCATTATTTTCACTCAGTCAGAAAAATAAAATTTCAATAAATATGATTTTCTTCCACAGTTGATTGTGTGATTTTATTAAAAAATTATACTGTGTTTGAGGGAAATTTCTGAGGTCTGAAGATTTTCTGCACCCCTGCCAAATAGTGTAGTGTTTTTAAATGAAAAAGTACCCAATAAACAATATTAAAAGCTAAATCTACACTATCAAGAAAATGAAAGGGGATTTTTTAAAATGTTTTTAGGGAAAAAAAAATTCTGAAATGTTTAATTGTTACTTATGTCTTGATTAGAAAAAAAAAGTACAAAATCAATTTATCATTAAGAACGCTCTTTAAAATGAAGATTATTGAAAGAAAAACAACAAGTAACAATAATATTTTCTTAAATAAAAATAAAAAATGATG
This sequence comes from Salticus scenicus, assembly GCA_963930645.1. Lineage (NCBI taxonomy): Eukaryota > Metazoa > Arthropoda > Arachnida > Araneae > Salticidae > Salticus > Salticus scenicus. The sequence goes on from OZ005662.1 coordinate 43,020,544, forward strand.
AATTAATTTTGTATCTTTTGTAAATGGTGCCCAAACTTAATATTACATAACTACTTGTAATTCAGATTCAGTTAATGCAAGTATTTCGTTTATAAGCAGCCATCTACAAAATTACAAACAGAATAGTATTACCCATTTCTTATGCGTTCAATTTCAATAAAAATAATAATGGCGAAAATCGATGTAACAGAAAACAAAATAAACATAACAAAGAATAATAAAACTTGAAATAAAACGCATAATAATAAATATGGAAAATATATAACAATAAAAAATATATATAACAATAAATAATAAAGAATGAATATCTAAACAAAATGATCAAAATAGTGTATGGGATCCAATCCCAGCAGACGGATTTGAATAATGAGAATGGGATAGTTAAGTCTTATTTATATAAAATAAAATCGCGTTTCTTAAAATATATTTATATATTATATCTTGCACTTAAATAAGAGAGATTTATTTTAAACACTGAAAAAGCAACATGTAAACAGAAAATTCACACCAATAAAAAAGCATTCCAGTAAAATTACTCACACTGAAAAAAATTAAAGGGACAACACAGGAAGGCCAGTAGCAGTAGAAAAAATTTAAATAAATCCTTGAAACACTGTACGCATGTTACGAATTCATAGTACAAACCATTTATATTATATATGAACAATAAACATCAAAATAATCAATTAATCGTAAGAGGAAAAAAACATAAATTTAATTTTTTTTTTAAGTGAAAGGAAAAATAAAGCGGCTGATCTCACATTTTTTCAATAAACACCCGTAAGATGATATTGGAGTAAAGTTGAGATGTTTACAAGGATCTTATTTTTTGTTATTTTACAATGTATAACCTCCGTGTCCAAACCAAATATTAGAATACCTTTATAAAAAAATAACTAAATAACTAAAAATCTTGCGGAGATATTTTTTTATTCCGTAAATCAATGAGAACCAAAATGGTAATAATCATGGTAATTAATTTTCTTGCTACATTTTTCCAAAATTTATATAAACGATTTCAAAATAAGTCTGTATATTTTAATATTTTTTTAAGGCTTAAATGGGAAAAATTACGAAAAGACACTGCCAACTGGCATAAGGAATGCAGCAGAATGATTACAGTCGGCAGTAAAATTATTGAAGCACACATCCACATTTTTCATATAATTTTTTTTTAGTTTGATTGCTAATTTTTATTAACTTACTTTTTCACAAACAGAACAAGACTAAGATCATGACTCGACAGTGCTTCAATAATTTTGCTGCCGACTGTAAAGTTGAAAATGATATTTAATGCCAATCGGGCATATCATTTTATGTACCAGTTTACAAATTGTGATGGCATGTCACTGAATCATCACTCTCATAGGCTGTTATTCACCAATAACTTCAACTCCCGATTGAATATAAAAATCTGAAAAGCATATGAAGGGGGGGGGGGGTGAAAATTTTCAGCAAATTTTGACGCGTTTTTTCTGCTATCTAGCTGTAGAGTTATTTTAAGATTTTTCAGATGAAAATGAACCAATAAAAGATTATATGAAATCCTCGACGCTAGATGGCAGAAACAGCGTGGCATATGTTGCTGGAAAGCTGTACCCGGCCTTTAGACGCTTTACGAGTTTTTGCGTTGAACCAGGAGTTGAAGTTAATGAAGAGATTATTCTTTTATATTAGATAATGCTACAAATTTGGTGAAGATCGGGTGATAATTAAGAAAATTAGAATAGATTACTCGATTTTATTTTCTTTGAGAAAACGAGAACCTTGAAATTTTGATCTCCTAAGCAGGTTTGGGACAGATGTTTTTGTTAGCAAGACTATCAATCAATACAAGATTTGCTTAGGATATTTTCCTCTTTTTTTTTGGGGGGGGGAGGAGAGGTTGGGAATTTATGATTTCAAAATAGGTTAAAATTGAAGTTGGATGTATTTTTTTTTTTTTGACGCATTAGTGAAACGTTATGGGCAATTGGCAACGGTTAGGGACTCATCCCCAAGGGTGATCCGAAGTACAGCGCCTGGAATAGGCGCTGCGCTCCGTTGACATGCCATCACAATTTTGATCCTCAACAGAGGAGAATCTTGCTACAAACCATACAACACAATAACATCCAGAGGAAATTTAGAAGCTGCCATATGCGGGATAATACGACATCCTTTGGTTTGGACATCATCCCAGACAGCACATTGCCTCCCCAGGATATCTTCAAGATGTCTTCTGGATGAAAAGACATCCCAGAAACGGCCTTAAGATGTACTGTGGATAAGTTAAGCCTAACTGTGCTGTTAGGGATGCAATTACCGAATCTTGTCCAGAAGACATTCAGAGCGGAGCAAAATGTGATACTTAAACAAGTCCAAAGGATAGCAATTTCAGACAGTCACGGCATGAGTGCAGGATGCTTATAGGATGAGGTAAACTAACTAGAAATGATGCCTAAGCGCATTTAGAAGAGGCCTTTTTCCTGATGTTCATAAAATGGCTGTAGTTTGGTTACAGGACAGCACAAATTACACTTGAGGATAAAGCTTTTATTTGTAAATGAATGGAGAATTGTGGATTTTTTTATTTGTTTATTATACAATAATTAACACAAAATCTCAGGCTTATTTCGAGTACGTATTTCTTTATTCCTATATGTTTATATAATAACATATAGCACTAAAATATAGTTTTTTTTTAATGACAGGGAGATTTAAGAATATATAAAAATGATCGTACAATAAACTTACTGTAAAGATTTTTAAAATTTTCTATTCATTTGTTTAAAAAAGCTTACATTGATATTGTACAGCATTAGGAACTGAAAAAAATATTTGTAATTTTAAATATTATGCTTCCATCAAAGCTGTAGCCAAGAGGGAATTTGGGATTCAACCCCCCCCCCCTACTCCCCTCAAAATTTTACAGGTTTCTTAAGTTGTTGTTGAATGGCTTTTAAGACCATTTAACTACTCTAGAGTCCTAGGCCTACAGGTGAATTGCTCTCCATGGGGGGGGGGGCTTTATGAGGGATCCTAACCTCTATTTACTCGAATTTCGGAGAAAATCATGGAAAAACTCCGAACGGCTAGGTCGATGAGCACGGACCTGGGATCGAGCCCTGCACTTGCGTCTACCAGCTTTGCACGCTACAGGTTTCTGAGAAAGTTTAGTACTAAACTTTTTCAGAAACCTCAATTTGAAACCCTGTTCTCAATTTGAAACTCTAATACTGCTTGGAGTTTGAAGGTGAGGGTATATTTGTATTATTTTAAACGAAATTTTTATTAGCATATTTTTGTATTTTAATTTTATTAAAAACTTTTTTAACTTGATTGTAAAGATTAGTTGTAAATGCCCCCAAGATTCTCCGTGTATAAATCGATCCCTTTGAACAACATTCAATAATTTCGTTAAAAAATTCTCCTGTCAAATAATAATCTTTCCTTTTTTGGTTTGCAGTGCTGTGATATATTTTGGTTTAATAACGTTTATATGTTAAAGTTACATTTTAAAACAATTTTTAACAAAGAGTAAAGATATTTATGCCTTAAGTATGCTCGTCTATCTGCCTGACTCTTTGTTTTTCCTTCCGTTCTCTAGCTCCCGCAAACATTTCACGAATGCTTACTAATATAGATATACTGTTCAGATTTACAATAACGTGTTTTCTGTGTTGTTATTAATAAGTTTGGTATTGTATGGTGTCCATATTAGAATATCTATATAAAAATAACATTAACAAGTATTGGAATTGCTTAATTGCAGAAATATAATTTTTATTCTACTAAGTAAATGAGATAAGGAAAATGGTAATAATATTGTTAAATAACTTGTTTGCTATAATTTTTCAAAACGATTTAAAAATAAAGTCTTTCCTCGAATTTCGAGGGCAAATGGTTACCTAACGTATTGTGACCATATTGAAAGATCTTTATATATATATATATATATATATATAAAATAACGTTAAAGAATACTGAATTTCAAGGACGAATAGTCACCCTAATATAAAGCTAGTGATTCGTGACAAGGATTAACCTGTATCTCCAGTTAATGAATAAGTACATGCAAAATAATTCTAAAACGTTATAATCTACACGCAGCGCAAATTAGCATTATTAATGCTGTTTATGCTTCTTTTTTTTTTTTTTTTTTTTTTTTTTTTTTTAACAGGAAACATACTTTTTTGCATCTGTAAAATGCCATATACCATACAACTTTCAACCATTCCCACTGATAATTTGTAACATGTCTGAATTATTTTAAGTGACCCTGCAGATAAATCAGAATATAACAGAAAATGCTGCTCATACCACTTTCTATAAAAAACCTATTTTTGTATATTTAAAAAAATTATGTCAATTTCAATATGTTTATCGCAATTTAATGTTATATGTGTAGGATCACACAGTATTCAATGCAATATTACAAGATATGAGTGAAATTAAGCATTTTCAATCGGGTTATACCGTTATACGATCTGTTTTTTTAATTTACAAATGTTTAGCTCACTGTCTGATGTACATAAAATATACAAGCAAGACAATACACATGACTATTTAAAAGCAACCAAATACATTGTTTTCTGTTTGATGTGCAGGGTGGGCATAATTAAACTGAAAATGCTTACAGTGTTCTGGAGTGCGATTTAACTGCCAGAATGCCACTACAGTCAACACCTCCTGTAATAATGCCTCCGAGCTGAGCTCTACGTCGTGGAAGATCGGCCGATTTTATCCAATCAACAGTTCCTATGATACATGTTGGATCGTGGGGATTGGATGAAATTGGCCGATCTTCCGTGACGTACAGCTCAGCTCGGAGGCATTATTACAGGTGGTGTTGCTACAGTTTGCAGGAAGATTAAACAAGACGGTAGAAGGAAGAAGGATTACCCCTCCCCCACCAAAAAAAAAAAAAAGTTTCAAAAGTCACCGTCTGGGGAATACGTGGGTGGCGCTGTGTAATAGAAAAGAGAATTTAAAAAAATGCAAAGTGGGGAAAAATTAGCGCGGTGTCTCCAATTTCAAAACAATAAATGGGAACAAACGAAAAAAAAAAAAAAAAAAGTATACAATCATGGATTTCAAAATTATAAATTGCAACAAAAGCTTTACTTACAAGGAACATTCATCGACTATGACACACCGAACGCAACCAAACTTTACAAGTATAGTTAAAGTATACGAAGATATACACTCCTACCAATTTATGAATTGCCCATTGTGCAGCACTAGTGCGCCGTAAAACTCAACCAACCAACCTACCAATTCATATCGACAAACGTTACTTGAGAACAGAGGTATTGGTGTTCGAAGTTGGAACTACTATTTTCCAATTTTGTGACATCATTCAATTTATCTACTTGACATTTCTATCCCCCCCCCCACACACACACAAACACGATTTGTTTATTAAATTGTATTTCAGATTACTTGCAAAAAAGATTGTAGACGTATATGTTTATAAGATTCTACTGAAATAGAAGAAAGTATTGGATTTTTGAAATTTTTCGACATTCGTTATTTGATGGAGTTACACATTTTTAGATAACCTAAATATGATCTGATCATCTTTAGAAAATACCTGCCTGTTTGTGTGCATGCGTATATGGGTTATCAAAGTTTTGTGGGCGCTATATCTCATGAAATAGCGGACAAAATTCTGAAAAACTTTGTATTTAGTTAGACTTTTACAAAAATCGGAATGGTTACGTTTTGGCATATATTTTCCAATAGATCGCACTGGCGCTGCTATGCAGCAATTTTCTCCATTTGCAGGAAAGCTATATTTCTTCTTCGGAAATATATAAATGCGCCAAATTTGATATGTGAAATGGTCATCATGAAAAACTACCCGATTTAATTTGAGTACATATCACTGAACAAGTAGCGTTGATATAGTGCAGTATTAACGTTAATGAAAAGGCTCATATTTCAGCTTCTGTGATATATATATAAATGCACAAAATTTGATACGTTAGATGAATATGATAAAAACTTGTGCTGATTCACGTGTAATATACGTCAGCCGACAGGTGGCGCTGCTATTATTAACTTTCAATTACATTCCTGATGACTATAGCTCAATGTCTATTGACCAAAATTATACCGAACTGCATAGGTAAAAACTTTATTGTTAGAAGTTATGTATTATATTGGTTACATTTTTAAGCATGATAATACATAGGTGATGCTATTATGTAGAATGAAAATAGAAGAAAGTTCTAAAATGATTACAGCGTACTAGTATTTTCATTTTCTAATCCACGCATCACAGTGACCGAAATAATCAGATAAACATGCACATATATTTATTTTCATTATTTAGAATCAGAAGAAATGTTATTTTAGGTTACAAAAATGTCTTCGTTAAATCATTATTTAGTTTTTCTTAAAACTGTAAAAATTTCTCACTTTTTATAGACTTAGGTTGTTGATTTTGATACGTGACTAGAAATCTCATCATTCAGAAGTAAATCAGGATTTCAACTGCTTATACTACTAATTAATTTATATTCAGTCAGTGCGAATATTTTTCTGGGTACAGGCAACGATTTTGTACATGACCTAGTATAGGCACATCATGACGCTCAAAAATCCTGTTAACTGTACACAGTTCATTTAAGAGGAGGAAATTTGTTTTTAAATAAAATTAGTGGAAAACTCCTTGGAAAAAGGCGGGGAGGTGCGCACCCTGATATATACATTGTGGGCGATCAAATTCGTAGAATTTTTTTGTGATTTTGACCTTTTTTTTTTTTTTTTTTTTTTTTTTAAGTACTGAACGAAATGACTTGGGACTTCAAACATGCAAAGGACATTTAAAAACTCACATTTTCCACTATCGATTTAGTCCAGAGTGCAATTAGCAGAGCAATCCCAAACTGGAGAAGAGCGCATGTACTTTGAATTACCCTGTTTCTTTAAATGCTACAAATAGTTTGTTACTTTAACATACTGTTGCACATACTATGCACAATATTTTTATTTATTTATTTTATTTATTTATTTATTTTGGGTGGGGGGGGGATTGCTTAATTATTTAGGCAGCAGTTTTTTTTCCCCATAAATTATTTAAAGTTTTTGACAAGTTTTTTCCTTATAACTAAAATGGGTTTCCACAAAATTTTACAAAACTAGTAGAAAAATTGACGAAACAATAGAGAAACGTTATCCTGAAACATAAAATTAGCACGTGTAATATTTGCTGAAACATGAGCATTTATAGTAAATTTTTATTTACTGCGTATGCGCAAAAGATAGAAAGTTTTTCATTACATAGTTTTAAAGCTAGATATATTGGGCAACTTTTGTCAAAAGTTCATTTGAATAGAGCAAATATTAAGTAAATTGCCAGCAAACGAACGAACTAGATTTTAAATATTTTCCAAAGTTGAAATTTCATAAGGGGTTTTTCACATGCCGCGTATTTAATTTGAAAATTCAATTATTTTAACCACGTTGCAAAAGTTTTTTTTTTTTTTTTTTTTGTAAAAAATCCTTTATTAACTCGGAAATCTTAGTAAATAAATAAAAGTATGTTAGAAAAAGAAGCCTATAAGGGGCTTTTTACAAAAAAAAAAAAAAAAAAAAGAGAGATCTTTTGCAACATGGTTGAATTAATTGGATCTTCAAATCAAATACGCAGCATGTGAAAAACCCCTTATGAAGTTTCAACTCTGGAAAATATCTAAAATCTAGCTTGTTCTTTTGTCGACAATTTCCTTAATTTTTACTCTATTCAAATGAATTTTTGACAAAAGTTGCCCAATATGTCTAACTTCCAAACTATGTAATAGCGATTTATTTAACTTTTACGCATGCGCAGTAAAAAAATATTTATTATAAATGTAGCGAATAACGCACGTGTGAATTTCATGTTTCAGGATAAGGTTTCTCTAATGTTTCGTCAATTTTTCTGCAAATTTTGTAAAATTTTATGGAAGTCCGTCCTGGTTATAAGAAAAAAAAAGGGCCAAATTAAATAATAATTTTTGTAAAGAAAAAAGAAAAAAAAATGTCTGCTAAATAATTGTGCAAGTCTCAAAAAAAAAAAAAAAAAAAAAAAAAAAACATACAAATATTGTACACAGCATAAGCAACAATGTGTGAAAGTTACAAGTCATTTGTAGCTTTTTATCTATACAGTAACCGCCGCTTAATAAAATCCCTGGTTAATAAAATCAGCCGCTTAATCTGATCAAATCGCCAGAAACGGAATCAAATCAATAAAAACAACTTTCAAAGCCGCCGCTTAATAAAATCAGCATCGCCGGTTAATAAACTCAAAAATATCTCCTCAGCAGCCAAAAATATCATTTATGCATGCAAAAAAAAAAAAAAAAATATATATATATATATATATATATTACATTTTTTTTTAAATAGAAAAAGAAATTAAAGTATAACATATCCTTCGTTATCGCTCACTGTTGAAGATTTTACACTTGCAGCACAGTTACAAATTAAACACGCCCCATAACTTATCTCCGTAACAATTTCAAGGAACGTATTCTTCAGAGCGCAATAATAAAAATAAAAATTTGATTTGAAATGATTTTTTTTTTCTAATTATTAGAAGGCAATTTCTAGTTCTTATTTTGAAATTACTATCATTCATGAGGTTTAAACGGAAATATTTTAAATTTATAAGAGAAACGTGAACTTTTGGTAAAGTAATGATGGTTTTCCTCTAACGAAAGTGCACGGGAACTTAGAATGCATTTACTTATATCGAAGAAATAATTAGTTAATTATCTACCAAAAATTAATTAATATTGTTTACTAATTCCGTTATTCGTTATCTTTTGAAGTTTCTTTTAAAATTCAGGGAAGTAATACCATTTCCTTAAGGGCAGGAACGTTCGCCGGATCGCGAACCAGCTGGTCGCCGAAGGCGGCTAGTTCATAATATTTTTAAGCTTTTAAAGAATCTTATTTTAAAAATAAAAAATAGACAGAAATTTATGCCTAATTAAATTAACACAAGGAAATGTAATTTAAAATGCAAATATAAAATAGGTATTCTGTAGAGCAACAGATGGCGCCACTACATATTTTTAAATGCTTTTAAATAATTAGGTAATTATGTCTAGCACACAATTATTCATGATTTAAAACACATTAAAAATAAAAATTACTTGGATATTTAAACTCGAGTAATGTGGTGTATATTTATTTAACAAGTAAAAAAAAAAAATAATAATTTTAGAAAAATATTATATAAACATAGAATCGCTTTGCAAATTTTTTTCGTTTAACTCATCTGTCAGTAACAATCTTCTAAATTTTTAATTATTACTAATAGTAATGTAGTCCCTGAAGTAGATTTAACTTTATTAGAAAATGAAGATAACAGATTTGTTTTTGAAAAGAAAGATATTTTACCGAAAGATAAGGGGGGAAATATTACTACTACTGAATGTTTCTCTGTATGTAAAGCAGGACGTCAGAGCCGACTGTAACTGTAAAGGAAACAGCGAGTGAGGAGTACTGAAATTCGCCCGTGACCAAGTTCGGGTAAAGATTGTATATATGCAACCCGGATCCTACCGTGTGAGATTCAGGAACGCTAACCACCACACTGTCTGGGTGACACTATTTTAAACTAGCCGCTTTCATCGACCAGCTGGTTCACAGGTTCGCACCGATGAAAATTAGGATGGTAGCAAACACCTATTCAACGGCACCTGATGTTACTTTAAATAATTCTGAGCGTGACAAACATTACCGGGCTGTTCGGGCACCGTGAAAATATTGAATACATCAAAGCTCGTTAGCAGGTACCAGCGGTGACCTATTCCGTTGGCAAACACTACCAGACTGCCCGCGTCCCATAAAAAATGTAAGCGTGCAAACTAACCTTTTCTGGTGTCCGCAGCTCGATGTATTTGACAAAACAGCGAGCTCACTTACAACTTTATTTACTATCTGAAATAAAAATATTGTTAACACGTTGAGCGTCATGTCAGCCATTCTAGATTCTAGGCATTTTGTCATATATCTCGGTATCATCTTGAAAGTTTAGGAGTGTGCAGAACATGCTGTACTTCAAATATTTCAGTGAAAGTTTTACCCCGAAAGTAAAAGCAGTACCAATAAAAAATTAAAACGTTGAGCGCCCTGTCAGCCATCGGTGGCTGACAGTGTCAAATATGATATAAAGTCGCATCAACCATCGGTGGCGGATATAAAACTAAAAATATTACATTTAATGATTGAAAATCTATTAAAAATTTGCTAAACTTTTACCTGTTACTGGAGGATATGATGATTTCGTTTCAGTTCAATAGATGGCATCACTACCGCTTTTCCGAACAGCTAACGATAAACGCCAGGCTTAACGTCTTTAAATTCTTCAAAATATATTTCTAACTATGAGATTTTAAGCATATATTTTAGAATAAAAAGTTAATATTTTTTTCAATTTATTTAAGAAAATGTTCTTTTCCTTATATATATATATATATATATATATATATATTACATTGAATTTTTATAGCGCTTCCTTTAGTAGCGTTTTTGACCATTAATCTCCTTTGACCAATCAGATGTCACCTTTATATCCCTGTCGTATCAATTCGACAAAATTTAATCGTAACTGGTCTATGTTAAAGAAATATTATATAGATTATCTCTAAAAATTTTCAGTACTATCTATCGTAAAAATATAACTTCAATTAAAAAAAAAAAAAAAAAAAAAAAAAAACAACAACAATAATAATAATGTAGGTATTTTATGTGTATTTGCAGTTAGATAATACTTATAATACCGTTAAAAGAATATGTTAAAGTTCATCTAAATGTGAAAGATTAATTTCCAAATCAGAATTTACTTCAAACTTTTTGACTGGGAAAAATGCATTTTCAAGATTGCATTTCCAAACTGTTATCCGAAATCGAACGTTTCATTTTAAATGTCTGTTGTTTACAGTCACGCAATTTCTCCATTAATCGGTTGCTGAGTGTATTTTTGTTAGAGTTATATTAGATTTAAATTCCAGTAAAGACAGAATCTTCTTCCGACTAAAAGTAAAAAATTCTAAACTGCACGCAATTTATCAGAAATTGTGCTTTAGGGAGAAAATATATATATAAAGCAAAATAAAATAAAATCCATATAAGTATATATTAAACAAAGCTGTGACTTCAAAATTAATATTATTTGTACTCTAGAAGTCTAGCAGCAATCGATTGTAAACAAGTGTAATCTTAAAAGTGCTTCAATAACCACGATTCTGATCAGAGTGTCAAATATTGTGGTTAAGCAACGGTAAACAAATGAATAAATATTGATATTCTTCCACCACATTTCATGAAACCATGGAAGCATCTGCGCATGTGCTAACTCAACGAGTCCAATGCTAAAATAGGAGTGACAGTCATCTGTCTCAGAGAAAATGAGCAATAACAGAGCGAGGAATTACTGGATGTTTTCCAAATTTCTAACTGTCGGTGAAGGTGGCATCCCTCCAACATTTTGGACGCGTCCTCACTGCTAGTTTTGGGATATGTGGTTGCACTGTATTACTGCAGTTTTGAAGTAATAATAGATATAATATTGAAATACATATAATCGGAACGCAATAATAGGCTAGGAGTCTCAAGTTAAAGCTTGTACTAATCTATATTTTGGTATTGGTATTTATTCAACAGCTTTGAGACTTATAGTTACAATGACTTCTGCTCGATATTACATCGATTCACTGTCACAAATGCAATATATTTTGTAGGTATAAGATATCAGAAACATTCGCGTCAACTTCAGGATTCGGACTCGGGAATTGGAAATTCAGAAAGCAGCGCCTTATAGTATACAGTCGGCTGCAAAATTATTCGAGCACTAGCAATAATCCTTGCCAAAAAAAAGTACACTTAATACAGCTTTGTTAAATAAATCCTTGTCGAGTCATGTTCTTAATCAGTCTAAGAACATGATTCGACAAGGATTTACTTAGCAAAACAGTCTTAAGTGTACTTTTTAAACATAGGAATTATTGGCTAGTGCTCGAATAATTTTGCAGCCGACTGTAGATCGAACCCAAGCCGGAAGTGGCACAATGTAATGATTAAAAAAAAGAGAGAGAAGAAAGAAAAAGTCCACCTTTTGCAGTGTCATTTGCCTGAAGCGGTTGGGCGGTAAAATACAAGCATCGGAAAAAGATTAAGTTGGTTGGTTGGGTTTTACGTCGCACTAGTGCTGCGCAGTGAGCAATTGGTGATGGTCTGGGACTCACCCCTAGAGGTGGTCCAGAGACATGCCATCACAATTCTGATCCTCCACGCAAAAGATTAGGTGTAGACAGAGTAAAATACTTTTAGTCAAACATATACAGAAAGTATAAAGTCCAAAATTATATGCAATTTCTTAATCAATCAAAGTATTAATAGCGTATACTTGTATTTAAAAAATATTTCTGGTATGAAAAAATTATTATCAGGACCTTGAATGAGTTCTCGCTGTTTTCCGACAGATGGCGTTACCAGGACTACATGGATTTAATATCAGATGGTAACACATCTGCAAGGAAGTACTGTCAGTAAGCTTCAACTTCTGTGAATGCGAACTTCGTGTTCGCCACAGAGTAAAAAAGTCTATTTTTTTTCTTAATTCTAAAAATGTCGAATTTTGTGTCGAGTATTTGCCGAGAATTTTATTGCATTATCTTATTGAAAAGAAATCTGCAGCTGAAGCACACGGAATTCTTTTTGAGACATACGGTGAGCCTGTTCTGTCGGGAACGACAATACAGACTAACAGAGACAGGTTTCGAAGCTTCAAAGATAATTATTTTGATCTTGGAGATAAAGAACGCTCTGGCGCACCGTAAAAGTTTGAACACGAAAAAATTGGAGGAATTACTTAATGAAGACCCATGTCAGACGCTAGCTGAACTTGCAAAAACGTTACGAGTAGAGGACACAGCAATTTCAAAATTTTGAAAACATTCGAAACAATTGAAAATAGCGAGATCTTATTCAAGGTCCTAATGTATAGGAAACTTGCCGCCCCCAAACGGTATACTGACCAAACGTCCCCATTTTCTGGGGACAAATGGGGGACTTCCTTTTTTTTGGAAGGCATTTTTCTAAGTTTTAAAAAATTGTAGAAAGTAAATCATTAATCAGTAATACTTTATTTTTAGTCCTTATTTATTAGGAATGAAAAAATACATCCATAATTGGATAATTGTAGCAATTTATAACGCTTCTCCATTATAAAGGTACTTTGATCTGGTCAGCCTACTAAACGGCCGAAAATTCGGCGAACACATTCTCTAAAGACGTTGTACTGTTTATACTGATGCTTTGAAATAGGTTCAGATTGCCGAATCAAATGCTTCAACCACTGATTACCCTTTATCCGCGTTTCGAAACTTCCCAGATCTATACAGTCGGCAGCAAAAGTATCCTACCAAAAAATTCCTTTATAAAAAAAAGTTCTTTTAATACTATTTTGTTAAATAAATCCTTGTCGAATCTTGTTCTTAGTCAGTCTAAGAACATGATTCGACAAGGATTTATTTAAGAAAGCAGTATTAAGTGCACTTTTTTACATAGGAATTTTTGCTAGTGCTCGAATACTTTTGCTGCCGACTGTAATTTATTTCGGAGCAGTGTTAATACTCGTCTCTTTTCCCACCACAGTTTTGAAGATTAATTTTCATTTGAACTTCCTATTCGTCTGCAATTAGCTGTAAACAACCGTATTGTTTGGTAGGAAATGCTCACATTTGTTCTTAACCGGAAGATTGAAGACAAGCAGAAACTTTTAGATAAGATATAAACTCCGTCTGTAAATATCGTGAATACCGCATCATCCGCTTTAAATGCCCTAAGAGAATCGCCAACCCTCCGGATTTTTCCATGCCATTAATTTTTAATAGAAACTTTCACTTTATTTAATAATGAAAATCTTATGATTAAATAAGACAAAAATATCTTTTCGGAAATAGGAGTATTAAAAAATTCGGAGAGTTTGAGGCTCTGCAGTAGCCCCTTTATACTACTACAGCTCGTCATTTGATGCGACAGAGTTAAACCGTTGGTCTCGGTCTAATTTTAATTTATTTACCTTAACGTACGAAAATAGCTATAAACCGTCAAACCAATTTATCACGTTCACGTCGGCGCGGGCCACCGGTGGTTCACAGCAAAATTATCCGAACACTAGCAATAATCCTTGTCCAAAAAAAGTACACTTAATACTGCTTTGTTAAATAAATCCTTGTCGAAAAATGATCTTAGTCAGTCTAAAAACATGATTCGACAAGGATTTATTGAACAAAACAGTTTTAAGTATACTTTTTTGATACTGGAATTATTGGCTAGTACTCAGATACTTTTGAGAAGAATGCGCCGGCGTGAACGTGTTAAACTCCAACCTCCAACTAAATAGTCCCACAATGGACTCTTTAGTTAAGCTCACTTCCTATTAGAACACCGAAAATCACGTAGTTTATATTTACTGCGGCCAGAACTTGGGAAGGTTATGTCTTTTTTGACTTGCCTGAGAAAAGATGCTTATGCGACGGCGCTTGATCTTCGTTAATTTATTCTGCACCAACAAATCGCGACTTTCCTTGCAAGTGATTACAAAAGTAAGGTACCCAGTAGCAGAAACAGTGCAGTATGGCGGTGAGCACTGCAAATTGTTTAAAGCTATGCAGATAAATTTAACATATCAAAAAGAAATGCCACATTATAAAAAAATTGCTGTAAATTTTCTGAAATGTTTATGCAGAATCTGTAAATTTACAATATTCTTAGTTAAAAGTAAATAATCGAAATTCTCAAACTTTATTCTGTATTTTAATCTGTTTTGAACTAGAACATTCACGTGATATTACCTACATATCTTTTATGAATTTCAGAAAAATCTTATAAATAAAATCTTAAAAAAAAGTTTCTTTCTTTTTTTTTTTTTTTTTTTTTTTTTTTTTTTTACGAAAGAGATTTAAATCTTTGATATTTGAATCATGATTTCAATAAAAACTCGTATGTCGTGGCCACCACATGACTTTCTTCTATATTTTCTTATACAAATTCACTCAGTAAAAATAATTTATTAAAATTATTATTTAAAAAAATTATCTTCAATGATAATGCAGACGATTGCCATGTTAGAGAAGTAGTATAACATCAAATATTAAAAAAAAAAAAAAAAAAAATCAATTTTATTCTTAAAATTACATTTTTTTTTCTGCTAAAAATGAAAAAAAAAGTAATCGATAACTTTATTTTAAATTAGGTATCGCAGGACAATGGTTTAACCATTCGTTTTAAAGGTATAGGCGAGCTCTTTTGATAGATACCCATCATGAAAATTTACTCCCCTCGAGGGAAGAATTCCCTCCTAGGGGGGGGGAGGCGAGGCTCCTACATATACATTTTTTTTTTTTCCAGTTGACTGCCTCTATTATCAATAATTTTTTAATTTCATAATGATTCTTAAAAATAATTCTCTTTATGCACAAACGGGGAAAGAAGAAGAAAAAAAAAAAAAACGCAGCACGCGATGTAACTTCGTTGCTAATCGATACACAAAAATGTAATAGGTTTCATTCGACGGGGAATTGTGAGTAGTTTCAGAAAATGAACAAAAATTTCCGGTTTCATTTTATTAATTCAAAACGACATTATTTTCTGGTCCCCTAATATAAACAAAACTTTCTTTTGGAATGGTTTAGGGGGCCGTCTCGTATAAAATTACACCTGAGATAACGAAGCAAATCTTAAAAAATAACTAAGAAAATTAAACAAAATATGTTTTTTTATTTTTATTTTTTTTTATTATATATTCACGGGTAAAATTATATAACAACAACGTCAAACGCAAAGAAACAAAACAAAATGTTTATTTTTAGACATTATTGTTAGCATCAAGAATTCCTGTTTTCTAAAGAAATCAAGCCCCGCCTTGTAATCGTTCTTCAAAACAAAACGATACAGAAAAAGAAAAGTAAATGTGACTTTGAGTATTCGTTTAAAACCTCTTATTTTACGCTGACTAGGCCCTGACTAACGCTATGTTAGCAATGCAGGGCAGCGGGCCTAGCCCTTCTTTTGGAAGAGCCCCCTAATAGATATAAACAGAAATTTTGTAACCTAAAGACCTCTTATTTATGTCACTGCAAGGGGGCCCACCTAAACTTGCCCAGGGGCTCCAGGAAGTCTAAGCCGGTACCTGACATTGGCACAAATATACACAAGTAGTATTTACATCATCGATTACTGGTGATAAATTTTGAATCCTTTAAAGGAACACTAGAAGAAAAAATTAAATAAATAGGCGGGGTTTCCTATTTAAAATAGAAAAATAGATTGATTGTAAAAATTGACCAAAAAAAAAAAAAAAAAGAATGGAATTGGATTGCATGACAGACTTGTAAAATTGTTTCTTAAAACTTTCGCGATCGCATGCTTTTCTCTTTTCGACACTAATGTCCACGCCTGTAGGTGTAGGCATTAATCTACGAAATTACAATATTTCATAACAAAATCTTCTTTATTCGCATTTATATTAAAAATGAATATACATTATAATAATGTTCTTTTTAATCAAAATATTTGTATCCATGGTATATTGCATTGTAAAAATACGAATATTGGTTATATACTTTAGATATAAATCCGTACAAATTGCGTAAGAAACGCCCACTGGCGAAGTTATAGATTTTCAAACGACATGAATTAACGTCAGCGAACGTGAAAGTGTTACCTACTGTCATAGTTAAAGGCTTAATTATTTACTTCATATATTGCTTTATTTTTATTTATTTATTTATTTATTTTATTATTATTATTATTATTACTTTTTTTTTTTTTTTTTTTTTTTTTTTTTTTTTTTTGAGGGGGGAGGATTATTATTTTAAGGATACTCTAGTCTTTAAAATTTCATCAATATATTTTTAAAATATACTTTAACTTATATATATATATGTTAACATTTTTGCGACCTCAGGATTTTTTCTTTTTGAGAGTAAGGTCCGCCTGCGGGCGTTATTCTCTCAAAATAAAATATTTCGGAACAAATTTTCTGTATTCATAGTTATATTACAAATGGATATACATTATAATTTTATTCTTTCTAATCAATATATTTCTATCCATAGTATATTTTGTTGGAAAAATATGAACACTGGGTTACATACTTAAGATTACCCTCCAACATCATTATTAACCCTATAAGCGTTAAGCCCGTCTTTTTCCGGATTTGAAATGTGTCTCGTAAATGGTCAGGCCCTTCTTTTTCTTGATAAAGATTTTCGTCTCTGAAGCGTTGAACCCGTCTTTTCTTAGATACATATTTCCAGGGCTGAGTGGTCAGGCCCGTTTTATTCCAGATTTCACTTCCCTCCTTTCGCAGACTCTTTGATTGACATGTGGGTTGAACGGATAAGAATAGTTTACAAGCAAATACAATTGATTCCCAACCAGATCTTTGGGGTTGTATCTTTAACAATACTCATGTATGTTTTGACATTAATCCTGCAGTTGAAAGATAACTTTTACTTCTTTGCTTTTAAACAAGTTCACAACATTTCTTTTGAAATGAAATAAATATTTCTCCATGTTGGAAATAAAATTTAAATGTTACATTCATAAGTGTAATTGAATTTTCTATATGTAGGGGCGAAAACTTACATTTAAATAATGCTACTATTATCTTAATAATACAATGTAATCTTATGATTTAAAATCACTTATTTAGCTCTGTTTTAATAATTTTCCGTGTAAAATCATTTATAATTATATAACTTTTTTTTTTTTTTTATTAAAAAATATAAGTTATACTATGTTTATGGTTGACGCCAGAGTCATATGAATAAATATGAATAAACATTATTCCAGATTTAACATTAAATTAAAAACGAATCAAATACTTTCTTCTTACGCTTATAGAAAAAATTACAAATAAGAAAGATCCAATAAAAAAAAAAAAAAAAAAAAAAAAAGAAGAAGAAGAAGAAGAAGAAGAAGAAGAAGGAGGAAAGATTTTGGGAGTCTGCATATACAGTAGACTGCCAGAAATTCGCACATTACAATCAATATAAACAAATAAAATTCACAGTAAAGATTCCAAGGGAAAGAAAATGGAGATAGTACTTAATTCAATAGTTATATTTTAGGTGCCGAATGAGACAGATAAAGGCAATTTTATTTGAGGTCTAGGTCATTTATGTTTGAAATAAATTAATAATAATAACTATTCAAAGACTGAAAAAAAAAAGTTTTATTTATATTTCTAAACATAGTGATATATATATATATATATATATATATATTATAATGCACAAGTCAATTATATCAAATGTTTTTATACCTAAATTTTGTATCTTATATAATAAGGCAAATTTTTATTTTTTAATTGAAAAAACATTTTGCAATATAAAACTTCGTATATTTTTTAATCTTTAATTGCTTATTATTATTATTATTATGCATATTTTACATACTTATTTATATCACTATTATTTTAAAATAATCATTATATCATAAAAACTCTAATTCAGAATTGTATAGGGAAAAAAAAAAAAAAAACGGAAATCCACAAAGTTAAAAAAAAATGTACAGTTTTTGGTCCCGAAGTGTGCGGATTTTTTTTTTCTTTTTTTTTTTTTTTTTTTTTTAGTATACTGTATATATATGAAGAGGATAGAGATGAAAAATTAGATAGATAGATGAAATATAATGATCTCTTTTTATACAAATGCAGGGTAAGGGAAAGTAGTGTGAATGTCGCACCATGTTATTTATTATTCAAATTAATAGATTTGTAAATTTGATACTACACATAAATTTTTTGGCCTGAATAATATTGAAGGGATGAGTTATATTATGAAGCAATAAGTGAATGACTACATTTTTTCATATTTTTCACGCAATTTTTGAGTAGCTTTGATTCAAAATATCTCACTATTAGTGTTTTAGAACACTTTATAAAATACTTTCTTTGAATAATAATTCAAGAAAAAATAAATAAATAAATGAAATATACACTTTTATCAAATAAACTGTATTGATTACTATTATTTGCGCAATGGATATTTATTTTTCCAATTGTTAGGATCAGATATCCTGTGATATCAATTTATGACTGTTTGTTATTGTACTTTTAATTAAAATTCATTTATTAAAATAAATTAATATTTCATGATGACGTTTTTTAGCACTTTAATTTTTTATTTAAAAAAAAAAAAAAAAAAAAAAAAAAAAAACTATATTTTTAGTACATATATATAAAAAAGGCGGAATAAACTTACTACATCTAAGTTCTGCAGTTCAGATGGCATATTTTGAATACTTTTATAATTATACAACATCCTTTTCACAGTACTAAATAATCTGCGACTCATTCTCTAACATTGAATGAAATCAGAACTAAGTTAAGAAAGCTCAATATATATATATATATACATATTTCATGATGACATTTTTTAACACTTTAATTTTTTTATAAAAAAAAAAAAAAACTACTTTTTTTTAGAACATACATATAAAAGGGTGAAATAAAATTACTACATTTAAATTCTGCAGTTCAGATGGCATATTTTAGAATACTTTTATAATTATACAACATCCTTTTCACAGTACTAAATAATCTGCTACTCATACTTTAACATTGAATAAAATGAGAACTATGTTAAAGAAGCTCAATATATATATATATATATATTTAAATAAATAAACCTAAATAAATTTAGAACATTTATATTTATTAGAATTAAAAAAGGAAGAAAGGTAGCTCTTAAAACCTTTCCTATAGCTTTAGTTTTAGACAGATTGCTTTTGCATAGTCCTAAGCATAGTTTAAAAACAGTAAAGCTTCAAATATATAATTTGTTATAACTGTGGTGGAAAAATGATCAAAAAATGATCTTTATAATTTTATTTATAAAGAGAATTGACTGGAAATAAATTTGAATTCACGGGAGTGGGGGAAGGGACTGCATATTTCTAGAGAAAACGTAAGTTAAAAAATTTGACCGCAAACAATTTTTCTATCATATTTGTGTAAATTTAAGTAGAGATAAAGAGGAAAATGCAGGACTATATGGTAAAAAAGAAATATTCTAGTGTGGCAATCACATAACTTTCTCTTACCCGAAATTCATTACCATAATGACAGATTGTACGTTAAAGAATAAAATAACGAATACTGTAAATTAAATGTTCATTAAAAACAATTTAAAATAGGCGAAAAACATGTTTTTTCTGATTCAAGGAACTTCATAACGTGTAAATATAACAAAAACACAATTTCGAAAAGTTGACCGAAAGGCAAAACTTTATCTACCATACATATGGATAAAAGAAAGTAAAAAGTAAAAATGTAGATAGTAATTACCGTAAATAAATTTAGAAAAAATTATTTAAAAAAATTAAAATTAAGCGGGCATAAATTAAAATAGCCATACATAATAGTGAACATTAATGCTTGTCAAAACTGTCCATAATATTCTTTATACTAGACTATATTAATTTATATATTTCAATTATATTTCGTGAAAACAAATTATTACTTTAATGTTTTTGATATTTATAAACCAAACTTATATGAATTAAATCCTTTAGATATATTATATTTTTTAATATTATCAACTCTGTTAAGTTATACTGAATGATGATCAGATCATAATCATAAATGGATCGTCTTTTGGAATGCACGGCAGTCATTCATACTGTCAAGATATTAGAATAATGTATAGGATCATACTCATCCAAGAAGCATGAAAACAGTGGGGGGGGGGGGGAGGAAAGAGAAAAGAGGAAGGAAAGAAAGGAAACTAATAATACATACAAGCAAATGCTATTTTATTCCATTCTTCTTCTTCTTCTTCTTCTTCTTTTTTTTTTTTTTTTAAAGAATATAAATACATATAATCTATAAAATGTTAAAACAGATTACTAAATTATCAGATGAATCCCTTATGATTTGGAGATTATCTTAAACGGAAATTTGCCCATTTTGATTTTTTTTTTTTTTTGTATCTTTTGGAATGCACGGTAGACAATCATAAGAACCTCTAATATTGAATATATATTCCTTTGGAAAATATGTTATTGCATTGCATGAAATGCTTTAGATAAATGTTATTTTATCTCCAGTGTTTTTCCGTAATATTAAAACGAAGATTAATTGCAGTGCTCACTCGAGACTCAGCAGTATGAAAAGCCCAGTGTCTCCCCGCCCCCGTCCAAATTAATGTCTTACACACAACATTTTAAATAAAATTGCTTCATATTAGTTTAATTCATTTTAAATAAAAACGATTACACTTTGTTTGTTCTACAGTTTAATTACAAAAGTACTTTTAAAATTTAAATGTATAATATAGAATTATATATAATCAGCTACCTTTAGAAGTAAAATACACAAATTGCTTTCAATAGAAAAAATAGTCTTTCTTTGTATTTTTTTCCTCCATTCTTTATTTTTTAAATTAATTTATATTAAAGTTAATCAGTGTGACTTCCATCAAAATTTTATTTTTTTCCCATTCACAGATATAGAGTAATCCAATCATCATGCATTTTAAATCTATTAAATAATATAAATTTAAATAAAGGATTGGGGCGATGCAAAGAGAAAGCCATATAATTAATCCATTGTTTGTTAAAATTCTAAAATTCTATAAAGAAATATTATTTTTTTCAATAAATAAATAAAAACAGTTATTCAGTAAAATAGAAAAAGAAATTAAAATACTAAAATATTATGTTTAACATACATACCTCTAACAAACGCGAGGGTGAAAATATTTTATTTCTTTCTTCCGTGGAAAACAAAATCAAATATATGTTATTATAATCATGGAAATTTCTTTGTCATTTATTAATTTTATTACCACAGCAGTTTTGTATTAAATAATGAATAACACTGCTCGGCATGAAAATTGCCTCTGACATAACTTCAGCATATTGTAAAATACATTATGTAAAATGACCTTCTGAATCCAAATAGGACGACCATTTTGACCTATAACCCATCGTTTTTTAGGAATGGCCCCCTATTTTTATCATTTTTCGGTGATTGTATGGCTCTAAATTTGATTTTTAGGAGGGGGGGGGTATCTTAATCGTTAAATATCTTCTGAGGGGCTACAGCGTTGGAAAATTCTAATACATGGACTACAAGCGATTTTTTTTTTTTTTTTTTTTTGTGGGGTGGGTGGGAGGATTTGCCACTGAAATTATGCATTACATAACTTTTATTTTTTAAATATGTTTAATGTTATTTTTTAACTTTATATTTTTTCGTTTTCAGGTGTTAAATTAATTATTTTTCATTCTTCAAATTACATGCATGGTCATAAAATTATCGGACATGGTAATAAATTGAGGGAGGGGGTGGTGTAGGTAGAAAATGGTGGGTGACTGGGCAAAATGGGAGTCATATTCGGATTCAGGAGGTCACATAAGAATTAGCAAAAATGGTGTGAGATCTCGAATTTTTTTTTTTTTTTTTTTTTTTTTGCCGCGTAGTGTAATTTAGCTATAAAATGTCTCATTTACTGATTAAAATAGTTTTATCTGCAGATGATCACATCTAACTTCTTGAGCTGCAAAGCATAATTATTATCAAATAATTTTCAGTCCATGCATTTTACTAAACACATATTATCATTTAACCCTTTAACTTACATTAGCTTCGCAGTGAAATTAAACATCCAACATTGTTTTATGCAACAATAAAAAAAAAAAAAAAAAATTACAATTGATTTTTTAAACATTTGTTTTTTCCTGTTTGTTAGAGATGATGTCTACGCTCGATCCCAGATACGCTCGTCTGCTTAGCTGTTCAGAGTTTTTAGCGATTTCTTACAAAACTTGCGCAAAGACGGGCTAGGATCCTTAAAATGATCCAACGGAAGGCATACATCTGGGAACCTAGCCTAGCGCATTCAATTAGCTTTAATGTCGTTCAATTAGCTTTTCGTTAGACAGCTGCACTACTCCGAAATTCGTCAAATGATGTTTCTAAGAAAGCCATACGTAGAAGGCATTTTAAATTTCTTAGTAAGCGCGATAGCGCCTTTCTGCTTTGTTAATGAATTCGTGCCTAGCTTTTATCACCTGATGAAGTGATGTACTGTTATTTTGACTTGAAATAACTGTTGCAAGTTTTACAACTAATAAAGCTTCCTTGCAATGATACTTATTTATCAGGTTAATTATATTTGAATATATTAGTGTAACATGTACATGTTTCGAACAAGTTACTTCTTAAAAATTAAAAATGCCATTTTTCTTTCTTTTTCTTTTCCTTTTTTTTCTTTCTTTTTTTAAATATTTATGACCAATTTTTATTTTAACTATTAAAAAAAAAAAAAAAAAAAAAAACTTTTTTTTTCTTTTTTTTTTCGACATGAAAAAAAATACGTTTACATATTTATTTATATATTCTTAACTCATGAAACATAGAATCTAGGAATATATAGTTTTTATAATTTCAATACATTTTTTAAAGTCGTATTTATGTCAAAAAATTTATTTACCGTTAGAAATTTCCTTTTTATTGTTATTATTATTATTATTAAATTTATTTGAATATTTGTCATTCATTTTAATTCATAAAATCTGATATCATTATTTTAGAAACTTTAACATTCTTTTAAATAAATTATAAATTCTTTTAAATAAATTATTATTCTTTTAAGTAAATTTAACATTCTTTTAAATATTAATTATAAATAATTTTAAATAATTTTTTAATATAAACAAAGGCGTCAAATCCTTCTGAAATTATAATAAATACATGTATGTTAACTTTATTATATTTTATTTATTTATTTATTTATTTTCAACATAAAGAAAAATAATATAATGATAATGGGCAATATATATATAGCATGTCGGTCTAGCAAGATTTTTTCAATTTTATTATTTGCACATTTGCACGTTCATTTTTTCTTTCTTCGACATAAAAGGAAATATATTTATCTGTTTATTTTATTTTTATTTTCGGCATTTTTTTTTTTTTTTTTTTTTTTTTTTAATTTACAGTGTGATTTTTATTTAATATCATTTGTCCCAATATCATACTGAATTAAAAAATACGGCGTTAGCTAGATATCGTCCTGATTAATAGGTGTACCAATTCTTCATAAAATTTAATAATCTGGACAGATGCAATGTCAAACTTTCAGCATTTTTTCAAGGTGTAATACGATAAACGGCGAGAATGGAAAATCTCTGTCTGAAAGAAATAGTAAGACCTGTTGTATTATGAAAAAAAAAAAAAAAGGGTTTATCTCTGGTAATGTTTTTAATTGACAGCTAATCTCTTTTTACTTTGTGTTTGATAAGCGAGGGGACTGAAAATGACAATGGAAACAACTTCAATTAATTTTTAAAAATCCAGAAATCTGGTTTCAAGTGCTTCGTTGTGAGTCAAAACATAAAGTATGAAAACTTTTGTAACTCTTCAGACAGCTGCTACACAAACACATTATTATTACTGTTATTATAGATCAAATGATGTGTAAACGAAGAATTAACAAAATTTACTGGCATATTTGACATTCGATAAAAACAAAGGTAAAAAATTAATCTAGTAAATACACCCCCCCCCTTTAAAAAAAAAAAAAAAAAAAAAAAACTAATAATAAGAATAACAAAATCCATTTATAAAATTATCAATAAATAAATAAATAAATAATAAATTAAAAAAATAAACAACTTAAATAAATGTATATAAATCCAGAGAAGTATCTTTGTATCTATGTGCATATCGCTGTGTCTGTGTGACTGACTTTCTCTGGTGCTTAAACTAGTGATCGCAGAGCTACAAAACTTAGCAGAACTTGGACCATAAAAGTGCACCTCATTAAAATAGTTTTCACCATTCTTTTTTTCTTTTTAATTATTTTAATTATTTTCTGTTTCGATTTCATTCATTGACACTTATGTTTTCTTTTCTAATATTTATTAATTCATATCAATCTGCGTACCTTAGCAACAGCTATTGCGCTATTTATTTTTTATTTAATTTTTTTTATTAGAGGGCGATTTTTTTTTTTCTTTTTTGTGTTTATTGAATTCAAATTGTAAAATAGTCGAAACATATTGAATTTTAAATTAAAGAAACTATTTAAAAATTCATGTTTGTGCATAATTTTTATAATGTCTCAACTTTTTACTTTTCATACAATTAAATTCTTTGAAAAGGATTTTTTTTTTTTCTTTTTTTTTCTTTTTTAATTATTTTTTGTTAGTTCATTTTATTTATCAGAAAAAAATTGTAATATAGTATAAGAGATTAAATTTATTAAAATGGTCTTATATTGGTCGGAAATATATGGTAATATAGTGCGAAGAGTGTAGGATATAAAATACACAGCTTGAAGAAAAATATTTAATAGATGCTGAGACACAGTCGTCTTTAAAATCACAGTTCTTAAACAATAACAGCTCCACCTGTCGTCGATAAATACCCAAATTAAAGTACTGAATAAAGACCCTTCTGAACATAGTGTGAACTTGGACCGATGCAGTGCAGGAAGGAAAAAAGCGGCAGTAGGCAGTCAGTACCCAAATAAAGTTCTAGAGCGATTTCAATGTAATTATTTTTATAACTATTATTATTTATTTATTAAGCGATTAAAAGGAAAAAAAAACGGTTGCTCAATTCTTTTGATTTTTTTTTAAATATGGTGACTAGTGAAGTTTATTAATAATAATAAGCAATAAAAATGACTTGAAAAAAGTTAGGACTATGACGATCTAACAAACACTATCGTTCAAAATAACAAATAATTTGTTTATTCATGTTGCCATTTTACGATTAAGAATCTGTTGTTTTCTGCAAATTATCTCAACCCTTTCATTCCCAATTTTTTCTCTCCATAAAACAATAAATCTTATATTTAGTCATAAATTTATTTCAAAAGTAATATATATAAACATTTTTTTAAAATAGGAGTGATAGCAAAGTACGAATTAATTTAGCTAACAAATCAACTGAGAGGTGTTTATTTATGTTTAATATAACCACTGATGCCATTAAAAATCATAAATTTTCAATAAATAAAAATGTCAAAATTTTGGAAGAAATATATACTGTAGTTAATTAAAAAATAAATTATAAACATTAAAAAAATAAATACAAAATATTTCAAACAATTACTTTACTTAACCCTTTATATCCCAAATTACCTTATTTTTGGAGAAATAGTTTGAAACTTTTTATTGTATATATATATATATATATATTGCTGCATGAGAAACATCTCAAATTAAATTTACCTTAAACTATAGTTTAACTATAGGGAAACATTAAACTATAGGGAGTTTGAAGTTCCATTGAAATCCTGCGGTAAATTTAGGCTATATTGAGTTTTTTTTTTTTTTTTTTTTTTTTTTTTTTATGGGACTTTAAAGTCCCGGTGGGATACAAAGGGTTAAAATCAATTTAAATCAAGAACGTTTTATTTAATTTTATAAATACAGAATATTTTATTAATAAAGAAGCAATCATTATTTGATTATTTAACAAAGCAAAATGTGCAGTTTTTTGCGAATATGTTGAAATTAGTTGAAAAACAATAAAATTTATTTCCATGGACTAAAAAATAATTTCATGCTGTATTGTAAGAAATTTATTTCAAAATTTATTTCTTCTTGCCAGTTCAAATTACTAAACACTGATCTACATAAAATTTAAAACAAGTTTCTTCAATTTTTACCACGTGATATTTATATAAATTCGAAACGTCTCCAAGAAAAATAGAACTGAAATTCTTTACTCTTTATTATATAACCATGTATTCCTTTATTTATTTGTATTATTCATTTCTCTCGACGAAATTAAATTCTAAATATTTAATTTATTATTAACTAGCAAGCCAGTGCGAATTTTTCGCACTTTATTTCTTTCTAACCTTTAAAATTATTATTATTATTTAATTTTAAAGCCATAAAAGCGTCATGTTTACACATGCATAAGCAAATTTATTATTGAACTTTTTTTTTTCCATATTTTATTTTATCACAGATATAGTAATAAGACATAGATTGATCATCGAATTTGAAATAGTGATTCCTTTTCATTTGGGAGAAGCTGGCCATTTTACTTTCTTATGGATATTTTTCCTAGAGTTAATATACACGGTAATACACACAGATAATTTAGCTAATAAAATTTACGAATAATTTATGTACTAAAAGAGAATGAAAAACTCTAGCTACCAATTTTTCATTTTTTTTTTCTTTTTTTAATTAACTATACTCTAGTGTACTCATATCTGCAAAAAACTGACTTTCTTTCGGCATTTATTATTGTACTTCTTTGAGATAAAAATCATCTGCATTCATCATGGAAAATAATTTTAATAAATTATAATTAATAAATAATTTGTATTGCGTAAATTTGTATAAGATTATATGTACAAGAAAGTCTTGTGGTGGCCACAACATATTAGTTATGTATTAAAACGTCCACGGCTGCTAACTACATTTAAACGAATTTTTAAATTTTCATATTACTTACTAATGTAAAATCTTAAAATTTAAAGAGAGCATTTCCTTAAATATAAAGTAGTAATTGTTTCATAATAATAACAAAGAACTGATTATAAAAATGATATTTTTTATAATTTATTTGAATATAACTTATTTATGAAAACTTGTCCCGTTTCTTTTCATATATTTATTAAAACACTTAAAAGCCGTGCAATATTCCGGCATTTAAAAAATTCTTTAACATTCTACTCGATTACTATTTTCGAATTTTATACTTCCTATTGTCTGATGCCCAAACCTTTTTCGACACCAAAAGTCTTTGCACAATAACATGGGGATGATACATCTATATAAAATACTATATCTGTGCATTTTATGCAGAAAAAAAGTAATAATAATAATAATTCGTAATTTTATTTTATTTATTTATTTATTTATTTGGAAAGAATTAAAATTTTATATGTCCATTTTTAAAGCTTTTACCAAATTATTATTTTCATATTTTAATTAATTTTATAAAATCTAATCGAAATTTCGTTACAAATAAGGTACCAAATGAAATTGGTGTTTTATTAGTATTATACATAAATTACTCTTTAAAATTTTCAGTCTTAACTCTATATAGAAATATCTATGCACTTATTTTTTCTGAAAAATAAAGCAGTGTTTGAGTTTTCCCTGAAAAATCAACATAACTTTGCTGAGAGGCAAATCTGGGTAAAGGATTGTCAACTTCTATCGTGAAAAGATATTTCCATTGTATTGATACACGCCCTTGCAACAAAGGGATTAGCCTGCTGCTTAACTCTGTGTGTGGGGGAAAAATTTTTTCTTCTCAACTCTAAGATTTCCAGAAGTACAACGCTGAATTCTAAAGACCGGTTACTATTTTGCAGTATACAGTAAACTTTTCAGGTATTTTCATTGCAGCAATAGAAAAGAAGCCGTAACGTCGAAAGGGTTAATATTCCGTAGTTCTGATAGACCCGCCCTTTTTCTCACACCAATAAATATTTAGAATAATATTCTCTAAATGCAACAACGATTAAATAAGAAGAAAAATATTCTAAAAAGATTCCGGTGTAATAAAATAGGCGGAGCTAACAATACTACGGAATATTAATTAGCATGTTGAAGGGTATGCTTAAGAAATAAGTAACACACAAATTGCGAAAGAAAACGCCCAGTGAGAGAATTGCAGATTTTCAAATGACATGAATCTATGTCAGTAGTTGCGAAAGTGTTAATTAAGAAATTATATTTTCATAGAAATTACAAAACAAATTGTACAGTTCAAAAGACTTCAACTGACCCAAATTGATAAGAGCGATTAAAATTATTTAATATTTACTTGCTTCATGAAACCTCACAATAATTTATCCGAAAGGATTTATAGTTTATGCATTGTTGTATATATATATACACAGCTATATTATTTCAGTTCGTATATTACGTTACGCCTACGAAAGAAATTTTAAGCTTTATTTGTGATCAGTTAAACCATGATAGACACCTTTTAATTGAAAAATATTGCAATTTATATTTTAAAGAGTATTGTCTGATCAATCATAAGTGTAATGTATTTAAATATACCTAAAATTTTCTAAAAAAGTACTGACGTATATCAATATCTAAAAACGGAATTCAGGAAAACTAAGGTACTAATTAATAAGAAAGCACCTCAAAACTGGTGTTTTAAATTATTACTTGGAAAACTTTGAATAAGACCCATGAAATACAACAATCTCGCAACAAGTTGCCGCTTTGACTGCAGTACTCCTCCCTACTTTGCTCACCTGACGAAGGGTTGTGTGCTCTTTCCCGTTGTCCCGAAACAATTGATGTGAGATTATTGCATTATATGGTGCTTACTCAAAGATTTATAAGCAATAACTAAGGTACTGGCAAGGAATTAATGCACTTCAAGGGGGAGGCGGAGTGCCGAGTACCCGGGGTCTAAATAACATGACCCCACACCTCAGCGAACCAGAAAATGGTAGCAAAATTGGTTCAAAAACGTGATGGCTTACACAAAAATAAAAATTAAATAAAAAGGGGGACAGGCCGGGAAAAAAACGACAGGAGAAAAATTCTGAGCTCAACGAGAAAGATGAAGGAAGAAAATGAAAAAGACAATTAATAAAACAAAAACAGTAAAGTAAGAACTAAAAAGAATAGTGAAAGGGAAATTAACAGAACAATTGAGTATAGCATAACAATAATAAACCAAAATAAAAGATAGTTTAAGTGTAGCATTACGAACAAATGAACAACTTTATATGGTACATTTTATAATATTTTTAATTTTTTTTTTTTTTTTAAACAAGATTACTTGAAAACAACGAAAAACTAAAAAAGAGAAGGAAGAATAATTCCAACATTAGGACGACGCCTATTGGCAGGATCTGTGTGGTCATACACATCGCGTGTGTTTAAAGCTTGGTTCTCAATAGAATCTAATTGATCATGGAATTTAATATTAAGGTGTTGCATAAAATTTTCAAGCCTTGGGAATTTAATTTCACGATACAGTTGATAGTTATGTATGTAATGTGGAAGGTTATAAATTTGCCTGATGGTTGCATTTTGGCTTTGAAGAAGCAATTTAATATTAGATTTAGATGCAAATGACCACACAGGGGATCAGTAAGTAAGGAGAGGACGAAGATGGGAAGAATAAAGGAGCATTTTGTTACTAATCGACAAATCACTGTTCCGAGCAATTAGGGGGTAAAGTTGGCTTCTAGAACTTCGGAACTTATTTCGCGAGTTTCTATTGAGTTGTTGGAATGTAAGTCTCTGATCAAGAATAATACCTAAACATTTACATTGGTTACACCATGGAATTGAGTGGTTATTGAATTTAATTTCGTATTTATCTCTGTTTTGGAGGCTCATAGCCGAAAAAAGGATGGTCTCCGTTTTATCATAATTAATGGCTATTCTCCAATTTTGGAACCATTTGGTTAAAATTTTAAGATGTTTGGAGATAGCAGTAATTGCATATTTCCTATTTCTGTGTGCCGAAAAAATGCAGGTATCATCTGTATAGATAGCCAATTGAGTATGGGGGTAATGGGGCATGTCATTAGTGGTGAGGTACTCGACACGACGACAAACTTGATGGATAGCCGAGAGATTGTTCCTGAAACCGAATTGTTCGGGTTTTATGATATTATTTGATAAGAAATTAATGCTTTATTAATTTTTAGAACTGTTTCTTTTTCTTGAAACATTTCCGGTGAGAAACTTTAAATTTTTCTCTTTTTCTTCTAGGATGTAAATTTTATTTTTCTACATTTACAGATAACCCCCTAACATATTTTTGATGATGACTCTATGAATACTACAGATAAAGTATACAAATAGATACTTTTCCGCACTGCCGAACTCTCAGAAATTCGAATATGAAGTCAAAATTTGGTGTTGCTGTTGAAAAAATCAAAGTTGGCGCTCAATTCAATATGTAGATAACCCCTAATTCAAAATTTGGCGACATTTTCAGAAATTGAGTTTAATTTCCTGTTGAATGGTGTCTATTAAATTTTTCTGAGTCAATTGATAACGAAATTACAGCGAGTGCTGCGAGTTTTTTTTCCCCGACTGTACAAGATAAATTAATGTAAATTCAGTTTTCGTTTGCATAACATAAATCTAAGATCAATGAGACTGATATAATAACATACATGTCAAAATATTTATTTATTCTACAGCAGAGTTAGCATCCGCCTTTTTTTTACATCAATTTATTTGTGATTTTTTTTTTCCCCGATATCTAGTTAGGGACAGAGACAGAAGGAAAGTAACTTTCAAAAAAGTGGTGGAGAAAAAAGCGGGTAAAACATTTGGAATAAAATAACACAAATGCCAATATTTTAATTTATTTTGGAGTCTTGTTAGCCCTGCCTTTATTCCATACCACATATTTTTTAAAAGCAATTTTTTTTTTTTTTTTTTTATGGAGAAAAATTTTCTGTAAAGAAAGTGGGGCTAAAATTACTCCGGAATAAATGAAAATGTTGGCATCTATGAAACTAAGATATATGTATATTAGAAAATTACTTAATCTTAAAATATGGTTTAGAAATATCTTAACTGAAACCGTTAAACATTAAAAGCTAATCTTGAATATTTTTTAACACAAGGCCCATTTATAGTGTTGTTGAATCACGTTTTTTATATACTCGTGTAATAGTTAGCAAGCGCGAAATTATATCCAGTCGATGCCTCGATGGTTCTTCAGACACATGTGAAGCTTTGGTGTAACACTTACCGACTATTTTATAGAACGTTATTTTGTACGACATTCTATTTAATAGTGTGAAATCAATGCGTCTGACCTAGTAACCAACAATAATATTTAATTGTAACGATTGCCTACTCACTTCCAAGACAGAGAGCATATTATGCGTATCAAATATAATTTCTCAAAATGTTTGGTGATTATTGAATAAAAAATCCGATAAATCTAGTAACACTGCCCATAATTTTTTTAATGTGTATGTGTGTACGGAGAGGGGAAGAAAATATAAAAACATTACATATCAATGTATTTAAGCATTTTTTTAAAGGTATATCAAGTCACTTACCTCTTTTTTAGCAATTACTTCTGGTTAATTCTAAAATAAGTTAACTAACCCATTTAAATATCAAAATAAAAATAATAAAACAAGGCACTTACAAACGAATTTTATTTTTTATATTCCTTTCATACTACTATTTCAATATAGTTACAACAACAATAAAAAAAAAAAAGCTAAATATGCAAAATTTTATGTTTCTTATAAGAATTAAATCATGCATTACAAAAAAACCACATCGGAACTGACTCTTAATAGAGGTATTTGATCAAGGTTTTGCATTTATTAAAGTTGCTTCCGACATTTATTAAAGTTGCTTTAAAGTTGCTTCATATGTTGCTTCCGACAATTAAAAATCCAATTTGATAGTTTAAGGCTTCATTCAGAATTTATTCCAGAGTAATTTTAGCCACGCCTCTAATTCGTACCACTTATTTTTTAAAAGCAATTTTTTCTTATTTTATCGAAGTTATGTATTGAAGAAAATTTTTCTATAAAGAAAGTGGTGCGAATTAAAGGCGGGGCTAAAAGTACTTCGGAATAAATTAAAATATTGGCAGCTATGAGATAATGTAACTATTGCTTTATGTTTCGTTCCGCCTACTTTTAAGCCCAGGCTGCTCCTACTTGTTTTCTTTAAAGATATGTTCTTAAAAAATACCTTACAAAAATGTTGAATACACAAAACCAATTTTCACTTAGTTTAAATTGTCTTCGTTTCAACTTTAAAATCCTTTGCGTTATTTAATTTTTATTTATTTATTTATTGTTATTAAAATTTAGACTATTTACGTCCCGGTAAGGCGATATCGTTTGCTTGTTGTCAAACAACCAAACTCATACTCATCATAAAATCGTTCCGACATTTTCTCTCATTCTCCGCCTTGTTTGTTTTGTAATCAACGTGCAAGTTTGAATATTTTCAGTTTTTACCGAAGGAAAGATATTTCAGTTTTACATGAATGTATAACAATTAACCATATTGATGAAACAATAATTAGGAAAATAAGGATAATGAAAAATATGTGATTGTAGTTGAATCATGGAAACAAATTTTGTTCCCATGAAATGACGAACTCCGGAAATAAAATTTCCTTGGAAGTGTAAAAGAACAAGTAATAATATTTTTGGAATTTTTTTTGTTAGAGTATAAACTAAAAGTACATTGTGAACGCCGCACCTCTGATTTCGAGAGTATTCCAAAACAAGAACTGAAAAGTTTGGTACAAAAATGTGGCAACGGGTGTGCGTATGTGAATCAAGATGGACTAACGTTTCAATTCTATATGTTGTTTTTAAAATACTTTACTTGATGTTAATTTATGTGTTCGTTATGTATTTTATGTTTGTGCCGTAAGTAAATATACGTTTAAAAGTAAACAAAGCGTGATCAGTGTCTTAATGTGTCTCAAGATGATTTTACAGGAAGAAAAGAACCAGGTGCGAAAAAGAAGTCGCCACAATTGGCGCAGTTGCCAAGGATATGTGAAATAGCTAGTGCATGTATGGATTATTTCATGATAGTGATGAAAAAAAAAGGGTATGTTTTTTTTTAATGTTCCATCAAGAGTCATATTTTGTATAAGTTTTATGTTAAATAATTAGGATTAAGCATTTAGATATTTTGTTCCGATTTTGTATTCCAACAAGGTAAAGAATAGGTAAATGGAAATTGAATATTTCGTAATGTTGAAATAATAATAATTCTAGTGTTTGAAAAATGAAAAATAGAAATATATTTGTTTATTTGTATTTAAAAAGCCGGAAAATAGTAAAAAGAATGGTGAAAAGAATATATTTTTATGCTATTCAAGATCATTGTTATTAATTTCTGTGTGTTCTTTTTATTCATCACGTGATTTAGGATAAATAAATGTTTCATTAAAGCAGATTGTGAAAAAAAAAAAAAAGAGTTCTGTTTTGATTTATTTGTTCTGTTTTATTGAATGATTGTTTATTTGTTAGACGTTGATAATGATTTATCTTTATTATTATTGGAATATTAATGAAATATCTCAGTAAAAAAAACTAGTGAATTATTCTTGTGAACGTCCGGTTTTGTTTATTTTTTTTTTACTTTGAGGAATGAATCGGAAATTGTTTTTTTTTTTTTTTTTTTTTTTTTTTTTCTGTTTAAAAGTAAGTTTGATTAAAGGTTGCTATAGCAACATTATCTCTAATTTATTGAAAGCTGGTTATGTAATAAAGTATATTCTGATTTATTTAATGAAAGAGTTGATTGTGTAAACATTTTTTTTAAATTTGTTATTTCGATACATATTTTTTTTTCTCCTTTTATGTATGCATTCCGACTTAATGATTATTTTATTTAATTTGGGGGAAAATGTTGTTTAAGATAAAAACTAAGATGTCAAATCTGGCGTTCTTAGGGGGAAAACAATAGGGTTTGTGATTATAAATATAAGAAAATTTATTTTATTCACGGAAAATTTGAACTTGATTTGATTTCATCCATCCGAAGATGGCATTTTTGGGTAAAGGGAATAAAAAAGATTTGCAAGAAGTTGCTACTGCGCTTGGAGTGGAAGGAGCTCAACATTTAAAGTTATATGAGTTAAGAGATGCTATTTTGGCTTCAAAGAATTACGATGAAGAATTTGTTAAAGAAACATTAGCGAACGTACTTGAAGCACGGAAGAGGAAAGAAGAGATGGAGGAACGCATAAGAAGGGAAGAAATAGAGGAACGTAAGAGGAAAGAAGAGATGGAGGAACGCATAAGAAGGGAAGAAATAGAGGAACGTAAGAGAAAAGAAGAGATGGAGGAACGCATAAGAAGAGAAGAAATAGAATTGGAAAAAATGCGTTTGGAAAATGCAAGAATAGAACTTGAGAAGAAAGGAATTACAAATGAAATTTCTGAGAAAACGCGCGTAAAATTACATAACATCTTACAAAAATTTGATCCTAAAACATGCGAAATTAGTCTGTATTTAGTTCTTTTTGAGCGGCAGGCAAAACGTGCCGAAATTAAAAGAGATGATTGGGTTTCTCATCTCATTGGGCTTCTGCCATACGAAATCGCGGAAGTTATAGCTCGGGAAGACGAAGAAATCACGAATGATTACGGAAAAGTAAAAGAGTTATTGTTAAAGAGATATAAACTTACTCCTGAAAGATTTCGACAACTTTTCATGAAGCATACTAAAACAGCTGATATCACATGGAGAGATTTTGCTTACGAGTTGAAAAACTATTTTACTGAATGGATTCGGGGATTAGAAGTTAACACATTTGAAGAATTATATGATTTGATTATTACAGATCAAATTAAAAGGAAAGTACCTCCAGAAATTAAAGAACATTTCATCGATGAATGGTCATTGTTTAAGTCATCTGATATTATTTCCAGTAAATTAGATGATTATGAAAATGTCAAAATGACTTTCAATAAAAAACCGAAAGAAATTTCTCATAAAGAAAATTGGAATCTTCCATCCAAAGGGGCGAATTTCGGAAATAACAATAGAGATGAGAAAAGGGTTTTTACTAAGCCACAGCAAGAACAAAGAGACATTCGTCCGAAATTCTCCTGCTATTTGTGTGGAAAGGAAGGCCATATGAAAAAATCCTGCCCCAAATTGAATTCAGCAAGTACATCTAACGTGAAAACAAACAAAAAGAGTCAAGAAAGTAAGGGCCTTAATAAGGTCAGTGTTAATCTAAATAGCGCTTGTTTCGAGTGGGAATTTCCAGTCAACGAGAAAGATGGCGAGCTTCTGATAGTGGATTTAGGAATCGGAG
The DNA here is from genome assembly GCA_963930645.1 of Salticus scenicus. NCBI lineage: Eukaryota > Metazoa > Arthropoda > Arachnida > Araneae > Salticidae > Salticus > Salticus scenicus. The sequence goes on from OZ005662.1 coordinate 43,056,344, forward strand.
GCCAAAAATTTCAAGGCATCGTGGACAGTGGTGCAGAAATCACCGTACTACGAAAATCAGTTGTACCTGAGGAACGCTTACAGTCAAGTGGGAAAATTCTTTTGAGACCTGCTATAGGTAATCCAGTGGAAGCACAACTTGTGTCAGTTCCGCTAAGTCTTCATACAGATGAAGAAATCATTCCATATGTTCAAGTGCATGCTGCAGTAGTAGAAGGGCTGCATGAGGAAGCTTTAATCACTCCCAGGGTATATGAATGGTTGAAGGAACAAAAGCGTTCTTATTTGGAAGATGATACAGGAATCACTTCAGTAAAAGAAGCTAATGAACAATCCTTGTTCAGTGTGGAGGGAAGGTCTCCCGAAAACATTTCTTTAGGGGATAAAGTGAATATCCCGAAGAAAGAAGTCGATGAACAATCCTTGTTCCATGTGAAAGGAGGAAATCCTGGAAATTCAGGGGTTGAGGTTAATATCACCCCAGTGGAAGAAAACAATGAACCGTCCTTGTTCGAAGTGGAGGGAAGGTCTCCCGGAAACTATTCTTCAGAAGAAGAGGTTGAAGTAATCACAATAAATGAAGTCGGTGAACAATCCTTGTTCAGTGTACCTGAGAATAATTCAAACGACAATTATCTTGGGGATGAGGCAATTAGTACCCCACTCACAGAAGATAATGAAAAGTGTATGTTCTGTATGGAGGGAGAAAGTCACGAGACTATTCGAAAGGCAAACCTAAACAACAGCGAGTCGCATCATCCAGAAACCAAAGTCTTTAATAACTCAGTAGTTAAACAGACATTGACCGAAACCGATAGTAAGGATGAAAGAAATGAAAATATCCCTGTTCCACAAGCACAAGTGTTTAGGGATGAGCAGTTAGCCTGTCCTACATTGAAAAGGTGCTTCGAAGAAGCTAGGCAACATAAAAATGGTTACTGGATTGAAAGAGGTTTATTATATCATATGGGTAAAGTAGGCGGACAGAAATATATTCAATTGGTCGTACCGGCAAGCAGAAGAAAGGAAATTTTGAAATTAGCTCATGAAACGCCTACTGGTGGACATCTGGCAGCTAAGAAGACCAGAGACAGAATTGCAATGTCTTTCTGGTGGGAAGGGATGCCAAAAGAAGTCAAACAATTATGTGCTTCGTGTCATGATTGTCAAATGCGCAGGAAAGGAAAAGTAAACGATAGAACACCTATCGAAGCTGTTGGAAGACCAGAACTCCCATTTCAAGTGGTTAATGCCGATATTTTAGGCCCAATAGAGCCAAAGTCATCACGTGGCCATCAGTATGTACTGTGCGTTATGGACCAGCATAGTCGTTGGCCGGAAGCAATACCTCTGAAGTCTTTAACAGCAAAGGCAGCCTGTGATGCATTTATAGAAATATTTGTACGAACTGGAATTCCTCGAGTAATTGCAATGGATAACGGAAGAAATTTTGCCGCACAGCTGACAAAAGAGTTTTTAAAACGATTAGGATGTGTTCCTAAATTTTCCACTCCAGGTTATCCACAATCGAATGGTTTGGTTGAAAGATGGATAGGAACTATGAAATCCATGCTACATCATGCAATTAATTCACAAGGTCGAGGCTGGGATAAACAGTTGCCATTCTTGTTATGGGCATACAGAGAAATGCCTAACGCTACAACGGGTGTTGCTCCATTCCTACTAGTTCATGGGCGACCACCTGTAGAACCTCTAGCCATCCTCAAATCAAGTTGGGAAGATGAAGTCGTACTTCCTCAAGGGATTGGAGAATCTGTAGCTGACTACCTGTTGAAACTCCGGAAACGTTTAGAAGACGCGGCACAGTATGCGAATAGCATAGCTCAAGAACAGCAGCAGAAATATGTACATTATCATAATTTACGGTCAAAAGATACCGAATTTTCTGTTGGGGATGAAGTTGTAGTGTTAATCCCTGATTCAACAAATCGTCTTTGTTCAAAATGGAAAGGACCAGGAGAAATAGTAGAAAAGAAGTCTCCACATTCTTTTTATGTCAAACTACCTGATGGAAGTGTTCGACATCTTCATCAAAATAAATTGCGTAAATATATTCAACCTGTCAGAGCTGTAGGAATTATTTACGAAACAGATGAAGAGTTTGGAGATATACAACACGCGCCCGTAGAATCACGGCAAGTAACAGATGAAGAACTAAAAGCTGATATAAAATCAAATTCGATATCAGCAAAGCAACATAAACAGCTGTTGAATCTGACTAAAGAATATCTAACAATATTTGATGGGGAATTAAAGAAAGCCAAAGTTCCTCCACATGTTATCCAGTTAAAGTCCGGAGTAGAGAGGAAACAACCACGTCTTTATAAAGTTCCAGAAACATTAAGATCTAATATAGAAAAACAGATAGCGGAATTATTGGAAAAAGACCTGATAGAACCCTCTTCAGCAGAAATAGCATATCCATTGGTATGTGTAGCCAAGAAAGATGGAACTGTCCGACTTTGCGTGGACTACAGAGAGCTGAACTCAGTTAGTAGAATTCCACCTTTTCCTATGCAGAATTCAGAAAATCTTAGATTTAAAGCTGGTGGAGCTCGTTACTTGACAACTTTAGATATCCTTAAGGGATATTGGGAAATACCCTTAGCAGAGCAAAGCCGAGAATTAACCAGTTTTGTATCTCCAAAGGGTCAGTATCAGTGGAAGGTGATGCCATTTGGGTTATCTGGAGCACCAGCAACATTCCAAAGAATAATGAATCAAGTATTACGACCTCATAGTGACTACGCCGAAAGTTTTCTTGATGATATTATCATATTTTCTTCAAACTGGGAAGATCATCTTAATCATATTAAATCCATTTTAGAAACTCTGAAAAAATTGAATTTTTCGGCAAATTTAAAGAAATGCTCGTTTGCGATGTCGAAAGTAAAATATTTAGAACATGTTGTAGGCTCAGGAGAGCACGGCCCAGATCCGGACAAGATATCAGTTATTAAAGATTTGAAAGCCCCTAAAACTAAGAAAACATTGAAGTCACTCCTAGGATTATTTAACTATTACAGAGACTATGTGCCTCGGTATGCCAATATAGCAAAATCTTTAACGGACTTAACTCGAAAAACTGTGCCAAACTACCTTCCATGGTCAGAAGAAGCCGAAAGCGCATTTAATTCGTTAAAGAATTGTTTGTGCTCTATAACATCTCTGTATACACCTGATATGTCGAAACCTTTTGAAATCGATACTGATGTTTCAGTGACCGGAATTGGAGCCTGTCTAATGCAGAGAGATGAGCAGAATAAACTGAACCCTATAACTTTTGCAAGCCAAAAACTGACCCCTGCTCAATCAAAGTGGAGCACTATTGAAAGGGAAGCTTATGCTGTAATATGGGCCTTAGGTAAATTCGAAATGTGAGTCATGATTCGACAAATAGAGTCGAAAAAATAGTGCGAAAAAATAGTCATGATTCGACAAGGATTTATTTAACAAAACAGTATTAACTCTACTTTTTTTATATAGGAATTTTTGCTAGTGTTCGGATACTTTTGTTACCGACTGTATAAGTCAAATTTTCTGCAGTGAGGTCCCCCCCCCCCATTGTCCCACACTGTAGATACAGAAAATTCTGATACTGGAAAACGGGTTAGAGACATCGCATCCATGCTAAATCGAAATTGGGATGGCATGTCTCTACCCTTATTGAGACCACTGAACTAGAATTCTATGAGGTCCGAGAGGTCTGTCGTCTGCTTCGAAATTAATATAAGTTGACCAGATGTCCTTATTTTCTGAAGAGAGTCACCACTTTTAAAAATATTTTTTTTCCAATTAAAAAGTACTAAAGAATTGTATTTAGGTTAATTATCATCTTTTCTGTCTTTATTTACAAATAATAATAATAATAATAATACATGTGTAATTGGGCAATTGTAATAATTTTTAACTCTGTCTCTACTCAATTATAAAGATGCTCAAATACATTGCTCATTTTACACTTGAAACATGCTCATTTTACATGCTCATTTTACACTTGAAGCATGAGGAATTAAGTTTCAGGAGAAATTATCTGGATTAAAAAAATTAATAATAGTCGCTGAGGGAATTAAACATTTGAAAGCCCACTATATTAGTTAAAAAAAATCGTTTTAAAAATAACCTAATGTAGAAAGATTAATATAAAATATGGTTTCTTCAGGCAATGTACGAGACATTCATGTACAACTTTGGCTATTCTTCTCTGCCAATTTTAATGCCTTATTTTAACAAACAATCTGCCACCTATGTTCTCTAGTTATTTATTGTATATGTGGAAACATGAAATAACTTAAACACTTTTATATCAAAAGAAAATTTTCTTCCAGATACCAGTTTAGATATAGAAGAGCAAACTAATAAAATTCATTTTTGTGATTTTTTTTTCTTCTATTTCTCTCATTGTGTTTCATTTCCTCTAGAAGAAATTGTTTACCGAAAATCAAAATACGTTTATCGTGCAAAAAAACTGACTAAATAAAATCAAGTTTTTTCAGAAACAGTAAACTTTAGATCGAAAAAAGCATTCGAGAAATACAATAAGACTTGGAGGAAAATTGAACATTCGAATGTTTTCAATTGCGATATTTACAATGCGTATTTGAATATAAATATATATTAAAATAAATAAATAAATAAATAAATAATAACTGAAAAATAAAATTCAGTATATAAAATAAATAGTAACTCACGAAGTTGAGATTGAAAATTTTCTTAGAACCACACTTCCAAAAAATTGAATATTCATATTGTTTTTACTTTTTTTTTTTACATATTCACAGGAAAAAAATATTGGTATTTGACTCCAGGTTTTCGATTAATTCACACATTTTGATGTCCTGAATACGATTTGATCATTTCTAGAAAATATTCGTCGGTGTGTGTATGTGATAAAAATTTAGTTGCAGCATTAGATCAAGAACTATTGCACAGATGTTCATGAACAATTATTTTTAGTTGTACCTTGCCATAATTTGGTGTTCATCGATGTTTGGTGCATATCGCCTAACAAGTTATGCTGCTATACTGTTATTTCCCCATTTACTCGAAGTCTATATCTAAGCTTCTATAGGATATAATTGCACAAAATTTTATATGTGAGAAGGACGTCATCAAAAAATATACTAGTTCAATTTTGGTGCATATCGGTAGCAATTGTAATTTTTCTGTTGTACACTCCATTTTCAATAAGGAACATCTGAGAGTAAATTTGAAAATCATATATCAATTTCATTAAGATTTGTGCAAACTAAAGGTATTAAAATAGGGTTTATAGGAATACCTCTCATAGAACGCAACGTTTTGGAATACTTTCGGGCGTTCTTGTACACAAACCATAGTAGTGGTATTTACACTATTTTTAATAGGAAACATCTGATAATGAACCTGAAAAATAGATATCAATTTCTATAAATTCCATTAATATTCATGGAAGTTAGAGCGAGGACAGACAGACAAACCGAAGTCATAAACACTTTCAATTTTTTGTAAAGTGCTAAAAAGTAAATATCTAAATTAATTGTCAATTAAATTACCAATTAAAATGTTTTACAAAATTTTTTATTTTTATTCAGTCAAGGGTAATATAGTGTTCGTTGATTGTAAATAATTACAGATAAAACCCCTCATCATTTTCTTTTAGTTCCCCATCATACTATAGGTATGGGGAACTTAGGTAATCGTGAAAATTTTCGACCTCGGTTTTTTTTACTTTTTTACACGTTTTCAGATGTGAGGAATCCGAAAATGACAAAATTTGTATGGTGTCCATCTGTAGGGTGTCCGTTAGTGTGTTAGTGTGTTAGTCCGTTAGTATGTTAGTCTGTGTACACGATATCTCAAGAACAAGTTGTCGCAGAGAAGTCAGATCAGTTTTAAAATATTACTTTCGATACTGGCAAGAACCCTATTCATTTACAACATTCGAATTAAAAAACTTCGTAAGTTATTAGAAATTTACGATTTTCTTAACATGGGAGAATAGGACAAAATTTCACTTAAACGTGCATTAAATGGAAACTTTTTACTGTAAAAATGTCAGATCAGTTTTAAAATATCAGTTTTGATTCCGGAATGAACATCAGTAACTATAAATATGCTACTTTGAAAATTTCGCAAGTTATTGGAAATGTACGAATTTCTTAACATGGCAGAATAGGGCAAAATTTCACATAAACGTCAATTTTGAGAGATATTTTCATCGTAAAGATGTCAGACTACTTTTGAAATATTATTTAGGACATTGGCATGAATATCACTGACTATGAATTTTCCAATATAAAAATTTCGTAAGTTATTAGAAATTTACGAATTTCTTAACATGGCAGAATAGGGCAAAATTTCACACAAGCGTCAATCTTGAGGGATATTTTCATCGTAAAGGTGTCAGACCACTTTTGAAATATTATATAGGATACTGACATGAATACCATATAGTATGAATTTTCTAATTTAAGAAATTCGTAAGTTATTTGGAATTTACGATCATTTTAAAATGGCAGAAGAATACAAAATTGAGCATTAACGGACATTTTCAGGATCATAAATATATCAGACAACTTCAAAATAACATTTATGATACTTGTATGAACATGACTGATTACAAATATTCTAACAGGAAAATTTCGTAAGCTATTCGTTATTTAAGATTTTATCAACATAACAAAATTGAAAATTTTCCATATAAATATGCATTTTGAGGATTGTTGCATTGGAAATATTAGCATGAAAACTAAACTACGAAATTGACCCTAATAAAATAAATTAATAGATTAGAATAAGATAAATATATCGAAGTGAACGGTGGATAGCCTATTAGGCGGGGATTTCATTCTGTCACTGTGTCAAGCGTTTTTTCAAATTCATTTCTCTTAACATTATAACTATGTTAAGAGAATATCCTGTTCTAGAAATTTATGAAAATATATATATGATCGAGAACTAAGGTAGAGAAAGTATGAGGTAGAGAAAGTATTGTTTTTGGGTCAGATTTTCACAATTGAGTTTTCGTTATAGATACGCGTTTTAAAGTTACCTGAATTCGAAAATAATGTTTTTAGCGGTTGAAATGTGTGTGCGCCTGTATGTATGTGTGTCTGTTATCAGTCTATGTCAAGAATAAATAACAGCAGGAAATTCAAACTCGGTACCCTAAATCTGTATCATATAGGAATGCTACACTAAACTTTTCGTTGAGATCAAGCAAATGTTTCGTGTACAGGGAGAACCTCCCCAAAAAAATACGCATTATGTCGATGGGGGAAATTGCAGGTAAGTAGAGTTAAATATATATAGGTAGGTACACTAAGCCAAATGAAATAAGTATATATTTTTTATATATAAAAACAGGTTTCATGCAGAATATGGTATGAAAATCACTCACCGTTCGTTTACAGGGCTACACAAAATAACTAGAATATAGTGGGAAAACACTTGATGGAAGTGTATTTCAGTTTCTGCTGTGTGTTATTAATATAGGATTATATTTATGTGCTTTTTAGAAGATATACTTTTTTTTTTTTTTTTTTTTAATAGTAATATGTAAATAAGTCCAGTCGTACTAAATTAAATTCTGTCAAAGACAGAATTTTTTTATTTTATTTTATTTTTTTTATTTTGTAAATGTGCCCATTCAGGTATACCTTAAATGAAGAGGTAAATTATTAACAAGAAAGGAAAATTAAGTTATAAATTAGAAAAAATTAAAAGACGCTTTTGTTTCAAAATACATAAAAAACTCCAATTTAACGAATGTTCATAAAGTATATGTATGCAAAAACTTCAGCTCAATTGAATGATAGAAAGTGGATTAAAATCCGATAACAAATTTTGAACAGCCTCCCCCCCCCCCCCCCCCTCTACAGTCGGCAGCAAAATTATCCGAGTACTAGCCAATAATTCTGCTGTCAAGAAGGTAGACTTAATACTGTTTTGTCAAATAAATCCTTGTCGAATCATGTTCTTAGACTGACTAAGAACATGACTCGACAAGGATTTATTTAACAAAGCAGTATTAAGTGTACTTTTTTTAGACAGGGATTATTGCTAGTACTCGGAGACTCGGAGAATTATAAATGTGTGCAAAATTTCAGATCAGTTAAACGATAAAAAATTGGTTAAAATTCGAAAAAAAAAAAAAAAAAAATTCAAAATGGAGTTGGGGACGCAGGTCCTAAACCCCTCATCCCTAAATCTGTCGTTGCTTGAGCATGTATTCTCGTCGGAATTATAAATGTATGCAAAATTTCAGCTCAGGACAATAGGAAGTGGGTTAATATTCGAAAATAAATTTTAAACTGGATTTGGGAACCCAAAACTATTAAATGAGTTTCTACATGAGCATATATTATTATTGGAGTTACACATATATGCAAAATTTCAGTTTGATCGGATGACAGGGAACGTGTGAATATTCGTTTTTAGATTTAACCCACACAAACATAAATAACCTTCAAAATGACATAAAAGCATGTAAAAATGTAATCAATTTCTTAAACCTTAATAAATAATACTTTTTGTCATTTTTTAAAAACATTCAAATTAATTTGCAGAATTATTTTTAGAATCAGAAATAATTGTCATACTTTAATAAATGGTTTCATTATAAAAGAAGAAATCATACAATGTTATATGAAGGATAGAAAGGGCGAAAAACAATATGATTAAGGGGTCTTATATCTTTTAAAATGTCGCGGGACATGTGAAAAATGAGACATTTTCGACTAATAATAACTGCTTAAATTCATATTATAATTAAATAAAAATTTGTATGTGTTAAAAGATTATTCTTGGATTTAGAAAATTATATAATTAACAGTCTTACCCGTTAACGCCCGAATTAATTTTGCAAAATATTATTAGCTGATTATTTCCCTTCTAAATTAATATAGACAACTAACAGTAAAATATATTAACTTAAACAATTCTTCTGATAGTTTTAAATTTGAAGCCTATCCTCATATGTTGACGTTTAGTGCTCTAGCGAGAAAACTTCGAGATAGAAAAACTTTGAGATAACAGAATAATTTCCTATTATATGTTAACAATGATCTCGAAAGTAAAGTATTATAACATATATTATTATTCAACTTGATTTAAGTTAGTATACCTGCGCAAAAAGCAAAGATATGTGCGACGAATGAAAAATCATAAAATGACTATCCAAATTATGAAATAATAATTAATAGTAGGCACATAAAAATTTCAGGGATCATTTAGAGTGACGCTATAAACTGTCACTAAAAAACTGAAATCATTCTAAGAAACCGCAAAAAACATACGCGCCATTTTATTAGCTGTCCTTAAATGAGGACACTGGGCACAAACGCAATTTAATTAATTAACGCTATTTAATTAATTACAATAAAAAATGCAGCACAATTAATTTTTGTTTTAAATTTCAGAGTTACTTCACGATCCGTAAGACAACTTGACTGAGAATTTACATATTAGCATGTAACATGTATTAAAATGTCCCCAAAACTGTATTTTACAGAAGGAGCTAATTATGTAAGAAATTCTTTTAAATAAAGTATTTAAAAACATCATGGAGAATTGAAAAATGTAAAAATGTCATAAATTTTAATTAAATTAATTATTAAATTTTATGAAAATATTTAATTATCTCAACGATATTAATTCATTCTATTGATAATATATAAATATGCAATTCAGGCAAAGTTTTAGGATTATACATTGAAAAGTTTTTTTTTTTAAATCTTACAGATCGCAATAGAAAACATCGAAAAAAAAAAATAATAATTGTGCTGCATTTTTTATTGTAATTAATTAAGACCATTAATTATATAATTTTCTAAATCCTGGAATAATCCTTTAACACCATACAAAATTTTATTTAATTATAATGTGAATTTAAGCACTTATTATTAGTCGAAACAGACCACTTTTCACATGTCCCGCGACATTTCAAAAGTTATAAGACCCCTTAACAATTCGATAAGAAAAATGTCAGAAAAATTAAGTCTTTTGTTTCATTAATTACTTTCTTTTTCTTTTCTTTTCTTTCTTCTTTTTCTTTTTATTTTTAAGCAATCCTGTTTTGCATTAATGTTTATAAGATGAATGGATTTTTCCTATTTGAAGAACTGTGATAGCAAAAACTGTTAGTCATCTTTTAATCCAAAAATTTTTAATAATTAAACATTAATAAGTGTAAAACAGCTGTATAAAAGAGTAGTGAGATAATGGGGGTTCACCGACAGAGGCGTAAGAGGCGTGATGTGCTAACGCGCACATCGGACGCATCATCCCCCCATTCACTACTACTATTTCGACAGATATAAGCTAGAAATTTACCTTGTATAGTACTAATCATAGGGCTTTAGATAGTGTATTATCCTATTAAAAGTTTTTGAATAATACAAAAATAATCATGTTTTCTCAAAACCTTCGTTTAAGTTTAGTTAGAAAAGTTTAAAATATTAAAATTAAGTCGCGAAATTACTTTTCATACTTAAAATATGCAATCTTTAGAAAAATTGTAAAACAATTTTCCCTTTAATACATCCCTTTGTTTTTTAGTAACATAAATTTATAAAATAAAAAATTCATTTTTTCCTTTTAATATATTAATTTTTATAATAATCATGCTTTTCTTAAAATGTGTATTTAGAATTAGTGTTAAAGTTAGTTGCGTTTAAATTAAGTCATCAAATTACTTTATATTATATTTTCTTTTAATAAAACAATTTAATTTTCTTTTCTTCTTCGCCTTTTCTTCTTTTAACATATTAGTAAAATTCACAAACATTCTAAATGTAACAATTCTGAAATAAAACAGACACGGTTTACAGATAATTAAAAACTTTATTGCAACATTATTTCCACATGGTGTTTCCAAAATTCTTTAAACTTGCTTGCATCACAAAATTAGTATACACATATAATTTATCAAATACAACAAAGTTTGCAACATTCATTTTTTACAAGTATTTGTCTAGTAAGATGTCATTACAATAATTAGTATATACAATTTCGTCAACAATAACGAAGGTTACAATATAAAATCTTGAACAATTTTGACACTATTTACAAATATTTTCAAAGTTTCTATATATTAAGTTAACATCATAATTAATATATACATATAATTACAACACTTATAACGAAGTTTACAGTAGAGTTAATTACAGTGTAGTTTACAATATCTTGATCAATTTTTACAATATTTAAGCTTAAAGTTCTACATCTTCTCCAATTTTATAATGGCCATACGCCAAAGAGCTAACACCGTCCTCTAAGATATATCTTTTATCATCGAAAGGACTTAAACTTATTTTATTTTGGTGGATTGTGTACAGTTTATGATTTTCTTGGCCTATTTTTATTTGCTTTTCAATGCTTGTCTTTTGTTGCTGTAAACACTGAAAATAGTCTTCATGATTAATTTTATGTTGCACAACCTGAGTGGATACGCCTTTCGCTCTCTTTTTCTCATCTTTACATGATTTTATAGAATACATTTTTGCTTTCAATCCGACAAACTCTAGAGCTATTTCACCACTCAATTCGTCTTTAAATTTCCCAATGACTTTTTTGTTTACAGTTGAATAAAGAGAATGATCTATAGGATAATCAGAAAAATCAAAGATAGATGAATTATTTTTCATATCTTGATAGATGTCATCTGTTGTAATATGATACGTTAGTGAATCAGTATCAGTAAATAAGAGCGTCGCTCGGTCGTTATAAAATGGCTTTATGAAATTATAGTGAAAATTATACATTAAGAGTTTAGAAAGTTCAAGAATGCAAAACCCAACATAAATAGGACGATTCATTAAAATACTTGTTTTAAGTCTTTCGAATGCAGTTAAATCTTCGTCATAAGTTTTAAACGATTTAAAGGTAGGAGATGCTACTAATTTTACTGCTCTTTTAGAAGTGTTGTTACAAAGTTCAATATTACGTCTTTTTCGTAAGTTTTCCATTGTTTTTCCGTAAACGCTGTTATTTAAAAGTTTGAAAAAATCTTTTTCAAAGGAAGAAGTTGCATTTTTTCGTTTTTCAGTATTGAACATTATATACTTTTCCAACCAAGGAGCTTGGTTGAATTGGAGAGCTTTATAAATTGCAGAAACTTTCAATCCTAATTGTAGATAGAGTTTTAAGTTTCGATAATGCACCACATAATTTTTCTTGTTTTGAAGGTTAGGTATTAATTTGGATGTTCCAACATATTTTCTATTATGAAGCATACTTTTGGCATAAGGTGACAGCATTTCTTCGGTTAAGGTTAATCTTTCAGCTGCAAGTGGATAATCGTTATGGGTATGATGGAGGTGCTGAGGGTAATCGAGATCAACTTCAAAAATATAACCGATATCAGAATCATCTTGAAGAGACAGAATCCAGTCTTCAGTTATATCATTTATGTCGATCCATTTAAAGTTTCCGTAGGGTAAGTACTGGGACATAGCCCAACCGTAAAGGTTATTGGCATCCCAGTACATTATGTAACTATGGGGTTCATCTGGATTATAGTTATTCATATAAGGATTGTTTGCTCTGGCCAATCTTTTACTAATCATGCTAATTCCACCTCGAATCCCTTTTTCTATTAACAGCAACATATTAATATCTGTTAACAGTTCCAAGGGTGTCTCAGTCATTTTTAGACAAGCTTGCCATGCAAGTCCAGGAGTGGTAAAAAGGTGTGCACAATCAATTTCATAATAACGCATGCAAAGTTCTCTGAAATTCTGAAATACATCAGCAAGCAATAAAACATCTGTTTTTACATACAAATCATGATAATCACCAAGATTTTTCATGTTGAATGTATTCCAAATTTTTTGGGCATGTTCATAATCATCCTCAGAAATGGGCTCTTCTGTCAAAGAATTATAAAATGCAGAAGGAGGAGGGAGTGATGATTCTTCGAATTTATTAAAGCAGTTAAAATAGTCGTATGGGTAAACACCTTTGCGTGTTAGTAAATCTAAACATGTGTTAACGGGGAAATTTTCTTTCAAAACCTTAAACTGAGAAGAGTTGAGGTTTTTCACAAGTTTTTCCAATGAAGTGGGAAGAAATTGAAACGAATCCAAAAATATTAACTGAATAGGATATCCAGGTTTCTTTAATCTAAAGGTAATGTAATTTTCTAGGGTTGTGGCAATAACTTCTATTTGATGATCTTTATATTTTCCAAGTTTTGTCATAATATGATGACCATCATAATTTTTCAAATTGTGAAATATGACAGGAATGTTCTTTGATTGTTTAAAGTTAAGGTTGCAGGAAGCATGTAATGCTCCTCTATAAGCTCCCGAAATATGACAATGATCTCTGACACGATCATTATGTAAAGGTTTTTTACACAAAGTGCAAAGTTTAGCTTCTTGAAAAGCTTTCTCCTCCTCTAGAGTTAATTTCATAGGCTTTATTTCCATTAATTTTTGAGCAAGCATCTCTTTTTCTTGCATAATTTGGTCTAAAAAGTGCTTAACAGCATTTTCACCACGATAAATTACAATTGGTTTAATAGAGTGTCCATCAGGACCGATAATAACATATGCATAACCACAAGGCTCATGGTATGCAATTTTTTCACTATGTGAAATATCTGAAGAAGGTGAAACTGAGGTAATAGGTACAAGAAGACTTTCAAAATCGGCATATATTGTATAGGCAACAGGGTGTTGTAAGTGTGTACCAGAAAATTTTAAAATATTATTTTCCTCAGAGGGCATTTTAATAACTTGCACTTCATGTTCTTGACAGTACTGGATATGTGATTTCAATAAATCTTCTCTAGTGAAACGATGCAGACATCTAAAACAGTAATATGCAGCAGTCTTGTGTTTGGTTAAATCACCAAGAAGACGTGAAAAGTTTCGGATGAGACAATAATGTTGTCTTTCATCATCAGAAATTAGTAATAAGTTGATTGTATCAGTGTCTTCTCGGGGAGAAATGTACAGGGGACACACTTCATCGTCTTCATAATCGAAGACATTTATCCGTAAATCATTCATCTTTTCAATGATAGGTATCTTTGTTAGAGGTACAGGACATGTTACATTACCTAGTTTAATTGTATCTTCCTGGGATATGTAATGAGATACACGTTCTGGTTTCTCACTAAAATGCAAATTCAGTTTATAAGCAATTAAGCACCAAATGAGACATTTATTATCTTCATTTTGAATGTTTAGCACAGCTTTTTTTGCAGCGAGTTTTGAAGGTAGCTTAATATAGCTGCTAGCAGCTAGGGGATGATATTTAGCTATTTTCAGTTCCAGATAATGAATTTTTTTAAAAACCCATCCAGACCCTCGCTGGATGAATTCTTCTAGTGACTTAAGGATTTTTGCATATCCTTCGAGAATATGCTGTTCAATATAATCGTTAATAAGTTCTGTAAAACAGGAACTTCTAAAATATGTTTGAATTTCCTCCATGTCGTCATTAGGTCTTTTACGTTCTAGCGAAACTTTCATGACTAAATACCACTTCAAGGCATGATGTTCCTTTAACTCACATTTTAGTTTTTCAAGTACTTGAGACTGTATATATGACTGAAATACTTCTAAATCACATCCATTATTCTCATCGGGATAAAACATCAGTGTTTTAAACACGCTAGAAGCTTCCGCTTGTCTTTTAACCCTTTTTGAGATTGTAGCAGATTCAGTTATCTTCCGTTTTCTAGTAACAAGTTCGTGCTCTTGACGCTTGTGAGAAATCAGTTCAGATTTTAGATCAAACACTTTATCACAGTCACTGCATGGATATCAGGAACTTTCGTGAAATTTTAAATGTCTTTGAAAATTATCTAAGCGGGAAAAAACTAGATCACACTGTTGACACTTTATAGAAGCTACTTCATCTTTACTTTTATGAAGCAACATATGTCGTTTCAAATCCCACTTCCGAGTAAAAGTCTTTTCACATGAAGCACAACTGAAACTTGGCGACACTTTCTTAACATTCTTGTCAGCAGGTAGAGATTGGTTTTTATGTATCAACGTATGACGAATCAAGTTTGATTTTAGGCTGAATCCTTTTCCACAGTCATCACACTTGAATAACTTTTCATCTGAATGGCTCATCAAATGTCGATTAAGTAACCATGTTCTTGAAAATGTCTTCTTACATATTGGACAAATCTGAAAAAAATTAAAAAAAACGTTTGTTTTAGAATTTTATATACTCATAAATACAAAAAATAAAAAGTTTTCTTAACATAGTTTTATTAAACATGATTCTATTTTTACTAATGTAATGTAAAAAATACATTTGCATAAAAATATTTACTATCTTAAGCAATTTCCCTAACATAGTTTTACAAATTTTTACTAATGTAATGTAAAAAATACATTTGCATAAAAATATTTACTATCTTAAGCAATTTCCCTAACATAATGTTGTAAATTTTTACTCATGTAATGTAAAAAATACATTTGCATAAAAATACTTGTTACCTTAAACAATTTTTCTTAACATAATGTTGTAAATTTTTTACTCATGCATTGTTTCATTCTATTTTTAAAAAGGTTTCTTTACAAACGTGAAAAATTTTCCTATCATGAATATGTACTAACATAAAATATATTGCATTTCTAAGAAAAAATACTTAACTCACCTTATTTTTATCACTCAATGAGCTTAAGAGCAACGGATTATCAACTGTAGGAGGCTTGTCACTAATCATCTGAAAGGAATAAAAAACTTAGGTTAGAATAAAAATCTCTAAAAAATCTTTAAAATATAATAAAAAAAAATCTTTTAAAATGGAAAAATGGAAAAGAATTAAGATTGAATTAATACAAGTTTAAAAAAAGATATTGTTTCGTTCAAGAAAAAAACTTACAAAGGATGGTTGAGGTTCTTCATGCACATTCTTTGCATACGATTCTTCAATCTTCAACATTTCTTCTCTTCCCAAACCATAGTTGATGAAAAACTAAAAAAAGTAAATGGTTTTCATTTAAAATATATTAAAAATTCACTGTTGCAAAATAATTTTTAAGTTATTAGACTCCTTTTAAAGAAAATTAATTCTTTGAATCAATCAAATGCTAACTATTCATCCTACCAAAATACTATTTCTAAAAAATTCTTCATTACAATGTGTAAACATCAACAAAATGTAAAACCATGTTGAAAGATCATTATAAAGTTAAAGTGAAATGCATACAAACACACTCGTTAACCATGGAAAAAGTATAACATAAAAATTAAAGCATAAGCTTATTAAAAAATTTCTGAAAAATACATTGCCAATTTTAAAACATTCATAAAAGAAAAAATATATTTTTGATTTCAAAAATGCATATATATTATGGAAAAATTCTTTTATATGATTAAACAAACATTTTATCAAGATTTTTAATATAACACTGATTAATAATTTTCATATGAATTAAAATGAAACTAGAACAATTTCAAAGAATCACTAAATGATCAACTTACTTTGTCATCAACAGGCAACAATGAAGAGTTCTGGTTAATTTCCATATCGAAATAAAAAAATTCTTAAACTTTCACTCTCAATAAACAAACAGGCAAGATCAATGCAAGGTCGAATAGAAAGCAGGTCTAAACATGTCTGAAAGACGCTACAGCAAAGCCGACGTTGAAATAACAGAGAGAATAAATATACGTCCGTTCAGATCGAAAGTAGGTAAGCGAATGACAAATTAGATTCAATTTCTTAATTACTAATGGAGAAAAAATAGGCTATCCCATTTCTAAGCATAGGGGTGTCAGGTTTAATGGACTATTCCACTATGTTGAAGAGGGGCGACAGGTTTTGTGAAATAAACTAACAGTGAGATTAAATAATCATTATACATCACATTTTGATTAATTATTATACTATGTCAATCTATTTTTCATACAGAGGGGAAAAAAATGTATTAAATGAAAACTTTCACAAACACTTGTTATTAATGATACATAAAAATATTTTTTAAATTATAAAAAACTTACAAGTTTTAATCATGTAGAACATAGATTAAAATTTCAAAGTGTAAACACAATCTATACCTGGAGAATTTTCCTTAATTAAACATGAAAACAACACATAATCACTCTAAAAATACTTAATTAATCATGTTTTAATTAACAATTAACATTCATTGTATACAATTTATTCATTAACGAACTTGTATTGCATTCTAACACACTTATATTTTCATTAAAACTGTAAAATCGCTACTTAAACATCCGAAAAACAGTTAATTACTTAAATTAATTACTTTAAGCAACAATTTTCAAGCATTTCATTAAACATTTGACACACTAGAGTTGTATTAAATCACAATTTTTCATTGAAATATTAAAAAAAAAAAAAACTGTAAAAACATCATTTAATTGCCTAAAAACCACTTAATTACTTTAATTAATTACTTTAATCAACAATTATCAATCATTGCATTAAACATTTGACACACTGGAGTTGTATTTAAGCACAATTTTTAATTGAAATATAAAAAAACTGCAAAAACATCATTTAATTGCCTAAAAACTACTTAATTACTTAATTAATTACTTTAATTAACCATTCGTTAGCTTAAACACGCATGACATTAAACATTTTACATATCTAAATTATATTATAACACCATTTTTCATAAAAAATACTAATAAAACATTGAAAAGTGACTTATTTTTCTGAAAATTCATTAATTTCCTTAATTATCATTAATTAAAGCTAATAAACAACACTTAAACACCTGAAAAATACTTAAGTACCTTAATTTAGCATAACTGACATCAAAAAACTCAAAAAACAAAACAACATTTAGTAGGTAAGAAATGCCAAGGTTCTACTCTAACTTAAAAATCACTAATTAAATTTTTTAATTAAATTTCCTCATTAATACCCTCGTCACGTTTCACGATTAAGTTAGAGGACGTCTCAAGGTCAATGTCAACCCATCTAGACCCCTCAGGGAGTGGTGCGGCACCCGCACGACTTGCCTGCGCACCAACGCACCACCCTGCTGAGCTAGAACCGGTGTTTCTTACCTACTAAATGTTGTTTTGTTTTTTGAGTTTTTTGATGTCAGTTATGCTAAATTAAGGTACTTAAGTATTTTTCAGGTGTTTAAGTGTTGTTTATTAGCTTTAATTAATGATAATTAAGGAAATTAATGAATTTTCAGAAAAATAAGTCACTTTTCAATGTTTTATTAGTATTTTTTTATGAAAAATGGTGTTATAATATAATTTAGATATGTAAAATGTTTAATGTCATGCGTGTTTAAGCTAACGAATGGTTAATTAAAGTAATTAATTAAGTAATTAAGTAGTTTTTAGGCAATTAAATGATGTTTTTGCAGTTTTTTTATATTTCAATTAAAAATTGTGCTTAAATACAACTCCAGTGTGTCAAATGTTTAATGCAATGATTGATAATTGTTGATTAAAGTAATTAATTAAAGTAATTAAGTGGTTTTTAGGCAATTAAATGATGTTTTTACAGTTTTTTTTTTTTTTAATATTTCAATGAAAAATTGTGATTTAATACAACTCTAGTGTGTCAAATGTTTAATGAAATGCTTGATAATTGTTGCTTAAAGTAATTAATTTAAGTAATTAACTGTTTTTCGGATGTTTAAGTAGCGATTTTACAGTTTTAATGAAAATATAAGTGTGTTAGAATGCAATACAAGTTCGTTAATGAATAAATTGTATACAATGAATGTTAATTGTTAATTAAAACATGATTAATTAAGTATTTTTAGAGTGATTATGTGTTGTTTTCATGTTTAATTAAGGAAAATTCTCCAGGTATAGATTGTGTTTACACTCTGAAATTTTAATCTATGTTCTACATGATTAAAACTTGTAAGTTTTTTATAATTTAAAAAATATTTTTATGTATCATTAATAACAAGTGTTTGTGAAAGTTTTCATTTAATACATTTTTTTCCCCTCTGTATGAAAAATAGATTGACATAGTATAATAATTAATCAAAATGTGATGTATAATGATTATTTAATCTCACTGTTAGTTTATTTCACAAAACCTGTCGCCCCTCTTCAACATAGTGGAATAGTCCATTAAACCTGACACCCCTATGCTTAGAAATGGGATAGCCTATTTTTTCTCCATTAGTAATTAAGAAATTGAATCTAATTTGTCATTCGCTTACCTACTTTCGATCTGAACGGACGTATATTTATTCTCTCTGTTATTTCAACGTCGGCTTTGCTGTAGCGTCTTTCAGACTTGTTTAGACCTGCTTTCTATTTGACCTTGCATTGATCTTGCCTGTTTGTTTATTGAGAGTGAAAGTTTAAGAATTTTTTTATTTCGATATGGAAATTAACCAGAACTCTTCATTGTTGCCTGTTGATGACAAAGTAAGTTGATCATTTAGTGATTCTTTGAAATTGTTCTAGTTTCATTTTAATTCATATGAAAATTATTAATCAGTGTTATATTAAAAATCTTGATAAAATGTTTGTTTAATCATATAAAAGAATTTTTCCATAATATATATGCATTTTTGAAATCAAAAATATATTTTTTCTTTTATGAATGTTTTAAAATTGGCAATGTATTTTTCAGAAATTTTTTAATAAGCTTATGCTTTAATTTTTATGTTATACTTTTTCCATGGTTAACGAGTGTGTTTGTATGCATTTCACTTTAACTTTATAATGATCTTTCAACATGGTTTTACATTTTGTTGATGTTTACACATTGTAATGAAGAATTTTTTAGAAATAGTATTTTGGTAGGATGAATAGTTAGCATTTGATTGATTCAAAGAATTAATTTTCTTTAAAAGGAGTCTAATAACTTAAAAATTATTTTGCAACAGTGAATTTTTAATATATTTTAAATGAAAACCATTTACTTTTTTTAGTTTTTCATCAACTATGGTTTGGGAAGAGAAGAAATGTTGAAGATTGAAGAATCGTATGCAAAGAATGTGCATGAAGAACCTCAACCATCCTTTGTAAGTTTTTTTCTTGAACGAAACAATATCTTTTTTTAAACTTGTATTAATTCAATCTTAATTCTTTTACATTTTTCCATTTTAAAAGATTTTTTTTTATTATATTTTAAAGATTTTTTAGAGATTTTTATTCTAACCTAAGTTTTTTATTCCTTTCAGATGATTAGTGACAAGCCTCCTACAGTTGATAATCCGTTGCTCTTAAGCTCATTAAATGATAAAAATAAGGTGAGTTAAGTATTTTTTCTTAGAAATGCAATATATTTTATGTTAGTACATATTCATGATAGGAAAATTTTTCACGTTTGTAAAGAAACCTTTTTAAAAATAGAATGAAACAATGCATGAGTAAAAAATTTACAACATTATGTTAAGAAAAATTGTTTAAGGTAACAAGTATTTTTATGCAAATGTATTTTTTACATTACATGAGTAAAAATTTACAACATTATGTTAGGGAAATTGCTTAAGATAGTAAATATTTTTATGCAAATGTATTTTTTACATTACATTAGTAAAAATTTGTAAAACTATGTTAGGGAAATTGCTTAAGATAGTAAATATTTTTATGCAAATGTATTTTTTACATTACATTAGTAAAAATAGAATCATGTTTAATAAAACTATGTTAAGAAAACTTTTTATTTTTTGTATTTATGAGTATATAAAATTCTAAAACAAACGTTTTTTTTTAATTTTTTTCAGATTTGTCCAATATGTAAGAAGACATTTTCAAGAACATGGTTACTTAATCGACATTTGATGAGCCATTCAGATGAAAAGTTATTCAAGTGTGATGACTGTGGAAAAGGATTCAGCCTAAAATCAAACTTGATTCGTCATACGTTGATACATAAAAACCAATCTCTACCTGCTGACAAGAATGTTAAGAAAGTGTCGCCAAGTTTCAGTTGTGCTTCATGTGAAAAGACTTTTACTCGGAAGTGGGATTTGAAACGACATATGTTGCTTCATAAAAGTAAAGATGAAGTAGCTTCTATAAAGTGTCAACAGTGTGATCTAGTTTTTTCCCGCTTAGATAATTTTCAAAGACATTTAAAATTTCACGAAAGTTCCTGATATCCATGCAGTGACTGTGATAAAGTGTTTGATCTAAAATCTGAACTGATTTCTCACAAGCGTCAAGAGCACGAACTTGTTACTAGAAAACGGAAGATAACTGAATCTGCTACAATCTCAAAAAGGGTTAAAAGACAAGCGGAAGCTTCTAGCGTGTTTAAAACACTGATGTTTTATCCCGATGAGAATAATGGATGTGATTTAGAAGTATTTCAGTCATATATACAGTCTCAAGTACTTGAAAAACTAAAATGTGAGTTAAAGGAACATCATGCCTTGAAGTGGTATTTAGTCATGAAAGTTTCGCTAGAACGTAAAAGACCTAATGACGACATGGAGGAAATTCAAACATATTTTAGAAGTTCCTGTTTTACAGAACTTATTAACGATTATATTGAACAGCATATTCTCGAAGGATATGCAAAAATCCTTAAGTCACTAGAAGAATTCATCCAGCGAGGTTCTGGATGGGTTTTTAAAAAAATTCATTATCTGGAACTGAAAATAGCTAAATATCATCCCCTAGCTGCTAGCAGCTATATTAAGCTACCTTCAAAACTCGCTGCAAAAAAAGCTGTGCTAAACATTCAAAATGAAGATAATAAATGTCTCATTTGGTGCTTAATTGCTTATAAACTGAATTTGCATTTTAGTGAGAAACCAGAACGTGTATCTCATTACATATCCCAGGAAGATACAATTAAACTAGGTAATGTAACATGTCCTGTACCTCTAACAAAGATACCTATCATTGAAAAGATGAATGATTTACGGATAAATGTCTTCGGTTATGAAGACGATGAAGTGTGTCCCCTGTACATTTCTCCCCGAGAAGACACTGATACAATCAACTTATTACTAATTTCTGATGATGAAAGACAACATTATTGTCTCATCCGAAACTTTTCACGTCTTCTTGGTGATTTAACCAAACACAAGACTGCTGCATATTACTGTTTTAGATGTCTGCATCGTTTCACTAGAGAAGATTTATTGAAATCACATATCCAGTACTGTCAAGAACATGAAGTGCAAGTTATTAAAATGCCCTCTGAGGAAAATAATATTTTAAAATTTTCTGGTACACACTTACAACACCCTGTTGCCTATACAATATATGCCGATTTTGAAAGTCTTCTTGTACCTATTACCTCAGTTTCACCTTCTTCAGATATTTCACATAGTGAAAAAATTGCATACCATGAGCCTTGTGGTTATGCATATGTTATTATCGGTCCTGATGGACACTCTATTAAACCAATTGTAATTTATCGTGGTGAAAATGCTGTTAAGCACTTTTTAGACCAAATTATGCAAGAAAAAGAGATGCTTGCTCAAAAATTAATGGAAATAAAGCCTATGAAATTAACTCTAGAGGAGGAGAAAGCTTTTCAAGAAGCTAAACTTTGCACTTTGTGTAAAAAACCTTTACATAATGATCGTGTCAGAGATCATTGTCATATTTCGGGAGCTTATAGAGGAGCATTACATGCTTCCTGCAACCTTAACTTTAAACAATCAAAGAACATTCCTGTCATATTTCACAATTTGAAAAATTATGATGGTCATCATATTATGACAAAACTTGGAAAATATAAAGATCATCAAATAGAAGTTATTGCCACAACCCTAGAAAATTACATTACCTTTAGATTAAAGAAACCTGGATATCCTATTCAGTTAATATTTTTGGATTCGTTTCAATTTCTTCCCACTTCATTGGAAAAACTTGTGAAAAACCTCAACTCTTCTCAGTTTAAGGTTTTGAAAGAAAATTTCCCCGTTAACACATGTTTAGATTTACTAACACGCAAAGGTGTTTACCCATACGACTATTTTAACTGCTTTAATAAATTCGAAGAATCATCACTCCCTCCTCCTTCTGCATTTTATAATTCTTTGACAGAAGAGCCCATTTCTGAGGATGATTATGAACATGCCCAAAAAATTTGGAATACATTCAACATGAAAAATCTTGGTGATTATCATGATTTGTATGTAAAAACAGATGTTTTATTGCTTGCTGATGTATTTCAGAATTTCAGAGAACTTTGCATGCGTTATTATGAAATTGATTGTGCACACCTTTTTACCACTCCTGGACTTGCATGGCAAGCTTGTCTAAAAATGACTGAGACACCCTTGGAACTGTTAACAGATATTAATATGTTGCTGTTAATAGAAAAAGGGATTCGAGGTGGAATTAGCATGATTAGTAAAAGATTGGCCAGAGCAAACAATCCTTATATGAATAACTATAATCCAGATGAACCCCATAGTTACATAATGTACTGGGATGCCAATAACCTTTACGGTTGGGCTATGTCCCAGTACTTACCCTACGGAAACTTTAAATGGATCGACATAAATGATATAACTGAAGACTGGATTCTGTCTCTTCAAGATGATTCTGATATCGGTTATATTTTTGAAGTTGATCTCGATTACCCTCAGCACCTCCATCATACCCATAACGATTATCCACTTGCAGCTGAAAGATTAACCTTAACCGAAGAAATGCTGTCACCTTATGCCAAAAGTATGCTTCATAATAGAAAATATGTTGGAACATCCAAATTAATACCTAACCTTCAAAACAAGAAAAATTATGTGGTGCATTATCGAAACTTAAAACTCTATCTACAATTAGGATTGAAAGTTTCTGCAATTTATAAAGCTCTCCAATTCAACCAAGCTCCTTGGTTGGAAAAGTATATAATGTTCAATACTGAAAAACGAAAAAATGCAACTTCTTCCTTTGAAAAAGATTTTTTCAAACTTTTAAATAACAGCGTTTACGGAAAAACAATGGAAAACTTACGAAAAAGACGTAATATTGAACTTTGTAACAACACTTCTAAAAGAGCAGTAAAATTAGTAGCATCTCCTACCTTTAAATCGTTTAAAACTTATGACGAAGATTTAACTGCATTCGAAAGACTTAAAACAAGTATTTTAATGAATCGTCCTATTTATGTTGGGTTTTGCATTCTTGAACTTTCTAAACTCTTAATGTATAATTTTCACTATAATTTCATAAAGCCATTTTATAACGACCGAGCGACGCTCTTATTTACTGATACTGATTCACTAACGTATCATATTACAACAGATGACATCTATCAAGATATGAAAAATAATTCATCTATCTTTGATTTTTCTGATTATCCTATAGATCATTCTCTTTATTCAACTGTAAACAAAAAAGTCATTGGGAAATTTAAAGACGAATTGAGTGGTGAAATAGCTCTAGAGTTTGTCGGATTGAAAGCAAAAATGTATTCTATAAAATCATGTAAAGATGAGAAAAAGAGAGCGAAAGGCGTATCCACTCAGGTTGTGCAACATAAAATTAATCATGAAGACTATTTTCAGTGTTTACAGCAACAAAAGACAAGCATTGAAAAGCAAATAAAAATAGGCCAAGAAAATCATAAACTGTACACAATCCACCAAAATAAAATAAGTTTAAGTCCTTTCGATGATAAAAGATATATCTTAGAGGACGGTGTTAGCTCTTTGGCGTATGGCCATTATAAAATTGGAGAAGATGTAGAACTTTAAGCTTAAATATTGTAAAAATTGATCAAGATATTGTAAACTACACTGTAATTAACTCTACTGTAAACTTCGTTATAAGTGTTGTAATTATATGTATATATTAATTATGATGTTAACTTAATATATAGAAACTTTGAAAATATTTGTAAATAGTGTCAAAATTGTTCAAGATTTTATATTGTAACCTTCGTTATTGTTGACGAAATTGTATATACTAATTATTGTAATGACATCTTACTAGACAAATACTTGTAAAAAATGAATGTTGCAAACTTTGTTGTATTTGATAAATTATATGTGTATACTAATTTTGTGATGCAAGCAAGTTTAAAGAATTTTGGAAACACCATGTGGAAATAATGTTGCAATAAAGTTTTTAATTATCTGTAAACCGTGTCTGTTTTATTTCAGAATTGTTACATTTAGAATGTTTGTGAATTTTACTAATATGTTAAAAGAAGAAAAGGCGAAGAAGAAAAGAAAATTAAATTGTTTTATTAAAAGAAAATATAATATAAAGTAATTTGATGACTTAATTTAAACGCAACTAACTTTAACACTAATTCTAAATACACATTTTAAGAAAAGCATGATTATTATAAAAATTAATATATTAAAAGGAAAAAATGAATTTTTTATTTTATAAATTTATGTTACTAAAAAACAAAGGGATGTATTAAAGGGAAAATTGTTTTACAATTTTTCTAAAGATTGCATATTTTAAGTATGAAAAGTAATTTCGCGACTTAATTTTAATATTTTAAACTTTTCTAACTAAACTTAAACGAAGGTTTTGAGAAAACATGATTATTTTTGTATTATTCA
The DNA here is from genome assembly GCA_963930645.1 of Salticus scenicus. Classification (NCBI taxonomy): domain Eukaryota; kingdom Metazoa; phylum Arthropoda; class Arachnida; order Araneae; family Salticidae; genus Salticus; species Salticus scenicus. The sequence goes on from OZ005662.1 coordinate 43,081,770, forward strand.
AAAACTTTTAATAGGATAATACACTATCTAAAGCCCTATGATTAGTACTATACAAGGTAAATTTCTAGCTTATATCTGTCGAAATAGTAGTAGTGAATGGGGGGATGATGCGTCCGATGTGCGCGTTAGCACATCACGCCTCTTACGCCTCTGTCGGTGAACCCCCATTATCTCACTACTCTTTTATACAGCTGTTTTACACTTATTAATGTTTAATTATTAAAAATTTTTGGATTAAAAGATGACTAACAGTTTTTGCTATCACAGTTCTTCAAATAGGAAAAATCCATTCATCTTATAAACATTAATGCAAAACAGGATTGCTTAAAAATAAAAAGAAAAAGAAGAAAGAAAAGAAAAGAAAAAGAAAGTAATTAATGAAACAAAAGACTTAATTTTTCTGACATTTTTCTTATCGAATTGTTAAGGGGTCTTATAACTTTTGAAATGTCGCGGGACATGTGAAAAGTGGTCTGTTTCGACTAATAATAAGTGCTTAAATTCACATTATAATTAAATAAAATTTTGTATGGTGTTAAAGGATTATTCCAGGATTTAGAAAATTATATAATTAATGGTCTTAATTAATTACAATAAAAAATGCAGCACAATTATTATTTTTTTTTTCGATGTTTTCTATTGCGATCTGTAAGATTTAAAAAAAAAACTTTTCAATGTATAATCCTAAAACTTTGCCTGAATTGCATATTTATATATTATCAATAGAATGAATTAATATCGTTGAGATAATTAAATATTTTCATAAAATTTAATAATTAATTTAATTAAAATTTATGACATTTTTACATTTTTCAATTCTCCATGATGTTTTTAAAACTACTGACCACCTAATAACGATGACTGTCAATTTTCTTGTAGTAACAACGTAATATATGCGAAAGGATATCTAAAAAGGGGGTTATATAGTAATTTTCAAGAAAATCGTTAGAGCCGTTTTTTAAATACCGATTTTCCCCAAAACTTGGCAAATTCAATTATTGACCGAAAAACAACAATTACATACGAAAGGATATCTAAAAAGGAGCTAGTATGACGAGTTCTAAATTTGTATCCCCCCCCCCCCCCTATTTTTCATACAGGTGATACTTCAGATTTTACTAAAAAATAAATGATCTTTAAACTTTTTTTTTTTTTTTTTTTTAATATATATATATATATATATATATATATATTTTAACCTACATCTGAACAAATTGTTCAGTTTGAAGGATCTGATAAGTTACATAATCTGTGAAAATTTCAAGAAAAAATATTAAGTAGTTTCAGAGATATCCTGCGCGCAAGGAGAAAAAAACACATCTATTATTAACTCATAAATTATTAAATAATTCACCACGGAATTAAATTATGTTCCCAAATGCATACTAAGCTTACAGGTAACAATTAGACATGCCCAATGAAGATTAGTTAACAATAATTTACTTAAAGAAAGACTACAATTAAAGCGATGTTTTTTGAAGTTCTAAGGGTCGTATGTCCCCTTAAGCTACAAATTTCAAAGGTCTTGAAGGCTTTTGTTCCAAAGTTTCGAAAGATTCGAAAGTTTTTATTCCATTTTTCGATATAAAAATATGTGTGTAAAATAACCGATTAAACTTTACAATTTTGTTTGAGGAATAATATTTTAATACTTTATTTATTTGATCTGTTATTTAATAGCCGCCAGCAGTAGTCGAGATAATCTGTTCTCTAAGCTGAAAGAGTAGATGTGTGCCCGATTCGGGTCACACTACTCAACACAGACGTTCGGGGTGTTCCATGGCTTTCTCCGAAAATTGCGTGAATGCAAGCTTGGATCCTTTAGAAGAACCTCTGTCCTCATGAAGGACAATTTCTCCAGGTCTAGATCCCTAGAGTATACAATTCGCCTTAAACAAACGCCAATACCAACTATAAATAATAAGAAAGCGCCACAGAACTGACTTTTTAGAGTAACAAGTACGAAATTTTGAATAAACACCATAAAATGCAATAAACTCGCAGCAATTGTTTCAGGTCCAAAAAATGCACGACCCTCAATATGCACGACGTCAGGTGAACGAAGTAGGCACGAGTGTTGCACTGCAGTCAAAACGACAACTCTTTATTCAAAGTTTTGTACTTATTACTAATACCAACTGTTATTTAACATCAGAGAGAAGTGGTACGTGGGTTAAGACCTATTATGTACACCCGAATCCTAGCCCTCGGTAAATAGGCCTAGGACTGTTTAAGTAGTATGTTGAAAAAAGTGTTATTATTTGGCAACCACTGTTAAAATCTGTTAACCTATAAGACTCTAATATTTTGTGACTAAAATCTAATTAATAATTGATTTGCTGATAAAATTCAAATCTTGCTCCCTCTCTTTTTTAAAAAATAAGTTAAGTTAAAATGTAAATTATTTAATTAAGAAAAAAATGGAAATACTAAGAAATATAAAAGAAAAAATAATGACCTCTTTTTTTAAAAAATTAAAAATTTTCAGTAGGAAAAAAAAAACTGCCTAAAATTGTTTATCTTACAAAGGTTTTTCTTAAATAATCATTTTCCAGTTGTTTAACTTTCGGATTACATCAGATTTTAGCTTATACAAACCGGCAACATCTACAAGCAACTAGCAGCGCCACGATATCGATTGACGTCACTGCGCGCAATTTTTCCCTCGCAGTGCATGCTAGGATCCGCGTGACGTCATCCATTCCTTTTTCCAGCTTCTCTCTCAACCTCGTGTAGACAGAGAGTGATTGCCAAGATCACTTTATCCCCGTTCTCAGCATCTATAAGGATATACTCTGACTCGCAGAGAGAAAAAAAGTGCTTGGAAAATAAACGAAATTATCTCTTACAAATCAATAATTAATCACTTTCAAACATGGACGATCTGTGGACATAGAAACTTGTGCGTGTAAAACCTAACATTTATTTTCAACGTCTCTGGGAGTCAAATTAAGAGTAAGTGAATTTTAGAATTATTCTCAGCGTGCGATTGTGAGTAGACTGCGACTAATTTTAGATAAGACAAACTAATATAATCATGGAGGGTAGTTTCTTTTTTCTTCTATTTTAAAAGGTATTTTTTATTTATTTTTTACTTTTTTTTCTCTCAGCTGAGATTTTCGGATTTACATCGTGTGAAACGAGGTCAAATACAACACACCTTTTTCTGATATTTATATCACATGCAGGAGCATTGACACACATTCTATGAATAACAAAAATCACTATTCGACTATTACGTAAGAGGATATTAGAGAACATTCACATAATTCTGTTATATAAGTATGTTTTGCCCCGCAAAATTAACTTCAAAATTTAACCAAGTGTCGTTATTGGAAATTGACAGGAAGAAATAAAATAAAGTTAAAACTTGAACATGCTTCATTCTTGTACCTCTGTTTATTATCCAAAAAAATTACCTTTAAAAAAAAAAAAAAAAAAAAGTACATAAATTTTATTGTAATCAATGCAATAACCTTTGCTCTTTTACAAATACAGACCTAAATATTAAGTAATATTACAACTTGCTTGTTTTTTATTATTTCGTCATTCATTAAGCCGAAATCAGTAATGTTAACTTTAACGTTAAAAATTGTTTCATAGAAAATAATCTTAAATAGTTACAGTCATATGTATGTAATTATTTAAGATTAAAAACTATACCATGTAGCATAAATAAATAAATAAATAAAATAAAGACTTCAACTATCAACATCACATTGACTCCAGTATTCAATTTTATATTAAAAAGGGTTATTTTTTTTTTTTACAATGTTAGTCTTTTGGAATAAAAAAAAAAAAAAAAAAAAAATGTTTTGAAGTTTTTGTCATTAACATGAGAAAATTTTAAAACTTTTATGTGAATTTAAATTTTAAGAGACGAGTGGTGTTGTTTTGATATGGAGTAGTAAAGTAAATTATTTAAAATTTAAATTATATAAAAAAGTAGTAGGGTAAGTGCACCAGTGATTGACACTTTTAGAGCAATCTCTGATGTTTTTAATGTTCTAGTCATGAGAAAATATTTTTAGAAATCTGAAGTTAGTACATATGGTATGAAACACATTCAGAACCACATATATGTTAAAATACATACATTTCATAACTTATTATTATTTTTTTAATGAATTTTTATTTGACACCCACTCAATGTTCCAGTAATTGACACTGCCAGTTTTTCATTTTATCAGTAATTGGCCCCTATGTTCCAGTGTTTGCCACTGCTAGTTATTCATTTTACCAGTTATTAGCACCCTACGCTCCAGTGTTTGACATAAAATGTTAAAATTCTTATATGTAAAATATATGATTTTATTATTTTTCTTATTTATTAATTATTTCGGGATAGATGTCAATTACTGGAGCATGCCAATCACCGGAGCACCTACCCCATATCTTAAAAAAAAAAAAAAAAACAGAAAGAAAGAAAGGAAAATGAATTTAATAGTGTAAGATTTTAGTAATTTTTATTCGTTGTTGCAGAATATAACAATAAGAATTACGGTTAATAACAATAGAAAATAACTTTTAGTATATCAAAAGAAATTAAATTTATCTTTCCAAGGTAAATTTAATTGTACTGATATTACATTTAAAAAAGTATAAGACCCCTTAAGTAATCTATTGCTTATCGAAATGTATTGAGTGCTAAATTTAAAAACTATTATTTTTATGATTTCACAAAAATTAAATTAAAATAAAATAAGTAAATAAATTTAAATATAAAAAAAATAGTAATAAAATAAATTTAAAATATGAACAAGCTTCATTCCTGTATTTACATTATACAATCCAAAAAAATATATCTTGAACGAATTTAAATTATTTTACTTAATCAATTATTTAATTTAATTTAATTAAAAAAAACTTAAAGTGTTAAAGTATTTATTAGATGAAAAATTCCCGTAAATCATTATTATTATTATTATTATTATTATTATTAAGCCTGTATTAGGGAAAAAAAATAATAATAGTTTTTAACTTAGCTCTGAATAAATTTCGATTAACAATTGATTACTCAAGGAGTCTTATATCTTTTATAATGCCATAGTACGTGCGAAAAGTGAGCTTATTTTCATTTATCACAATTTTTGTCCTTATTAAAAACAATTAAAAATTTTATGATGTTTAAGACACAATTTAGCTTTTGGAAAATTATAAAATTATTGCTATTCATTATTTACCAAAAAAAAAAAAAAAAAAAAAAAAAAAGCAAATTATCCATGTGAAAAATATTTTCAGTGTTATTTTCCGAACTATGATGCAATTTAAAATATAAATATTAATACATAACACGTATTATAATACTTCCAAAATTACTGTCTATATGGGGCATCAATTAATATATCTGTAAGATTTAAACTTTTCATTATTTTCAATAATAAATTAGTTAAATTATCATACATTTTTTTATTCGTTTATTTTTTAATTTACACAATACTTTTTCTTAACGAATTTCTATATCATTAATTCATTCAAGGTTAATTTCACGCAAATGTGGACATAAAAGCCATTCTTTATGTTTCAACTAACTGAATTATTTCAAATTTTTATTGAAAGAAAACATACTTAACGTATCAAATAATGTAACACATCATATATACAATTATAATTATTATTTCATTAATTTAAAAGGAATATTTAAATTTAAATGTAAATAAACAAAAGACATTTCTAAATTTTTACACTTGTCATGGCTGTCATGCTTAATATATACATATTTATATATTTAGATTTTAGATTTTTTTTAAAATTATATATCAAATAAACTTCCTGCTTGTGTAAGTTAAAATTTCTGAGCTTCAGATGTGTTTCAATTTCGAGCAACCGAATCATTGCAGGTTTCTTGTTATGTCTACATTTTTACCTCATTAGGTGTAAATTAATTTTCTTCAATTAAAGTTTCGTATTACTTACAAGTAAGAAAATTTTATTTTTAAATAATAATTATTTTTTAAACATTCTTATTATTATCTTTAAATTAGTATTATTATTATTAAATAATACATGCATTAAATATCGCCACACCGAAATTCATTAACAGAAATTAATATTTAGTATTTAAAATTGGACAAGAAAGCTCGCTGATATCTAGCCCCCTCGTAAACGAAATTAATTGCTATAGAGTGCAGCTTTTGTGGCATTTTATCTCAATTTTTGTGTTTATATGTAAATATTAAATTAAGTTATTTTACGGATCGTGAAGTAAAAATGAAAATTTATTCTACATTAATAATTTACTACATTTTTTATTGTTGTTAATAAGGAACACTAATTTTATATTTTTCCAATAGTTGAAACAGATCTTAAACATCATATAAATTTTGGGTAATTTAAATTTTAATAATAATAATTATTGTTATTTTTAAAATAAAAAAATAATAATAATGTTAAAAATAAAAATAATAATGATAACAATTATTATTGTTATTTTTACTACTGTAAAACCTTGTGATGTGTTAAAAGAAACTCATTTTTTACTTTTATTAAAGCATTTTAAAATGAATGTATCCCCTTATATAAAATAAATGAGTTTTAGATTGCGATAGCAGTGTTCATGAAGCATTATTTACTATAGATAATTATTTTTACGAAGATTTTACATATTTAAAAAAATTATTATTTTGTTAAAAAATATATAATTTATAAATATAAATTCTTCTTTCCTAAACATAATTTAATTTAGTTCTAGAGACTTGTTTTTGACTCATCTTTTCGTATTTCTAAAATTATAGATTTTATGATAGACTAATTCTTATTATGCAAAATTTAAGAAAGACTACATATATATATATATATATTATAATTTAACATATTATTGTTATGTTGAAGAAGAAATTTAACTTTCATTTTTGCAAAATGCATACAAAGGATTTTTTTTTTTTTTTTTTTTTTTTTAATGCGAATTCGAAAAAATCAAATTGAAACATAAAATAAGTTTCATTTTTAAAGTTACCTTTAATTCCATAGTGTTTCGAAAAAGTCGAAAAAGTTTTCAGACAAAGCATACATTTAACATTTTAAACTGATTGTTAAAAATAAATGCCGATTTGAAACATTCACAACTGCTTGATAATTTAAAAAGATGACATAATATATAATTTTTACTTTTAAAGTTACATTTTATTCAGTGGTGTTAAAAAAAAAAAAAAGACAAAGCATACATTTAACAATTAAAACTTATTGTTAAACATAAATGCCAATTTGAAATAGCCACAACTTTTTGCTAACTTAAAAAGATGACGTAACAATGAGCAATCATATTTTATTTAGTCACTGTAACCTAAGCAATATATATATATACATAATTCCCCAAAATTTATAATAATAATAAAAATAAATAAATAAATAAAAATTAATAATTTAATGTCAACCTGCAGAAAAATTCAGATATTTATTTAAACAGTATTTATTTATAATTAATTTAAAGTAAGATATTACGTTAAAATTCAAGGGATTTAAATACATTAAAGTTTAATGTCATTTGACTGTCTTGCAGTCTTGTGAAGAAAGTTTTGATTTAATAGAAATTACATTGTTAAAGGGTTAATTATTCCATTGTTTCCCTTCACATGAACTAGAAAATATGAAAAATGAAATAATTTATTTTAAAAAAAGTTATATTTTATTCTGTAATGCTTTAATAAAATTTAGGTACTAATATACAATTAATATTTTAAACTGAATATTAAAATAAATGTCGGTTATAAATAAATGATTGAAAATACTTGATTGAGAAAAAAGTAAATAAATAAAAAGATGATGTAACACAGAATAAATTTATTTAGGGCAATAACGCGTTCGCTATAGTTTAAAAAAACAACCTTTAACTTCAAAAACATTTTAGTTACATATAATTATACATATACTTTCGTCCAGTAAGTAAATTCATGACAACTTACAGAAAAATCTAGATTTTAATTTAAACACAACTTACTTATATTTAATCTAAAGTTAGATATTGTGTTTAAATTGCAGACGATTTAAATACATAAACGTTAAACGAAATGAGATTTTTTATTTTCTTTGTAGACACTTTTGTAGAAACTATAGATTTAACAAAAATTCTATAATAAAAGAATTAACTATTTCATTTTTTTTTTTTTAAGTCAATGAAAGCATAAAAAATGGAATAATTTAATAATAAATTAAATAATTTTTATTTTTAAAATTATATTTTTTTTACCTTTGATGCTTACATAAGATTTGCAAACGAGAATAGATATTTTAAACTGACTATTAAAAATTAAACAGATTCGAAATATTTATAACCCATTTCAAACTTAAATGATGACGTAATTACGACCAATCACATTTTTAAAAGTAATAATGCTTTATCTGTTCCCTGAAAACTACAGTATTCTTTTTCATAACATACAACTGAATATATGTAAAATATGCATAAATTCTGCATATTATTATTAAATTTTATAAAGTATATTATAAATTTTAAAAGTGTGGAATGTTATAATAATTTAAAAAAATAATTCAAGAGGAACTTAAACTGAATATATTTTAAAATATTTATAAATTTTGTATATATTTACGAAATTGTATAAAATAAATTATAAATTTTGAAATTCGATAAAATCCTACAATAATTTAAAAATAATTCAAGATAATTTTAAACTGAATATTTTTTTAAAATTTCGTATGAATTTTAAATATTATTCTAAAATTTTACAAAAGAGTATTTTAAATTTTAAATCAGCAAAAAACGTTATAAGAATTTAAAAAATAATTTATAATTTAAACAGAATTTAGTTTTAAATATTTATAAATTTTAAGTACAGTAAAATGTTATAATGTTTTATAAAGTAACTTAAGACAATTTTTAACTGGATATAATTTAAACTGTATATAATTCTTTAATATTATTCTGGAATTTTATGAAATGTTTTCTAAATTTTAAGTTTGAAAAAATATATAAAAATAAAAAGTAAATCACGATAATCTTAAACTAATTTATTTAAGATATTTATAAATTTCTTGGAATATTATGAGATTTTTATAAAATATATATTAAATTAATTAATGCGGAATTAAATTCATTAACCTCTTTAATTGTAGATAATTTTAAATCAAATTATCAAATATAATTTTAAATATTTGTAAATTTTGTCTATTAATCTAAACATTTATTAAATATGTATATTTTTAAATTCAGTAAATCTTACAAAATTTGTTAAAATAACCCAGATAATTTTTTATATTAAATACAGTTTAAAATCTTTATAAAATTTGTATATTGATTTAAAATTTCATAAAATATATTATGAATTTTGAATTCAATACGTTGTTATAATAACTTAAAAAATAACTTAATATAATTTTAAACTGAATATATTTTAAATTACTTATAAATTTCGTATATTAATCTGAAATTTTATTAAATGTGTTATAATTTTTTTAATTCTTTAAAATGTTATAATAATAATAATAATAATAATAATAAAAACTACCCACAATAGTTTTAAATTGAATATATTCCAAAATATTAACAAATTTTGTATATTAATCTGAATTTTTATAAAATATATAATAACTTTTCTCATTCTGTAAATTTTTGTAATAATTTAAAAATAAATTAAGACAGTTTTTAGCAGAATTTATTTCAAAAATATGTATAAATTTTGTATGTTAATATGAAATTTTATAAAATATATTACAAATTTTAAATTCGGTAAAGTGTTATAACAAAAATAAATAAATAAATTAATTAATTAATTTAAAAAAAAGTAAAAAAAGTAAAAAAATAAATCAGCATAATTTAAAACTGAATATACTTATATATAAAATATTTTTTAATTTTATGTATCAATACGAAATTTTATAAAATATGATACAATATTTAAATTAAGTAATATATTTTATCGATTTAAAAAGTAGCTGAAGATCATTTTAAATGGAATTTACTTTAAAATATTTATAAATTTTGTTCATTAATATAAAAATTTATAAAATATATGCTTTGGCTTTAATGAATGTATTTTTTTCCCGTGTATAATGTTTGTTTTTAAAATGTTTTCTTTCTTACTAATAAATACTCCACACATTTTTCTTTCTGGAAATTTTCCAGTCATACCTCAGATTGTTGGATACTTTTCAGATTTTGAATATTTTAAAGACTATGTTTTAGTCAATGTAAATAATTATTTTTAAAGAATAATTTATTTTCTGTTATTTATTTTATTCTATTTCAAATTTTTAAGACAGTAAAAACATAATGCATTTCTTAAACTGCAGGAAACATTTTTCATTAAAATAAATAAGTATATAAATAATAATAAAAATAAAATAAAATTCAAAAATACTATCTTATTGTTTCGAAAGAGAGCCTTTTAAACGGTATTAATGATTTAATCTAAAAACTGTAATTATATTTTATATCTTATCATCATATGTTATAATTATATTTAAAATATTTAATTAAAAAAATTAAAAAGTTAAACAAACAACAAAAAAAAGTGTACTCTAGAATTTTTTTTTTTCAACGAATATATGTTAAATTTCATCGAAAATAGCATATAAATGAAATATTTTAATTTCTTAAAATTTTAAGTGGATAAAACTTAAATACAAAAACCTATATATTCTATTTTACATAATTTTTTTTTCTTTACATTCTAAATTACATTTAATTTAATTTAAAAAAATATATGAACAAATAATAAAATCTTTTAAAACTAAATATTTAATATTTAAGAATAATATACAATAATCTTAAAAAAAAAAAAAAAAAAAAAAAAAAAAAGTTTTATTAAATATATATATATTTGTTATTTTGATATTTGTTTCCATTTTTGAAGCAAATATCAAAGTAACAAAAAATATACAACATATTTTTAAGCACTGTTAAAAAAAAAAAAAAGTTGTTGCAAATTTACGGGTTTTTGTCGGTCAGCAAAAATTTCGGATGAATACTCATTAATTAATGTTTTGCTCGTAATTTCTTTATTCTGAATACCACTTTATACATAAATCAACTTTTGTATCATTCTTTCGAAGATACGTACTACAAAGTATTAATGAATACATTACCCACCGCTTATTAAATTCACACTAATTCTAAGCCAAAGTGATTCTATTAAGCAGTTGATTTCTATATCAGGCGAACATTCCTGCATTTAAGAAAAGGGCATTACTTCCCTGAATTTGGGAAGAAATTTCAAAAGATAATGAGTAACGAAATCAATAAACAATATTAATTAATTTTTGTCAATTAATTAACTGTTCCTTTAAAATAAGTGAATTAAACGTATACCAAATTCCCACACGCTTTTCTTTTAAATTTAAAAATCGTTCCGTTTAAACATCTTACTTCTTATAGTTATTTCAAAATAAGGGCTTGAAATTGTTTTTTGATAAAAAAAAAAAAAAAAAAAAAAAACCTGCAAATCAAACCAAAATTGTAATTTATTATTCGTGCTTTGAAAAATATTTTCCTTGAAACTGTTAGAAAGAGAAGTGATGGGGCATGATTAATTTGTAACTATGCTGCAAGTGTGCAATTTTTGTCAAAATCAGATAAAGGACGGATTGCTGCAATGTTTTCTTTTCTTTTTCATTTCGAAAATAAAAGCTCACAGTGTAATAAAAAAAAAAATAGCGTGCATAAATGAACTTTTTGCTGATGAAGAGACTTTTTTGAGTTTATATTAACCGGCGATGCTGATTTTATTAAGAGCCGGTGTTAAAAGTAGTTTGCATTGGTTTGATTTCGGTCCTAGCAATTTGAACAGATTAAGCGGCTGATTTTATTAACCAGTAAATTTATTAAGCGGCGGTTACTGTATTACTATTTAAAAAAAAAAGAAAAAAGATGATATTGAAAGTAATGACAAATGAGCACTTTGTGGTACAGCAAAAAATATCAAGCCATATCAGGAAATACGGGTTCGCCCGTTTTACAGATAAGAAACAGTCTTGACCGTAAAAATTAACCAGACAAATGTGCATAAATTTACATTTTTTTTTTTTTTTTTTAAGCAGTGTACAAATCTATGTAATAAACACAGTGCATCGAAACGTCAGCATTCTCTATTAAACATATACAAGTGTAAAATATTACAAAATTTTCTTTATTAATGTACAAAATGTATAAAATTTGATACGTAATTTAGAATGTGAAAAATAATAAAAAATCATCTTATGAAGTACATATACGCTTTCTTACTACTTTTAAACCTATATGTATGCTGCATTTGATTTTCTTTACCTTTTAAAAGAAATTGGAAATATATTGTTGAAATATTGAAGAACACGTGAGAAAGTTGGAAAAGTACTTGTTGAAGTTTGTTATTTCCTGTTTATAAAATGATTTTCAAAATTAGCTTAAATTACATCACTAATAACACTTGTAACATTTTAACGCCAGTTTTAAACGGATATGAAGTTAAAAAATAAATAATTGGGGCCTTGGAATTCACTGTTAAGAAGGAGAGTCAATATTGAAATTTTAAATTTCGTAATTCTTATTGAATATAATTTATTAACTTACGCTGTTTCTATAATAATAAAATGTCAGACATTTTTACCATTACAAACAGGAGGAAACAGCCGTTTGCATGAATAGCTACATGTATCCTGTACACGTATGTGTACGCATGTGCACACACACACGTGCATATCAAACTTATAATAAGGTGTATGGTACTCACACGATTTTCTCTTACTTTGCATTTGAATACCATGACGATGCATTACGTATAAAGGTGTAAGATACACTGTTAAAAATTTCTGTAAATTTAATGTAAATATTTATCCAGAGTCTCTGTAAATTTACAGTAATTCTTAGTTAAAAGTGAATTAATGGAGATTCTCAATCTTTATTCTGTATTTTTACCTAATTTTATTATTTAATTTTTCAAATTAAAATTAAAAATGACTGTTTCTACTTTAGAAAAAGCATTCCAAGTCCGAAATATATTCTCAACAATAATTAATTAAATTAATATTAGTTATTAAAACGAATGTATAAAATAAGACTTTTAACATCTCAGTTTATTTTTATCTGTAATTTTACGTAAGACTTAAGATAATATATTACACAGAGTTTTCTGTTGAAATTTTTAACAGTGTAACAAGTATTGTTATCTTACACCTTTAGATTTAGTAACAGTTTTATTCAAACATATATGTCTATCTTAGAGGGAGTGCTACTGTAACTCCCAACTTCTTATTTAAATATAGTACCTACATTTATAAAGAATTTAAGGTTGTTTTTAAAATTAACTATTCATGCAACTTTATCTATACCACTTTTTTCTTGATCAAACTTTTAAAGTGGAAAGCTCACATAACCCTTAAAATACTACCTTTGAATTTTCTTCCTTTATTTGTGATGCTGATAAGTGATATACACATAGATCGATCACTAAAAACTGGAATTAGTATTGAGGGGACTTTAAAACGTGTAATTATAGCAAAAAATAAGCCTTGAAAATCAGATTTCAAATAATACTTTTTCTACTATATGGATATAAGAAAGTAATTATTATCCGTAAGTAGTTTTCTTGGAATAGGTAAAATGTTAATAAAGCACTTCCATCAATTACTTTCTATTGAAAAAATTTTGGACAGCACTGTATATTGAAATTTATTTTTCCGACTGAGTGAAAATAATGCCTGGACCGGGAGATCTTTGACTTCGAGGTCAAGACACAAGGTCAAGGCTCTACCAATTGAGCTATCCAGGCCGACAACCAGTGGACATTACTCACTCAGACAACTTTTAGGCAGAAACATCTGGTCTATCATGTAGATAGCTCGACAGAAATAAGCCGCAGGTAAAGGAAAACACCATTAAACAATGGGAGAAAGAAATACAATATATATTAAAATCACACAATCAACTGATTGGGAATCATATGGTCCAGGCATTATTTTCACTCAGTCGGAAAAATAAATTTCAATAGTTATGATTCCCAATCAGTTGATTGTGTGATTTTTATATATATTGTAGCACTATATATTGTATATATACATGTTGTACTTAAATATAGCACAATATAAAAAACAAACAAAACAGCTTGAAATACACTGCAAGCAATTTCCAAGTATGAAAAACAGACGTTTAGCTATAGCTCTAACATATCTGAAATTTTTATAGGTGTAGCCCTGTAAACAAATATGTGAATGGTTTTTGTACTACATTCGATACAAAACGTACTTGGGGTCATATAACGTACTTGTGGTCATATGCTCGTTTCATTTGGTTCAGTGTAGTTTTAAGATGTTAAACTTTGCCAGAAATTTCACTTATAGACGTACTATATTTTAATTCTCTTGGATACACATGTATGCCCCATTTTCCTAATCTTAGAGAAAAATTTACTGTAGCATCCCTAAATGATACAGATTTAGAATACCGAGTTTTGGGCTTCCTGCTAACATTTTTCTTAAGATATGCTGATAACACACACAGACACACAGATAAATTCTGTTTTTCAGATTCAGGGGACCACAAAATGTGTAAATATAGCATAAAAGTCGATTTGATAAATATAACAAAAATCTGTTCCGAAACAATACTTGCTGTATCATACGTGGGTAAGAGAAAGTAAAACTAGTATGTTGTGGCCACCACAAGGATTTCTTCTATATTTTCCTATACAAATTCATCACTCAGTAACAATATTAAAAAAAGAAAAAAGATTTTTTTTTCTTTCTTTCTTTTTTTTTTTTTTTTTGTTAAAAGTAAAAAAAAAAAATCGATAACTTTATTTTAAATTATTACAGATTTATAGTTCAACCATTCGTTTTAAAGGTATTGACGAGACCTTTCGAAAGATACCCATCTGGAAAATTTACTCCCCCCCCCCCCCAGGGAAGAAGCTTTGCCCCCACATGCACAGAATTTTTTTCCTAGTTAACTATTACTATTATCAATAATTTATATTAATTTTACAGACACAAGTTAAAAATAACTCTCATTATGTACATTTATACGAAATTTTATCCTATACTGCCATGTTAAAAGTTTAGAAAAAATGCGATCGCAGCGCCACCTCTTGAGCGATCGATCCCTAAATCTAATCAGCCCCAGTTTATGTCAGGGTGCAACTAAATACCAAGTTTGGTTAAATTTCATTCATTGGTTCGTCAGATACAGTATCCACAAAAATCATGATACACACCGACAGACAGACAGACATTTTCTAAAAACCACCATTTCGTGTTCAGGACATCCCAAAACGTGTAAATCCATCAAAAAACGGAGGTCGAAAATTTTCACGAATCCAATACTATCTCTATATTACATATAGAAGAAAGAAAAAGAATCTTGTGAATCTTGACGATAAGAGTACTGATTCATGTAACATGAAGATGAATCATTCTCATTCGCCGTTCATGTACTTGTGTAAATTCACGTGATGCAATTAACCTTTTACATACAGAAATTAATAAGATTTTCTCAAGAGTTTGTATTATTTATTCTTTATGCAATACTTAATGAGTGGCGTGAGTTATGTTCTTAGCTAATCGCTCGATGTCATTCTTCAAAAGTTTAATACGATTAACGTTGTATCTAGCTCCTTATTGATTTTCAGGAGTTGTTTGCTCAACTCGTATCACAAGCGGAGAAAACAATACATTGTTTAAGTCTTGAAGTGAATGTCATTTTCAGATAATGCATTTATGGAAGAAAATTTGTGATATAAACTGGAAAAGAAAATGTTGTTTATAATATTTTATTTTTGCATATGATATATTGAAATAGAAATGTATGTGATATGAATGAAAGCGTACTGTATTAAGACATGAAGCGAACGCTTTTTTTTTTTTTTAACTCTCATATACATAAAAAAAATAATAAAAATAAAAAATAATATTAATGTATTAAATATTAAAACTAAATTTTACACATTGTATTTAAAACATTGTATTTCTATCTATTCATCCATCCATCCATTAATCAATCAAGCTATCTATTTATCTGTGTATCATCTATTTCACTGTTACTATTTAATCATTTCTTATTTTTTTTATCTTAATTTTATTATGCATTTTTCAATATGTAATTATTCGTTGCTTACGTTGTTATCTATAATTCTTAATATGCCTTATCATAATTTCTGAACATTATAAAACTGAAAAATTATATATATATAATATAAGAAATCAAAACTATGTCAATAAACACAAAATTCAAACAAATAAAACAGATATAAGATAACAAATGACGATTAATCCAAAATAAATAACAAAATAAGTGAATCATTTTTAATAATAATTCTTCATTACAATGATATATCGGAAAAAATATAATAACAAGGAATAGGAGTGAGCTATCACGGCTTAAGATGGGTGGGACGGGTTACAACAATTTTTCGGGAGAACAACTTTTCCGAAATCCCCCGCAAGACCATATCATATCAAATAATAAAATAAAATAAAATAAAATGAAGATTTTTTTAAAATACTATTAGGTGAAAATAAATTATTATTTTATAATTATTAATATTTATATAAATAAAATCAATAATTTATAATATATTTTAAAATGTTATGAAATTTATACAGATATACTTAATTATGAGCAATTCATAATCATAACAAACATTTATACTACTGAGATATTGGAAAAATGTGTGTAAACATACGCAATCATGCAAAATAATAACAGTGTGAGCGGAGGAAAAAAAATAATAATAATGATACACACAATAAAAGCAATTCTTTTCTACTTTTTAATTTTATTTTTTTAGATATAGTTTCAGCTATACACATACTGTTAATGTGAATTACTTTTAACATGAACTGTTTCCACAGTCCCCATCAAAATGAAGATTAGTTACTGATAGCATGAACAGACTTTTTATCCCCCCCCCCCCCGAGATTCACGTTAACGAGGTTCGACTGTATATGTATGTGTGTTTGATAAAAAAGAAAAAAAAAATTATATTCAAACTAATAACCCATTTCTGATAATTAGGAAGTATAATATTTTTTTTTTATATTATTGAACCTGTAAAAACACTAAAAGACATTTCAGTCCATAGCGTCAACGCATTCAAACAATTCTGTATATAAACTGTATGTACATAATAAAATTTATTATACCTGTAAACTACATGCTGTGAAAATGCAGTTTTAAAAATCTTCAACAAAAGGCTCAACGAAAAGTCTGTTCCTAAAAGATATTTAGTGATAGGGACAATGCTTTCTCTTCAGTCAATACTGAGTTTTACTCAAAGATTCTGAAGAGATTTTTCTTTTTATGAACGTGATAAAATCGAAGTTTGGTTTCAAAATAAAGAACAGCAGTATATTGAGCAATTATAAAAATTGTCCTGTTGCACTCTGTTTTAAATCGTTATTTTACTCCTAGAGTGCAAAAAATGTCATTTTTAGAGTGCAAAATATGTGCAAATAAATTTTCTAGAGTGCAAAAAATGTCATTTCTAGAGTGCAAAAGACTAGAGTGCAGAGACACTAGAGTGTCTAGAGTGCAAAAAATGTCATTTCTAGAGTGCAAAATATGTGCAAATAAATTTTCTAGCAGTGTAATAAATTTTCTAGAGTGCAAAAAAATGTCATTTCTAGAGTGCAAATCTAGAGTGCAAAAAACATTTCAGTCCATAGCGTCAACCCATTCAAACAATTCTGTATATAAACTGTTTATACATAATAAAATTTATTATACCTGTAAACTACATGATGGGAAAATGCAGTTTTAAAAATCTCCAACAAAAGGCTCAACGAAAAGTTTGTTCCTAAAAAATTTTTATTCAGGGACAATGCTTTCTCTTTAGTTAAGGCTGAACACGTTACTTAAAGATTCTAAACATATTTTTCTTTTCATGAACGTGATAAAATCGAAGTTTTGTTTCAAAATAAAGAACAGCAGTATATTGAGCAATTATAAAAATTGTCCTGTTGCACTCTGTTTTAAATCGTTATTTTACTCCTAGAGTGCAAAAAATGTCATTTTTAGAGTGCAAAACATGTGCAAATAATTTTTCTAGAGTGCAAAAAATGTCATTTCTAGAGTGCAAAATATGTGCAAATAAATTTTCTAGCAGTGTAATAAATTTTCTAGAGTGCAAAAAAATGTCATTTCTAGAGTGCAAATCTAGAGTACAAAAAACATTTCAGTCCATAGCGTCAACCCATTCAAACAATTCTGTATATAAACTGTATATACATAATAAAATTTATTATACTTGTAAACTACATGCTGTGAAAATGCAGTTTTAAAAATCTTCAACAAAAGGCTCAACGAAAAGTTTGTTCCTAAAAAATTTTTAGTCAGGGACAATGCTTTCTCTTTAGTTAAGGCTGAGCACGTTACTTAAAGATTCTAAACATATTTTTCTTTTCATGAACGTGATAAAATCGAAGTTTTGTTTTAAAATAAAGAACAGCAGATATTGAGCAATTATAAAAATTGTCCTGTTGCACTCTGTTTTAAATCGTTATTTTACTTCTAGAGGGCCAAAAATGTCGCTCAATATCCAAACAGAGCTTGTTTGTTATAAGGATTTTAACATTTTCCTTCAGCATGTATGCAAATTTTTACAGTAAAGAACACTGCCACCCCGAATTGTCACTAGATTTTTGACATATATTCGAGTTATAAAGTAAGTAAAATTACATAAAGATAGCTCAAGTTTGTGAATAAAATAAAATAAGCGATACCGTTTTGGTACCTCGAAAATTCCGTCATTAGTTTTACTGATGAAGAAAATTTTTGATTTCCCGAAACGGTCGTTTGATAGCTTTGTTTTATTCATAAACTTATGCTATTTTAACACCAGCAGAAAATATCTCTATTTATCTTTAAACATTAATGTATTATAGTATTATTATGTTTTTTGTTCTTTTTATTTCCATTATCCGACTACCGTAGGTAATGGAAATATTGTATTCGGTCCAAAAATTTGATATGGAGTTTTCCTCTGACTTACATATTTTAAGGTCTCCTGAATAATAATAATAATAAAAAAGTAGTTTTTGGCAATTGGCCAGCATGCGTGCATGTGCGTATGCGTGTGGGGAATATTCTGACTATCATATCTCGGAAACTAATAAAGATAGAGCTACGAAACGTTAAAATTGCGACATGTCTGGTGTGCAGATAATTTTTCCAACTTTTGATGAAAATTGGAAAGAGCGAAAGTGGAACATCGGGAACCGGAAGCGGAACCGTATGTCTGTACCTCAAAAACGGCTCTATCGTTCTTTTTTTTTTTTTTTTTTTTTTTTTTTCAAAGTACACTGTAAAAAATTTGAACATATTTTGCCGGTCAGTGACCGTTAAAGATTTTACAGTCACAGACTGTAAAAATAAAGTCATGCCCATAAAGTTGTCATGACTTTTTCACGTAAAAGGGATATGACTTTTAATAAACGGTCAACACTCTTATTTTTACAGCCCTTTATTTTAAATACTTGTACACTGTAAAAATATTCGCACACTAAATTACGGTCAATGACTAGCAAAAAGTATTCCAGTCACTGACTGTAAAATTAAAGTCATGTCTTATGTCCATAAAGCTATAATGATTTTTTTTTTTTTTCTCGAAGAAGGGAAGTAGCCTTTTTAAATGAAGATTCTTTCGATTTCGCAGCACTTTCTTACAAATACGAGAACTGGACTTTTTTTTTTTTTTCGAAGAAGTGATCTGGCTGTATAATTTAACGGTCAACTCTCTGAATTTTACTGAAATATTTTTAGGGTACTGTACTATCCCCTCAAAGAAAGGAGCTGGCCGTATAATTAAACGGTCAATTCTCCAAATTTTACTGAAATTTCTTAGAGTGTAGCTATATAAACACTCTATTAAATGTCTTTTCGTATGAATTAATTGGTTAGTTAAGAAAAATTGAGAGGCATCTTGTATAAATAACTCAATTTCAAGTCTCGCAAATGCGTTCCTTTAAAAACGGTTGTACGGTTTTTTACTGTTTCACTTATTTTTTAATGTTGCCAACAGAAAATATAGTAACCGCCGCTTAATAAAATCACTGGTTAATAAAATCAGCCGCTTAATCTGATCAAATCGCCAGGACCGGAATCAAATCAATACAAACTACTTTTGAAACCGACGCTTAATAAAATCAGCATCGCCGGTTAATAAACTCAAAAATATCTCCTCAGCAGCCAAAAATATCATTCATGCACACTTTTTTTTACAAATTAAACACGCCCCGTAACTTATCTCCGTAACAATTTCAAGGAATGTATTCTTCAAAGTGCAGTAATAACATACAAATTTGATTTTAAATGATTTTTTTTTTCTAATTATTAGAAGGCAATTTCTAAGTCTTAGTTCTTATTTTGAAATTACTATAATTAATGAGGTTTAAACAGAAAGATTTTAAATTTATAAGAACAGCGTGAACTTTTAGTAAAGTAATGATGATTTTCCTCTAACGAAGTGTATGGGAACTTAGAATGCATTTAATTTACTTATAACGAAAAAACAATTAGTTAATTATCTACCAAAAATTAATTAATATTGTTTACTAATTCCATTATTCGTTACCTTTTGAAGTTTCTTCTGAAATTCAGGGAAGTAATACCTTTTCCTTAAGGGCAGGTACGTTCACCGGATATAAAAATCAGCCGCTTAATAAAATCACTTTAGCTCAGAACGAATGTGATTTTAATAAGCGGCGGGAACTGTATTTCTATTTTTCTTTAAATACATTAATGTATTATTACATAACATTATTATTATTATTATTATTATCGTTCTTTTTTTCCTTTTTATTTCATGTAATCGACAAAAGCATATAGTTTATATCGCATGAAAATTTCAGAATATTGGACCAAAAAGAATTTTTGGATGCTGTATAGCATACTTCTTTTATATTTCAAATAATTTTATTGTTATATAAAATAATAGCTTGGCTATCATTAAAAAGTATGTTATAGAAATATACAGTCTATATATAATATACTAAAAAATTACATATTTTACTAATTACCATGTTTTTTATTAACTTCGATTCTTGTTCGTTTGTTTGTCCGGTACAAATCTTGCAATCTATTTTTTGAAACTTTCACAGTAGCTCAGAACCCGGTGACAACACAATACTTCGAAGTCAGATTTTCGAATAGTTTTCTTTTAATTAATTAAAAATATGAAAATAATAAGCTCCTAATAGCATTTTAAATAGCCATTAAAATATTAGCTATAATTTAATTGTTGCAAAAAAAAAAAAAAAAAAAAAAAAAAACGCGTTCTTTTGACACAAAAATAAATACATTTAATTCAACGTGAACGTTAAAAAATTATAAAAAGTTAAATTATGCATCTCACAAAAATTGACGTCATTATCACAGTAAAAGTTTTATACACATTGGTAAGTGCTAATGTAGTTCACGATGCTAATTTACGTTGTTCTAAAAGGAGTAATATTTTATTCTTAAAACCAACGTTTTTTTTTTTTCACTATTATTATTATTATTTCACTGAACTGAGTCCGCGTGCTTAAATATTGCTTAAATATTATTTTTTTATCCTCGCATATTTTATTAATGATTCATCAGAAAATTTAAAAACATGGTATATAAAAAGTTTTTTTTTTTTTTTTTTTTAATCTTATAATTATATTTTTATTAAAGTTAATAAAATATAAATTAAACATTTAGAAAGTATAATATATAACTTAGATTTTTTTCTAATGTTGTTATTATTATTATTTGTTTAAAACCGTTTATTTTACGAGCATGAAAAATAAATATCTAAATTTATCCAGGCAAAGCGCAGATCTACCTGTCTAAATATATTATAAAATTTATTACCATCAAATTATCGTAAATTTTAATATATTTTTTAAATAATAATAATAATTTCTTTAAAATAAAATACGTCTTTAATTGTGAAATAAATGTATTGGAATCTTTATTTTGTTAAAAAAAGGAAAAAATTCTTTAATACCAAGTGGCTTTTAAGAGTACCATACAAGAATTATAAATGTGTAGAATAAAAAAAAAAAATAATAATAATATAGAAGAACAATATAAACAAATGTAATATTTAAATATTAATTACCAGAAGCATAACTAACATTTGTATTTGATGTTTGTATTAGTTTTTTGCGAACACTTTAAAATTTTATATTAACTATTCATAGTAATTTGTTTAAAATATAATTTGTGTTTAACTATAAAATAATTGTATTGAATTTTTTTCAATAAAAATCTTTTAATGTCAAATAAAAATAGAAAAGATTCTTTTGGCATTTAATATTTAAATATTTATTTATTTTTCATTGTTGTAAAATTAAAAGGTATAAAATTGCAAAAATAATTGAAAAAGGATTATGATTAATTCAAAACTAAATGATTTTGTGGCTTTAAATCAGACATTTTTATAATTTCGTGACTTTAGTATGTATGTGGATTTTTTTTATTTAAAAAAGAAAGTATGGTAGGTGCTCCAGTGATTGGCATGCTCCAGTAATTGACATCTATCCCGAAATAATTAATAAATAAGAAAAATAATAATATCATATATTTTACATATAAGAATCTTAACATTTTATGTCAAACACTGGAGCATAGGGTGCTAATAACTGGTAAAATGAATAATTAGGGGGCCAATTACTGATAAAATGAAAAACTGGCAGTGTCAATTACTGGAACATTGAGTGGGTGTCAAATAAAAATTCATAAGAAAAATAATTGTTATCAAATGTATATATTTTAACATATATGTGATTCTGAATGTCTTTCATACCATATGTACTAACTTAAGATTTCTAAAAATACTTTCTGATGACTAGAACATTAAAAACATCAGAGATTGCTCTAAAAATGTCAATCAGTGGTGCACTTACCCTATATATTAAAAAAAAAAAATAATTCATAAAATAAAATAAAAAAATAAATGAACTTTTAAATATTAAATAATAATTGATTTTGTTAATTCAAAAAATTTTTTTCTTCTAAGTGTAATTTTTTGAATTAATTATATGGAAAAAAAAAATCAATTCTTATACTAACAATTTCAGTATATTATTAAATCTTTACCGGTGATATTAGACGGAAGAAAAATCGCTCCACCCCTTTATCACTTAAGACAGTGAGCCCATTGTCAGTTACGTTGAACGACACTCGGTTTATTAGTTTTGTGTAAGGTGACAAGTTTCAAAGACTTTATTGAATGGCTGTGATAGCCATTCAATCAATGTCAGAAAAAAAGTTTCTTTAATGTTGTTCATAAATTATCTCTGTATTCCGTAGGAAGATATTTCACCAAGGAAAGGTATTAAATTATTGTTTTAATTTAGTCAAAACAAATGAATTTGCTTGGTAAAATTCTGCGTTGATTGTAGGATTACATAATACATCTCCAGGTAATTTATTTTAATCAAAATGTTTATTTGATTTAATAGCGATCTTAGTAGTAAAACTTTTTTTTTAATGTCACTTATTTTATTTTATTTATTTTAAATATCATTAATGTTTAAGTGATTTATATATAAATATTTATACAGGTAATCAAAACTAATATTCTTTTACACACACACACAGAAAAAAAAAATTATTTTTGCTTTTTAATTTTATATAATAATTTAATTTAGATGATATAAATTTTTATAAACCAAGAAAAATGATTTTTTTTTTTTTTTTTTTAACTGAAAAAAAAAAGAAGAATATAAAAAAACAAAAAGAATAAAAAAGTATTTAAAAAAATAATAGTATTGAATGAATAAATATTTGTTTATCTTTTACAAACAAATATTATGACTATTTTGTTTGTGAAATAAAATTTAATTTAACTCGTACAAGCAAAAATTATAAACATTTTCTTTTATGTATGAAAACAAATACTATAAGCATTTTGTTTCAATAGTAAGAAAAAGGTTTTATTATTATTATTATTTCATTTTTTAAAGTAAATATGTTGCAATTTTTAACGCCACAAGCTAAAACATGTCTGATTTCACCTCAGTTATGTATTAAATTTCATGAATAATTTTAATAATAATTATAATAATAAAAACAATTTAATAACAAAGTAAATATGAATAAAAACAATGTAAATATAAATAAAAAATGATATTTTGATTTCTGATTTTTATTATAAAAGAATATATTAAAGTTTAGTTTTAGTATAATCAAGTAGTAGATATACATAAATGTTATAAGATTTATTGAGTTAAGCTTAAACCTGAATAAATAAATAAATAAAATAAAAATGTTTTTTTTTTACTAATATTTGGCGTATATTTATTTAGTAAGATTCAATTGACTTTTTAATCCTTTATGATAATAATTACGAAAAGAAAAAAAAAAATAAAGATTCCTCATTATTAATGAGAAATCCTTCATCATTATAGGTTCTCATAATGGGTCATCGTACTCCATCCTCAT
The DNA here is from genome assembly GCA_963930645.1 of Salticus scenicus. Taxonomy (NCBI): domain Eukaryota; kingdom Metazoa; phylum Arthropoda; class Arachnida; order Araneae; family Salticidae; genus Salticus; species Salticus scenicus. Next base: position 43,106,104 of record OZ005662.1, read on the forward strand.
TATTAATGGTCCTCATTATTAATGAGTCCCCATAGTAAAAATTTCTAAATAAAATATTATGTCACATAAAATCGCTGTTATTGGTTCTATAAAATTAGTTAATAACATTAAGCCAAAACAAATATTTAAATGTTGATACTATTATTAAATACCTTAATTGTGTAATGGGAAAAAATTTCTTGTGTAATATACTTTATTACGCTTTGTATTATTAAATTAAATCATGGATCTTACAGTTTTGTATGTTATAAATTTTAACTATAGTTTGTACAGGTGTTATTTATATATTTTTATTTCATTTATTTTCGTATTTATTGTTATAAAGAATTAAAAAAGAAGTAAAATCTAATTATGAAAAAGCTTGAACTCGAAATTGCAGTAGAATTTTTTTAAAATACTGAAAGTAATACTCTACTTTGCCATAAATGACTAAACATTTTCAATCTTGGGCTTTTTGTCACACACACACACACACACACACACACACATATATATATATATACACTGAATACTATCTATCCTTTTGGTTTAAATTCTAATGTTTATAATAAACAACATATTGTTTATTCCAAGGTTTCAAAAATTGAATTTTACAGTAATATTTATAAAACTCTAAATCACTCTTTATATAAAAAGACTACTAGAACTTCTAGGGGTTCTTCTAGGTCGTCTTCCCAACATCTGGACATTTCATATATATTACAAAATCTCAAATCCTTAGAAAGTATTTTTCTTCAGTCTTATAATTGGAAAGTTATACGTAATTTTATTTTTGGAATCAAAAAGAAGTATCTTCTTAAATATTTTAAAGTATTCCATTCTCATTCTTTTGATTCACACTTCAGTGATGTATTCTTTGATATTTTACACTATAGGGCTGAGTGTTTTAATATTAAACTTGATTTAAAGTCTGGTCAAAAAATAAATAACTCTCTCTTGGTGATAAATTTTTCTCATCTGGTTTTTAATAAACTTCATATTCACAATTTACTTAATGATCCATCCAATCCTTTTCCCATCAAAAACTTCATCATTCAAAAAACTTTTAAATACAATATTACTTTAGGCAGAAAAATATTTAACTACAATAAATTTGCTAAATTTCTTACTTCTAATGATCAGCCTCCATGCTATTGTTCTGATTCCAAATATAAATCTTTTTTCAATACATCTCATGGTCATATTATTACTGGTGATATCAATATTGTGGAAAATCTTACTCTTAGATCTTTGATGAAGTATGGTACTAAATTTCGGATGCCCTCAAAATTCAAATTTATTGATATCATTACTCAATTTAATTTAGACTTGGATCTCTTTATATACAAAATTGCTATTGATTATAATAAACCAGTGGAATTTTTTAATGAGTGGAAATTTAAGTTATTGGAGAAATTTAAACTTGATTTAGTTTATAATATGCACCATCTTTCTAATATCAAGTACTATGATTTCAAAGAAATTCATTCAGCAATTCTAGACTTACAGTCTAAATTTATTATTACTTATGTTGACAAGGCGGCTAATAACTATGCAATTATTTGCAAAAAGTATTATAAACAACTTCTTTTTGATACTATGGATACTAGTAATATTTTTCTTAAGATTAAAGACAGTATCGAAATTAAAAATAGGCATATATTTAATTATTATAAGTTGTTATAAACTAAATGTAATAACTACAATTACCCTTATTTAGTTGTAATTCCAAAATTTCATAAAGATCCTATTAAATTTCGTACTGTTACTGTTGCCTGCAATGCCTATACTTCTAATGCTAATATTATGTTATTGAATATCCTTAAAAAATTACATAGTTATATTGTTTCTAACAAGTGTAATTTTTTTCTAAAAAATAGTTTTCAACTCAAAAATAAAATTAAAAATCTTACTGATATTACTGGTATAAAAACTTTTGATTTCAATGATCTTTTTAATAATATTGATATTAGGGATATGTTTGATATTATAAATAAACTTTTTGTAGAAAATTTGCAGTATTTAAATCTAAATGTATGCATAACCCCTTCAGCCTTTAAAACTCTGACTAGGTTTATCCTTTTCCATAACTATATTTTATTCAATAAATATTTATATAAACAACGTTTAGGATTGCCACAAGGTGGAATTGCTTCTAGCATATTAGCTGATCTATACTTATATTATTATGAGCGTGACATTGAGTGTACTAACTTTAAATTACTACGATACATAGATGATATAATTATATTATATTTGGATAAAAATCACACCAATCTAGACTTACCTGTCAAATATCCTGAAAATCTGTCTCTAAGTAGTACTGATTTGGATTCTAGTGTCATTAATTTCTTAGATTTAAAAATTATTCTTAATAATAATGGCCAATTAGAATTTGACTTATACGATAAAAAGAAAGATTTCCCCTTTAAGGTAAATTTTTTCACTAACTTTAAAACATGCTTACATAAATCTGTATTTGTCAATATTCTTCTTAATTTTACTCTAAGGATCAAATATTTAGTGTCTGATAAACATCAAAAATTACAATTTCGATTCTTTAAAAATTTAGCATTAATTAATGGCTATCCCAAACACTTAATTAAAAAATTCTTTTAATTATTTATTTAATTATTATTATTTATTTATTTATTTCTTCTTTTTTTTTTTTTTTCTCCTCATACATTTTATTCAAATTTAAATTTACGTTTAGGTATTATTATTTGGTTTTCATCAAATACATTGATTATTTGAATCCTAAATTTATTTGATTTTATTTTTCCATTATTTTCATCTTATTACTCCAGATGGCAGCACTATTCATGATTCAATATTAGGAATCATCATCTGATTTTTTTTTTTTTTTTTTTTTTTTCAAGGATTTGAATCCTTATCATACATGAATTCCACTGTGAATCCTAAAAATTACTCTATGGTCAATGCTATTTTGAACTAATTAACTGTGGATCTAACTGCTAACTGATTGTTACATTTTTACATGTGCGAGTGTGCGACGTTCATTGCTTCAATTTCATTTAGAAAGGTTAAAGTAATCTTATTATTCTACAGTTTTATGGGTTTAATTTTAATCTTATATTTAAATGGTTATGGTTTTTCATATTTAGGTAAAGGTTTTATTATGATTATCGATTTAGTATCGTTTCATTATGATCTTCGTTTTTCTACATTGACTATGTCTATTTCTTTATTGAGTTGTGTTCATTTCAAATATTTTATTCAGTAAGTTGAATTTTTGTATTTTTATTTTAATCTTAATTTTATGGTTTTGGTTTGTCATATTAGGTTATAGTTTTGTTTTTATCTTCTCGTTTAATGGTTTTTCTATGGGTGTTTCGGGCCTGCGAACAAAGAAATTCTTAGCTTTTGCTTTCTTTGTTACAGAAAAACATCCATATTTTAGCATATTTGCATTCTACCAGGCCCTTGAAAACGTTAGAATGCAAATAATGCTTTTTTTCTTATTCCAATTTACAATATTTATTTCGATTTTTCTTTAATTCTTCTTTGATTTGATATGGGTAGTCTTAGCTTGTGATCCAAGGAATTGTTTTAATACTGAAGTTGAGTCATCTTTAAATTTCATAAAAAATGTTTTTGCACTGATTATATTAATTTTTTTGCACTGATTATATTAATGTATTTCTATATATATATATATATATATATATATATATATATATATATACACATATCTAAGTACTTAAAGAATTATCTTGAAACTTCGGATGTGTAAAGTACATGTTATATTTTATATACTTCAGCGAAAGTTTTTTCCCAGAGAGAAAAAAAGAGACCAGTGATAGATTAACCCTTTCAGTCGCAGTGTTCCCGCTGATGGAACACCTAATTTTAATTCTCAAGTGCAAAAACTCATCCCGGAAATTTTTTAGCAAAAATTTACATTTATTACATAGCAGAAAAGTGCCTTTTTTTAACGTGAAAATTTAAAATTTCTTCTATTTTAATTATGTTCGTAAATTCCGGTGGCAGTATAATTTAAATGACCCGAATTACCTTGCGCCTTAAAATACTCCGGAATAAATTGAAATGTTGGGATCTATGCAACTTTTACGAGTTTTTGTTGTCGATAATGTTTACTTATAAAGTGATTTATTTATTAAATTAAATATTATTTGAATTTAATAAGGTTTACTTACAGATGTTTGAAACCGAAAATTTCTCGAAAAGGAACAATGCTAATTTTTTATTTTTTAAATATTTATGATCAGCTATGTGTCTAAAAGCCATTTTTAAAATTAGTTTAGTAATTTTTAAAATAAATTAAGTAGTGAACGTTAAAGGGTTAAAGAAAAACATAATGTTTGAGGTCACCTTGTAAAAAGGAATGTTTGAGACGTGTTGCAATTGTAGCATGTGATTATGATGCATAATTTTATCATTTGTATACACTTGTTCCTGAATAGCATGAAGTATATTCATGAAGATTTCTTCAAATAATTAAAAAAAAATCTTTAAATTATAAGGGGAACAGCTATTAACGAAATTCCCCCAAGACTAAATCGATTTTATTTAAATCAATTTGGATCGTATTTTAAACTACACGATATGACAATAAAATTAAAATAAGTTTTCACTTTTTCTTTAGTTAAATTGATTTTAATCTAAAATTTATGGCTTGTAACATCCTTAATTCAAGATGTTAATAATAGAGGTTGTCATAACAACAACCTAGAACGTGAAGCGAACCTATTCCCGACAGAAAAAGGTTATTTTGCCATGTTTTATTTTTATTAACTTCGATTCTTGCTTGTTTGTTTGTTTGTCCAGTACAAATCTTGCAATCGATTTTTAACTAACTTCCCTTCTAGCAAGACATTTGAAACTTTCAGAATAGCTCAGAACCCGATGACAACACAATACTTCGAAGCCGGATTTTCGAATTTTCGATTAGTTTTCTTTTAATTAATTAAAATATGAAAATAGTAACCTCCTAATGCTTTAAAAATAGCCATTAAAATATTAGGTATAATTTAATTGTTGCCAAAAAAGAAAAAAAAAAAAAAAAAAAAAGAAAAAATACGAGTTCATTTTCTTTTGACATAAAAATAAATACATTTAACTAAACGTGAACGTTAAAAAATTGTAAAAAGTTAAATTATGCATCTCACAAAAATTGACGTCATTATAATTAAAAAAATTTTATATGCATTGATAAAGTGCTAATGTATTTCTATAGCTATGATTCAACAGAAAATATTAAAAACATGGTATATAAAAAGTTTTATTTTTAATTTAATTTTAAAAGTTTTCACTGATACAGTGTACACCAAAAGCACACTTGAATTAGGGTGATTATTTGTATTATTAAGCAAATAAAGAATGTATCGATGTTCAAACAATTAAGCATTAAAAAAAAAGGGGGGGGGGCTGAAAACTGCAATTCAGTGAATGCGGATTTGTGGATAATATACATGTACGCAAAACTTTAGCTTAATTGGATGATAGAAGGTGGGTTAAATTTCGAAATTTTGAAATTGGTCAAACTTTGAACTGGAGTTCGGCGTCCAGGCCGGGATACTCAACTCCCTAAGTCCGCTTGAGCATGTTTTGTAGTCGGAGTTAGACATGTACATAAAATTTCAGCTTACTCGAAGTGGGTGGATAGGAAGCAGTGTTACTAGATTGGAAACTTTTTTTATTCAGCCATCACCAATAATTTTGAGAAGTGATATTTGATATATATAATAGACGCTTCATCTTCGAAGCGATTAGACAAACAATATATTAAAATCACACAATTAACTGATTAGAAATCATATATTTATAGAAATTTATTTTTCTGACTGAGTGAAAATAATGCCTGGACCGGTAGTCGAACCCCAGATCTTTGACGTACAAGGTCAAAGCTCTAGCAATTGGGCTATCCAGGAGTGAAAATAATGCCTGGACAGGGAGTCGAACCCCAGATCTTTGACTTACAAGGTCAAGGCTCTAGCAATTGAGCTATCCAGGTGAAAATAATGCCTGGACCGGGAATCGAACACCCCAGATCTTTGACTTACAAGGTCAAGGCTCTAGCAATTAAGCTATCCAGGCTAATCAGTTGATTGCGTGATTTTAATATATTGTATTTCTTTCTCCCATTGTTTAATGGTGTTTTCCTTTACCTGCGGCTTATTTCTGTCGAGCTATCTACATGATAGACCAGATGTTTCTGCCTAAAGGTTGTCTGAGTGAGTAATGTCCACCGGTTGTCGGCCTGGCCTAAGCTCAATTGCTAGAGCCTTGACCTTGTAAGTCAAAGATCTGGAGTTCGACTCCCGGTCCAGGCATTATTTTCACTCAGTCAGAAAAATAAATTTCAATAAATAGATTAGACAAACGTTACAATTAAAATTTAGTGGTGGATACTGAATAAAAAAAAAAAAAAAGGTGCCAGTCTGGTAACATTGGTAGGAAGTGAGTGAAAATTTATTTCTACGATCTATGCCACACATATAAACAACATTTCAAACTAAATGAAAACGTGTAATAAATGGTTTTCTATGACGGGTGTTTAAAAAAAAATTAGATCCATATTAAGTCCAAAGCTGTCAGTCGAAAACCAGTAAAATACGATAACTTGACTAAAAAATATTTTTTATTTACAAGTAATTTTAAAATATTAGACAAGTTTCGTGTTTGTTTAAGCTTTGTTCAAAATAAATTTTTAACCGATGGATGATACATTATATTTATTCTTCCATCATGTAAACTGTAAAATAAGACAAATCACAATATTTAGTTTGTCAGCTCTTTCATTAAAATCTATTTTTTTTTTTCTTAATGTTTGTCGTAGGGAAAATAAACTTAACGAGGTGACTGATATAGATATGTTAAAAATATAATATGCCTTTTCTTAAGACGTAGACAAGCAAATTACGGGCTTCATTCCAAAGGTTGCCTCTTTAAAATAAGTTTTTTTTTTTTCTTTTTCCTTTCAGAGTTAGGATTATCAGTTTATTCTATATTGTTACAAAGAATAAAAACCCTTTCCTTAATGAGAACTGTTGTTGCAGTAAAACTGTATGTAACGGGATGGTGGTTCAGTAGTTGTATCTTTAAAGTTAGTTTTTCCCCCTCCAGGGATTAGGATTATCATTTCATTCTATATGTTTAGAAAGAACAAAACTCCTTTTCTTTATTTATAAATGCTGTGTTTCAATGAAATTATATGCAACGGCATAATGAAACTAACAGACGTCTATTAGTTTCTAAGGAGATCAGTCTTGGCGACGAATTTGGCAACATTCTTGGCAACTTAAACACCAAAGACACACACACACACACACACACACACACACACACACACACACAAAAGAGGAAAAGGAAAAGGAAAAGAAAAAGAAGAGATTTAAGGGTGCGAAGATGTGTTAACTTTATATGAATTTGAAATGTCGTTAGCTAACTTTTTCTGAAACAATCTACATATTTTCGCCTTAACTTCCGCATTTCTAATTTTTAACAATTAAGGTTTCATATTCCTGATAAACCACAAAGTTTCTTATATTTTGGGGATGTTTCATGTAATTTTGCTTTCCCCTTATGGCAGTGAATTTAATTTCAGGACTTTTAATTCCGTTATATAAGTACATCCTTAACTAAAAGGAAGATACGTTTCGGTGATACAGTTGTTTCCGACATTTGAAGTCAAAGTTAAGTGACTCGATTTAGTTTAGACCTCCGAACTGAGTTTTTTTCAATAAAAGACTGTGTTACAAATTATTGATTCTTGTTACTGAATAAGTAATATGGTGTATATAATACTGTGTCCGCGACTTGAACTGTACGTGTCGTGCAATAGGTTAATTTGATTTTTTCGAAAATAATTGTTCCTTAAAATGCATTCATTGACTAAAACCTGCCTGTTTATTTACTATCCAGTTTGAACACGTTAAAAAGTAATTATTTTTATTGCGTTACATTACGTAACATTGTTATTCGAGCATAGAGTTTTTTTTTTTTTTTTTAATCCAACTCAACAGTTCAATTTAACTTTTTTGCTTATGTTATGCATGTCAACATTTTAGTGTTGTTCACTGAATCCTATGTCTGTATATGCAACAGACGACAATATTGATAGGGAGCAGTTTAAACAAGATTTGTATTTAAAAAAAAAAATCCTACAGTTATGCAGATTTTATTAATAATTGCAGTATTTATTTGACGATTTTTGCAAGTTGTTTGAACAAATCGTAATTTCTATTTATAATAAAGCAGGGGGGGGGGGGGATAAATCATTCAGGACGTGAAAATAAAAATATACCTTATATTAAATTATGATATAAATAATAATAATAATAATAATAATTCTGATATTTGTCTGTAGTTTTTAGAACTTTTGAAACAAAGTGTTATAAAATTTTGGGTGATTTCAAAAATTCGCACCCGATTTCCAAGATGACTCTATGGGAGATTTAATTAACCATCAGTCCTCACACTGGATTATACTAACCTGAGCAAACTGTCTGATGCGCAGTATTCTCCTATAATGAGAAAGGAGCGGCTTGACAAACAATATCGCGTGGCCCCGCTCAGTTCGTGTAAAGTACGCAGATTACACGCTTCGGAATTTCACCTACGAGTTAATTAATACTAATCCAGTGAGGTTAAAAAAATAATAATATGATTTTTTAAGAAAATCGCAAAATGAGTCATAAAACCTTTTATTACCGGTATTAAAGTATTCCATGTTCAAAGGGTTTGATTTTACTCTTATATTTTCATGTAAAACTATCAACTTGGAAAATAAAACATATTTTCACGATAAAAAAAAAAAAAAAAAAAAAAAAAAATCGTTTATGGTGCGATAGTGATTGGTGCAAAAGTTTTCAAAACTTTTGCATAGCAAATTCTTATTTCTGAATTTCTACCCAATTATTACAAAAAAGAAAGAAAAGAAACCGGATAACGAGAACGAAATATATTAACGATCAAAGTAACTGGGTAACACTAACCCAGTGTAGTAACTACGTGATTTCTTTAAGTGTGGTTACTGAGGTTTAATTATGCTCAATGGATTACTGAAAATATTATTGAGAGATTTAATATTGACAATTTTTTTTTTTCTTTTTCGCCATTTGAAGAATTTAGGTTTATTTCAAAACACTTGTATGGAAAGTTATTCAGCGCGCTAATCTGTTATAATTTTTTGTCGTAATTACCGTTAAATCTTTCTATAATTTATATATAACTATGTCAGTTTAATTGCAACGAGTTACTTTTAAGATATACGAATAACGGTGTGTTACAATCAGTCGCTCAAAAGCAAAATTAAATTTTCCTGTAAACGAAAACTAAACAGAAAACGACTTTCCCAAATTTGGTTAGTTTCCAAAAAATTAAAGAAAAAAAATCCCATCACATATGGAAATATGACACAGAGTGACATTTTAAATTGTCGTGATCAAGTGGATTATTCATTTCATTCATATTAGCAAATTATTTCTAGAAGATTAATGAATGGTTAAAAGGTTAAAGATTTACAGGGGCGTTCACATTTACTTGTCATTGAACTCTCGGATGCGTTATAATTTTCGAGAGAAATTCTTATGTCATTTAAAAAATTCTAAGCATTTAAAAATATTTTAAGGAATCTACAAATAATTTTAATTTGTATCTGCTAAGATGTTTAACGTTACATATTGCTTGTTTTTTGCGAATGCTTTTTAAGTATTTTCTCATACAAGTTTATCATTAAGTCTTCTTATAAATTTATATATATTTATGATAAATATTTTGCGTGTTTGAAAGTATTGTTTTTTATGTTTTTATATATTTTTTAAAAAATTATACACTTTTGCAGTTAGAACTTCTGACAGGTTATTCTTTGCTCTTGGTTAAGATGTAGAGGGCTAAACTGCTTTTTTAGTATTTTACTAACAGCTCTTGACGCATCTTACTATTTCTGCCCTGCATTGGGGTGCTTCCCGGATGATGGTCTCAATGTTTTTTATAACTTGAATGTTTTATTTAGTTTGTGTTTTGGCTTGCTTTCCTCGTATTATTTAGACTATCGTTATGTCCTTTTTTAAATTTTGAATTTGCAATTATTTACGCGTCCTTTTAGGTGTTATCGGGCTCTGCATACTGTACATTTTTGGCAAACTGCATATAGTGTGACAGAAATAACACCTATTTGCATGCAACAGTCAATCAAGATCCTTAAAAAAGTACTGTTTATTGCATGCCTTCATTAAAAGGATTATTATTATTATTTTTTTTTTTTCAGAAATTTTTAATTCATGTACTTTCTAGTTCTTTATGTGATACTTGATTTCATCTTGTGCAATATTTGAATAGCTTTCCGTAATATATATACATATATATATATATATATATATATATATATATATATATATATATATATACAATGTTATGCATATTGCATAAAAGTAAAACTATTTTATTGCCAAAACTTTCTACAAATTTGTATAATACAATAAATTCATTTTAAATACCATTAAAGATGTAAAGAATAAGAAAATATAGCATAATTACTAGCTTAAATAAAAATACAAAAGGTTAAATGTATTAGTAGTGGACCCTGTAGTATTCACGACTGGCGTATTTTAAGCTTTCTGAAAGTTAATGTTTCGTGTATAATCATTTGTTTAGCAATTTTCTCATTATAATTATGTATTATAATTCTCATTATAATTACAGTCGGCTGCAAAATTATTCGTGCACTAGTCAATAATTCCTATATTTAAAAAGTACACTTAAGACTGTTTTGCTAAGTAAATCCTTGTCGAATCATGTTCTTAGACTGATTAAGAGCATGACTCGACAAGGATTTATTTAACAAAGCTGTATTAAGTGTACTTTTTTTTGGCAAGGATTATTGCTAGTGCTCGAATAATTTTGCAGCCGACTGTATGTATATGACACGTTAAGTGAGGTATAAAAACACTGGTTCTAATTACAGTTTCTTATAAGTTAAAACAGAACACAAAAACTATTCCAGAAAATGTCCACTACTGATGCAGTTACCCTAATTGCAATCTTTATTTATAAACATACAGTCGATAACAAAAGTGTCCGAACACTAGCAAAAATTCCTATGTAAAAAAAGTACATTTCATTCGGTTTTGTTAAATAAACCCTTGTCGAATCCTCTTCTTAGTTAGTCTAAGAACATGATTCGATAAGGATTTATTTAACAGAACAGTATGAAGTAGACTTTTTTTTACATAGGAATTTTTGCTAGTGTTCGGACACTTTTGTTATCGACTGTACTTTATTTTTGGTGAAAATGCAGCAGAAATAATTTGAAATCTAGCATAAGAAATTCTTAATGGCATCAAGATTATAATTTGGTAATATTATGTTACAAATAAATGGTAAAAGTACAATAATCTTATGACGAAAGGACAAATAAAAAATAGATTAGAGTCATAATAAAAGTATTTGAAATTGAAAAAAATTTTAAATAGCAGGTAAATTATATACGTAATTATTATTATTATTATTCTGATAACATGTTTCAGTCAAACCCTTAAAATTATATAACTATTTTGTGCATAGAAAACACGTTAAACTAAATAAACAAACAGAAGATAGCCCGTTAGTTTGTTTATTTTCCGTATTATGAAAATATCCTTGTCCTATGTCAGAAAGCTGGCTTCCTAAGTAGATCGTGATCAAGTGGAACACTTATCTTATTTTTTATTTTATTTATTTACTTTTTTTCCTGGAAGATCGATGAATTTTTAATAAAATAATAAAAAATGACCTTGTATTTTTTTTTTTTTTTTTTTTTTTAATTACAAGGCCATTCACTTGGATCTGACAATCAACTTGCTGACTTTGTACAATACAGGTGGGAAAACTCTATGAAGTATAATACATCGATAACTTTATAGAATTATCATGTAAATGAATGAATTTATTGATATTGTTTTAAAATAAGATCTAATCACATCATTTTTAAAACAGCAGAATTAAAATTATTAATTAAAGCAGATATTTTGTTAGTAAAAAAAGAAAAAAGAAAAGGCTAAGAATTTTTTTTCTCCTTTTAATTCTTTTTCTTTTCTTTTCTTAAGCAAAAGGAAACATTTATTTTACATTGGAAACTAGTAAAATATTACACTGTTAAAAATGGTTTATTAAAAATGAGCTAAATTGTCTCAAAATAGCTGCGAAGCAATATATACTTAAATTTGAAAACCTATGAACTCATTTTTAAGTATATTGACATGTCAAACATGGGATATTGCGATTCTTGTTGGTCAACTCCATTTTTGAGCATGTCAATATACACAAAAATGAGTACATGGGTTTTCAAATTTAAGTATATATTGTTTCGTAGCTATTTTGAGACAATTTAGCTCATTTTTAACAGGATCACGCCGGAGTGACCCACCGATAGGTCACAGCTACAGCCAGCAGCAAAAGTATCCGAGCACTAGCAATAATCCCTGACCAAAAAAATGTACACTTAATATTGCTTTGTTAAATAAATCCTTGTCGAGTCATGTTCTTAATCAGTCTAAGAACATGATTCGACAAGGATTTATTGAACAAAATAGTTATAAGTGCACTTTTTTGACAACGGAATTATTGGCTAGTGCTCGGATACTTTTGTGAAGACTATGCAAACAAAATGCTCCGGCGTGAACGTGTTAAGAAACCATTTTTAACAGTGTATATTTTGTACTATTATTGACTTGATATTTTATTAGAATCAATAACAAAACATCTAATTAATTTTTAAATATATAATTCCGTTTTTTGAGATACATATGCTCTCTTTATTACTATACACATTTAAAATAGTCATAGATATTGTAATATATATATATATATATATATATATATATATATATATATATATATATAGATCTATCATCCCCATGTTATCGAGCAGAAATTTTTGATGCCGAAAAAAAGTTCTAAAATCAGCCATTAGAGAGTATTGCAAAAAAAAAAGAAAAAAGAAAAATGAATTTGAAACTGTATCTGGAGTTTTTCATTCCCCTTTAGTAAATAAATTATTCACAAATTTTATTTACTAAATTGTCCGTATTTATTCCTGTGTGTGATTTACTCGGGGAAAAGCAGCCATTAGAGTGACTTTTCCCGATAAAAAAGGTATCACTTTTTCCCTCTCGCTGACCAATCTATGTCTTATTACTATATCTATGAAAATAATAAGAGGTCAAATTGGAATTGAAACGTAAGATATTTGAAGTGTCTTAACTGCTTTCCTTTGGCGATATTTATTACCTAATTTACCTAATAGTGAATGATGTGCAAATATTTAAATAACATACATTACATAGTTTAAAGAGTAATACATCACTGTCACGTAAAATAAGCCATTAATATAAATGAGTAATTATATAAGTCATTATTTCAAATCGGAAAATGGGAAATTTTTAGTACGTAAAACTTTAAAAGAATTGTGATTAATTTATTTTAGTTAAATTCAATATGTAAAATATTCTTTTTGGGAATAAATATTATAAAGGAATACTCAGAATTCATTGTGATTTGTTGATAAATTTTTGCTCCTATTCCAACAAATTTTATATAAAAGATTATTTTAAAAATGAATAAATAAAATAAATAATAATAATAATTTTCTTTAAATTAAAAAGTTTCAATTCATATATTTTTGTAAATATATATACATATATATTTTCAATTAAAAACATTTTTATTTTATTTACATAGTTTTTCTGGATAATTAAATTTAGCCAGTAAAAAATGTTTTTTATGTAAAAAAAATTCAGAGCTGACATAACGGAAAGGGTATGATGATAGAGAAATAACACTGTAAAATAAATAAATAAAATGAAATAGATTTACATAAAAATATCCGTATCAAATTTCGGAGTTTCCCTGGCAACAAAAATACCAGGAAAACCCTTTAAAATTGCTTTCACTTTTTAATTTAGAAAAGAATTTCCCGCAAATTTATTATGTAAATATTGTGGAGAAGTCGGTGAAACTTAAATTTACCGATTTTGTCATTTAAACACGAAAAATGAGAAATAACCATAAAAATAAATTAAATAAATTAAAAGATCCATTTTTTCTAAACCTTTTTTAGTATATATTTTAGTATCTATATAATATTTCTCTAACGTGGACCAATTTCAATTATTTTTTGTCGAAACGATACGATAGTGGTGTAATTAACAAAATACGCGAGGATAAAAAATAATATTTATATATGGGCAATATTTAGGAACGCGGACTCAGCTCAATGAACTAATAAGAAAAAGTGACGACATTTGTTTGATGAGATTATTTTACGGGAAAATGTATTTTTAAAAGTTGCTTCTTCAGAATCTTTGCAAGCGTCATTTTAAACCTAGCAATACTTTAAAGATACATACAGAATATGAATTATTATCATAGACTAAAAAACACAATCATAAAAAATATAATCAAAATAGGAATTATTTTATTTTATTTTTTTAAACAAAAAAACATACCAAAATTAATAAAAAGTTATCGCCAACATGGCGATAAAAATTAAAAAGACGTCGTGGGAGTCCTATATTAAAACTGTGCCTGTGGAAGTATGGAAACTGGGTCGTGAACCATTAATTTTATTTGGAAACCTTTCTTTGAATGATTTTGGTTTCACTATTGTACAATATTAATTTGGTTTTAAAAATAATTTGGCTTCTGGTAAATTAAAATTTTAATTGGGTGGTGAAATTGGTTTAACATTTATGAGTTTCAAATTTTAAAGGTAAATAAGAAAAGAAATAAAGTGCAAAAATTTCGCACGGGTTTGCTAGTATATATATATATATATATATATAAAAAATGTGAAATTATGATGTGAAATTAAATAAAAATGTGAAATTAAATAATTAAATAAATAAAAAAAAAAAAAAAAAAAAAAAAAAAAAGTAGAAGGCTTGTTACATTTGCTTTGTATTACTATGCAAACTTTCATTTTCCATTAAAATTTCAGTTTTTTCCTTTTTGAGTTGTCAACTATATTTAATGTTCTAATTATACTGTTAAACACAATGTGATCAATCGGTGAATTTCATTGTGGCTTCGTGGTTTCATTGTTGTTCATCTGCTTTGAAATTTGCATTTTTATATCCATATGGTTCCTGTTCTGGTTGTGGCAGGCTGGGGGAGTGTTGCCGGCATAAAACTAGTGTAACCCCACAGGCAAGTCACAAGTCTTGCCGCCTGCCTCCTTCTTCCTATCTTGTGTTTCTTAGGTTGTTTTTTCATTAATTTTGATAAGTTTATGGTTTTAAGTTAAGATTTGTTGTTTTACTTTATTGATTCGTTTGTTTTGCAGGCTGCTAATTAATACATCTGGTTTCTTTACATTAGTGTATTTCATCCACTGATGATTTTTTTTTTTTTTTTTTTTTTTAAAATCTTATTGGTCATTGGTGTTTCAGTGATCTTCTATCTGTTGCTTGGCTTCTACTATGCTTAATAGATCATCTTTATTATATATATATATATATATTTAGTGTGTGTCATATATATATGTATATATATATATATATATATATATAATTTTTTCAACCACTTCACGGAAAAAAAAATGAGAATATTACACGAAGAAATAGAAGATTTAATAAAAAAAAAACCAAAATCCAAGAATGCAAGCCAACATTCCATAATAGTTCTTCAGGGGGCAGTAATTGAATAATATATGAAAAAAAAAAAAGAGGTGAATTTCTGTATATTTGTAAGCATATAGCCAAGCAATTTTACAGACATTACTCTCCAGTTCACCCATGCAGAACGAAACCATTAAACAGGAATGAAAGATAAATTTAATTCAGAAATTAAAAGGAGGGTAAAACTAGGGGGAAAAAAAAAAAATAATAAGTGTATACTTTAGTTGTGAAATTAAAACATTTTACTGTAATTACAATAAAATAATATTTTCATTTGTGTCATTCATTTATCGTCGAGATAAATAATTAAATAAATAAATAAAATAAAATAAACTCTAAATACATAGATTTTTTTATAACCAAAAACAAAATAAAATTAAATTAAATATACACAAATATTTCTTTACTGTTCCGTCAAATAATCTGCTTTTACTATTGAAGATATGCTAATAATAAAACAGTATATATTAATATTTAACTTTAAAGAGAAAATATTTTTGTTTGATAAGAATATACTATTTAAATAAATCACAGAATTTTTTTTTATGTCTTAATAAAATTTGAATAGACATGATCATTTTCATAAATTGTAACTCCTAATTAAAACCTCACATATAAAGCTTTGAGATATTTATTTAATTATTTGCTATCAACTGGATTATACATTTGATTAATTTTAATAAAAAAAATTCTATGAGATTGATTCATTCATAATTACAACAATAATAATAATAATAATAATAATAATAACAAAAATAATCATTTTTCAGTTATCTATGTATTTTTAACGTATTTGGATATAAAATATTGTGAAATTGTATGTATAGCTTTTTTCAATATTAATGAAAACATATTTGTGGAACTTAATTAAAAAAGACGTTTTTGAAGTACTAGTCATTAATTATATCTAAGCAAAATTCGGCTATGTTAAATAGTTAAAAATAAACTTCTGTATAAACAAATATAAATAAACGAATAAAAAATCATCTGAGAAAAAATAAATCACATTTTACGATATTAAAAAATATAATTTTAGTCGTAAAAGCTATTAAGTTATAATATGAGGAAGAAAAAAACCCTTAAACGCTGTATTGATTGAAAATGTACTAGGAGCAAAAATATCTGAAAGGAAAAAGTATAATTAAAATCTAAAATAAATAATAACACCCTTTATTTTTATTTGGATTTCTAATTTGTTTCTAATACTTAAACTTACAAGGAAAAAAAAAAAAAAAAAAAAAAAAAAAAGAATCTGGTGCGAAACAACCACACGACTTCCATTACCCACTATTACACGTATTATATACATTTTTTAGAGATAATGTGATCAGAAGACATAAAACTGACCTAACAAAGTAGAAAACTAAAATTTTTCCGGTAAGAGAATCTTGATATACATCTAAAGACATAAGAAACAAAGTTTACATAGCAAGTAAAAAAAAAAAAAAAAAAAAAAGAGGTAGAGGTTTTTTTTTTTTTTTTTTTTTTTTTTTACCAATTTTCGACATCTAAAATTGACTTACCTAAGCAGGATGACTGTTGATTTTCCTGTAATAACCCCGTAATACATGAGAAAGGATGTCTAAAATGGATTTGCGTAACAATTTTGAAGAAAATCGTTAGAGCCTTTTTGACATACCGACTTTTACTAAAACTTGATATACTCAACTATTGACCAGAAAACAATAATTACATACAAAAGGATATTTAAAAGGAAGTTAATATGTCGAGTTTGAAAAAAATCCTTAATGTCGTTTTTAAAGAAACACACCTGCGAGACCTGAAATTGAGCTATTTATGTAGGATGCCTATCAATTTTCCTGAGCTAACCAACTATATCATTTGAAAGGACATCCAATAGAGTGTTTATATAGCAACTTTGAAGAGAATCGTTAGGACTGTTTTTGAGATATGGATTTATGGTCCCATTTCCGGTTTCCGATGTCCCACTTCTGGTTTTTCAGTTTTCACCAACATTTTAACAATTCATCTGTACACCAGACCTGTCATAATTCTGAAGTATCGTAGTTCTACCTTTATTAGTTTCGGAGATATGATAGCCAGAAGATTCGCCACATACATACAAATATACACACATACATACACACACACTGACCAATTGCCAAAAACTACTTTTTTAGACTCGGGAGATTTTAAAACGTGTAAATCAGGAGAAAACTCGATATAGAATTTTTGGACCGAATACAATACTTCCATTACCTACGGTAGTAGGATAATGGAAGTAAAATGTGGAGAGCGAGAGAAAACAAAGTTAAAACTCTAAAAAGGAGAGAATTAAAAAATCAAGTGCAACATTCGACAAATGAAGCTATTGTTTTCAAAATCCTAAAAAAAAGTTAAGATATTTTTATTAACGTATAAGCAGTATAGAAAAGATTTTTCTAGAATAACACTAATAACTGGTAGACGGAGAATAACAGTTATAGTACAAAATGAGATTGTTGAAAAAAATATTTCTAGTTAAATTCTTCTTCTTTTTTTTTTTTTTTTAAGGAATATTTTTAGTTTTCCATCATACTAAACAAATATTATGACCACAAATGCTTTTACCTGAAAATTTTTTAAGTTAATAGAAATTTGAGATTTTCTCAGCATAGCAGTATTAAGCAATAATTCATGTAAATTTGTCTTGTGAGGATCATTGTTTCGGAAATAGTATGAAAAAGTATGAAAATTAAACAAGGAAACGGACCCCAATAAAATAAATTAACAAATTAGGATAAGGTAAATGTATCGAACTGAACGGTGAGTAGCATTTTAATCTGTCACCATGTCGAGCAATCGGCCAAATTCATTTTTCTTAGCATGAATATCGTGTTCTAGAAATTCACGAGAACATATATATATATATATACATGATGGGGGACTGAGCAGAGTCCAACTATACTAACTAGTTTATCAATGTTATCTGTAAAAAAATTGCAAATTAAGACTTAAAAAAAAAAAAAAAAAAAAAAAAAAAAAAAAGTTGTTAATCCTAAAATCTATTAAGTGAAAAACTTTAGACGCTATATATTGATTCAAAATGTATCAAAAAAAAAAAAAAAATCTGAAAGAAGAAAGTACAATTAAAATCTAGGATAATTATCTTCCTTTATTTTTATTTGGATTTTTAAGCTATAAGAAGAAAATTTGCTTTACGAAAATATAATTGATACTTAAAATTACAAGCAAAAGGAAAGTTAAAGAAAAGGGGGTAGAGGACGAGAGAAAAGATAGTTAAAGAATTGAAAAGGAGCTAACTAAAGAATTAAAGGAAGTACTCGACAAGTAAAAGGTCATCTTTAAAATCTTTAAAAAAATTCATATTTGTTTATTAAAGTTTTAAGCAATGAAAAAGGTTTGTTTATTTATTTATTTTTGCAATATTACCAACAACTAATAAAAAGCAAACGATTCAAAAGAGCTAATGGATACTTATATTTAAATCCTAGAAAAAATATCTTAATTATTTGTTTTATTTAGGTAATCTGGGAACAAAATCATAAATTACGACATTAATAAAAGATTTTTAGTCACAAAATTCATAAAAATAAATAAATAAAAATTAAAGGAAGGAGAAAAATAAAATATGAAAGGAAAAAGCATAATTAAAAACAAAAAACAAAAATAAAATAAAATAAAAACCTTTTTTTCCCATATTTAAATTTTTAAGTTACGAGATGAAATCTGCTTTACAAAACTTACAAGAGAAGAAAAAAAAAGGAAGAGGTGGTAAGAAAAGGAAGTTTAAAAATTGAAAGAGTGGCGAATTAATGAACTAAAAAAGAACATTTAAGGGGGAAAAAAAAAAAAAAGACATATTGTACAAAATCTTAATTTTTTTTTAACAATGCTACTAATAATTGTTAAAAGACAAACAATAGTTATAACACAGAAGGAGCTTGATGAGGAATAAATTTTTAAAGTAAAATTCTATAAAATGCATATATATTATTTCTTTTATCACTTGTAACATAAAATAACAGATTAAAACTTAAATAAGAATGATAGTAATTTTAATCATAAATGTCAGTAAGCGACCAATATATATATATATATATATATATATATATCTTTTTTTTTTTTTTTTTTAATTCCTAATAAATTTTTTTAAGTTACGAGATAAAGTCTGCTTTACAAAACTTACAAGAGAAAAAAGAAAGAAGAAGAAGAAGAAAAAAGAAAGAGGTAGTAAGAAAAGAAAGTTTAAAAATTGAAAGAGTGGCGAATTAATGAACTAAAAAAGAATGTTTAAGGAAAAAAAAAAGTCGTATTGTTCAAAATCTTAAATTTTTTTTTAACAATGCTACTAATAATTGGTAAAAGACAAATAATAGTTATAACACAGAAGGAGCTTGACGAGGAATAAATTTTTAAAGTAAAATTCTATAAAATGCAAATGAATTATTTCTTTTATCACTTGTAACATAAAATAACAGATTAAAACATAAAATTAATAAGATTGATAGTAATTTTAATCATAAATGTCATTAAGTGACAAAAAAAAAAAAAAAAAACCTTTTAAACACATTATTGAAGATTAATTTACAAGAAGAAAAAAAAGCTGAAAAAATTAATAATTGTCTTCTTTCATTTTTATTTGGACTCTTAAACTACGAGAAGAAAATCTACTTTAGTAAAATCTAATTAGTTTTTAAACTTATGAGAAAAAGAACGGTAGGGGGGGGGGGAGGTGAGAAGAAAGAAAGTAGAAGAAGCGAAATAGTGAATTAAATGCAGCTCTCGATGAATAATGGCATTGTTCAAAATCTTTAAAAATTCAGATTTGTTTATTGAAGTTTTAAACCGAGTCTTGTTTTAAACAATAAATATAATTTTTCTTAAACAATACAAAGAATAACGGATAAAAGACAAATAGTATTTATAATTAGGGTTCATGCCAGCAGGACGATAAGAAAACAATGGTTACCTAAAATTTTCATAAATTTAAACTTTTCTTATTTTCTATTAATATTATAAAATTGAAACAACTATATTTTAATATTTATATGGAGGTAGGAAAAATATTTCTTTTAAAAATTGCGGTCTATGTGCTTGAAAAATATATTAAATCCGATTCTAATCGTATGTTATGCAAAAATCTTTAATAGTTCAATACTCGATTTTAATGTATTTTTATCTGTACCCTCGATGCATTAAAACTATTTCATTGCGCGATGTTGCTTTTGCACTGCATTCGTTGCTTATTTCTTTTTTTACTTGATGAAGGGCCATGCTTAATTATTACGACTCAAAACAATTGTTGCGTATTTTTTACATTTACGTCGTTTGCTTCTTTTCTTTACTTTTCAAAACAAGCATTTCTTTTATTTTACTGCAAGTTGTTAAAAAACATGTCTTGAATAATTTATATCTTAAATTAATTATTGAAATTAATAATTTGTATATTTTTGGAAATTAGTTTTAATAAATCAGAAGCATATAAGCATATTGTGTTTAGGATGCTTTAAAGTTGAAGTATGTGTGCTATTTTGAAGAATATACAGTAAAAAAAAAGCCGAAAAAGTGTGCATTTGTTTACACCCCGTGACAAAAAGATAGGTACAAAGGGTTTTTTCTTTGATTTTTCATAAAATAATATTATCTAAATTGTACTTATCATTTATTATTATCATAAAATAACACTATTCCCGGACTAATTTTTGTTTTAAGACTGATTTAGAAAAAAAATTAAGACTAAAATTTTTCTAATTTAAGACTACACACCGCGACAAAAAGATAGGAACAAAGGGTTTATTTTTAAATTTTTGAATATGAATATTTTGAATATGATTCAAATATTTACTATGCTTTTGATATGATAATATTTTGTTATGATAATAAATGATCAGCACAATTTAGATAATGTTATTTTATGAAAAATTTAAAAAAACCCTTTGTTCCTATCTTTTTGTCGCGGAGTGTAGTCTCAAATTAGAAAAATTTTAGTCTTAAAATTTTTCTAAATTAGTCTTAAAACAAAAATTAGTTCGGTAATAGTGTTATTTTAGGATAATAATAAATGATGAGCACAATTTAGATAACGTTATTTTATAAAATATATACAAAAAAAACCTTTGTATCTATATTTTAATTGTGTATGTTTAATTATGTTTAATTATGTGTAGGGTTAATTGTGTATGTTTAATTTTTATTGCAAGTTGTTATAAAAACATGTCTTAATCAATTTATGTGCTTCAATCAATTACTCAAATGAATAATTCTTAGCCTTTGCTAGAAATAGTATCAATGAAAGAGAAACACATAAATTGTTTGCATTTAGGATACTTTAAAATTAAAGTATCTGGGCTGCTTCCCCACAAAGGTATTAATATATGAATTAAAAAGTATGTCTAAAATGTGTTGTTTGCCATTCGATATTGTTGAACCACTATATCATAACCTTGGTGGTTCTTATATAGACTAACTAAATCTTCATTGAAAGTTGTTTAAAAATGTGCCCTGCGCAATTTATATGTTTAAATTAATAATTTCTACGTTTGTGAGGAACAAGTATTAATTAAATATAAACACATAACAGCTTGTGTTTATAATATTTTAATGTACATATTTACGTTGGTATCACCCAGAAGGATTGTCATATGAAGTAAATATATATCTAAGAATGTGCTTTTTTACAGATTTTTCTACTATTTTATATCTTTGGACCACTAGATCATAATTTTGGTAGTCTTTTTTGTCCATTAAATCTGTACTGATAAGTATAAAGAATTTAAGTCCAAAAATGTCGATTTTGAGTTAAGTACATTTTCAGACTCAGAAAAAGATTCTCTATCGATTGGTATGAAGGATTTAAGTCTATGTCATTTAGTCTCTGAGAAAATCCATTAGTTAAAAAATATTCAAGTCATAAATTTAGCATTCATGTATGGTATAAAATCCATGTATGGTATAAGGTTGGTATAAAATTCATGGTATAAAATTCATGTATGGTATAAGGTTGACAATCATTGAATGGTATAAAAGGTGTAAGTCAACGAAATCCCTTTTCCTAATCGATTCTTCTGATGAGATTTTAATTAGTATAACTTTATTTTTCGTCTCCTTAAAAATTAAGAATATAGACTTAAATCCTTTATACTTATCAGTACAGAAATAGTCATTACAAAATGTTAAAAACGTGTCTTACGCAATTTATATGTTTAAATTAATAATTCCTACGTTTATGAGGATTAGTATTTATGAAATTGATTTTGTTATATATTTAGACCTTGATATTTATAACTTGATATATATTTAGACCTCTAAATCATAAACTTGATGTTCTTTTCCGACCACTAAACATTCATTGCAAGTTGTTAAAAATGCGTTTTGCACCCTAATATGTTTAAGTTAATAATTTCTACATTTGTGGGGATTAGTATTGATGAAATAAAACACATATACAGCTTGTGTTTAGAATATCCTTAAGTACTTACGTTGTTTTCAAACAAAATCATTCATACATACAGTAAATATATCTAAGAGTACTTTTCCTTTTACGTTTTTGTCTACCATTTTATAGTTTTGGAGAATTAAATCAACACATTGGTGGTTCTTATGGACTACTAAATTTTAATGGCAGGCGTAAACCCTAGTTGTAATACGGGAAAAGATTGATGAGGAATAAATTTTTATAGTTAAAATATGGAAAAGAAAATGCATAACCTATTTTGTCATGTTACTTTTTAACCTTTACACAAAGAAAACAAATTCTTTCTGGAACAATACTTCTAATCAATTTGCTTGCAGCTTTTCTGTTCGTTTGGATTTTTTTTTTTTTTTTTTTTTTTTTTTTTTTTTTTTAAGAAATCCCTTCGAAAATGTCATTAATTAGAAGCTCCATTTAGTTAATTTGTAATTTTGAAAATTCAAGCAGTAACGATGGCGAAATAGCATTTTAGCCTACTTAATTCTCTTCGTAACATCCTATGACGAAATCAATAAGCAGTAAGTTTAAATTTAAAAACTCAAAATTGTTTTCACACTTGCTGATCATGGTTACGATTATGCATCGTTTGTATATCATCGTAAAAAATAAAATTATAATTATAATAATAATAAAATAATAATAATCACAGATTAAGTCATTAAAAAAATATTTTTAGTTAGAAACGTCATTAAGTGATAAAAAAATATAAAAAGTCTTATTGGTTGAAAAGCTGTAGGAAAAAAAAAAAAAAAAAAAAAAAAAAATATGTGGAAGAAAAAAAAATATCTCTCAGAAGAATGTGTAATTAAAATCTTATCACCCCTCTCTCTCTTTTCCTTTTTTTTTTTTTTTTTTTTTTTTTTAATTACCAGAAGGAAATCTGCTTTACGAAAATATAATTAATACTTAAATTTACTAATAAAAAAAGAGGCGTGAGTGAAAAAAAAAAAAGAAAGAAAGAAAAAAAAAAAATGTTGAAGAATTGAAAAAAGGGCAAATTAATGAATTAAAAGGAGCCCTTTATAAATAAAGTTACTGTTCAAATTTTTAGAAATTTTTAGATTTGTTTTATTGACGTTTAAAACGATACGATAAGGGAAAATTTTCTTGAAAAATGCTATACTAATAACTGATTTAAGGCTAAAAATAGTTATAATAAAAGAGAGAAGAAATGATAAGGGGGAAAAAAAACATTATAGTTAAAAATCTAGAAAAAAAAAAAATTATCATTATTATTAATTTTTTTTACCATGTTTTTATTAACTTCTATTCTTGTTTGTTTGTGTGTTTGTTTGTCCGGTAAAAATCTTGCAATCTATTTTTAACTAACTTCTCTACTAGCTAGACATTTGAAACTTTCATAGTAACTCAGAACCCGGTGACAACACAATACTTCGATGTCAGATTTTCGAATAGTTTTCTTTTAATTAATTAAAATAGGAAAATAATAAGCTCCTAATAGCAATAAAATTAGTTATTAAAATATTAGCTATAATTTAACTGTTGAAAAAAAAAAAAAATACGAATTCATTTTCTTTCGACATAAAAATAAATACATTTAATTAAACGTGAGCGTTAAAAAATTGTTAAAAGTTTAATTATTCATCTGGCAAAAATTGACGTCATTATCATTTTAAAGTTTTCTACACATTCATAAAGTGCTAATGTAGTTCATGATGCAAATGTATGTCGTTCTGAAAGGATTAATATTCTATTTTTAAAACCAACTTTTTTTTTAAATTCAAATTTCCCGTAACTCTTTAACCAATCACATTAGAACGTCCATCTTTGGAATATGGATAATAAGGATTTTCTCGCCAAAAGTCAACAAAAATGTCGCCAATGCAAAAAATCGCCACATTTGGCGCCAAATCCATTACCTGCCTATTGGAGCTTTTTAATGCGTTTTAAAGGGGAAATTAAGCTATTTTACCTCGAAAAAGAGCTGGAAATGCAGAAAATTCACATTTTACCAACTTACTAAGCTTCTTTGAAAGAATTTATACAAAAATAAATACAATTATTTACAATTTCGTAACAATACGCATTGATAAATTGCTTATGTAGTTAGTTCTATAGCAATGATTCAACAGAAAATTTAAAAACATGGTTTATAAAAAGTTTTTTATCTTATAATTATTATTTCTATAAAATGAAAAAATTCTTTGCACAACAATGGCTCTAAAAAGTTTTTTTACAGCTTCTTTTAGTTTGATTGATCAAATAAAAATGAAAAAATCCGTGCCAAATTGTTATTTAGAAAAATCTCACTTAGTTAATTTGTAACTCTGAGAACTCAAGCAGAGACGATTGCGAAATAAGTGATGTATTTTAGTCTACATAATTATCTTCGTAAAACATCCTACGACAAAATCAACAAGCAGTAAAACTAAATTTAGAAACTCAAGATTGTTTTCACTTTTGCAAATCATGCCAATGATATGTATTGTTTGTAGTTTGAAATAGCGTGTGTGCACTTTTTTCAATTTAAAATGTAAAATTATTTGTTTGTTTGTTTATTGATAACATGTACATTAGACTCGCGTATGCATGACTCGAAACATGCTTCTAAACCTTCGTCGAAATGAGAACAGATACGAAAAATTGGAAGAACAGCCAGGGCCAGCACAGGAATCAAGTCCACTCTCCTACGCTCGAAGTCGATTAGCGGCGTAGTGTACAACCATTTGTCAACGGTGGGCCCAATATAAAACATTACTCATCCACTGGGCCCTCCGTGGCCGAGTGGTTATGTCACCACACTGCTAATCGCCTTCGAGCATAGGAGAGCGGGTTCGATTCCCACGATGGCCCTGGGTGTTTTTCCATTCCTTCGTATTGTAATTCTGTCATGTACTATCTGTAATTATCTGACGAAGATTTACAAGTGGACTACGAGTCAAGTATACAAATCTAATGTATATGTTATCAACAAACAAACAAACTCATCCACTGTTGATGGAGTTTGAGGTTGTGTTGGCTTAATGTCGCTTTAGAACTAACTCAATGGGAATTGACCACTGATTGGGATTCAGTCCTAAGGGTGGTCTGGAGACATGCCATCATAATTTCATTCTCCGCGGAGAGGATAGCCCATAGACCTTATATAGATAGACCACGCATCCCCCCCTCATTATCTGTCTGCGACATGAGCTAGCTTTCCCAGCTAAATTATCACGTGATGCGGACCTGAGAGAGAGACGAGAATGAATATTATGTGATTTTTCCATAGGAAAGAAAGTAGTTTTGAGTTTTTTAATTTCTGTATTGTACACATACGTTTTATTTAAGCCTTTAAATTTACGCATCGTTGGAGAGCTAAAATGTCATAGATTAATTATAAAAAAATTTCTTTTGTGAGAAACCATTCTGAAGGGAAAAATTTTTTGTTTGAATTCTTACAAAAATAAGTGCTTTCTTATGGAAGAATCTCCCTCAACTCTCTGTCACGTGACATACGGCGCTGACCGCAAAGGATGAAGGTATCAGATTACACCCCATGTTGAAGACATTCACTATAATAGAAAGTCCTATTGGTGGCGTAGTCTATCTTCATAAGGTCTATGGGATAGCTCCCCCGCATCGGCAAGACGGATTTTATGTGCACCAGCCACCATTAACTCCTAACTGCGTATATGTACGTTTTTCCAAACTACGATCCTTTGTATTTTACTGCTACCAGTGAATCTACTGACACGGTTTGACAATACAATAAAATACCCATGAAAGTGATCTTGACAGTATTAGCGTAGGATTTACTCATTTCAGAGTTGAGAGAGAAAGATGACACTGGGAAGCGAAAATCGTAAATTTTCGTCGGCAAGTAAGGGGTTAATGTACACGACTGTTTTTGGCTGGTTCGAGTATCGAACTTGTAATCCATCGATAACGAGTTCAGTCTCTACCAATCAGACTACCATAACTTCCCTCCCCCTTTTCTTGATGGAAACTACATAAACAAAATATATCACACTGCTTTGGGCCCTCCGTGGCCGTGTGGTTATGGCACCACACTAGAGATGAGACGGGCTCAGCCCGAGCCCGTAAGCCCGAGCCCGAGCCCGGGCCCGAGCCCGATCGGGCTCAAATCTTACGCAAGTCTTCGGGCTCCGAGCGGGCTCGGATTCAAGCTAAAAGTTCCGTTTATTTTATTCTTCACTAACTGGAAAATGTACAAAAAAAAAAAAAAAAAGAAAAAAAAAAAAAAAGAAATTTTATTCATTTTGAGAGCACCTTTAGTAATGCCATAATACTCATGATAGGTTATAAATCACAAAATAATCTTGCAAACCTTAGTAGCTTTGACTTTCCTTTTTCTAAATAGAACTTTTTTTTCAACGGGATGCATATTATGTCATAGTGTTATGTTATACATTAATCTTCCTCCTTCGTTATATTGGGCCTCATTATATCACTCATTCGGATAAATTTTTTGTCCCCCGATAGGCGCGTTATAAACAATAGGCTGGCTGCACTATAAATATAAATTATATAAATATATACATGTATACAGATGAGACACAGACATTATAAATTGTTATAATAACATTTATAGTTATTCAAACTGAGGATTGGTAATAAAAAAATTAATTTGAAAATGAAAACGGTATTTAATTTTACTATTGTGTATGCGTTGCATATGCCACTTTCAATATCGGGCTCGGGCGGGCTCGGGCTCTGATCACACACATTTTTCGGGCACGGGCGGGCTCAGTTCAAAAATGTTTCGGGCTCGGGCGGGCTCGGATTTCGAAAATGGAGCCCGAACTCATCTCTACACCACACTGCTAATCGCCTTCGAATGTAGGAGAGCGGGTTCGATTCCCGTGGTGGCCCTGGGTGTTTTTCGAATTCTTCGTAATGTAATTCTGTCATTAACTATCTGACAAAGATTTACAAGCGCACTTCAAGTGAAGCATACAAGTCTGATGTATATGTGTTATCAATAAATCAATCAATCAATCACACTGCTTTGGAAAATGTGAATTTACTCTATTAAAATGAAACAAGATTTTTATCTATGGTGAAGTTTTAAGATAACTGGTGGCGTGAATGTAGATCGATCAATACTTGTTATAAACATAAACTGAGCATTTTATTTCTGAAGATAAATAAAAATTTAGATACAAATAAAATATTGGATTTGTACAAATATTACTTATTGTGGGGGCAATAAAAATTACAGCTTACTCCATTTTATTTTATAACTAACCCTGTAAAAAATCTGAAATAAAAAGTAATTTAACATTGGTAAGTGTTGAAACGCAAAAGGCAACAAGGTTGAATAAGTTTGAGGGCAGGATGTGTCTCTTTTCACTATACGATCTAAAAAGGATCGTTATAAAGAAGTCTTCAGATAAGTATTACCTTATTTGGTTTTTAGTTGGAGTAATGACTCCAATCAACATTTTTAAAGTGAGAAAATATCAAAAGCAACCTCTTTTTGCTCCCGTAGAATAACTAACGATTCGAAAATGGGCAAAATGGCGTTACCAGAGTGTTGTTAAGCGCTAAGTAACAACTTCGGCGAACGAACTTGCTTTATTAAAGTGGTTTCTTGATATATGTCTTTCAAACTTTGTAAAATGATGTCACTGACAACGTTAATTAAGATCTATCAGTATCTATAAAGATAATGACAGATCTTATCGATTGATCAATTGTCAGTTGATTTCGCTGTGTATCAAGCGTTGAGTTCTGATAGGAAGTAGAGGACGGCTGTGGAGAAAAAGTCCAGGAACATCACTACGATTTTGGGGTAAACAGGCGTTCTTTCGGCGATAACCGCTTTCTTGGCAACTGGTTCTTGGATTTTGCATGCTTTAAATTAGAACTCCTACATTGATAGGCTAACGCATCCGCCATTTTCCAGCCCACAAGACCGGCTGACGATTTATTATTGGTGATTTTTCGGCAATAAATTGCACGAATAGCTCCAAAAAAGGGCACCGTCTGTTTATATTTTCTTCTAATCCAGAAAGAAGAAAAAAGTGGATTATAAATTGCAGATGTAACTCGTGGATACCCGGAGCAGGAGCGCAACTTTGTCGTGCAAGATTTCCCTCATTTTCAGCTTATTTCATTTTATTTACAAAGTTCTTTGACAAATTTAATATGAATGTACTGTTTTTTAAATTAATTTTTTTAAATTCTTTTAAAATTAACTTTAAAATTACATTTCTTTTAACGTGAAGGGTTGCAGTTTTGAGAATGTTGGCGATGTTCTTAAAATTGCTAACTTGTTTGTTTTGTGATGAGAAGTTCTAGCTCACATGATCTATGTAGAAGTTTAAAGGCGATAACAACGTCAATCAGGTAACCTAGCTTTTTTAATCGCTAATGTTTTCTAAATGGGCTAGAAAATGGCGGACACTGCGCCAGCTTGTATCATATAGGAGCCTTATTTTAAATGGTTTGTCCCTCGTACCACCAAAACTCCAAAGAAAAGTTAAACGGAAAAGCTTTCAATCAATCACAAGGATTGCATTACTTGCTTTTGATTTCAGCTAGTGTAGGTTGTGGTTTGTGTTTAATTTACACCCAATTGAAAGATAAAACAGTGATAACAAAGGTGGAGGAAACCTGTTTTGGTGGAAGTGAAATATCGGTTTGGCATTAACCCTCGCTAAGATCAAAGCGCTACTGCAGAAAAATTGCTTTCATGTGCCGCTTGGCACGTTTCGCGAAACCACCAGCCCCGCGCCTTTTTGTATCATTTAAAAGTTGCAAAATTCCACTGGTTACGTTTGCTATCTTTGGCGAATTAATGCACTTTTTGAATGAGGAGGGCTTAACTAAATTTCAACTACAAAATGGGGTCAAAATGACCCCATCTTGGGAAAGCGAGGGTTAAAGAAACCGGTTTGACGAATGAATTGGTGGGGATGTGATGTTCGGGAACAAATAGGTTACTATTCCGTGATCTAATCTAATGTGTAGTCAATGGTGTCAAATGCTGGTCGTTGAATGTTTCTAAAGTCCTCTCAGTGAAACTGCAGTACTCCCTACCGCTTTTTAAGAAATTCTTTTTGACTGGCTATTACATTTATGCAGAAGCTTTGCTATGAAATAAATGTTTAAATTTTTGTACAGACATTTTCACAAAACTGCTAAATATTGATCCCCTTTCACTTCTTACCATGCATGACAAGTGGCTCCTTATCATATGCATATGCATATGTTTTTACATATTTCCTTTTTTTTTTTTTTTTTTTTTTAAGAAATGGTCCTTACTAAAATATAGTACAGTCGGTAACAAAAGTTTCCGAACACTAGCAAAAATTCCTATGTAAAAAAAGTACACTTCATGCCGTTTTGTTAAATAAATCCTTGTCGAATCCTGTGCTTAGTCAGTGTAAGAACAAGATTTGATAAGGATTTATTTAACAAAACCGTATACAGTGTACTTTTTTTACATAGGAATTTTTGCTAGTGTTCGGACACTTTTGTTGCCGACTGTATAGCAAGTGTACAAAGATACTTTACGGCATTGCCACGTGGTTCACTAAGTGATTTAATTGGAAAGTTATATCCTTTATTAAATGTAGAAGATTTACAAGAAATCTTTGTGTTATTATACAGGAGAAAACTGGATATTCCGGTACTCAGTTACTCCCAATTAAAAAACACTGAATATATCGATGTGGAATTTAGTGAATGCTCATGGATATTAAAATGTTATCGTTCTAAAAGATAAGTAATGATGCTGAATGATAGCAGCAGCAGAACACAGTAAACATTCCTGTAAAAAATTCGTTGAAAACTGTACATAGATATATGGATACATATTTAAAGTTAAGGGGTTTTTCTTAGACAAAATTGAAGAGATTTTAACATACTTTTCTATTTTAAAATGTTGTACTTACTTGGTCTGAATTGGTATGTAAATAATTATTAATTTACAACGATATCAAAATATTTTGAAATATACATTAAGTATTTAAACGTTATTATTAATATTATTTTTAAGTAACAAAATCATACAGTATGAAGTATAATACCTTCCTTATTTGATACAGTAAAACACCGTTTATACGTCTTTCAAGGGACTGACGTAAAAGGACGTATAAATGAAAAGACGTATAATCAAAATTTTAATAGTAACAATTTGATTACGACAAATTTAATGGCACTTAAGCAAAATTTATACGAAAATACTAATTAATAATATTTCTTAAGTTAGTAAATGCATATTATGCTTTTTTAAAGACAATAATTAATTTAAAAAAGATTTATTATAAAAAGTGAGAAAATCATAGTATTAATGCATGACTGGGTACTAATTACATATATCATATATTGAGTATTACATTACATTTCTTAAAAACTATATGAACACATTTTGAATATTAATTATATATATTGCGTATCTTTAATAATAAGCATACGATTTATGTCCATATAGATAGTTCTTTAATAACATTAGACATCTTTAATATTCGTCTGGTTGGTGCTTGTGCATGAGTATTAAAAATCCTACTGTGAATTCAATAGATTCTTTGATCAGTATTCTTCGATCTTTCCCGTGTTCCTCCATTTAAGATGCTTTCTAGGAAAAATCCGTCTTATTTAGAATGGAAAATAATGACAGGTCGAGAAAATTTTGCGAATTTTAGTAAAGTGGAAAAGACGTATAACCGATATTAGCGGCGTATAAACGAAGACTTTTTGCATTAAAATGAATAAGAATGAATCGGGACTTCATTAAAAAGACGTATAAATGTAAAAGACGTATAAACGAGAGACGTATAAGCGGTGCATTACTGTATAATGTTACATACATATTACAAATGCAGTTGAAAGAGCTAAAGAACTGGAAATTTTCCATTTGTTGATCTGTTCTTTTATAGATGTTTTCAAACGTTTTAAACTGAAATTACTCTTTCTAATCTTTAAAATGAGCTTCGCTTCTGCATTCGAAATACCTTATTATTCCCTAAGGTTACTTACGCTGAAAAATGTTACTTTTTAATGCCGTTATTATGCGTCTGTGTAAATGAAGTTTTAAGGATCTGTTTAAGAGGCCGTAAAAGAACGTAATACTCGAATGTGAATTAACATAGAACATCCTATTAAGTTTACATTAGTAACCTATTATTACGCTACAAATTCAATTACATTAATAGGTTATTTTAGACATCTTGTTACTTTTTAATGTTTTTTGAAGTATTTACGTTTAGATGCCTTAAGTAGAGAGGGAGTTATAAATTAACTAGGCCAAAATTCTTTCTTTCTTTCTTAAATACATTTAAAATAATATTATAGTTTTAAAAAATTAAAGAACACGCTTTTATAGAAATGTGAACTAAAAAGCACAAAATATCTATCTTAGTATTAAAATGCAGGGTAAGAGAAAATCGTGTGAGTGACACACCATAATATTTACATGCATTTAAATCTTTAATTAAAATAATGTAGAATTAAACAAAAACCATTTTTAAAAAATCGCCCTTGACTGGACTCGAACGCTAGACCTTTAGGCTCGTAGCGCGGTGCTTTACCTCACAGCCACAGCGTTCACGTAGTGAAAGTCTTTTTTTACAATACAGATTTTTTGTTTGCTCCCAGAGCGGTTACAAACATACATTATACATACAAACATACATACAAACATACATACAGGTGAAGCTAATAACAGCGTGTTAAAAAAAAAAAAAAAAAAAAAAAAACTTTTACAAACTAACATTATAATCATTAAATTGTTTTATCCACATGTGAAAAAAATTAACTGTTCTAATTCGCATAAATATATTTTTTTTTTCACGACTAAATTATACATTTATATAAAATTATATTTTAACTGTTTATCAGTAAATTTATTTCAGCTTCTAAATACATTTAGATTTAAAAATCTATTTAATATGTTTTTAATCAGCCAAAATTATTCTAACCAATTATATATTTTATTTTAATTTAAGTTTTCTCCAATTCTACATATGTTTTCTAATTTCAGTTTTTATATATAATTTCTACGTTTGATTGCTCTATTTCTTTAACAATTAAAACATAGGCAGCTAAAAGAAAAAAATTCCTTGATCTTCTAAAACAGACAGAAAACATATTACCCAAGAATTTCTTATAATGCGTTGATTGTTTATTATTTATTGTATATATCTATATATTCTTGGTATTAAAAAGGTTTTGCAATGATTTTTTTTTAAACATTATTTTTTACAATTAATGAGAAAGTAATTTAATGATTTTAATTCAAAATTTAGTAATAGCTATATATTTGTATATAAATAAGTTAAGAATTTTTTCAACAAATTTAAGTCATTATTTAAAATTAGTTTTAGTTAAATTGTTACACTGGTTCACAAAATTAATGTTTGCAAAATTTGATTTGATAATGTTAGTTGATAATATGTTTTTTGGTTTTCTGAAACTAAAAATAAAATCAGTTTTACTCTATCACGCATAGAATTTTGTTAATACAGGGTGTTTAACGACACATTTTCTTCATTTTCGGCAGTTTCTAGTACGTTTCTATGATTAATTATAATAAATCGGGAAAACATACAACAAAAGTTACCATATAATTATATTGGTAGAAGATTCACGGAAGAAACTGTATCGTTAGACACCCTGTATTCATAAAAATCTATTTATGATAGAGAAAACTGGCTTCAGTTTTGGTTTCAACACTGAGAAAAAATTCTGTAACTGACATCTAGAATCTAAATTGTGGCTCTGGAAAAAATAGTTCCATGTCATCCTTATAAATTCTAGTCCCCTTTGAAAGCGAGTTCTAGAAACCCCTATTAGAATTCTGGAGAGTTTGTCTATATTATCGAGGTCAAACCTATTTGAAAATATCTCCAAATAAATGCGAACACAACAGGCGAGTTTCAGCAACTATAATCTTGGTTTATGACTCAATTCTAGATAATCAAGCGAGAATTTCTCGCCATACAAAAGATTCAGAGTATTCAGAGTATTGTTTCATCATCTAAAAAGGTGTAGACTAGAAATTATCGATCATTTCGTCTATTCATTTTATTGGTGTGCCTTATGCGCATAGCTCAGAAATCTATATTTCTAATTAAGGGATTTAGAAAGTGACCACTTATTCATTCTAGATGAAGGCGGTATATTTTTTTTCTCAGTGAACACGCAAAAAAAAAAAAAAAAAAAAAACATAATGATTAACCAAAATTATCAAATCGAAATATCAGATGCAGACTCGTATTATCAGCAATTGAAAACAAGCCTAACATTTCCTAATTTTACTTTTTTTTATTTGCTTAGAAATTCTCTACTATTTTATGGATCTGAAATTGGCATTTTGTAAATATTTCCTTTTATGGTGATAGCTATAATATTTAATGCCTGTTATTGACGCGCATCTGGTGTCCGAATGGTAAAAGTTCTGACCTTCAGTTACTATTTCCCTGATTCGAATCCCTGTTGAGGTATGGATGTTCGTTTTGGTTTGGAATCCAATTTAATGTAATGAACTGTAGATCTTAATGTTCCTTAATGACAAAAAAAAAAAAAAAAAAAAAAAAAAAAAGTTTGTTATGACAAGACTTTCTTCTATATTATCTTAGGGCAGGTGCTCCAGTGATTGGCATGCTCCAGTAATTGACATCTATCCCGAAATAATTAATAAATAAGAAAAATAATAAAATCATATATTTTACATAGAAGAATTTTAACATTTTATGTCAAACACTGGAGCATAGGGTGCTAATAACTAGTAAAATGAATAACTAGCAGTGTCAAACACTGGAACGTAGGTGGCCAATGACCGATAAAAAGAAAAAATGGCAGTGTCAATTACTGGAACATTGAGTGGGTGTCAAATAAAAATTC
This sequence comes from Salticus scenicus, assembly GCA_963930645.1. Lineage (NCBI taxonomy): Eukaryota > Metazoa > Arthropoda > Arachnida > Araneae > Salticidae > Salticus > Salticus scenicus. Next base: position 43,140,970 of record OZ005662.1, read on the forward strand.
ATAAAAAAAAAAGTAATTGTTATCAAATGTATATATTTTAACATAGATGTGGTTCTGAATGTCTTTCATACCATATGTACTAACTTAAGATTTCTAAAAATATTTTCTGATGACTAGAACGTTAAAAACATCAGAGATTGCCCTAAAAGTGTCAATCACTGGTGCACTTACCCTATACCCTATACAAATTTACGCAGAACAAATTATTTAATAAAATTATTTACCGTGTTAAATGCAAACAATTTTTATCTCAGAGAAGATTTCACTTATCTCATTTTATCTCAGAACAATTTTTATCTCTCTCTCTTTCGCACATACACACACAAAGAAGTGCAGAGATGGAACACTGGCGCAGAAAAATTTCATTTGCATAATTTAATAGCGAAAGGTATTGAGCAACTTGTATGAAAACCCCAAAACAAATATCATGTCAATTCAAAGAGACGAAAGGGGACGAGAGATAGAAAGAATTTAAGTTCTAAAAAAAAAAAAAAAAAAAAAAAAAAATTAAATAAATAAATAAATAAAGATTTTAGGGAATTTCCCCAATATTTATTTTCAATCAGCGAAAACACTGTATTGCCACTGGGCATTGATTGAATCAAAATAAAAATGTGAGTAAAACCCCTTATAATTTAGCTTTTATTTTGAGGGAACTGAAATTCTGTTCATTCTATCTCTCGTAACGTTTTAAATTTACATGATATTTGCTTGGGGTTTTCATATAAGTTGCTCAATACCTTTGGCTACTACATTATGCAAATGAAATTTTTTATAAAGCTTGCGCATGCGTAGTTAAAAATTAGTTAGTAAAAGTGCTCGTATTTCATAAGATATTTAACATTTTTACATTCTGACTGCTGTATGCTGTGTCTAATTTAGTATGCCATATTTCCTAAAAATGGCTTTGCATTGGGTTTAACACACTGTTAAAAATTTCAATAGAAAACTCTGTGTAATCTATTATCTTAAGTCTTACGTAAAATTACAGAGAAAAATAAACGAAGATGTTAAAAAACTTATTTTATACATTCATTTCAATAATTAATATTAATTTAATTAATTATGGTTGAGAACATACTTCGGACTTGGAATGCTTTTTCAAAAGTAAAAACAGTCATTTTTAATTTTAATTAAATAATAAAATTACGTAAAAATACAGAATAAAGATTGAGAATCTCGATTATTCACTTTTAACTAAGAGTTACTGTAAATTTACAGAGACTCTGGATAAATATAAATTTACAGAAAATTTTAACAGTGTACCCTACGTGTTATAATTTAAAAAGTGGAAATTCTTTTTGCAATTTTTTAAAGTAATCGTTATATTTCCATTAATATATGTGGTAGCCTCATAAAATTCTATATAATGAGAAAAATCCTCTTAATCACATACTACAGCCAAAATGCATTTAAAGCATTACTTTTTATAGGATGATCTGAAGCATTTTGATTTTTGTTTAATTTTTTAATGGTCCCCTTCTGCTTTTCAGGACACAACTTTGCTGAAAAATATGAGGTAAAACCATAGACTTATTATAAGAGTGGACGGAGCATTCCATTATTAAGGCTAAGGGAGTATAAGAAAAGGTGCAAAAGTGAAACCACGTTACTGTTGAAAAATGTTACCTTTTTTGGCATTTATCGCGTTATTGGCGATTTTTTGTTCTGAATATAGATATTATTATTATTATTAAAAGATACAGCAAGAAAAACTTGTGTTACACGAAACAGCTGCTGAAATTTATTTTTACCTTGTTATTAACACTTTCCAACAAAGTTCAAAAGTGTTTATAACTTCGGTTTGACTATTACTCGCTTTAACTCTCATAAATAATCATGGACATTTTTGAAATCATATAAGGTATAATATATTTAAACTAATTCAATTTAGATAATTAAATATAGCAATTATAAACATTTATAAAAATAATTACTTTAAAAGAACGAAATAATAAAATATTAAAAAGAATCTTACCTGTGAAATAAAATCCTTATTTTACATAACTTCTAGGGCTTTTAAAGTACATCTAATTGCTATTTCTTGCTATAAAATTCTTTTTATATTCAAAACAATCTTAACTTTTAAAGTGAAATAAAAATTTTAAAAAGAACTTTCAAAGAAAAAATAAAAATATCGTCTGCTTAATAAATAGCAGAGTTTAGAGTATGGCGAGTAAATTTCAATATTGGCCAGTTTGGATTCCTGTAGATCAACAGTCACATGACTTTTTTATAAGTTATCTTTGCCACTAAAAAAGGTTGCCATTGTCCCGTCTACTCTTATAATAGGTCTAGGGGTAACACATGTCCTTCACACTGTAAAAGTTTCAAGATGTTTCCTCAAGAACTTTTCTAGATATTTGACAAAATGTCCAAATTCGATAGTGTCCAAATACTTATTGGTTGATAGTGTATAGCAAAAGTGGAATTTCAAAATTTTGATTCAAAAGAATACTTTTTTTTTACCATACATTCAGAGAAAAATTTGAATAAAATTACAAAATGTGTTTTGTTAATGTTCACTGAGAAAAAATTCTGTAACTAACATCTAGAATCTAAATTGTGGCTCTAGAGAAAATAGTTCCATGTCATCCTTATAAATTCTAGTCCCCTTGGAAAGCGAGTTCTAGAAGCCCCTATTATTATTCTAGAGCGTTTGCCTATATTCTCGAGGGCAAAGTTATTTTAAAATCTCTGCAAATAAATGAGACTACAAGAGGCGGGTTTCTGCAACTATAATCTTGGTTTATGACCAAATTCTAGAAAATCGAGCGAGAATTTCTTGCAATATAAATGATTCAGAATATTTAGAGTATTCAGAATATTGTTTCACCATCTAGAAATGTGTACACTATAAATTCTCGATCATTTCGTCTATTCAGTTTATTGGCGTGCCTTATGTGCATAGCTCGGAAAACTATATTTCTAGTTAAGGGATTTAGAAAATGGCCACTTATTCATTCTAGAGAAAGGCGGTATATTTTTTTTTCTCAGTGTTCTTTTGTTATTTTAAACCAAATTTTCTTTAGAAAAAAGAAATCAGTTTTGTTAACACAACACAAGACATATATTGTTAACAAACTTGTTAAAAAAATTTCTTCAAAATTTCTTTTCATTTGCTTATACTTTAAAGAAAATTTTGCTTTAATTTACATTAATTTTTATACATATTGGTAAGTAAAAAATAACTTTTTCCAGAAAAACTAAATATTTCTGTTAGAATTGAAAAGCAAAAATTAGTTCGTTAATCTAAACAAAATTTGTGTTAAAACATATTAACACAGAAATTTTTGCTTATTCAACAACTTTTCAATGCGTGTACATGGCTAAGATAAAGTATATATATATATATATATAAATAATAATAATTTAATATGATAACACTAATTTAAATATTACATTTTTTTTTTTTTTTTTTTTTTTTTTTAAGAACGGAGGGCAATTAGTTTTAATCTTTGTGTAATAATAAGAAAGCACCATACAACTGACGTTTTAAAGTAATCAATACAAAACTTTGAATAAACACCATAAAATGCAATAAACTCGCAACAGTGATTTTGGGTCGAAAAAACACACGACCCTTCGTCAGGCGAACAAAGTAGGCACGAGGACTGCAATCAAAGCGCAAGTACTTTGCAGTACTCGTGCTTACTTTGTCCGTCTGACGAAGGGTCGTGTATTCTTTCGACCCGAAACAGTTTATTGCATTTTATCGTGTTTATTCAAAGTTGTGTACTTATCAGTTTTGTGTAAAATCAAAATAAATTAAAAATATCAGTCCTATTGTTACAAATTCGGTACCAAATAAAAGGAGGGGGGGGGGATTTTTCAGAATCCAAGGGTGCAAACAGTTTTTCAACATGACAATTAGATTTTTTGAAAATGAACAAAAGTATGAAATTTAGGTGACAACACATCATTTTGATTCATTTCAGTCATTTTAAAAAGTACGTGGCCTAGTTTTACGGGCAAACAATGAGATAAAAAATAAATTAAAAATTAAAAATATAAATATAAATATAAATATAAATATAAAAATATAAATTTTACTGATTGAAAATAAAATAATAGTCCTCTGTACTAAACTAAATTCTGTCTTTGACAGAATATTTAATGTTTATTTTTTATTTTATTTTATTATTATTATTTTTTTAATCTATTCTTCCATATAAAGTATTCGATAACTGTACACACTCATATAAACCCCTGCTCGCATGCCTTTATTGGAAAAGACTGCAACTATTGTTCTACGACCTTTCGTCGTATACAGGTTTTGGTTAGTTCATAAATGAAGATCCATAATTTTTAATCCTTCGATGAATTTTTCCCGCTTTCTGAATTAAAATCTACATTAAATTTCCCCACCAACAAATAAACCAAACGAATTAAATTCATATTTATTAGGACTGAGGGCCTATTAGTCTCAATCTGGGATTTTTGCGTTGTCGATTTCGATAGTTGGACATTTGTCGAAATCTAAAATTTATCGAAAATATAATTGAATAATTTGAAAGCGATGTTATAATTTGAAAAACGAAAAAAAACTAATAGTCCTCCGTCCTAAACTAAATTCTACTTTTGCCAGAATTTCATCAAAATCTCTTTTTTTTTTTTTTTTTTTTTATTATTATTATTATTATTATTATTATTATTGAAAGAACGAGAAAAGAAAATTAATAATAATCAGTATCGTTGCAAGTGATATCGAATTTTTTTTTTTTTTTAATTTTGAATTAGGAAATAAAAAGTGCGCGTGAAATAATATGAAATAAAAGTAAGTAAAAAAATGAATTGAATGATTTAATGTTTTTGTTTTTCGGGGGCTGCTCATGCATATAAAAAATGCGTATTAAAACGAGTCGAAGAAGGAAGCGAAATAAGTATTGAGTTATATTACGATAAATACGATGTATAATATGATACGATATATTAGACCTATCGTCCAGGGTTAGTAGGCATTTTCGTTGAAAGAAATGGTTTGTTCGTTCGGTGCAACTTGCACATTAGTCCCGTGAGGTACAACTTTCACATTTGTCCCGTCAGGTACAACTTGCACATTAGTCCCCTTTAAATATAGTGATTTTTATTATTATTTATTTATTTAACTGTAAGAACATGTGAAAAATTGTTTACTCCATGATTTTGAATCTGATTGTCTACAAAGAGCGTCAGTTAATAAAAAGAACGCGTTTCTTTCTTTCTTTCTTTCTTTCTTTATTTATTTTCAACAACTTAAAAAAATAATCAATGTCTTTTTAAACCAATTATCACACTAAATTATAAAATATGGCGTTTGCTGATTTTGTCCTGATTAATAAGTGTACCAATTTCTATAGCGATCCGTTGAACAGTGTAGCTTTGCATAGCAAAAGACTTGACATGTTCGTGGTGAAACATAGCAAAGGATGACGAAGTAAACTGTCTGACTGAAAGCAATAGTCCTGTCGTACTTAAAAATAAATAAATAAATAGATAAAATAAATAAATAAATAGATAAAATAAATAAATAAATAAATAAATTCTCACTAATCCGGAATATGGTTTATAATTACTTAAATCTAAATATAGGAATCAAGCATATTTCGCAATTTTGAATCAAAGAACAACGCTTTGATTTAAAGGCAGCCTTAATTAAACTGTCATCTACAAACGAGAGCAAGTGTGATACTCACCGATAAATTCATTGTTTTGTTCTCACTAAAACTCTTTTTTGTCTATTCATTCCAAACGTGTTTCAAAGCGACTCCAAAATCTTCTCCCTGTGATTGAAAGTGTTTCTCTCCAATTTGGCAGGATTACGTCTTCTCGTTTGAAACATTTCCTCGCTCTTATTTCTTCTTATTCGATTTCAGGTTTTGTCTAGCGCAAACAAGTGCAAAAAGGTCCTTTTATTTGGCCATTCCTTGGATCTTTTTTTATGTTGAGGGATTTTCAGAAAATTAAAGGAATGCAAACAAAATTGCGTGGAGGCCTTTATATCCATAATTATTGGTCGCAGATATATACTTCCAATTATTATTATTATTTAAATATTAGCATTTATGATATTGCATGTTTAAATTAAATAATTATAAGATAAAAACTTTTTATGAACCATGTTTTTAAATTTTCTGTTGAATCATAGCTATCCGCGATTGTAATGAAATGCTCCCCCTCAGGTGGGTTAAGGTGAAATTACAATTAACATGAATAGCTTTCGGCTTTCGTCCAGACGCCATTGCTTGTCCATGTTTAGTTTCACATATATTTATTGAATAAAAATGAACAAATCCGGTAAAAAAGATAACACATACTGTTGTGTGCTCCAGTGTACCAAGAGGACCAAGAAATCCAGAATTAAGCTTCCATTTATTTCCAAATGACAAATTTAAAATTTCAGTTGCTTTGGCTAATGGAAGTAAAGAATTAATCAGATGATTTGAAACTAATATTTGTTCAACTTCAGTTGAACATCTACTTCCGATCGAACTTTGAATAAACTGAAATATTTTTTCCAAAAGCAATCAATTTTCCCTGATGTAATGGCAGAGAAATTATAGCACGAATGTTAAGTAGTAACACAAATAGAACAATAATAAATACACGTGGCTATTATATTTACTAACAGCAAAAGCTGAAAAAGCGCCATCTATCGATCATTACAAATGCGGATAGAACTAACTACATTAGCACTTTATCAATGCGTATGAAATCTTTAAACCGATAGTGACGTCAATTTTTGTGAGATACATAATTTAACTTTTTACAATTTTTTAACGCTCACGTTTAATTAAATTATTTATTTAATCACGTTTATTTATTTTTATGTCAAAAGAAAATGAACTCGTAATTTATTTATTTTTATTTTTTTTTTTTGGCAATAATTAAATTATAGCTAATATTTTAATGGCTATCATGGCTATTTGTTAGGTATTAGGAGGTTATTATTTTCATATTTTAATTAATTATAAAAAAAACTATTCGAAAATTCGAAAATCTGACTTTGAAGTATTGTGTTGTCACCGGGTTGTGAGCTACTGTGAAAGTTTCAAATGTCTAGCTAGTAGGGAAGTTAGTTAAAATTTGATTGCAAGATTTGTACCGGACAAACATACAAACAAACAAACAAGAGTAGAAGTTAATGAAAACATGGTAAAATATCAACTTTTTTTAAAATTACAAAAACTAACCTTTTTTTTACAGTGTTTGCAGATAACACTAATAGACACGTTCTTGTCTGATGCTTGGAAACTACTCACGTAATTTCAATTTTAGTTCAATTTTGATGTTTTTTTTTTTTATATATTTATATTTTGTTATACAGTGTGTCCCATAAGTCTTTTGACATTTTAAAAATTCATAAAAATTGAAGAATTTGGTAGAATTGAACGTGGTTTGCGGAAAAGTTATTCTCCTAAAAGGTTTTCTTCATTACTTTCTTTCTTTCTTTTTCTTTCTTTTTTTCTTTTTTCTTTTTTCTTTTTTTTTTTTTTTTGTAAAGAAAAAAAAGGTTAAAATTTTCGTCGAGATGTACGTGAGCAAATCACACATTTCCGCAAAAAACTATATTTATTCACATGCAAATGTTTACAGGCACATAAATCATATTCTATATGTCTGCCATCATCACAAATTACAGCTTGCAAACGAGTTACAACACCGTTAACAGCGGCTTCAGTCGGTGGTTCTTACCTGAGAGAACATCTTCGCCAATAACGCTTTATCCACCGTCAGCACCGCAAATGAAACTTCATATATGCACAGGTAGGAGGTAAAATAAGAAATAAGCTGTGCGAATCGTAAAACATTTTATTTCACTTTGCTTTGCATAATTCTCCTTACGCCACCAAGCTGCGCCCTCTATCGACGAAAATGTTAACCTTTTTTTTTTTTTTTTTTTTTTTTTTCGCAGAAAAAAGAATGAAAGAAAGAAAAGAAAAGAAATCCTTCTTTACGAGAATGACTTTTTCACAAATCGCGTTCAATTCTACCAATTCGTTCGATTTTTATGAATTTTTAAAACGTGTACAGACTTATGTTACACACCCTATATTTTAATTAAGATATTTATATCGTTGTTCTTGACATTAAAAGTTTTATTCATTAAAATTAAAATATAAATTAAAATGAAGTTTAATTCTCAATCCTAATGCATTGCAATTCGGTCTTCTAATTTATTTTCTTAAGACTATTTAACATCAAAAGAAAAATTCATTATGATAAATTGAATGACGTGACACGATTTCATTGAAGTATAACCCGAGGCTGTTAAACTATAAAGCGCTTGTTCCATTTCCAAATGAATCTATTCATTTCATTTTAAAGCCAAACTCCTTTATAATATTAAAATGATTAATTTTACATAAATTCATTATATATCGTACTGCATTCATAGAGATTCATTAATTTTATTTAAAGTACATTCTATTAAGAACATGTTTAGATTTAAACTGATTATTTTCGCAAAACAATCTTATATCCATTAATGGAACAAGGGATGGTGAAAATTATCAAAACTTATGTAACTAGAAATATCTAGATATTTATTATAGAATATACAGGGTGATTAAGATTATTATTACTTACAAACTTTGAATAAACACCATAAATAGCAATAAACTCGCAACAATTGTTTCGGGTCGAAAAAACACACGACCCTTCATCAGGCGAACAAAGTAAGCACGAGTGCTGCAGTCAAAGCGGCAACGCACAAAATCGTTTAAAATGAAAAGAAAAAGTTTATAAAGTAGAAACTAAATATAACTACTGGTGAGAGTAGAATTGTACAAAAAAACAAGAAAATAAATAAATGAGTGAGATTAAACATATAACAATCTAAGGATAACAAAAATTAAACTAAAATCTAAGTTACGTGAGTAATTTCCAAGCATCAGAGAAGAAAGGAGTGGAAGAAATATCATTAACAAGATTTTTCGAATTTTTAAATATGTAAAATTCTTCATGAATATTCAAATGGGAGGAACAGACAGGAGATGAAATTATGTTAGTTTTGGAAAAATCAAAACGATGACCTTGAGACCAGCAGTGGGAAGCAATAGAAGATTTGGTAATCTCTTCATTACGAACATTCCGACGGTGCTCATTTATTCTGTATTTCAAACGCCTCCTAGTTTGACCAATATAACCTAAGTTGCAGGACGAACACGGAATTAAATAAATTCCAGAACGGTTTTCGGTGGGAATGGGATCCTTAAGAGAAGATAATTTAATTTTATTGACGGGTTTGTAAATAATTTTGAAACCAAACGGTGAAAGAATTTTAGAGATTTTAAAAGAGAGTGAAGAATAAAAAGGTAAAACAACTGGGATGAGACTGTGATCGTTTAATTTGGGAGCAGAACGTTTAGGATTCTTAAATTTATATAGAGCTTTATCGATGATAGATGGGTTATAGCCACGAGAGAGAGCAAGAGATTTTAAATAATTAATTTCTTTCAAAAGATTAGACGGATCAGAACAAATGTGTAAGGCACGGTAAACATAAGTGTAAAAAGCAGACATTTTTTGTTGAGGGGCGTGGTTAGAGAGAGCATGCGGCGGCAAAGAGACTGAGAATGGTTTTCTAAAAACAGTAGTTGAGAAACAATCCTTTTCTTTACTCATAAGAACGTCAAGGAAAGGCAAAGAGCAATCCTGTTCAACCTCAAAAGTGAATTGAATGCATGGGTCAATCGAATTGACCAAAGAAAGTAAATTGGACAAATCGACGTCAGGGGAGACAAGAACGAAAGTGTCATCCACATATCTAAACAAGTGAGGAAATTTATATACACCGAAGAGTTTTTCTTCAAAATAGTGCATATAAATGTCGCAAAGTAAAGGAGAGAGAGGACTACCCATGGCCATACCATCATTTTGGGAATAATAAGTACCATTAAAAATGAAGGCAGTTTGCCTGATACACAAATGAACTAAAGGAGGAGCTTGTAAATTTAGTTTTTTACCAGAACATTTGCGAAGCAACGGAATTTTGTTTGGCGAAGGAAAAAAAAAGTATTTATAAACTGTGCCTATAGATGGCGTTGCAAAAGTAATCTCAAAAGAAATGCCTAAATAGATTCATTATACACAGGAATGTTGTTAGCAATATTATAGAATAGCAAGAAACAATAGACTTTAAGGGTTTACGACAACTTTTTTAGCAAAAAGAAAGAATACGTATTTACATTGCTCTGCAAGAAAAAAAAAAAAAAAAAAAAAAAATTCTAGATACCATTTTTGCTGATTCTTAAGTAAAATGACCTCCTGAATCCGAATAGGACTCCCATTTTGCTCAGTCACCCACTATTTTCTAGATACACCACCCCCTCCCTCAATTTCTTTCTCTGTTCGATAATTTTATGACCATGAATTTGATTTGAAGAATGAAGAAAAATTAGTTTAACACCTAAAAACAAAAAATATATAAAGTTTAAAAAATAGCATTAATAACATATTAAAAAAATATAAGATATGCAATGCATAATTTCAGTGGCAAATCCTCCCCAAAATTTTTCCCTTGTCGCAAATGTCCATGTTTTAGAATTTTCCAACTCTGTAGCCCCTCAGAAGATATTTAACGGTTAAAATAATCCTCCCCCCTCCTAAAAATCAAATTTATAGCCATAAAATTACCAAAAAATGATAAAAATAAGGGGCCGTTTCTAAAAAACTGTGGGTGATAGGGCAAAATGGGCGTCCTATTCGGATTCAGAGGGTCATTTTACATAATAATATGCTGAAATGGTGTCAGAGGCAATTTTCGTGCCGAGCAACATTTAACAAGAGGAAAAGAGGAGCTTCATGAAACAAACATTTTACGAATGATTAACGGTACATTTTGGAACTTTTTTTTTTCCTTTGCCAAACAAAATTCCATTGCCTAACAACTGTTCTGGTAAAATTATCAAGTCATTCTCAGCGGTAGTTTTAAAATTATAGCGTTTTGAAATCGTAACTTTAATTATAATTTCCCTGTACTAAGTTATGTAATATTTTAAAAATAATATCATTGTACCATAGATATAGTAATATATATATAGATCTATCCGCGATTGTAATAAAATGCTCGCCCTCTAGTGGGCTAAGGTCAAATTACAATAACCATGCTTTAATTCGAATTCCATCAAGCCGCCATTGCTAGCCGATGTTTAGTTTCACATATATTTATTGAATAAAAATGAATAAATCCTGTAAAAAAGATAACACATACTGTTGTGTGCTCCAGTGTAACTCCAAAGGACCAAGAAACCCAGAATTAAGCTTCCATTTATTTCCAAATGACAAATTTAAAATTTCAGTTGCTTCGGCTAATGGAAGTAAAGAATTAATCAGATGATTTGAAACTAATATTTGTTCAGCTTCAGTTAAATATCTACTTCCGATCGAACTTTGAATAAACTGAAATAATTTTTTCCAAAAGCAATCAATTTTTCATGATGTAATGGCGGAGAAATTATAGTACGAATATTAAGTAGAATAACAAAAAGAACAAAAATAGATACACGTGGCTGTAATATTTACTAACAACAAGAGCTGAAAAAGCGCCATCTATCGATCATTACAAATGCGGATCATCCCCATGTTATCGAGCAAAAAATTTTGATGCCGAAAAAAAATTCTAAAATCAGCCATTAGAGAGTATTGAAAAAAAGAATAAAAAGAAAAATGAGTTTGAAACTGTATCTGGAGTTTTTCATTCACCTTTAGTAAATAAATTATTCATAAATTTTATTTACTAAATTATCCGTGTGTATTCCTGTGTGTGATTTACTCGGGGAAAGGCAGCCATTAGAGGGACTTTTCCTGAAAAAAAAAGGTATCACTTTTCCCCTCTCGCTGATCAATCTATGCCTTATTACTATAGCTATGCATTGTACAGCTCCTCATACACCGTTGCCAATTTTAATGAGATTTTTATTCAGTATCTACCAGTAAAGTTTAATTGTAACGTTTTCCTGATCACATCGAAGATTAATCGTGTATCACTTATATCAAATATGTATATATAGATCACACCTCAAAATTATTGGTGATTATTAAATAAACTCGTTGGCATAAGTGGATTCTGCGTATTCCCCATCACATATTTATATCCACACATTTTAATTATTGTTAAAAACTACCGAAGATTTATCGAAGCATAAATTCGTAAATTTGAATAACTTATGAAGTTTTCGTAATAGAATTTTCATAATTAATGATGCTCAGGTTAGTATCTTAAATGATAATTTGAAAATAGTCTGACATCTTCATGATCTCAAAATGGACGCGCTATTCTGCCATGTTAAAAAATTCGTAAATTTCCAATTTGTGAAATTTTCAATGTAAAATGTTCATAATTAATTATTCTCATCCCAGCATTAAAACTGATATTTAAAAGCTGGTCAGACATCTTTACGATAAAAATATTCCATTTAATGCTTGTTTAAGTGAAATTTTGCCCTATTCTCCAATGTTAAATTAGAATGTTGCGCTCACAACATGACTTTCTTCTATATTTTCCCATGCAAATTCACTCAGAAAAAATAATTTATTAAAATCATTATTTAATAAAATTATCTTCCACGATAATTCAGTACGATTTCCATATTAGAGAAATAGTATAACACTAAATATCTAAAAAAAAGTTAATTTTATTCTGAATATTACATTTTTTTTTTCTTAAAAATGAAAAAAAAAATCGATAACTTTATTTTAAATTATCGCAGATCGATTATTCAACCATTCGTTTTAAAGGTATTGGCGAGCTCTTTTGAAAGATACCCATCATGAAATTTTATTCCTCTCGAGAGGGGACTTACCCCCCCCCCCCAGAGGGGGAGGCGATGCTCCTACATATACAATTTTTTCCCCCAGTTGACTATCTCTATTATAAATAATTCTTGTAAATTTCATAATGATTATTAAAAAATAATTCTCTTTATGTACATTTATACAAAATTTTGTCCTATACCACCATGTTAAGAATTTAGAAAAAGTGAGATGGCAACGCAACCTGTAAGACAATTTTTACCAAAAGTTGATAGGCACTAATTTATGTTAAGGTACAACCAATTTGTAGGAAATTATGTGTAGTAGTTCCTGAGGTACACATACATTTGTCACAAAGTTTTGTCTCTCACACACACACACACAGGCAGAACCAAAAATGGTCAAATCGTGTTCTACAGCTCTCAAAACGTGTAAATCCATCGAAAACCTGAGGTCGAAAATTTTTACGAATCCAATACCTTCTTCTATTGAATATAGAAGAAAGTAAAAAAACCCGTAAATTTTGAATAACTTACGAAGTTTTTAAATTAGAATGTTGCAAATCAATAGGGTTCTTGTCAGTATCTTAAATGATATTTTAAAAGTAGTCCGACATCTTTACGATGAAAATATCCCTCAAAAGGGACATTTATGTAAAATTTTGCTCTATTCTGCCATGTTAAGAAATTCGTAAATTTCGAATAATTTGCGAAATTTTCAAGGTAGCATGTTTATAGTTAATGGTGTTCATCCCAGCATCAAAACTGATATTTAAAAGCTGTTTTTACATCTTTTCGATAAAGATATTTCTTTTCATGCACTTTTAAGGGAAATTTTGCCCTATTCTCCCATGTTAAGTAAATCGTAAATTTCGAATAACTTCTGAAGTTTTTTAATTAGAATTTTGCAAATGAATAGGGTACTTTCCAGTGTCATAAATAATATTTTAAAACAGGTCCGACCTTTCTCCGATCATTTCTTCGTGAGATATCGCGTACACAGACTAATAAACTAACAAACTATCGTACTAACAGACACCCTACAGACGGACACCATACCCATTTTGATATTTTTGGATTCCTCACATCTGAAAACGTGTAAAAAAGTAAAAAAACCGAGGTCGAAAAATTTCGCGATTACCTAAGTTACCCACACCTATAGTATGATGGGGAACTAATAATTAACTTTAATGCCTTTTATATAAAATATTTATAATACCATTTGTCAACCATGGAAAAAAAAAAAAAAAAAACTTATGCGGGGGACATTCTTTTTTCCCTGGTTGTAGTTGTCGTGGGGGTAGATATTCAAAAATTATATTTTCTATCTCATATTTATTATTTTTGCGCAAATTTTAACTTATCCGTCAATATTAAATTACGCTCATAAATCTCCAAGAACTGTTTTAAATTTATTACTTTGAACATTCGTTAAAATTTCAGAAAGCGATTTTAATTTATCTAGTAAGGCTATGAAATTTCCATTAAAATTTTACCTACGAAATTTATTAATTACTTCTCGCTAAAAGCCATCAGCTTGTTGTTCACAAGAATTTTAACAGATAAGATATATGGAATAGTTTGACATTCTGGATGATCTAAGATTATATAGGAAAAGTTATTAATATAATTTAAATACTTTTGGTAAACGGGACCATTTGTCTTGTTCATTTCTCAAGCTTTGTAAGAAGGTCGACTGGATATTTGAGATTCGTGACGCAATTTTCTTGTTGCAGATTTTGTAAGTTTATTCGCTCAGAATAAAAGATCGAACCATGTCTGAGTAGCGTCGCGTAATTTCTATCATGGAATTAGTTTGACATTTAGGAGAAGGAGAAATTGTTAATATAATTTAAATATTTTTGGTAAATGGGACCACCTGTCGTTTATTTCGTAAGTTTTGTAACGTAGGTAGACTAGATATTTCGGATTTGTAATGTAATTTCTCTGTTACAGATTTTGTAAGTTTATATTCTCAAAATAAAAGGTTGGTTAATGTCTCAGAGGGTATAGCTATATGACTTGATAAAGAATGATTGTAATAGTTATGATACATAGAATAGTTTGGCAACTGGCATTTATGGATAAAGTTCAAATATTGTATATAGAGCAGTTTTTAATATATATAATAACAGGAGACTTGGCGTTGGAACATTAAAACCCGAATAAACTACTACGTCAGAAACGCCAAAAGAAAAATATTTGCGATGCATACAGCTGTTTCGGTAGCCTTAAGCGTACCGTCTTCAGTGCAAAAAGAATACTGAAACTGGAGAAGTGCTCATATGTATAGGAGAGGGACCGAATTTTGTTCAACCAATAGAATTACGGGAAAGGTGGGGAGAGTGGCCAATAGGAATATAGGAAAGTTAGCTGTGTAAACAGTAGAAAAATTAAGAAAATGTGGACTGAAAGTAAAATTTCCAACAGTCAGACAAATAGGGAACAGCGAAATCACAATTTACAAGGTTTTTAAATTTTCTATAAATATGAAAAGCTTCAAATAAATCGAGTTCATGAATGGATTTAGGTCTGCAAATGATTTTAGCTGAATTAAATTTAAAATTATGATTTTCCTCCCAGCAATGTTTAGAAATAGCCGATTTATTGGTTTCTTGTTTGCGGACGTAATTGATATGTTCTTTTAGACGAAATTTAAGACTGCGTTTAGTTTGGCCAATATATGATAAACCACACTGACAGGAAATACTATAAATGCCCCAAGAATTATGCATATCAATGGGATCTTTTAACTGAGAAAAGGTGAGTTTATTGGAAGGCGAAAATATTATTTTAAAATCATATTGTTTGATAATTTTAGCTATGGTCTGACTGGATTTAGGAAAATAGGGTAAAACAATACTGATATTAGAAAAGACTGATTTAGTAGACGAAATACGAGGGAGCTGTAACTTTTGGATGACTTTGTCTATAATGGAAGGGTCATAACCTCTGTCAGTTGCAATGGCTTTCAGGTATTTAATTTCAGTTTTTAATAAAATAGGATTTGAACAAATATTAAGGGCACGGTTTACAAAAGTATAGAAAGCAGCCATTTTTTGGTTAGGTGGGTGACATGAACGCGCATGGGGAGGAAGGGAGACTACAAAATTTTTACGATAGACGGTGGTAGAAAATCCATTTACAGTGCGAGAGACCAGGGTATCAAGAAATGGAAGTGAGCCATTATTTTCAATTTCATATATAAACTGGATATTAATGTTAATTAAATTTAAAGTTTCTAAGACATGGTCAATATTGTGACGAGATATGCCGATAAGCGTGAAGGTGTCGTCAACGTAACGAACAAATTATTGAACAAATATTAATATTGAACAAATATTATTAAGTCATTCAACAAATATTAATAACTTTGCCATCGAGAATATGGGCAAACGCTCTGGAATTCTAATAGGGTTTTCTAGAACTCGCTTTCCAAGGGGACTAGAATTTACAAGGATGACATGGAACTATTTTTTCTAGAGATTCTAGATGTCAGTTACAGAATTTTTTCTCAGTGTATTTATTTATATTTTTCAAGGGGACTTGCCGTCTTTGACTTGTCGCTACTGAAGGTTTCATATAAAAGTTTATATTTCTATTTAATGTTTATAAATTGAACTATATTAGATTTGTTCAATAAAATATATAGTCAGGAAACAAATCTTATGGTTTTTGATTTATTTTTTACAGATTTGAAATCCTTAAATTGCGTTCTCTCTGTTTGCATTTTTTCTTGAATTTATGATCTTCAAAATGTTAAAACTAATGCAAATACAGTAAAGCACCGTTTATACGTTTTTCATTGGACTGATGTAAAAGGACGTATAAATGAAAAGATGTATAATCGAAATTTTAATAATAACACTTTGATGACTACAAATTTAATGACATTTAAGCAAAATTTATATGAAAATATTAATTAATAAAGTTTCTAAATGTATATTGTACTTTTTTTATGATAATAATTAATCAAAATAAATAAATAAATAAATAAATAAATAAATTATTATAAAAAGTGAGAAAAATCATACTATTAATGCATGACTGGGTTCTAATTACATATATCACATATTGAGTATTATATATTACATTTCTTAAGAATTATATGAACACATTTTAATATTAATTATATATATTGTATATCTTTAATCATAAGCATATGATTTATGTCCGTACAGATAGTAATTTAATAGCATTAAAAATCTTTACTATTCGTCTGATTTGCTGCTTGTCTATGAGTATAAAAAATCTGGAGTGATTCCACTCGACTTTCCGAACATTGAGTAATTAACAGTTTTGTAGATAAAGTAAAGAAAGAGGAGTTGTTAAACAAACAAAAGAGAGAAAACCATAATAGAGTGTTTGAGTATTTTTCTCCATCTATTACACGATGTTTTATTTAACGCTACTGAACTTTGAGCCCATAGATCATAATGATAAAGAATTTTTCGTTGTGTCCCTGTAAAAACCTATAAATGCTAGATTCACCAAAATGCTTATAGTTAGTGCAACAGTGATTTATAATACTCATATAAATTTTCAGCTCAATTCAATAAGGTGTTTAGATGCTATCGTACTTTTAAAAATTTAGTCCCATAGGCCATAATGATAAAGAATTTTTCTTTGTGTCCCTGTAAAAAAATGTAAGTGCTAGATTCACCAAAATCTATACAGTTAGTTCAACTGTGATCTATAACATGTGTACAAATTTTTTGCTCAAATTAATAAGGCGTTTAGACGCTATCACACTTTTAAAAATTTGGCCCCATAGGCATAATGATAAAGAATTTTTCTTTGTGTCCCTGTAAAAAAACTATAAGTGCTAGATTCTCCAAAATCTATACAGATTGAGTATCTGTGACCTATAATATGTGTATAAATTTTTTGCTCAATTGAATAAGGCGTTTAGATGCTATCGCACTTTTAAGATTTTGTTCCCATAGGCCATAATGATAAAGAATTTTTCTTTGTGTCCCTGTAAAAAAACTATAAGTGCTAGATTCACCAAAATCTATAGAGTTCGTACTATGATGACTTACAATATGCGTACAAAATTTCAGGTTATTCGAACAAAGCCTTTAGACGCTAGCGTGTTCACTCACAGACATACACACATACATACACACACACACATACACACACACATACATACATCATCGTAAAAATAGTGAAAACGGACTCAGGGGACCTCAAAACGTATAGAAACATCAAAATCTCGAATTCGGATTTTTGATATGATTACAATACTTTCCTCACTATAGTGTTCGGAAAGTAAAAATTCTACTGTGAATTCAATTGATTCTTTGACGCTATTAAAGTTGAAATATAGCCTCCTTGTAAGTGACAAATGTTACGCCGTAACAGCGGCATATGTCGTCCAATGTGCTTCCAAATTAGATTAGCATACGTTTTTATATAAAAAAAAAAAAAAATCTTACATACCAAGTTTTGAGCGTTTATGTATCATGGTAGTTTAAATATTGTTAACTCGTAAACGGGATTTAATTGAAGCACAGCACTGTCGGCCGATATTCACCTAAATTGAATAAATATAATTTTTTTATGATGACTGTCATACATATAAAGCTTTTTCTTTTATATACTATAGAAGCTTAGATATAGCCTTCCCGTAAATGGGAGAAATTGCAGTGTAGCTATGCTGCTTTTGAGCGATATATGACAAAATTTAAAATTTAAGTATAGATGCGACTAAAATTATTTATATTTTTCAATTCAATTTATTGATACGTGAGATACAGCGCCCACATTTATTATTATTATTATTATTATTATGTATTATTTACACTGACAGATACTATTTAAAAATGGTCAAATCGTGTTCAGAACATCATAAAGCGTGTAAATTCATCGGAAACTGGAGGTCAAAAAATTTCACGAACCCAATACTTTCTTCTTATATAGACCTGCTAACTATGCTAGTTTATCCTTAATGGTATTTGGCCCCGCCTTTTTTTCACACCAGAATAGTTGTAGAGCAATAGTTTTCTTATTTAATCATGAGAACATATTACTGAATATTACTCTAAAACTATTCTGGTGTGAAAAAAAGGCGGTGCCTAATACCATTACAGATAAGCTAGCATAGTTAGCAGGTCTACTTACATAAAAAATGAAAAAAAGTAAAAACTGATAAATAAATCATTAACTTATAAATAAATCATCAATAGCTTGCTAACTCTATTACTCTTTTAAAAATATAACAAACATTAAAAAAAAAAAAAAAATCTCATTTCTAGTTAAAATTATTTTTATATACGAGGCAAGCTTTCAAAAATCGTGTTTCTTATATTTTTCTAAAATTAAAATCCACTGCGCTTTTTTCTCTTCTCTTTTGATGCGAAATTCTAAAAAGGCTTTTTCGTTCTTACAAAAGATTTCAAGTATCTTATACCCAAGATCTCTCATCAATTCCTCTTTTTTTTTCCCCTTTTGCTTTAAAAGAAGCTTTTTAGCTTTTCTATTCAAAAGCCCTTTTTTGCCTTCTTTAAAAACACATTTATTTATTTTTATGAGTGTTTTCTTTTTTTTACTTGTTGATTTCTCGTGAATTCGTTTGAAATTGGTAAATTTACTTTTACGAGATTTTTTCGATGTTATTGCCTTGTTATATCTGCTTTTAACAAGCTCAAAATGATAAATATGGTAAAGTTCAATGACATTTGAAAATGCGACTTCGCATGTAATTTCCGAATAGATGCGGAAATTTTATTATTCAAAGAAAATATTTCCGTTGCAAATTTAATTTGATTAGATAAATAGAAAATATGTTTGTTTGCCTGCACTGTTCTTTCTTTTAAATACTGAATCTTTATTTAGCATATCTTAAATTATCTCGAAATTTAAATAATTTGATTTTCTATTTAAAATTGTTTTACTATTTGTAAATTATCTTATATTCAAATTAATAAATACAGTAAATAATCATAACTTTTCGCATGTAAAATAAAATATTACACATTAATTACATATCGTACAAAGTTCGCGCCTTCTTTTGCTGTCATAGGTTGTCACAAGTAACTTAAATCTCCTTCTTATTAATGGTATGAAATTACTTTCAAATTTTAACTTAGAGCTAATTTTCATTAAAACAGCATTATTATTATATTAAAAATTTTTTTAATTATATAATAATAGAATCTTTAAAAAAGCTACCGTTTCATTAGCTTGCTATACAGGGTTATTAAAAAAAATAGACCCAATTTAAATACTTTGTATTTCACGAAGTATAAATTGAAAATGAAGAATGTGCATATTAATGAAAAGAGGAAGTATATAGCAACTTTTAAGAAAATCATTAGAGCCGTTCCTGAGATACGGACTTACGTCCCTATTCCGGTTTCCGATGACCGACTTCCAGTTCTCCAATTTTCACCACAGTTTGGGAAATTCATCTGTATACCAGATCTGTACAAATTCTGAAATTTCGTAGTTCTATCTTTATTAGTTTCGGAGATATGATAGCCAGAAGATTCCACCCATACATACATACATACACGCCGACCAATTGCCAAAAACTACTTTTTTGGACTCAGGAGGCCTTAAAACGTGTAAATCAGGTAAAAACTCGATATTGAATTTTTGGACCTAATACAGTACTTCCATTACCTACGGTAGTAGGGTAATTGAAGTAAAAACTAGAGCGTTAAAATAATTTAGAATAAGCATGGAGCATTTTGGTAATTATACGTTATTTTGTATTAAGGCTCCTATATATACGAGCTGGCGCATCAGGCATTTTGTTGCTTTAGGTTTGCCACATGTACCCAGCGCGTTTCTCTGATAAACAAACGACAAACATTTTTTTTTTTTTTTTAATCGTCTTACGTTACTTTATTATATTTCATAATTTTAGCTAAGTAAACTATGATATGGATGTTTGTTTAGCGATAAACAGCTATAATCATTCAAGAAGTTAATATAAAGTGTTCGCAGACCTTCTATTACTGTGTTTTTGAGTTTTGGCGACATTTTGAAAAAAAAAAAAAAAAAAAAAAAAAAATAGAAACCGCTCTAACAACACATCTTACCCCAGTACATCCATAGGATATCCTCAGAATAAAATGTCATCCTGAGGATGTACTGTGAAAAAAAATGTGTTTTTAGGAATATTACTGTTGCTTATTCCTCTTATCTTGACCAGATTAGCTTCAGAGGGAAGCGATAAGGACGCCAAGCGGGAATGCTGTCCTCTTCGGAGGCAAAAAAATGGTGGTGATGCGCCGGCCTATTATTTTATTTAAGGGCTCTATTTTGTATTATTAATCCCATAAAAGAAGCCTTTTCATACCAAAAATTATTTTTTACAACTTAAAATACACTCTGTGCATAAAATACGACAGTACTTGATTTAATAAGCAATAGGATGTAAAACAAAAATAAATAATTTCAATGTCTTTTGTCCCCTTAAAAATTAAATACAATTTAACCCAGGCACACAGAACAGGAACACCCAAGTTAAATAAAAAGATGTAAAGAACTAAAGGTGTAGTTTTTAAGTGCATTTATTTTAAGTCTATCATTATTCACCAAAATCGAACTACAAACAAAAAATATAGAAAAATTCTGTTAAACACTCAATTTAGTTTAGCATGGAGGACTATTAATTTCAATCTGCAAAATTTAAAATTTTAATTTAATTAATTAATTTTTTATCTCATTTTGTGACTGTAAAACTGGGCTACGTACTTTTTAAAATGGCTGAAATGAATTAAAATGAAGTGTTGCCACCTGAATTCCATGCTTTAGTTAATTTAAAAAAAAAATAGTTAAAAATGGAGGGCTATTAATTTCAATCTGCAAAATTTAAATTTTTAATTTAATTAATTAATTTTTTATCTCATTTTGTGACCGTAAAACTGGGTCAAGCACTTTTTAAAATGACTGAAATGAATTAAAATGAAGTGTTTCCACCTAAATTTCATACTTTAGTTAATTTTTAAAAATCTAATGGCCATGTTAAAACTGTTTGCAGTTCTGGATTCAGAAAATTCGCCCCTTTCATTTGGCACCGAATTTCTAACGATAGGATTGATATTTCTAATTTATTTTTGTGTTACACAAAACTGGTCTACAAAAACTCCAGATTGAAACTAATAGTCCTCCGTTGTAATAAGCAAACAATTCTAACTATTATACATAAAAATTTATTTATTTTGGTGTTACACAAAACTGGTCTAAAAAAACTCCAGATTGAAACTAATAGTCCTCCGTTCTAAAGCAAACAATTCTAACTATTATACATAAAAATAAAAAAAAAAAACACTATCCAATCGAACACTACAACACGTATATTTTCTCTATATCGTTTTTAATTTCCTTTTTTTTTTCCCTCTAAAGGTGCCTTCTTCATTTTATAGTTTTTCTATCTGATACTTTCGTTTCTTTTTCTTCTAATTGGTTGATAGATTATTTCATTTCCGGATTGAGATTCCATTTTCAGATCATGATTCTTAATCTAAGATAATGAGATAATCAATCGACTAATTGCGAGCTCGCTTTTTAGTAACATGTTACCAATACGTCTTATCATTTAGTAGTATTTTTAGCATTCCCAGATGAGACTTGATTTTCAGACTTTGATAGATCTTAAAAATAGATGGTTAATTTAAACTAAGGATAGTTCTACATTCTCTTTAGCAGAGATTTATATTGGAATTTTTTTACTTACTTTAATTTTTATAAGGAAAGATCATTGGTTTAAATAATTTCTGATTTCAATTTTTATCCTCTGTTGCTCATGCATGATAGAGAAAGTATTGTTTTAGGGTCAAATTTTCAAAACCATTTTTTTATATATACCGGGTGGTCCAAAAGCCACTAGACTATTTAAAACCTTATAATTAGTAAACTATTTACAATAAAACGATGCGGTTTGCACAGAAATGTCCAGAAACATGGGGGAATTTTGTTTTTAATAATAATAATAATAATAATAATAATAATAAAAAAAAAAAAAAAAAAAAAAAACATTGCATATTAGTTATAATTTTCGTCAAAAGGTGGCACTAGTGTTTCATGTGAAATACAATCTCATGAAGCGTTAAATAAGCAGATGAGTTAATTGCGGATTATCCCATAACATTTCAAACATTTTCTGTCGCACGATACGAATCGCTACTAAAAAATAAACCCTAGTAGCACATAACGTTATTTTAACGTTTTTACAACTAATTTTTAACTGTTCAGACTTATTTTCAACGCTATAACAACGTTATGTGCTGCCTGGGAAAGTCATCCCTTGCTTGCAAGAGAGGCAAGGCAAGCACTCCATTCAATAACATTTATGCAGGATAGAGCGTCTCCTCACATAGCTACTCCTGTCACGACACTTCTGAGATCAACATTTGGAGACAACCATGTCCTTAGTCGACGTTTTCCACACGAATGGCCCCCAAGGTCTCCAGATCTTACACCTTGTGGCTTCTGGTTATGGGGTTATTTGAAGTCACGTTTGTATAGAGATCGGCCTACGTCTTTGGCGCAGTTAAATAAGCTATACGCCACCATGTAACAGGCATACTCTCTGACATGTTTTTTAATGCTATGCAATGTATGCGGTGTCTTCAATCGTCTGACGGCTGTAATTATCAGTGATGAGAATCAAATTGAATGGCTATAGGTATTGAAACACTTTTATTCATATCAATGAACTGTATTATAATTTAATAAGTCTGTTAGTTGAACTCTAGCGCCACCTTTTGGTTAAAAAAGTAACTAATATAAATATATTGCATTAAAAACAAAAATCCCCTGTGTTTCTGAACATTTCTGTGTAAACCGCATCATTTTATTGTAAATAGTTTAATAATTATAAGGTTTTAAAAAGTCCACTGACTTTTGGATTACTCGGTATTTACACGTTGGGGGGTAGAATCATTTAAATTTGTGAAATGAAGCTTTGATTTTAAAGGGGGCTTTTAAAGGCTTTTAATCATATTTCATATATATAGTCGGTAACAAAAGTCTCCGAACACTAGCAAAAATTCCTATATGAAAAAAGTACACTTAATACAGTTTTATTAATTAAATCCTTGTCGAATCCTGTTCTTAGTCAGTCTAAAAACAGGATTCGACAAGGATTTATTTAACAAAACTGTATTAAATGTACTTTTTTATACAGGAATTTTCGCTAGTGTTCGGAGACTTCTGTTACCGACTGTATATATATATATATATATAAACATTAACTAATATAATGTTATATTTTAAAAAAAATAGTGTAAAATCGGGATATAGGCATAAAATATAACGTCAAGCGTGATAAACAAAAATCTTAATGAATTTCATTAGTCCATGCACATGAAGGCTACGACTAATCTAAAATAAAAGAATCCTAAACAACTTCGAGCAAAAACCATAAATTATGTGTGGCTTAAACTACATCCAGAAACGACCTTCAAAAAGATATGATGTCTTTTAATAAAAGCAGGCCATTTAGTCATGGAAGGGAAAAAAAAATGGTGAAATTGTTCAT
The DNA here is from genome assembly GCA_963930645.1 of Salticus scenicus. NCBI lineage: Eukaryota > Metazoa > Arthropoda > Arachnida > Araneae > Salticidae > Salticus > Salticus scenicus. Next base: position 43,165,201 of record OZ005662.1, read on the forward strand.
GTGGATTTCTATTTTTACATGAACGCTGAAAAATTAATTTCTGATCTTCTTTTTTATGGGTGCTGTAAGAGAAAGTGAGCGTATAGATTACTATACGTGAGAAGAATTTTTTATAAGAAATTTGTTTCGCTGGTAAAATTGAATTTCGGTAAAGGTAGGTACTAGCAAACCCGTGCGAATTTTTCGCACTTTATTTCTTTTGTTATTTACCTATAAAATTTGAAACTTATAAATATTATACCAATTTCACAACCTAATTAAAATTTTAATGTACCAGAAGCCAAATTATTATTACTAGTATCGCCCAGTGGTCGAAACTCGACCATTTTTTTTTGCAAACCGAGGCAAAGCAAAGTTATTGCCTTGTCCTAAACGAAATGCAATTGCAACACAGCTGCGGCAATTGTTTGCCGATATTCACTCTAACTGAATCAGCAGAGTTTTACTTAATATAACTATTTCTCTCTGTAGATGTTAGCCTTTCCTGAAATAAGAGAAAATCGCAACGTGAAAACGCCCCTTGTTGTGTGATACAGCCCAGAAGCTAATAGGTACCATGTCAAACCAAGGCCCAACCAAGTATAAAATTCTGTTAAATTAATTCGATTGGTTCATAAAGTACAGTGTTTGTACAAAAAAAAAAAAAAAAAGATATTTTTCAAAAATGGTCGAATTGAGTTCGGGAAATTTCAAAACGTGTAACTTTATCGAAAACCGAAAATCTAAAACTTTTCTGAATCTTATATTTTCTACTTATATATGCAGAGGAAAGAATAATAAATCTACTTTTTAAAAAATAAAAATAAGTAGTTAGTCTCACTTAATTAAAATGCAAGGCAATCTCAAAACATGTAAATTCATTGAAAAAACGGAAATCAAAAGTTTTTATGTATCTTCTACTTGCTTCTTCTACCCACAAAAGCTAGCAATAAAGACACTTTTTTAAAAAATAAGTAGCCAATTTCAGTTAATTGAAACGTAAAGAAAGCTCAAAACATGTAAATTCAGCAAAAAACGGAAATCGGAATTTTTTCCGTATCGTTTACTGATACATGCAGCAGTTAGTAACAAATCCATTTTCCTTTTATTTAGTATATTAGTTGAATATTTATTGTTTAAATATCACCCTTTGAAATGAAATGTTTATGTTTACATTCGAAACTGGATGTTTGCCATTTTTTTTTTCTGGAGTTTTGTGATTTTAAATTAAAATTTTATCAATTTTACAGAAAAAATAACTCGATCAAACACATGTGACAGTAACTTATATATAACTATCCGCGATTGTAATGAAATGCTCGCCCTCTGGTGGGCTAAGGTGAAATTATCACACCACTGCATATCATCATATTATGCAATCGATTTTCCATGATGTAATGGCGGAGAAAGAACAATTATTAATCCACGTGGCTATTATATTTACTAACAACTGCAGTTCAGAGAGCGCCATCTATCGGTCATTACAAACGCGGATACCCAAATATCGGAATTAAAATCGGCAGATAATTTCCGTTATTTTTTAATAATTTTTTACAAAATATCCAATGGACGATAAAATAGAAAATCTTTTTTATGGCTCCATGGACAGACAGTGACGTCATCACTTCGCTTGCGTATAGTTATGCTATATTATACAAATTACTGTGTCTATGGTTTTATTTGAGCTTTATGAAATTGCCAGATTTAACAACTTTCTACTTTTAGGTATTTTTTAATGTAAAAGGAAAAATGGGGGAAAATGCATAAAAAATAAATGTATTTTTAAATACCTTCTTGACATCGTAAGAAAATAATATTTGTATTCGCACCTTCCGGCTAACCATACCTTTCGAATGATACCATTTTCAACTCTCTACTCCCATAATTAATATGTTAAAAAGGGACAACAAATTTTATGCTTGCCTATTAATATATAGATAACCAAATAAATATTGTGCAATAGTGAAACCAGAATCACTCAAAGAAAGGTTTCAAAATAAAATTCATGGTTGACGACTCAGTTTTCATACTTCCGCAGGCAGTATAGTTTTAGTAAAGGACCCCCATGACGTTTTTAAATTTTTATCGCCAAGTATGCAATGACATTTTATTTAATTTAGAGTAAATTTTTGTTTAAAAAAAATTCTATTTTGATTATACTTTTTTATGATTCCGTTTTTTAGTCAATTTATGATAATAATTCAGATTTTGTTTATATTATCTTTAAAATATTGCTAGGTTTAAAATGACGTTTGCAAAGATTCTGAAGAAATAACTTTTAAAAATATATTTTCCATAAAATAATCTCATCAGATATATGTCGTCATTTTCCCTTTTTATTGAGCTGAGTCCGCGTGATTAAATATTGTCCATGCATAAATATTATTTTTTATCCTCATGTATTTTATTAATTACACCACTATCGTATCGCTTCGACAAAAAATAATTGGAACTGGTCCACGTTAGAGAACTATTATATAGAATGTTGTAGTCATATATATGCACATTAATCCCTACTGCTAATAAAATTGTGTGTATAATCAGTGTGTTTGTTTGTACGTTTTCGAACAGAAATAACCTAGATCAACCAAATTTTGTACTCAGGTACGTATTTACAAGATCTGATCGTACACGCAGCCCGATTTTGTTTTTGAGTTATTTTATGTTTTATAGATTTGACAGATTTTTTGATATCATAGTTAAGAGGCATTATATATTTGCATGTAAAAAATCATTTTGTGAAAGCAACGTCATATTTGACTTCAAATTATTGTCAAACCTGTGAAAATTACGTAATAGTTGAGAAACAATATATTGTTATTAATTTGTGAATAATAATAGTTATTTTTATATAATTTCATTCAAAGAGGGCTATGAATGCATTTTTAGCTTGTTTTGGAGTTAAAATAGCGCATTTTCCTTAAAAAAAAAAAAAAAAAAAAAAAGAGAGAGAGAGAGAGTGAAAGAGAGTTAAAAAGCTTCACTAGGGCAAATAATGGCCTTGGATACAAATTTGGCGACTTTCTCACTCCTTGGCGACTTTTATGGCGACTTTTATGGCGACCGTGGTGAGAAAATCCTTATCATCGATATCTAAGCTCTAACTCGATTATTTTAGAAACTTCTGGAAACTTCTGGGTTTATAGGAGTTTATAAATGGAATCTCGTTCTGGCCATTGTGAGTCAGCTTCTCACCAAGCGGCCTGATGTAAAGAGCTCTTTGACTGGGTCTCTGATTACAGCCTATTGCTGTGTGTTAATGCTATGGTACAGTTTATGTTGTGATTTTAATGTTGTCAGCTGTTATGTAAGCTGTGTTTTCTGTGAAACTGAAGTTGATAGTTGGTTTGCTGACCTGTAATTTTCCGGAATATTGTAAATAAACTTTTAAGTCTCTGCAGGATCGTCTTTTATTCTCAGACAATTCATGAATCCTGAGTAGGCTACAACATACAAAGGAAAAAGGAATGTAAAAAAACATTTTGTGAAATTGTCATTTTTTAAAATATTGTAAAATCTGTAGAAAATTGTGTCATGGTTAAGACGGAATATATATGTACACGTGAAAAATAAGCTTGAAAACACATTTTGTGAAATGAGCATCATCTTGTATTTGTTTATGCGCATTATTTTTAAACAATATTAGGTCGGTAAGAAAGTTATTTCGGTTTTTTAATGTAAAATAGAATTTAATATTTTCTACCCAAGAAATGAACTATAATCAGTCAAAGGTTTTCCATTATGTTTGAGACGTTTTTGCCATTTCCCCCCCCCCCCATCTTTGTAGTAATTTGTTCCATGTTTATAAAAAAAAATATGCCCTTATCACCAAATAACTCAACCAAGTGCAATTTAGGGTCATCATTAATAACCTTTTTTTCTTTTGTTTTTGACTGTTTAAAATGTTTAGTAAACCTTGAAATAATTGCTAATCTTTTTCAATTAATGTTATTGTAGATGACACACTTTTCGTCACCAGTGATAATTCGTTTCAAAAGAAGGTTCATTTTCATTACATTTAAAATGCGTATTACAAATTTTGATTCACTGTGTTAAGGGCCTACTTCACTTACCGTCGCCAGAAGCCTAAGATAATGTTATTCTATAGGAAATTTTGTTAACTTGTAACTCATTAACAAATACATATTTTTAACACATTCAGTAAATGCACAACTGTTAAACTGACAGATGTATTTTAAAAACAGATTTTTTTTTAATTTTTGATATTTTATTTTGAAAGTGTGAAATGAAAAATTTTACATATTGAAAATCTATATTTTACAGATTCAAAATAAAACAGTTGGAATTTAAAAATCCGTTTTTTAAAAGTGTCCATCAATTTAACATTTGCGAATTTTCTGAATGTGAAACCAGAATTTAAAAATATGTAGTAGTTAATGAGTTATAAGTAAATAAAATTTACCATAGAACAATTTTGCCTTGAGCTTCTGGCGACAGTAAGTAAAGCGGCTCCGTGAATTTATACTCCGTGAACAGTATTAGGGGCACATCTTTTAAATATGAATTGTTGGTAATGCTTCAATAATTTTGCTGCCGACTGTATATTTAACCTTTTAGCAATCTCTTCCACACACACACAATATATATATATATATATATATATGAAATTGACAGAAACATAACAAAAACAAACATAATGCTATAAATTCGTGCAAATTGAAGGTACTTTCTTGCCCAACATAATGAACTGAAACTTTAATGATAATAAATAATTTTTCGAGAAGTATGTAATGTATTAAGTGAGACTGGAGTTTATTTGCACACTTAGGGTTGAGAGGACCAACAAACAAAAGTTTTTATAATCAGTTTTTTCATGAAACGCGAATTGGCTGGTGGGATCTGCCAGAAACAGAGCACATTACAAGCATCTGCAAACGGGAATTTGCCGTAGTTAGAATTTCCATGGGGTATGAAGAGTTTGGTGAAACTCTAGGAGTTTAAAAGCTCTGGGTGAGTGGGAGTTTGTTACGGTCAGACTTTTCATGGGTCGATTGAAGACGGCTATTCTTTATGAAATTAAGAAAAGTCAAATGACTTTATGAATTTTCATCATTTTCTTTATGAAACTGAAGAGAAAAATTAACATACTGCAGTATCGGTAGCATTAAATATACCATCATCAATGTGAAAAACGTCAATGCAAACCCATTATTGAACTGGAGGTGATATTCTTCACACTTTGCCGTCCATAACGCTCTAAACAATGTTGACAAATTTAAGACTCGTTCATTCAAATATCACCAATAACTTTCAGGAGTGATATTTGATATATATAATGGAGGAATAACCTTCGAAGTGATTAGGCAACCGTTACAATTAAAATTTTGTGGTGGATACTAAATAAAACAAATTCCCCAAATTTGGCAACATTGACCACAGAGTGAAATCAAATAGGAAAGGATTAATATTACCAAAGGGTTACTACAACTAGCAAACGCTTAATATTACCAGAACTGCAGTATGGTAATTTTGCTCATAAGTTTTGGTATTTTCAATGTCGCTATCACTGTACTTTACTGATTTATTACGCACCAAGTTTTCGATATCCGATTTGTATTAATTAGTCTTTGACACTCATTGATGTAAGCGTGAAGGGATTCCAGGAATTGGCATGAATTAACAGTTTTGTAGATAAAGTAAAAAAAGAGGAGTTGTTAAACAAACAAAAGAGAGAAAAACATAACAGAGTGTTTGAGTATTTTTCTCCATATATTACACGATATTTTATTTAATGCTACTGAACTTTGAACCCCAAGATCATAATGATAAAGAATTTTTCGTTGTGTCCCTGTAAAAACCTATAAATGCTAGATTCAACAAAATGCTTATAGTTAGTGCAACAGTGATTTATAATATTCATATAAATTTTCAGCTCAATTGAATAAGGCGTTTAGATGCTATCGCACTTTTAAAAGTTTGGTCCCATAGGCCATAATGATAAAGAATTTTTCTTTGTGTCCCTGTAAAAAACTGTAAGTGCTAAATTCACCAAAATCTATACAGTTGGTGCAACTGTGACCTGTAACATGTGTAAAAATTTTTTGCTCAGATTAATAAAGCGTTTAGGCGCTGTCGCACATTTAAAAATTTGGCCCCATAGGCCATAATGATAAAGAATTTTTTCTGGTGTCCCTGTAAAAAAACTATAAGTGCTAGATTCACCAAAATCAATAGGGTTCGTACTATGGTGACTTACAATATACTTACCAACTTTCAGCGTATTCGAACAAAGCGTTTAGACGCTAGCGTGTTCACTCACACACATACACATACATACACATATACATACAGCATCGTAAAAATAGTGAAAACAGACTAAGGGGACCTCTAAACGTATAGAAACATCAAAATCTCAAATTCGGATTTTTGACATGATTACAATACTTTCCTCACTATAGTGTTCGAAAGTAATCAATAAATAAGAAAAAATATGAATTTATCAAAGAACACTGTTGATAAATCGTCTGAATAATTGAATTATGGCGCGGACAGAACACTGACAAAATTGGGTTTATATAACTGGCACGTCACTACGCAGATCTTTCATTTTTTTCTGCAAGTAGTGGCGCGCACAGAACGTTTACTGAATTGATTTAATGTTAATAGTAGGGGATAAATGTTCGTTCTGCAACAGTGGGTGGTGCGTTGGTGCGCAGGCAAGCCGTGCGGGTGCCGCACCACCCCCTGAGGGGTCTAGATGGGTTGGCGTTGACCTTGAGACATTCTCTAACTTAATCGTGAAAGATGACGAGGGTATTAATGAAGAAAATTAATTAAAAAATTTAATGAGTGGTTTATTGTAAAAGGTGACGCTGGTTTTAAAGCGATGTTTGCGGTATAAGGTAAAAAGCAGGATATTGTTTGTGACTCATTAGAAAATTAATTAGTAAGTTAATTAGGGAACTAATTAAGAAATTAATTAAGAAATTAATTTAAAAATGGGTAATAAAAAAGGAATCGATGAAATATATGAATTTAAGAATGTGGATGTGAATATACTATGAAAGAAATAGAGTGGTCTGACTGGGGTTCGAACCCGGTACCATGCAGTAAAAATATTTTCATAAGACAGTAGTTTTCGAGCGTCAAACCACTGACCCATAGAAATATGACCTGATGGTTCTATTTTCCATATAAATGTGTGTGAATGTGTGAGTGATTTTTCTATTATATGTCTGCACAGTTCTTTTTTAAACTGTGCAGACATATAATTAAAGAGTTCATTTTTCTTTGAAACCCTCAAAAGAGGATTTCTTATTATTTTTTATTTATTTTATTTAAAAAAGGGGACCCACCATCCACCCGCCGCTTATGTGCGACGCCCCAAATTTTGACCTTGAATCATCTAACTTTTCTGAGATCTTGCAACTTCATTTTCAATCTTCTAAGTTTGAAATTTTCTAATTCTTATTCTTCTAAGTTTCACATCTTCTTAATTTCAGATCTTCGATCTTCTGAATTTTCATTTTTTTTTTTTTTCTTTATTTGTTTTAGGGGTCCCACCATCCACCCGCCGCATTTGCGCGACGCCCCAATTTTTTTCTGATCTTCAATTTCTTCTAACATCTATTTTCATTCTTTAGATCTTCATAATTTCAGATCTTATTTTCATTTTTTCTTCATTTTCGAATTCATATTTTTTACTGATTCCTTATTTATTTTTCAATTTTTCTTCTTTTTTTTTTTTCATTTTTTCTTTGTGTATGTAAAATGTTGTGTAATTTTTTTTTAAATTTACGTTATTTGGTAGTGTCCATATGCTAGTGTATGTACTCCGTCTTCTGTTATGTATCTTTTATCATCGAAAGGTGAGAGAGCCACTTTGTTTAATTTAACAGTGAATACGTGATGATTTTCACTTTGTATTCTATGTTGCGTCTCTCTCGTTAGCTTCAAACTCTGAAGACATGATAAATATTGGTGATGCTTAATTTTTCGCTGTACGATGTTTCTAGCAACACCATTTGCTGTTTTTTTCTCTCCTGTTTCTGTTAATATGGAGTACATTTTCGGTCTTAAGCCAACAAATTCCAGTATTGGTATGGAATTCATTTCGTCTTTGAAACAACCAATTTTCTTTTTATTTTGATTACTATATAAAAAGTGGTTTGCTGGGTAGTCAGATGTGTCAAAGATTGAAGGATAGGATGCCATGTCTTGATATACATCATCTGTTTCAATTTCATAAGTTAGAGAATCTGTATCTGTAAACAGAAGGGCCGCTTTTGGACCATATTTTTTCTTTATCAAATTATAATGAAAATCATACATAAGTAATTTAGAAAGTTCTAAAATGACGAAACCTATGTAGATTGGTCTGTTTAATTTCAGGGTTTGTTTTATCCGTTCTACCGCCACTAACTCATTATCAAATATGCAAAAACGTTTAAAGATTGAGGATGAAACTAATTTTTTTGCATGCCTTTCACTGTTGACAAGCTGTACATCTCGTCTTCGTCGTGTATTTTCTAGCGTTTTCCCATATACAGAATTATTCATCAGTTTAAAGAAATCTTTTTCAAAGGGAGACTTTGCTTGTTTTCTTTTTTCTGTATTAAATTCAATATAGGATCGAAGCCAAGGCTTTTGTTTAAATTTCAGTACTTTATGAATCGCTTGTAGTTGGAGGCCTTGCTGTAGATAAAATTTTAAGTTTTTGTAATATGTCACATAATTTTTCTTATCTTTTAAGTTCGGTACTAATTTTGTTGACTGTACATATTTTTGATTTTCAAAAGCTTGTTTTGAAAATTCAGATAAATCTTCAAACTTGATTTCCATTTTTTCAGGTGCTAAAGGGTAGTCATTATGAGAATCGTGGAGATGTTGGGGGTAATGCAAATCCACTTCAAAAATGTATCCAGTTTCAGAGTTATCGGGAAGGGATAGTATATGTTGAGCAGTTATACCTTCAGCAGACACCCACTCAAACTCTCCACAGGGCAAGTGTTGAAGCATTCCAAAAGCATATAAATTATTGGCATCAAGATAAATTATGTATTTACTAAGATCATTAGGGTTATAATTATTGATGTATTTATTATTCGCTTTGCTCCATCGTTTTGAAATGTTTGAAATTCCTCCACGAATTCCCTTTTCAACCATTAAATGCATATTGATGTCAGTAAACAGTTCAAGTGGTTGTTCTGACATTCTTAAACAACTCTCCCATGCTAAAGAAGGAGCAGTGAGAAGATGTGCACAGTCTATTTTATAATAATTTAAACAAATTTTTCGAAAATTTTGGAACACATCGGCGAGTTGTAAAACATCTGATTGCACATAGAGATTGTGATAGTCGCCCAAAGTTTGAATATTAAATGTTTTCCATATATTCTGAGCATGAAAGTAGTCTTCGGTTGAAACAGATTCTCCACTTAATGTGCTGTCGAAGGCATTTTGTGGCGGTAGTTGTGTTTCTTCAAATTTTTCGAATGAATCCATATATTCATAAGGGTAAACACCCTTTTTTAATAACAAATTCGTATGATTTGGAAAATTTTCCTTCAAACATAAAAATTTCTCACTTTCTAAATTTTCTACTAATTTTTGTAACGAAGTGCTCATAAACTGGTAACTATCAACAAAATTTAACGATACTCTGCATTTATTATATTTTTTACTTAAAGAGAATGAGATATATTTTTCCATTGTAGTGGGTATAACTGCAAACTCATGATCTTCTATTTTTCCTAATCCTTGCATAATTAAGTGTCCATCATAGTTCTTTAAATTGTGGAACACGACTGGGATTTTTTTCTGCAAACGAAATTTTAAATTGCAGACATTGTGTAAAGCGCCTCGATACTGTCCTGTTATGTGACAGTGATCACGTACACGATCACCTCTCAACTCTTTATTGCACAAATAACAGTGCGTAGCAGATCGAAAATCAATTTCGTTTTGAGGTGTCATACAAATAGGAGATATATGAGTTAAGTTTTGTGCTAAAATTTCTTTTTCCTGTAAAATTTCCTGCAAAAAATGATCCACTGCATTGGGACCCCGATATACATAAATGGGTTTCACACTTTTTCCCTCAGGGCCGATGATGACGTATGCATAGCCACAAGCTTGATGATTAGCAATTTTCGTAATTTTATTATTATCTTGATGATCTATGTCAACAATTAATGACTCGAAGTCTGCATATATTATATAGGGGATTGGTTGTTGATAGCGAATATTGTTAAACTGAATTATATTTTCACCTTGTTCAGGCATCTTAATTCTCTGTATGGGATGCTCTTTACAGTATGGAATATGCGTCTGTAACAAATCTTCTCTAATGAAGCGATGAAGACATCTATAACAGTAATATGCTCTTCGATGATGCTTGGTTAAATCGCCTAGCAGTCTTGAAAAGTTGCGTATCAAGCAGTAGTGATGCGTTTCTTCGTTAGCAATGTATAATAAATTTATTATATCTATGTCTTCACGAGGAGAAATGTATAAAGGAAACACTTGATTATCTTCAAAGCCAAAAACATTTATGCGTAAATTATTTAATTTTTCAATTATTGAAATTTTACATATTGACACAGGACACTGAACATTTCCTAATTTAATCTCATGCTCAAGCGGTTTGTAGTGAGATACGCGCTGAGGATTCTCACTTCGATCTACGTTCAATCGATGGGCGATTAAACACCAAATCAAACATTTGTTGTCTTCGTTTTGAATATTTAACACGGCTTTTTTAGCTTTTATTTTTTGCGGTAGATCAATATAACTACTTGCAGCTAAGGGATGGTATTTTGCAGTAAAAAGCTCAAGATATAGAATTTTTTCTAAAACCCATCCAGATCCTCGCTGTAAAAAATCTTCAAATGATTGATTTATTTTTGAAAAAGCCTGTTCAATATGATTTGTTATGGTGTCTTTCATTAAATCAATGTATACTTTTGATCGAAAATGTGGGGTATTGTATTCGGTTTCTCCTTCAGTAGTGGTACGACTAAGGATGGCTCGAACAACTGCATACCATTTCACAGATTGTTTTTCTTGAAGTTGTAACTGTAATTCATATAACATAGATGATCTTATTTGATTAAAAAATTTATGAAAATCTTTTTCATTGTCTTCAAAACACTCAAATTGTGTCACGGCGAAAATATTAAGTGCATTCTTGATCAATTGTGATCTTCTAGGAAGAGGTATCGGTGTGGTGGTGGTGGTGGCGGTCTTTTGAAAAACAGCATTTTGTGAATGGACTTCTCTTTTATGACATGTGAGTTCTTGTTTTGAAATGTAGGTTATGTTACAAGGTTCACACAATAAAGAGCGATTATGCACTCTCATATGACGCCTTAAACTGTCCTTACGAGTGAAAATTTTTTGACAAATTTCACAAGAAAAAGATGTTTCTCGTTCATGTATAACTCTATGGCGATCTAAATGCTGTTTAAGCATAAATTTTTTCCCACAATTCTCACAGGAAAAGAGCTTTTCCTTTTCATGAACTTTCACATGTCTCAAAAGATGTTGATTAAGTTTGAAGGATTTTTTACATGTCTCACAGCTGAATGCCTTCTCATTAGAGTGGGTTCTTAGATGTCTTGAAAGGTCATAATTTCTCGTAAAAACTTTTTTGCAAACAGGACAAGTCTGAAATAGACAAAAAACCTGTTTTAGTATTTTAATTGTATTTAAAAATTTTAATTATTTTTTCACTAACAAGTGTTTTTAATCTAGCAAGATTTTTTCTAACATACTTTTAGAGGGAATTTATTTCTAACTTAGAGGAAACCTAACAAGATTTTTTTCTAACCTACTTTTCGAGGGAAATTTATTTCTAACTTAGAGGAAACCTAACAAGATTTTTTTCTAACCTACTTTTCGAGGGAATTTATTTCTAACTTAGAGGAAACCTAGCAAGATTTTTTCTATCTTAGAGAGAATTTATTTTAAAACTTAAAGAGAAATTAGTTTTTGGAAACCTAACATTTTTTTTCTATAAGATAGGAAAGAAGGAGTTTGCGCCTAACGCGGACTGAGGGGCGGTATGCGCCTGAATTTCAGGTCGTGCCTAATGCTCCACCTCGAGTCATGAAAAAGGGCAATACTCCCAAAGTCCCGAGAAGTTTTTACCTTTGATTTTGCAGCTGTCTCATCCATCTCATCATCCGAACTATCGGTGTTCATTCCAACATCAGTAGGTATGGGCACGGTGTCGCTGCAGCTACTCTCACCTCCAGAAACTACTTGGATAGAATTCTAAAAAATAGCAAAAAGAAAAGAAAACAAGTTTTAATTATTTTGTCAAGTTTTTTCAAAAGATTTTTTTTATTATAACTTTTTAATTTTATTTTAAATTTATCTAATCAAGTTTTTTAATTACTTTAAAGAGTGAATTTAATTTTTATTCTAAGTGAAAATTTATTTTAAGTTTATCTAATCAAGTTTTTTAATTACTTTAAAGAGTGAATTTAATTTTTATTCTAAGTGAAAATTTATTTTAAGTTTATCTAATCAAGTTTTTTAATTACTTTTAAGAGTGAATTTAATTTTAATTCTAAGTAAAAATTTATTTTTAGTTTATCTAAACTAGTTTTTTAATTACTTTTAAGAGTGAATTTAATTTTTATTCTAAGTGAAAATGTATTTTTAGTTTATCTAAACTAGTTTTTTTAATTACTTTAAAGAGAGAATTAAATTTTTAACAGAAATGAATCCTGAAAACTCAACTTTAACGCTAAAAAATTTTGAAACTAACATACTTGAGGTTCTGAAGAAGCTGATCTCGACATTGGTGGAGTTGGTTCTACAGCATTAATTCCAGCACCAGTCTGAACAACCTTGAACAAAAAAAGAAAAGAAAACATATTTTTTAAAACATTGTATATTATTCAAACAGTTAAACAGAAAAAGTGAAATAATTCGTACCATATGACTTTTCAGATGAAGTCTAAGCTCCCTTGTATTGAAATAAGCACCTCCACAAACCGCGCAGCGTAGTGTTGGCTCTACAGGTGCTTCACTCAGATGTGAAGGGCCAGGCTCGTTGTTTAATGCAGGTGCCTAAGAAAAAAGCATAAAAATATTTTAAGTCCAAATCGTATGCTGAAATTTTCCTAGAAAAATAAAAAAATGTATTTTTCTTACAGATTTTCGAAGAAGCGAGCGGTTAGCAAGTCCCTGGTTCGAGCGACGGACAGGATCGAAAGCTTTAAAACCGGGAGGTACTTTGATGGTTGATTCAGCGGATGATTCAATCTGAAATAAGGAAAAAAGAATATTTTGAGTATAAAAATCTATTTTAAAATATTCTACAAGTTTTTAAAGAAATTTTTTTTTTACCTCCATATCACTATCTGTAAACTCCTCGTCCCAGTTAATTTCATTCGCCGAGTAGAGATCTTCTACTTGCGTAGATGATAATCCAAACGTTATATCAGCCTATAAAAAGGGGGTAAAATTGTGTTTTTACATATTTTATCAAAAATTTATATAAAAAATGCATAACCTTTTTTAATATTAATTGAAAATAAATGTTTTTTATACGTACTGGAAAATCGTTAAATTCAGAATCCCAGAAGAAGTCCATTGCAAAATAATGTTCAAGTAAAAAAAGTGATAAGTAAAAATAGAGAGATAGCAAGAGAAGGTTGTTCTCAACACGAATTCTAAATTCAGAATGAGACGAACATCTCTGATTTTCCCCATCCTGGATGAGGGGAGGGTTACGTAAAAGGGGGGAAAGGTTAAAAATTTGATCTCGCACTGTAGGTCGGGATGGGGACTGATGCAGGGGAAGATTCTCTCTCTACATGCATCCCTTTTCAAAAAAGAGGGTTTATTCCCATTGTAACTCCCCTTTTTTAGGTGTGGTCTACTACATACGTGACTTCAGTTAATGGTGTAAGATTAGACAAGCTAGCTGTATTCTATTCAATGTACAGTAACATTGTAAGAAAAATGTAGAAATCTTGTCAGATATTTTTTTAAAAAGAAGTTACTATCGTAAACATTTTGCTTCAAAGTGAAATAAATATTTGTATTTAAAGGGAATTTAATTTTTTAATAATTCTAAAACAAATTAATATTTTGTTTTTATCCCTCAAATAAATTACTTCATGTAAATTAAAATGTTCTTTCAAACAATTTTTAATTCTTAAGTAAGATTTTCCTCAAGTTTCACTTTATAGAAAAAGATAACAATTATTATAAATGAATTATTTTTCAAAAATTAATATATTCCTCATTATTATTTCTTTCTTATAATAATAAATAATTGATGAATTAATGTTTTTCTTTTATTTTTTTCTCAAAAATAAGTTTTTTCCTAGAAAATAAAATTCGTAAGGAATCTTAATAAATAAGTTAATTATTTGTACTCTTTCAGACATATAAATATTTTTGTAAATTAATGTTTTCCAAGTAATTTTTTCTTCCGATTAAATATATTCTTTTTTATCAAATAAGGTTTTATTTCTTTTTTTTTTTTTTTTTTTTTTCTTCTTTTCTCAAATAAGCTTTTCACCTACAAAATAAAATACATAAAGAATCTTAATAAGATTAAAAGAAAAACATAGATAGATTTTATATTGAAACAAAAAGTGATTTATTCAAACCATTTATACATTATTTGAGAAGAATTTTTCAAGATAAGCATGGAAATATTGCATTGTCAACTTATTAAAAAAGGATTCATTGAAATTACATAAACAATGTTTTGAAATAATGTTTTGAACAATTTTAAAAGTGTTCAAATGTAGCAAAACAGTTTCTTGAGAAAAGATATATTTATCAAAAGTGTTTAACATTAAACAGTCGTGATCGAACTGACAATCTATATTCAAATCACACCCGTTACATTCGAAAAATGTATTAATATTTGATTGAATTTCACTACAAATTGATGTTAGATAATGGTTTTGCGCTTCATCGAAAATCATATGTTCCTCACATTCAATTCTCTTGTTTGAAATCAAAGTTGGGATTTGTTTCACGAGAACACTTTCCATAAGGCAATGTGAAATCTGACTTTTCAATTCGATCAATCTGTTGATCTGATCTTTGAACAATTTTATACCATTCGACTTGAGATAAAATCCTGCATTCTTTGTGGAAAACATTTGTTGCAACAAACACATGTCTTCATCCACAAACGCTGTTAACAGTTGGTTGTTTGATATAAAACTATCCTTCACAGAATTGAATTTAAACGAAGATATATTTTTTTGGAAATCTAGCCACGTTATCGTTGTCAATGTAATACCCAATTTTGTAGGAAAACGATCACCAGTACTATTTTCTGTAAAATTACGAATGTGCACTCGTAAATTTTTTTCATTTTCCAAAATGATTTGCAAAAATGTACACCAACCTAAATCCCATTCCCCCAGAATAGGATTTGATTTCTGTCTATGTTGGAAAAATTTATCCAACCAGTCATTATTTGGAATTTCGCAAGACAGTTCACCACTAGTAGATTGTTCATTTTTAACACAAGAAAGTTCGTTATCACATTTTGAAGCTAATAGTTCAATAGAGGAGGATTGTCCAATATTATCAGAGGGCGATTGTTCGTTTTTTTCACCACAAGACTGTCCACCATTATCAGGAGACGATTGTTCTAAGTCCAATCTAGGTCTTTTTAAAGGTCGAGAAACAGTAATAATATGACGAAAAGTAAGACTTATTCTTGCATACGTCATCATCGGCCCTGAGGGAAAAAGTGTGAAACCCATTTATGTATATCGGGGTCCCAATGCAGTGGATCATTTTTTGCAGGAAATTTTACAGGAAAAAGAAATTTTAGCACAAAACTTAACTCATATATCTCCTATTTGTATGACACCTCAAAACGAAATTGATTTTTGATCTGCTACGCACTGTTATTTGTGCAATAAAGAGTTGAGAGGTGATCGTGTACGTGATCACTGTCACATAACAGGACAGTATCGAGGCGCTTTACACAATGTCTGCAATTTAAAATTTCGTTTGCAGAAAAAAATCCCAGTCGTGTTCCACAATTTAAAGAACTATGATGGACACTTAATTATGCAAGGATTAGGAAAAATAGAAGATCATGAGTTTGCAGTTATACCCACTACAATGGAAAAATATATCTCATTCTCTTTAAGTAAAAAATATAATAAATGCAGAGTATCGTTAAATTTTGTTGATAGTTACCAGTTTATGAGCACTTCGTTACAAAAATTAGTAGAAAATTTAGAAAGTGAGAAATTTTTATGTTTGAAGGAAAATTTTCCAAATCATACGAATTTGTTATTAAAAAAGGGTGTTTACCCTTATGAATATATGGATTCATTCGAAAAATTTGAAGAAACACAACTACCGCCACAAAATGCCTTCGACAGCACATTAAGTGGAGAATCTGTTTCAACCGAAGACTACCTTCATGCTCAGAATATATGGAAAACATTTAATATTCAAACTTTGGGCGACTATCACAATCTCTATGTGCAATCAGATGTTTTACAACTCGCCGATGTGTTCCAAAATTTTCGAAAAATTTGTTTAAATTATTATAAAATAGACTGTGCACATCTTCTCACTGCTCCTTCTTTAGCATGGGAGAGTTGCTTAAGAATGTCAGAACAACCACTTGAACTGTTTACTGACATCAATATGCATTTAATGGTTGAAAAGGGAATTCGTGGAGGAATTTCAAACATTTC
This sequence comes from Salticus scenicus, assembly GCA_963930645.1. Lineage (NCBI taxonomy): Eukaryota > Metazoa > Arthropoda > Arachnida > Araneae > Salticidae > Salticus > Salticus scenicus. The sequence continues at coordinate 43,181,847 of OZ005662.1, forward strand.
AAAACGATGGAGCAAAGCGAATAATAAATACATCAATAATTATAACCCTAATGATCTTAGTAAATACATAATTTATCTTGATGCCAATAATTTATATGCTTTTGGAATGCTTCAACACTTGCCCTGTGGAGAGTTTGAGTGGGTGTCTGCTGAAGGTATAACTGCTCAACATATACTATCCCTTCCCGATAACTCTGAAACTGGATACATTTTTGAAGTGGATTTGCATTACCCCCAACATCTCCACGATTCTCATAATGACTACCCTTTAGCACCTGAAAAAATGGAAATCAAGTTTGAAGATTTATCTGAATTTTCAAAACAAGCTTTTGAAAATCAAAAATATGTACAGTCAACAAAATTAGTACCGAACTTAAAAGATAAGAAAAATTATGTGACATATTACAAAAACTTAAAATTTTATCTACAGCAAGGCCTCCAACTACAAGCGATTCATAAAGTACTGAAATTTAAACAAAAGCCTTGGCTTCGATCCTATATTGAATTTAATACAGAAAAAAGAAAACAAGCAAAGTCTCCCTTTGAAAAAGATTTCTTTAAACTGATGAATAATTCTGTATATGGGAAAACGCTAGAAAATACACGACGAAGACGAGATGTACAGCTTGTCAACAGTGAAAGGCATGCAAAAAAATTAGTTTCATCCTCAACCTTTAAACGTTTTTGCATATTTGATAATGAGTTAGTGGCGGTAGAACGGATAAAACAAACCCTGAAATTAAACAGACCAATCTACATAGGTTTCGTCATTTTAGAACTTTCTAAATTACTTATGTATGATTTTCATTATAATTTGATAAAGAAAAAATATGGTCCAAAAGCGGCCCTTCTGTTTACAGATACAGATTCTCTAACTTATGAAATTGAAACAGATGATGTATATCAAGACATGGCATCCTATCCTTCAATCTTCGACACATCTGACTACCCAGCAAACCACTTTTTATATAGTAATCAAAATAAAAAGAAAATTGGTTGTTTCAAAGACGAAATGAATTCCATACCAATACTGGAATTTGTTGGCTTAAGACCGAAAATGTACTCCATATTAACAGAAACAGGAGAGAAAAAAACAGAAAAGGGTGTTGCTAGAAACATCGTACAGCGAAAAATTAAGCATCACCAATATTTATCATGTCTTCAGAGTTTGAAGCTAACGAGAGAGACGCAACATAGAATACAAAGTGAAAATCATCACGTATTCACTGTTAAATTAAACAAAGTGGCTCTCTCACCTTTCGATGATAAAAGATACATAACAGAAGACGGAGTACATACACTAGCATATGGACACTACCAAATAACGTAAATTTAAAAAAAAATTACACAACATTTTACATACACAAAGAAAAAATGAAAAAAAAAAAGAAGAAAAATTGAAAAATAAATAAGGAATCAGTAAAAAATATGAATTCGAAAATGAAGAAAAAATGAAAATAAGAAGATCTGAAATTATGAAGATCTAAAGAATGAAAATAGATGTTAGAAGAAATTGAAGATCAGAAAAAAATTGGGGCGTCGCGCAAATGCGGCGGGTGGATGGTGGGACCCCTAAAACAAATAAAGAAAAAAAAAAAATGAAAATTCAGAAGATCGAAGATCTGAAATTAAGAAGATGTGAAACTTAGAAGAATAAGAATTAGAAAATTTCAAACTTAGAAGATTGAAAATGAAGTTGCAAGATCTCAGAAAAGTTAGATGATTCAAGGTCAAAATTTGGGGCGTCGCACATAAGCGGCGGGTGGATGGTGGGTCCCCTTTTTTAAATAAAATAAATAAAAAATAATAAGAAATCCTCTTTTGAGGGTTTCAAAGAAAAATGAACTCTTTAATTATATGTCTGCACAGTTTAAAAAAGAACTGTGCAGACATATAATAGAAAAATCACTCACACATTCACACACATTTATATGGAAAATAGAACCATCAGGTCATATTTCTATGGGTCAGTGGTTTGACGCTCGAAAACTACTGTCTTATGAAAATATTTTTACTGCATGGTACCGGGTTCGAACCCCAGTCAGACCACTCTATTTCTTTCATAGTATATTCACATCCACATTCTTAAATTCATATATTTCATCGATTCCTTTTTTATTACCCATTTTTAAATTAATTTCTTAATTAATTTCTTAATTAGTTCCCTAATTAACTTACTAATTAATTTTCTAATGAGTCACAAACAATATCCTGCTTTTTACCTTATACCGCAAACATCGCTTTAAAACCAGCGTCACCTTTTACAATAAACCACTCATTAAATTTTTTAATTAATTTTCTTCATTAATACCCTCGTCATCTTTCACGATTAAGTTAGAGAATGTCTCAAGGTCAACGCCAACCCATCTAGACCCCTCAGGGGGTGGTGCGGCACCCGCACGGCTTGCCTGCGCACCAACGCACCACCCACTGTTGCAGAACGAACATTTATCCCCTACTGTTAATTGACACGTTATTGTGCAGAGCGTTCAATTTTCACCATAACTATTGGGAAGGGAACAGTGCTTATTGAAGTGAGTTAACATAATTGTCACGTTACTGTGTAGATCATTCATTTTTTGCTGCAATGTGCCAAAAGTTCAGTGAATTGGGTTAACATAATTCGCACGTTATTGTACACAGATCAGTCACATTTTACATTGATTATTGTCACGTGCAAAATGTTTATTGAATTGAGTTAACATTTAATTAGCATATTATTACACAAATCATTAAAATTTACCGCAACTATTGGCGTGGTGAGAACATTCATTGAATTGGTTTAACACAATTGGTATGTTTTTGTACAGGTCATTTATTTTTTACTATAAGCACGAGCTTTTTTACTTTCCGAACATGCATACGGAAGGAAAGTATTGTAATCATGCTAAAAATTTGACTTTGAGATTTTGGTGTTTCTATATGTTTTGAGGTGACCTGAGTTCATTTTTGCTATTTCTACGATGATGTATATGTGTGTATGTATGTGTGTGAGTAAATACGATAGTGACCAAACGCTTTGCTTGAACGAGATGAATGTTGGTACGTAGGTAATATAGGTGTGTGATGTAATGTGTAATATAGGTAATAGGTGTGTAATGTAATGTAGGTAATATAGCTAGGTGGTGGTACATATAGGTCACTATATTACGAACCGTATTGATTTTGGTTAATCTAGGACTTATAGTTTTTTTTTTACAGGGGCACAAAGGAAAGTTCTTTATAATTATGGTCTTTTGGGTCCACCTTTTTTAAAGTGCGATAGCATCTAAACGCTTTATTCGCCTGAGCTGAAGAATTTACAACTTGTTATGAGTCACCATCGCACGAATGGTATAAGTTTGGTGAATCTATCCCTCATAGATTTTTACAGGGACACAACGAAATTCATTATCATTATGATCTATGGGCTCAAATTACTTGAAGTGTAATAGCGTAAAATTAAAAGATAGAGAAAAATACACAAACACCCTATTATAATTTTCGCTTTTGTTTATTTAACGGCTTGTCTTATTTTAATTTATTTATACAACTGTTAATTACTTAATGTTCGGAAAGTCGAGTGGAGTCACTCCATATATATATATATTATTCCTATTTTTTTTAAACTAAAAATTGCCATTGTTTTTAATATAAAGTCATTTTATAGATAAAATTCATATTGAAATGGACATAAATTCGAAGCATAAAAGCATTAAATATCAGAGATACTTAAAGAGTTTAAAAAATAAAATGCTATAAACGTATTTATAGCCATTCAATGACTAGCCTAAAAAGACATTACCACTGAAGATTTCAACGAAAAACAATGATTTGCAATTGGCTCAAATTACATAAGAAATGACTTGCATAAAATCTGATGTCTTTTAATAAATGTCAGACAGTAAATCTTTTTTCGTGATGCAAGATTTATTGAAATTGTTTTTCAAGACTTCCTTTTTTTTACGCACTTAGGGAAATTGATTTTTCATTATTTGTTTCATTTATGTATGAAAAAGGTTTATTTTATTTTATTTTATAGCAATTTTATGCATTTAGATAAAATAAAGTTTTTAGTTAAAGGAAATCGCATTTTATATAGTGTGAATGCAATAGAGAATTTGCACGTTTTCTGATTTTATTCTTATATAATAGAATATGAAAAGGTAAGAAAATAAATACATACATTTTCTTTATTTGAAATCTAATGACTGATTTATAACAATTTTAACATCGCACTATTTACTATAGCGAGAAAACGCAGTATAAAATATCGAGACGTCACTTTTTATGATAACAAACGGGAATAATCGCTGTTTACATTCGATTTTGTGCTTTGCTTTGCTTCTGGAATCAGTGAAATAGGTTTTGTATTTTATAATAATGACGGATAATAAAAATACATAGTATAAATATTGTATTGTACCACTCTGGACTAATACAACGGCTAAATGCTTTTCAAAAGCTATTCTTTAGTATTCCACAGGATCCTATGAAACGAAAGCACTGGACAACCGCCATGAAAAGAAAACAATTGAAAATATGGAAAAATTATGATAATGGTATTAAATGATTATAAGATGAAAAAGAAATGCTCAGAAATCACATAAATGATTGATAATTACGAAAGTTAAAACAAATTGCTGCTTGCTAACTAGACTAACAAAACGTAAACATTGAAGAATCATAAAGTGTGACTTCAGACAGCGTTTGGAAGTCACGTGATTTTTGGTTAATTTTAAAGTTATTTTTTAAATTAATGAGAACTTTTTTTGCATTTTTAATAAACTTTTTGAAATTTATGAGCCTAAAACTACCAGAAAAATAAGATTTTGTTCAAATCCCCCATGTGTGCAAAGTGTCCAGAAGTATAAACATCGAAGTTGTTCATATTTCCATTAATTATCTTCAAGAAAAAAAAAATTACATTCCCATTTCCCAAACTTTATGTATGTTTTATGAGCATAACTTTTATATTCATTTTTACTTTTTTTCTATATGCATAAGAAGAAAGCATTGCTTTCGAGAAAAATTTTAACATCCGGTTTTTGATAGATTGACATGTTTTGTGATTTCCTGAACACGATTTGACTACTTTTTAAAAATGTCTGTCTGTGTGTATCAAAAATTTTATGGACGCTGTACACGAAAATTTGTTCACGAAGATCGTATAAGCGCTGTACACAATCTTGGCACAAAATTGACTTTCTTTCGAATTTTAATATTATACGTCTCCGAGGTAATAATCGTCTGCATTCGTCATGAAAAAAAAAATTAATAAATAATAATTTTCATAAATTATATGTAATGCGTGAATTTACATAGGAGAATATAAAAGAAAGTTTTATGGTTACCACATACTAGTTTTTATTGAAAAATCTTGTTTTTTGTAAGGGGGGGGGGGGTTGTTATTAATCTAAGACCTATTTCACTACCTGTCTGTATTATCTTTCAAGGTCTAACACATCCACACACGCATAGATAGACAGGCAGACAGACACTTTCTGAAAGTGGTCAAATCATGTTCAAAAAACCTCAAAACGTGTCAGTTCATCGAAAACTATAGGTTGGGAATTTTCACAAATCGTACACCTTCTTTTTACTTTGCGAACACTATAGTGAGGAAAGTATTGTAATCATGTCAAAAATCCGAATTTGAGATTCTGATGTTTCTACACGTTTCGAGGTCCCCTGAGTCCGTTTTCACCATTTTTACGATGATGTATGTATGTATGTGTGTATGTCTGTGAGTGAACACGCTAGCGTCTAAACGCTTTGTTCGAATAAGCTGAAAGTTGGTACGTATATTGTAAGTCACCATAGTTCGAACGCTATTGATTTTGGTGAATCTAGCACTTATAGTTTTTTTTTTTACAGGGACATCAGGAAAAAATTATTATCATTATGGCCTATGGGGCCAAATTTTTAAAAGTGTGATAGCGTCAAAACGTCTTATTAATCTGAGCAAAAAATTTGTACGCATGTTATAGGTCACAGTTGCATCAACTGCACAGATTTTCGTGAATTTAGCCCTTACAGTTTTTTTACAGGGACACAAAGAAAAATTCGTTATCATTATGACCTATGGGACCAAATTTTTTAAAGTGCGATAGCATCTAAACGCCTTATTCAATTGAGCTGAAAATTTATATGAATATTAGAAATCACTGTTGTACTAACTATAAGCATTTTGGTGAATCCAGCATTTATAGGTTTTTACAGGGACACAACGAAAAATTATTTATCATTATGATCTATGGGCTGAAAGTTCAGTAGCGTTAAATAAAACATCGTGTAATATATGGAGAAAAATACTCAAACACTCTTTTATGGTTTTCTCTCTTTTGATGTTTAACAACTCCTCTTTCTTTACTTTATCTACAAAACAGTTAATTACTCAATGTTCGGAAAGTCGAGTGGAGTCACTCCAAATTTCTTATTTATGTATAGCATAAAGCAAAAATATCATAAAACATACAATGTATATTTTGGAGTTTGTTTCTTAATACAATCTGAAAGAATACTCAATCACGATTTGCTTGATACCATTCGTTATTATTTCATTTTGAAATATCATTACCTTGGCTGTTTTTAAATCACTTTTCTAATAATAATAATAACAACAATAAGTAAATAAAATAAAATAGCTTCCAAAAAATACAATTATATAATACAAAAAGTACTTTTGTTGCTGTTGTATTTTAGCAGCACTTTTGAATAAAACGTTTTTACACTATTTATAAGTCTACAATAGTATTAAACTCAAAGATCAACTATAATGTTAGATAACGCAAAAATTAAGTAACAATAATAACTCTTAACAGTATATGAAACGAGGCAATGGCTAATTCAAAATAAACCTTAATAAAAGTTTTTAAATAAAACTTGATAATTTATCATTTCCTCCACTTATACAAGAAACGAATTGTCTTTTTATAAATGCAAATCATTTAGATAGGGTAGAAAAATGGCTAAAACTATCCACGGAGCTTTCTATTTTTATCTTAACGCTGAAAAATTAATGTTCGATCGGTTATTTTACTGATGTCATAAGGGAACATATAAATTATTACGTGAAAAAATTTTTGTTTTATATTCTTTTGGTAAAAATGAATTGTAGCAAGTGAGTAAAATATGCGATTCCTTAATCGTGAAAAAAAAAAAAAAAAAAAAAAAAATGTATTTACATACAATAATACCTACAACAAGATTTTTACTTTGTTTTGTTCTGTTGGTAAAAATGAGATGCATCAGATGCACAAAGACGTAATTCCTCGATCATTAATTTTTTTTTTTTTAATGTTTACATACATACACACATATATATATATATATATATATTACAAAGCTTCTAGCTTTACATTTTTAACACGCTTTTACTAGCTTCACCTGTATGTATGTATGTATGTTTGTTTGTAACTGTTCTGGTAGCAAACAAAAAATTTATATTGTAAAAAAATACTATCCCTACGTGAACGATGTGGCGTTGAGGTAAGGCGCCGCGCTACGAGCTTAAAGGTCCAACGTTCGATCCCAGTTAGGGGAGATTTTTTAAAAATGGTTTTTGTTTAATTCTAAGTTATTTTAATTAAAGATTTAAATGTATGTAAATATTATGGTGTGTCACTCCCACGATTTTCTCTTACACTGCATTTTAATACTAAGATAGATATTTTGTGCTTTTTAGTTCACATTTCTATAATAGCGTGTTCTTTAATTTTTTGAAACTATAATATTATTACCATGTTTTTATTAACTTCTATTCTTGTTTATTTGTTTGTAAGTTTGTTTGTTTGTTTGTATGTATGTTTGTTTGTTTGTTTGTCCGGTACAAATCTTGAAATCGAATTTTAACTAACTTCCCTACTAGCTAGACATTTTAAATTTTCACAATAGCTCACAACCCGATGACAACACAATACTTCGATGTCCAACTTTCAAATTTTTGATTAGTTTTCTTATAATAAATTAAAATATGAAAATAATAACATCCCAATACCTTATAAATAGCCATTAAAATATTAGCTTATTAGCTATAATTTAATTGTTGCCCAAAACAAATTTACGAGTTCATTTTCTTTCGACATAAAAATAAATAAACGTGATTAAATAAATAATTTAGTTAAACGTGAGCGTTTAAAAATTGTAAAAAGTTAAATTATGTATCGCACAAAAATTGACGTCACTATCGGTTTAAAGATTTCATACGCATTCATAAAGTGCTAATGTAGTTAGTTCTATAGCTATGATTCAACAGAAAGTTTAAAAACATGGTTTATAAAAAGTTTTTTATCTTATAATTATTTTAAATTATAACCTCTCTCTCTCTCTCTCTCTCTCTCTCCACACACACATGCATATACATATATTTCTTCCTACGAAACGTTTGAAATGCTATTCACACACACATATAAATATATATATATGTATGTGTGTGTAAATCATATTATTTATACAGGGATTCTCGATCAAAGTGGGTAGATTATTTTGTGAATGGAAATCAGCTAAACTCTTTAAGTATAAACACATATAGATATGCATTTTACTACTTTGTTACACTGTATATACACCACCTTTCCATAAATCGATCACAAAATGATAATCCCAAAGCGTGTAAAGCCATCAAACACCGGTAGAAAGTAAAAAGAGTTATATCCTCACGATTTTTTAAAATTTTCTTCATGGGATAATTCTTACCAACTTAAATTCATAACGCCTGTACAACTAGTTTACGTGTTATGCTGCAATGTTTGCTAAAAAAAAAAAAAAAAAAAAAAAAAAAAAAGTTGTGACGGAATGACACCTTAGAACATTGAAAGAACGAACTCGGGCATTCCGTTACTTAATATTTTAATTATAATAAAACACAATTACAAAACTATATACAAAACTATATACAACGCGCGCAGTAAACTGAACATTAAGATACATAAGAACGATTATAACTTCTTACAGGCCGCTGCCTGCGGCCCATGGCCACAGCGGCTTCTTACGCGAAAACCAGCAACATCTTTCAGCGAGAGCTTACGAACTTCTGACTGACTTCTGAAAACAAAATGATTTCACTTCACTTTAATGATCGGCAAAATATCATTAGATATTTTGCCGAGAATGGCGACAGCGCCGTCTATATTGTTTTAAATGACTCAGTATTGATAGGCTATTTAATATATTCGTAAGAGTTTGAATTTAGCGCTACAATGTTAGGATTTAAAAAAAAAAAAAAAAAAAAAAAACCTGACTAAAGTGAAAGTTGTACCTCACGGGACTAATGTGCACCGAACGAACAAACTATTTCTTTCAACGAAAATGCCTACTAACCCTGGACGATAGGTCTAATATATCGTATCATATTATATATCGTATTTATCATAATATAACTCAATACTTATTTCGCTTCCTTCTTCGACTCGTTTTAATACGCATTTTTTATATGCATGAGCAGCCCCCGAAAAACAAAAACATTAAATCATTAAATTCATTTTTTTACTTATTTTTATTTCATATATAGATTATTTCACGCGCACTTTTTATTTCCTAATTCAAAATTATTTTAAAAAAACTTTTTCGATATCGCTTGTAACGATACTGAATACTGATTATTATTAATTTTCTTTTCTTTTTCTTTCAATAATAATAATAATAAAAAAAAAAAGATGTTGATGAAATTCTGGCAAAAGCAGAATCTAGTTTAGGACGGAGGACTATTAGTTTTTTCTTTTTTCAAATTATAACATCGCTTTCAAATTATTCAATTATATTTTCGATAAATTTTAGATTTCGACAAATGTCCAACTATCGAAATCGACAACGCAAAAATTCCAGATTGAGACTAATAGGCCTTCAGTCCTAAAAAAAAAAAAAACAACAACAAAAAAAAAAAAGTTATAACTGACAGTATATATGTATTAGACTGTTTCGTTTGGCGTGTTACGATAATAGTAATAACTATAACAATAACAATAATAATAAAATTCAGATTTTTTTTTTTTTTTTTTTTTTTTTTTTTTTTTAAATAAAATTTGTGAAGAAACCACAATTTTACATTTTTCTTGGCCAATGAGATTTTTTTTTTTTTTTCAAAATTCATAATATTATAAAATTATCATTTTCTGTAATTAAGATTCAATGACTAAATAATTGAAAGTCGCCTAAAAGACAATTTTCCTTTTGTTTTTCATGTAGTAACTGTTGATTGCTGTAGCGCCTACCATAGGTGCTATTGAAGTGAGCGGTTAGAACACATTAGGTTACTAAACAGGCCCTGCATTTAAGAATCGCAATAATATTAAATATCCTTATTGTATATATGTTTAAAAAATATTCTCATTTTTCTTCTCTCAGTTATAGATATAAAATTCTGTACAAAACATAATTTAATTTAGTACGATAGGATTTTTTCTTTGGGGGCTTTTTGTGCATACTTTGAATAAACACCATAAAAATGCAATAAACTTGCAATGAACTTGCAATAATTATTTCGGGTCGGAAGAAAACACGACCCTTCGTCAGGCGAAAAAAGTAGTCACGAATTCTGCAGCACTCGTGCCTACTTTCGTGCATTTTATGGCGTTTATTCAAAATTTTGTGCTTATTACTTTCAAGCGCCAGTTCTATGGTGCTTTATTATTATGCGTTAATTGTGTTGCACTCTTTGGCATCCCCTACTACATAGAGAAAAAAAAAATGTATCACCTTCATCTAGAATGAATAAGTGGTCATTTTCTAAATCCCTAAACTGGAAATATAGATTTCCGAGCTATGCGCATAAGACACACCAATAAACTGAATAGACGAAATGATCGAGAATTTCTAGTCTACACATTTCTAGATGGTGAAACAATATTCTGAATATTCTGAAGCTTTCGTAATGCGAGAAATTCTTGCTTTATTTTCTTGAATTGTATAATAAACCAAGATTATAGCTGCTGAAACCCGCCTCTTGTATTCGCATTTATTTGCAGAGATTTTTAAATAAATTTGCCCTCGAGAATATAGACTAACGCTCTAGAATTCTGATAGGGGTTTCTGGAACTCGCTTTTAAAGGGGACTAGAATTTATATAAGGATAACATGGAACTATTTTTATTTTTATTTTATTTTATTTTATTTTATTTTTTTGTTTAGAGCCACAATTTAGATTCCAGATGTCAGTTGCAGAATTTTTTCTCAGTGTGTATTAAGATTTCTTTGGTACAGCTTTATTATAGGAACTCCCTGCAACTTTTAAATTGTTGTTGCCATTTAGGTGATGAATTAAAAGGGCTATCGCGATTGCTTAAGTAAAGACATTGGCGAGAAACGTCTGGAGATACTTCGAAGCCAAATCGCAAAATTCGCTCAGGAAGTCCTGTAATAATGTTGTTTTATTTCTTTAACAATGCCTTTTCCAATTTTATTTGTTTATTTATTTATTTTAATTTGATGCGGCAGGAAAAAGAGAAAAACACTTTTAATTGGTATCTAAATTAAAAAAAAAAAAAAAAAAAAAAAGAAGAAGAAGAAGAAAGAAAGAGCATAAAATAAATAAACAAATAACTACTTTTTGCCTTAAAATATGAAGTTGCATTCCTTAAGCAACGGTTATTATAAAATTTCATTTACAGATTTTCTCTAAATTTTAATTTAATGTACGTTGTTTTTGACTTGTTGTCTAACATTTTGACATATTCGAGGTAAAATACAGCAAATAATGACGAAGTGAAATGTGTGACAGAAATTTGCTTCGCCATTATTTGCTATGTGGTTTTAATCAATAGGCCTGTCGTATTAATAATTAAAACTTTGAAATGTTTGCACAATTTACAGTTAAACGTAAGTAATTATTTTTTATTCCTTTATTATTATTATTATTATTTAAAGTTAAATTCCTCATATTTGCAGTAAAACACACAGAACTGTTATTAAATGGTGACAAATATGAACATTGTAAGCAAACACTACGAACAACAAATAGATAACAATTGTTTCTATTCGAAATCACCAAGTACGTTCCTTTATATACACGAGAAAGACAGATATAGATATATAATTTCGGTGGCATATAATCGTCTGTTACTTTTATTCTACTGAGTCTTAAATCATAATTTTGTAATCTAATTCTTAATATATTGTATATATTTGAAAGTAACATTTATTTAATGAATGATCGTATATTGTGGTTAAGTATTGTGTATATCATTATTATGGATTTCACGCTGCGCATGCGTCTAGATTTTTAACCTGATCAAGTATTGTGCTTAAAGGGACTCTCTACTTATCGTCTCCCAAAAGTCGAAGCCAAGTTATTCTATGGGAAATTTTGCCCCATTACAATTCATCAACTAATACATATTTTTAAAATTCCGTTTTCACTTTCCGAAAATTCACAACTATTAAACAATTTATCGCTTCTTAAAAACTGATTTTTTTTTTTTTTTTTTTTTAAGATTTCATTTTCGAGCTCAAAAATGAAAAATTTCACATTGTGAAAATTCGCATTTTACAACCTCAAAATAAAATATTAAAAATTAAAAAAAAAAATTTTTTTAGAAAGCGATAAATTGTTTAATAGTTGTGAAGTTTCGGAACGTGAAAACGGAATTTAAAAATATTTATTAGTTAATTAGTTATAATGGGGCGAAATTCTCCATAGAATAACATTGGGCCGGGCTTCTAGGGACGACAAGCCTCTTAAATATTTCCATCTAAAACCATAAGTGTGTATTTTTTAAATTTATCATGTTTGCTTATAAAATACTCAGTCTTCCTCTTTTATATTTAATTGCACTCAAGCCCTTTTTTTGTTTTTGCAAATCTTTTTTACTAATAACAGGTATGCAAAAAAGAAAAAGATTTTTATTTCTTCCCAGCTGCATGCTGCATGATTTTATTATTATTATTATTATTTAAGAATGCTGTTTACAACGATGACGTCCATTTTTACCCATCACGTATGTTTATATTTTCATAACTAAACAAAAGATACCTTCATGATATATTTAATACTTTGTATTTACTCTTTTTTGCCCATTAGATGCTTTCGTCTGCTTTTGGATGCCCCTCCGTTTCCGAACACGCGTTCGCTCACATTTTCCACTGTCTTCACTATCCAGTTCATCCCTCCTGTTGTCAATTTTACATTATTATTTTTTAGATGCATCCTTATAAATATTGTTTGAAGTACGAAGAATACTTATTAAATATGGTTTTTGTAATCAAAAATAGAATATTTTTGAGTTTTAGTGAGTAAAAATCTTTATGAAACAATAATCTATATTTATAAAATCAGACTTTTGTCTGTAAATTTGTGAGAATCGAAAAATTTTTCGATATCTTTACGTTTCACACACTATGAAAGCCGAAAATTTTGCCTGTGTGTGTGGTGTCATCGTGTCTGTAGTATGTCGCTTTTTTTGTCCGAGCATCACTTGAGAACGGCTGGACGGAATTCAACGGTGCTTGGCAGAAACTTAGAACTTTACCTAACTTAAAATTATATCTTATCATTTTTTCAGAAATTCCCCCACGTTCCCCTCTAGGAGGCTAAAGACAAAACACGTTTGTCCGGGTATCACTTGAGAACGGCTGGACAGAAGTCAACGGCGCTTCGCAGGAATTTAAGTCTTTACTCAACTTAAAATTATATCTATCAACTTTCAGAAATTCCTCCACGTTCCATCGTGGCAGGTTAAGTAATAATGATATGGGATTTTGACAACTCATTTCAGTATTGTGTCCAGCGAAGCGGGCAAAGTCTGCTAGTAATAAATAAATAAATAAATAAATCATAAGCAGTTGTTTGTTTGCAGATCTGTGAAATTATTTTTCTTTCACCGATTACACAAAATACCATATCTTGCATATATCGTTAAGTAAATTCAAAATCATAACTCGCATCTAATAAATTATATTTTCAGTAAATAAATAAAACGTTTCCACTTCAAGACATATTGCAAGTAAATCACGTGCGCCGAACATAAACTTCTAGCATCCTCTCAAAAGAGAGTTTCCCCAGAATACATTCAGCGGCAACACACCCCTTTTTCGTCTGCGCAAACTCCAATTCTATTTCTGTTTCATTCGTAAAGTCCACGGCTTTTATCATACGTTCTTTTGCCCCATCAAATCCGGTGCTGACTGGTTCTGGCCAGACGTGGTTGCTAAGCAACGGGAAAAGTTCCTTCACAGGTCCCCCCTTTCTCAGATGGGGCAATATTCGGGCAATTTTCCAAGGTCAGAACGCCCCCCTGAATATCTGAGAACATTGATCGCGTAATGGAACTTTCATTCGGGATCTATGAGATGGGGCTGTGAAGCGGCGATCGAAATGTCTGTAAAGATCGTCTGGTACAGCGGAATTCCGCGAGATGGCACAGGGGATGTTTTTCTGGTCAAGGATGCTCAAATTAAAATCAAATAAATAATGTAAGTGGAGTGGCTTCAAGAAGAAAATTTAAATTTTGAATTTAACATTCTTATATTTTTTATTTTTTGTTCTCAACACTTCTTAAATTATTTGCACTTCCATACAAAACTCACCAAAGTATGCTACCTTTAAATCTCGGGAGAGAGAGGGGGGGAGGGGGGGGGGTTGTTGCAATTAGGTTTATTAATTCTTTTTTTTTTTTTTTTTTTGAAGAGTAGTTCACTTAGTTTTTTCTTCTTTTTTTAATTTTCATACACGTGGCCTCTGGTGCTTCATTAATTTACTGGAATTCTAATTTAGAACTTCGTGTATAATAGATTGCATTTATTGCATACCAGAAGAACCTAGGCCTGGTAGGAATATTCTGCGTGAGGAACTTTTTAACATTTTTTTAGAATGTACTCAAGTGAGTTTCGGAGAAAACAATGAAAAACATCGAACTAGCTATAATTTAAAATTTAGTTTAAAAAATTTTAGAATTTAATTATGAAATTTTTTAATAAAAATTTCCCAATAAATATATATATATAAATGATAAATAACGTAATAAAATTTAATCTTAAAATTTAGCAATTAATAGATCTAAAACAATACCAACACACAAAAATATAGAACTGAATTTAACTTAGAGGAAAGACTGACACAAAATTGTTGCGATTTAGATTAAGAACCAATAAGAGACAATAATAACTTAAAATACTTACGCCGACATGAATGATAATAAAAAAGAACCATTAAACTTAATGACAGAGAAAACAAATAATTAACCACAGAAATAATTGGATAAAAATGCATAAAATTAGAAGTAAGATACTCTTCAGAGGGCGAGTACTTCATAAAGCTGTGAAAGCTGCATCGATTTCGTAAAACAATATAGCTAATCATAGCAATTTATATCATTTCAAGCCCCGATCGAAGCAGCAAAACCATATAAAATGAGAAATTAAGTGAAATATTAAATGAAATATTAAATTAAAACAATGATTAATTAAAATCTTCATGGAAACCAGAGAGAAAACTAGAAAGAAGCATTGTAGCCACATGTAAAACAATTAACTCAAACTGAAGAATAGGATGATGCCAACAAAAAATGAATATATATATATTTTATCTATGTCCATGGAAGTCATTGGTTGAGAAACAGTTGTTTCGGACAGAAATACTTAAACACGGCCGTTCATCACACGGAAAAAGCAGCGCCACTCCAGTATCATTTTCTACATTGACCTGGTGAAGGACAGTATATATATTTTTTTTAATTCAAAACAATTGTTCTATGTTTCGCAACTTCTGATGTTGTTTGTTTTCAAAGCTTTTGTACAAATCTTTGGTGGATGTTATAATTTTTTTTTTTGTAAATTACTGTCTCAGATTATAAATATTTTCATATAATGCATTTAAATATGACTATATTAAGTAAACTGTGGGGTAAAAGGGAAAATGATAAAATAGGTCATTTTTATAATTTTCTGTACATTAACCCTTTTACGATTGAACAGTAATATCTATTTCAAAAAATTCAAGTCATCTTTCTATTATATCTGATAAGTCAGTATTCATGATATTTAATTTTTAAATGAATTTTTAATTCCATGTTCCATTTATGGAACATAGTCGTGTAAAAGGTTAAAGAGCGTGGTCGAAAACATTAGGTAAAGTGCAAATTTTGTGCAACAACTCACCCATGAGGCAAAATAAGATCCCATAAAATTTAGTCCCTTTTATCACAATCAACAAAACAGAATAAGCGGGTAAGAAAGTCTGGTACAGTACCAGTGTGTTTAACTTGCAACAAGAAGGTCTTCAGTTTATATTTCGATTTTTACTTTTCAAACACTATAGTGAGGAAAGTATTGTAATCATGTCAAAAATCCGAATTTGAGATTTTGATGTTTCTATACGTTTCGAGGTTTCCTGAGTCCGTTTCCACTATTTTTACGATGATATATGTATGTGTGTATGTGTGTGAGTGAATACGCTAGCGTCTAAACGCTTTGCTCAAATGAGCTGTAAGCTGGAACGCATGTTGCAAGTCACCGTAGCATGAGCCCTATTGATTTTGATGAATCTAGCACTTATAGTTTTTTTTACAGGGACACAAAGAAAAATTCTTTATCATTATGGCCTACGGGGCCAAAATCTTAAAAGTGCGATAGCATCTAAACGCCTTATTCAATTGAGCAAAAAAATTATACACATATTATAGGTCACAGTTGCACGAGCTGTATAGATTTTGGTGAATTTAGCACTTACAGTTTTTTTACAGGGGTACAAAGAAAAATTCTTTATCATTAGGGCCTATGGGACCAAATTTTTAAAAGTGCGATAGCATCTAAACGCCTTATTCAATTGCGCTGAAAATTTATATGAATATTATAAATCACTGTTGCACTAACTATAAGAATTTTGTTGAATCTAGCATTTATAGAATTTTACAGGGACACAACGAAAAATTCTTTACCATTATGATCTTATGGCATCAAAGTTCAGTAGCGTTAAATAAAACATCGTGTAATGTATGGAGAAAAATATTCAAACACTCTATTATGGTTTTCTGTCTTTTGTTTGTTTAACAACTCCTCTTTCTTTACTTTATCTACAAAACTGTTAATTACTCAATGTTCGGAAAGTCGAGTAGAGTCACTCCAGATTTTTTTTTTTTTTCTTTTATACGTAATACACCAATATTTGGTTTATCATAAAATGACCAAAATCATGGTAAAAGCTCAAAGCATCGGTTGATTGCAGCTACTTCAATACCAAGTTTTGGTCCAAACTAACACTAAATTTTTAACAGTATGGCATTTCGAGATTAATATTTATTATTTAATTTGCATTAACTAGACGTTCTGTACTTAAAAAACAAGTAAACAGTATCGTATTGTATTTTATTTGTTTCGTTTTGCAATAATCCTAAAAGAAAAACTCTTCTCCTGTGATTAATTAGAGTGTCTAGACTAAAACGCTTTACAAAAGCTTTTGAAAGTTACTTTTTTTTTATTCGCTTTTGGATGCAAATACTTGATATATAATCGCTATCTTAAATGAAAGGGGGAAAAGTGTATTAAAAGAAAATGTGCAGTAGATTATTACTAACAACCTGTACCTGATCATAATTTTTTTATTAATTAATTTCTGCGTGTAATTAGTATACTTTTATTAGAAAAACTGCGTTAACTAGTTAAAAAAAATATGTCGTTTACTATAACAGAGTATAGGCATTACTCTCACTCGTAAATCAATTTTCTATATTAGTTAATTTTTTTTATTTTGTTGGTTATTGACACATTTTATAAAAAGAAAAATAATTAACCATTATTTTTTCTTTCAAAGTAATTACAAGTGAGATCATCCTTTACTTCTGTTTATTAAAGATTTTAATATTTTGTATTTATATATATATATATATATATATATATATATATATATATATATATATATAAATGATAGATAACGTAATAAAATTTAATCTTAAAATTTAGCAATTAATAGAACTAGAACAATAACAACACACAAAAATATAGAACTGAATTTAACTTAGAGGAAAGACTGACACAAAATTGTTGCGATTTAGATTAAGAACCAATAAGGTACAATAATAACTTAAAATACTTACGCCGACATGAATGATAATAAAAAAGGACCATTAAACTAATGACAGGGAAAACAAATAATTAACCACTGAAATAATTGGATAAAAATGCTTAAAATTAGAAGTATATTCATCAGGGGGCGAGTACTTCATAAAGCTGTGAACGCTGCAGCGATTTCGTAAAACAATATAGCTAATCATAGCAATTTATATCATTTCAAGCCCCTATCGAAGCAGCAAAACCAGATAGAATGCGAAATTAAGTGAAATATTAAATTAAAACAAAGATTAAATAAAATCTTCATGGAAACCAGAGAGAACACGAGAAAGAAGCATTGTAACCACATGTAAAACAGTTAACACAAACTGGAGAAGAGGATGACGCCAAACACAAATTGAAATTAAAAATAAAAGCTTTACAAAAATCGATTAATCGAATGAACTTCAGAGCATTTTCACTAACGATAAAATAGACAGAGTAATTATTAATTGAGAATGTGAAAATTTATTTTAAAGTTAATTAAATTTAATTAAATTTTAAACTAGTAGAGTTAAATTAAATCGTACGTGAAACATGAATCATTAAATCGTTTAAGGAAAGGACTAAAGAAAGAATATATATATATATGCAGTAACCGCCTCTTAATAAATTCACTGGTTAATAAAATCAGCCGCTTAATCTGATCAAATTGCCAGTGCCGAAATCAAATTAATACAAACTACTTTAAAACCGCCGCTTAATAAAATCAACATCGCCGGTTAATAAACTCAAAAAAATCTCCTCAGCAGCAAATATATCATTTATGCACACTATTTTTATTTTTATTTTTTAATTTGCATTGTGATTATTTTTTTTCCTTGAAAAAGAAATTAAAGCGCAACAATCCCTCCGTTATTTCTCGTTGTTGAGAATTTTACACTTGCAGTATAGTTGTTACAAATTAAACATGCCCCATAAATTATCTTGCATTCTTCAAAGCGCAGTAATAAGTTACAAGTTTGATTTTGATTTGCAAGTGATATATTTTTTTGAATTTTTAATTATTAAAAGAATATTTCTAATTCTAGTTCTTATTTTGAAATAACTACAAATCAAGAGGTTTAAATGCAAACGTTTTAAATTTATAAGAAAAGTGTGAACTTTTGGTAAAGTAATGATAATTTTCCTCAAAAGATGCGCGTAGAAACTTGGAATGTGTTTAATTCACTTATATCAAAGGAACAATTAACCCTTTAACGTTCACTACTTAATTTATTTTAAAAATTACTAAACTAATTTTAAAAATGGCTTTTACACACAATTATAAAATAAAAAATTAACATTGTTCCTTTTCGAGAAATTTTTGGTTTCAAACATCTGTAAGTAAACCTTATTAAATTCACATAATATTTAATTGAATAAATAAATCACTTTATAAGTAAACATTATCGACAACAAAATCTCGTAAAAGTTGCATAGATCCCAACATTTCAATTTATTCCGGAGTATTTTAACCCTTTGCGGCGTAAGGTAATTCGGATCATTTAAATTACACTGCCACCGGAATTTACGAACATAATTAAAATAGAAGAAATTTTAAATTTTCACGTTAAAAAAAAAAGTCCTTTTCTGCTATGTTATAAATGTAAATTTTTGCTAAAAAATTTCCGGGATGAGTTTTGCACTTGAGAATTAAAATTAGGTGTTCCATCAGCGGGAACACTGCGACTGAAAGGGTTAATCGATTATTTATAAAAAAAAAATAATTAATATTATTTATTAATTCCAATATTCGTTACCTTTTGAAATTTCTTTCGAAATTTAGGGAAGTAATACCTTTTCCTTGAGTGCAGGAATGTTCGCCGGATATAAAAATCAGCCGCTTTATAAAATTACTTTGGCTCAGGACGAATATGATTTTAATAAGCGGCGGGTACTGTATATGTTTTTATTATTTCTTTCTTTCTTCCTTTTTTTTTTTTTTTTTTTCATAATTTTTAAATTTTACTATAAAATTAAAACATTATTAACAAAATTGTGCATAGTTAATTTTACTGTACCAAATACTAAAAAATAATAGTATAAAGAATCACCAAAAGTCTTTGTAAACAAGTACCATAAAAATTCTCAGCAGTTGTTTCGTGTCGAAATGACAGCGCAATCCTTCGCCAGGAGAAAATTTAGACAAAATTAACTAAATGAAATACAATTCTCAAGAAATGATAAACATTATAAATCTATTTTGTAAATCGACTTTATCCGTGTTACGTCATAAAACTTTTACATGTGACTAGAACTCCTACATAGACAGGCTGACGCATCCGCCATTTTCTACCCCACAAGACCGGATGACTATTTATTATTGGTGGTTTTTCTGCAATAAATTGCACAAATAACTCCAGAAAATTGCCCCGCCTGTTTATATTTTCTTCTAATCCAGAAAGAAGGAAAATGTGGATTATAAATTGCAGATGTTGCTCGTGAATACCCGGAGCAAGAGCACAACCTTGTAGCGTAAGATTTCCCTTATTTTCAAATTATTTCATTTTATTTTCAAAGTTGTTTGACAAATTTAATATGAATGTACTGTTTTTTTAAGTTAATGTTTTAAATTCTTTTAAAATTAACTTTAATATTACATTTCTTTTAACGTGAAGGGTTGCAGTTTTGAGAATGTTGGCGATGTTCTTAAAATTGCCAACTTGTTTGTTTCGTGATAAGAAGTTCTAGCTCACTTGATCTGTATAGAAGTTTAAAAGCTATAACAACGCTAATCAGGTAACCTAGCTTTTTCTACCGCCAATACTTTCCCAGACGGGATAGAAAATGGCGGACACTGCGCCAGCTCTTATCATATAGGAGTCTTACATGTGACCACTGCAGGGAAAAATGATATATCGTAATGTTTATATGTATTAGTAATTATGTATGGGGAAATGTTTATATCCTATGGGAAAAATCATAGGGAAAAATAGAATCAGAAATCACATATTGGGGATGATTTAGCCTCGACTGCAAAAAACAGATATTGTCAATTACTATTTCAATGTTATGAAAAATTTCAGAAATGAATTCACAAAGTAATGCTTAAATGTGTTCAGAATAAATTGTTTATAATTAAAATGTAAAAAATCTAAAAAGAAAATGAACCATTGATTCACAGGATACATAAAATAATAATAAAAATAATAAAAAAAAATAATAAAAATTTTAAATTTCGAATTTAATTCTATTAAATTTGAAATGTTTCAGAAAATTTAACATATTTACCAATGCTGTATTTTAATACATATGTATGTAAACTTGTATAATTTCAGTCAGTAACTTACAAAAAATCATCCTCTTATATGTTTCAACAAAATTTATTTAAAGTTTGAAAACTATATTCTATTTCCTATCGAATAATTACCATTTATAATATATGAAAAAAAAAAAAAAAAAAAAAAAAAAAAAATCTAATAAATAATGCTTTGTCAAATAATAATAACTCAAAATTAGTAATGTTCTTCTACATGTTTTAGAATAATTTCAAATGAAATTATGACCTTGACCTTTATATGAAGATTCATTGTTTAAATTTCTTTCCATATAGCATTTCGAGATTATTATTTAATTTATTTAATCTGTCTTAACCAGGAGTTCTTTACTTAAAAATAAATAAATAAACAGTATCACATTGCACTTTATTTGTTTCATTTTGCATTAATCCATAAAGAAAAAGTATAAAAATAATGTAAGCATTCTATGATTAATTAAGTTGTCTAGACTACAACGTTTTAAAAAAACTTTTGAAAACCATGTTATTATTATTATTATTATTATTATTTTCGGTGCAAATACTTTATATGATATTATTACTTTAAACGAAAGAAAAAAAATTAATAAAAAGAGCTGCTTAGTAGATTACCACTAAATACCAGTACCTGTTCATTTTTTAAATTAATTAATTTCTACATGTAATTAGTTTACTTTCATAAAAGAAAACTTGAGTAATAATTTACCACTCCATTTAAAAAATAATTAACCTTTACTAATAACAGATTATAGTCATTATTTAAACTCTTAAATTACCTTCCTATGTTAGTTTATTTTTATACTTTGTTAGTTTATTAATGAATGCTTTAAAATAAAAATAAAAATTGCATAATTTACCATCAATGTAATTTTAAATGCATCATTTATTGCTGTTTGAAGATGAGGAATATGTTATTTTTAATTAAGAATTTTACGAGTGATTATTTTTTTTTCGTAATTATTAAATTTTAATGTAAACTTATGATAACAATTACAAAGTTGCACAGTTATAATTTTAAAATAATAATAATAATAATATTAGAGAATGCAATATTTTAAATAATAATAATAATAATAATAATAATAATATATATATATATATATCTTAATATATATAAATCTCGTGTCACAATGTTTGTCCTCAATGGACTCCTAAACCACTTAACCGATTATAATAAAATTCGCACACCATGTGCAGTTCGATCCAACTTGAGAGATAGGATAGTTTAAATCTCAAATTATAGTCGCAATTTTAATTTATTGCTAATTATTTGTCTGTTATTATTTGACAGTCACAATTATCTGTTAACTCCAAATGATTCTAACAGATGTCGATACCTTTCGACTGGGTTGAAATGAAAGCTGAAATATATTTGGTGCTGCCATCTACACAAAGAATCTTCAACTTTTTAACCTATTAATAAATTTCGTATAATTCAATTATTTCCACTTTTTAAATTTTTGGTGTTAGCATAGCCGGCCACGTGTTACTTAGACTGAAGTGTAAATTGAATTCATATTATAATGAAGATAATACAGTGAAATTAATCCTGTTTTTTACTTATTTGTGCTTCATTGATCAAAACTTTATAATTTAATCTGTATATATATATAAATTACGTGTCACGATGTTTGTCCGGGGTAAACTCCTAAACGAAGGAACTGATTTTGATGAAATTTTGCACACTGTGTGCAGTTTGATCCAACTTGAGAGATAGGATAGTTTTTATCTCAATTTATTGTCACAATATTGTTTTATTGCAATTATTTGTTAATTATAGACCTTTATTAAAGTTGCTCCAAAATATCTGTGAGTTCCATTAATTTAATTGTTGCCAAAAAAAAAAAAAAAAAATACGAGTTCATTTTTTTTCGACATAAAAATAAATACATTTAATCAAACGTGACGTTAAAAAATTATAAAAAGTTAAATTATGCATCTCACGAAAATTGACGTCATAATCAATTTAAAGATTTTATACACATTGATAAAGTGCTAATGTAGTTCTATCATAGATATAGTAATATATATAGATCTCTCATCCCCATGTTATCGTAGAAAGATTTTTGATGCCGAAAAAAGATAAAAAATAAAAGCTTTGGAAACAGCCATTAAGTGGTATTGAAAAAAAAAAAAAAAAAAAAAAGAAAAAAAAGAAAAAGAAAAGAAAGAAAGAAATATGAATTTGAAACTGTATCTGGAGTCTTCCATTCCCCTTTAGCAAATAAATTATTCATAAATTTTATTTGCTAAAATATTAGTATGTATTCCCGTGTGTATTCACTCGGGGAAAGACGGCCATATTTTGGTAAAAACGTCGTCTTTTCCCAAATGAAAAGGAATAACTTTTTTCTCCCCAATGATCACTCTATTCTATATATGCTATACTATATCTATGAGTTCTATACGCAAGCGAAGTGTGACTCACTGACCGTCTGTGCAGCCAAGAAAAAGATTTCCTATGTTAATTGCCCACTGGATTTTTTGTAAGAAATTATTAAAAATCGAGGAAATTTATTTCCCGATTTTAATCCTTATATTTGGGTATAGATATGTATTAGTTATCGCGGGTGTTAGATTGAATTATTTTGCTGTCAAATTGACAAAATTTTAATTTTAAATTTTTAAACTCTGTCGCCCTTGGCTTTTTTTATTATTATTATTATTATTTGGCGATCAAAAGCGTAACACGAAAATATACATGCCAGATGTATGCATTGTACGAAATGTAATATGTATTATTCATTGTACGTATGTATGACATGTAATATGTATTGTACGAAATATTGTTTCATATTATTCATTACTCTTTTAATATAAGTTGTTAAAATAACCATGATTTTTGAAAGGAATTAAATATTTTCGCCAGATAATTTGGCGATATTCTTTTTTTTTCGCCAAGGATGACAGAAATGAAATCTATTCCGCTGCAAAATATTAGTATCTTACATCAGATATTTTATTTAGACATTTGAAAACAAATTTGACTTCAAACTATGATAGAATATTTATCATTTTCCTTTTAATTTGTATATTAATATTAAAATTTAAAAGCATGGTATATAAAAAGTTTTTTTTTTTTTTTTTTTTTTTTTAAATCTTATAATTATTCTTATCTTAATCCTCAATGTTTCCCATCTTTATTGACTTGAATTTACTATTAAAATTTTAACATACTCAAAAACTTCTCATCACTTCGTTAAAATACACTAAACTTTTCCAAAATCTTTTTGTATTTAAAATGATACATGTATTTACTTTAAATGTCCAATATTTCATAAGATTTCCAATTTTAAAGTTTTAAAATATTTATCAAATTTACTTATTTTTCTGGTTTAGCCTTATTGTTTTCCCTTTTATAACTACAGCTGTTGCCCTCTTTAAAATATTTAAAATGATGAGGTCATTTAATAGTAAAATTATCCATTATAGCATATATTATATTTCACTCCTCCATAAAAATTGATTTTAAAATCGTCTGTTTCTTTTATACTTTTATTTTAATAGAATTTTAATAGAATTTAATTTATATATTAGTCATTTTAGCAATTTTATCCAAAGTAGCATTAGAAATAATATATATCACTTCTCCATTAAAATTTATAGGACCCTACAATAAAATTAATTTGTGCTTAATATCAACACTACGAAAATTTTTATCAATCGCTTCCAAATTTTGACCTAAGTTTCAAATCTCAACCCTGTGGGTTTTTACATCGGCTACAACGTTTTCGTCTTTGTTCGTAAATAATAATTTAACTGTACTAAATAGTTTACAGCCGTATAATTCAATGTATAACTTAGTCACAGCAACGCGTGGCCGGGTCTGCTAGTATATATATATATATATATATATAAATTACTTTTTTTAAATTAATTAATTAATAAAAAATATTTTTTTATTTATAATATAATATTATTTAATTAATTTATTTTTTTGTCTGAAAGTTGGAAAAATTTGCATATGCTAATGGGTTCTGCTTCAAACTCGTTTCTCGAGAAAACATACCTAGCTTTTCTGGTTACAATATTTCAACAAATTAAAAAAAAAAAAAAAAAAAAAAAGGAATAATTCAAACGTTTAAATAAATATATTTTGATTGGCGACTATTTCCAGACGTTCAAAATCAAGGAAAAATTTCGCTATATATAGCCATAAATGATAAGAAACGCGGTTAATTGAAAAAAAAAAGAAAAAAAAATCTGAATATGCATTCACATTAATTTTCGGATGATAAAATCAAGAAAAATAAAACATACAAGATCACTGAAATTAATATTTAAATAATAAATAAATAAAAATAAAATTTTTAGAGTTATTACGACGTCAGTTTTATCAGAAATATTTTTTTCTATATTATAATCTTTTCTATATTATATATCTATTATTTTCTATATTATTTTTTCTATATTATCAGAAATTTCATATTATATTACAAAAATTATGATCTTCAAGTTTTATAATATAATATATACGCCAAACTGTTTTGATACATCGCCTTAAAAAAGGGCAAAAATATTTCACAGCATAATCAATACTACAAAGGAAAAACTGGTTTTACAGTAACAGTTTTTATCAGACGGGAAGGGAGAAAGATGTCGTCTGCAACGTGAAGTCTTGGATATATTGACAAAGTTCATTTCTAGTTTTTTTTTTTTTTTTTTTTTTCTTTCTTTAAGATTTGAAATTATGTATTAAACTTGTCCCGTAAACCTTGCATTAAAGTTAATTCAGGTATTACATAAAGAAATGTGTACACATTATTTTAAAATATAAATTTTTTAAACCTGTAGAACCGAATGTATAAATAATTATTTATCAAAAATATAAATAATGATTTTCAATAGAATATCAGTGTAAAATTGCTATTCTTTCAGAATTAAATAATAATAATAATAATAATAATAAATAAAATATAATAATAATAATAATAATAAATATAATAATAATAATAATAATAATAATAATAATAATAATAATAATAATAATAATAATAATAATAATAATAATAATAATAATAAATATAATAA
The DNA here is from genome assembly GCA_963930645.1 of Salticus scenicus. Lineage (NCBI taxonomy): Eukaryota > Metazoa > Arthropoda > Arachnida > Araneae > Salticidae > Salticus > Salticus scenicus. The sequence goes on from OZ005662.1 coordinate 43,208,131, forward strand.
TAATAATAATAATAATAATAATAATAATAATAATAATAATTCAATGTTTAAATTACAAAAATGAAATTCGTCTTACTGTTTCCCAATTAATTAAAAATAGAAGCTTTTATAAGTACTGCCTTCTGCAAAATATTCACAATATTTTATGAACAAATATAATTTTAGAATTTAAATGCTTGAATAATTAATTTTGAAATTAAATAATTAATTGTATTAGAATGGAGATAAATTTACATAGATTGTTTTCGTGTATATGAAAGGCATAAACCATTGTTTTATTTTAACATTTGAAATACATTAACCATGGGCAAGATATTTTATGCTTTGATAGTTCGATTTGTTGTAGCACCAAAGTTCGTTTCGACGTAAGGTATACATTTTAATAACGCACCTTAAAATTCTGACTTTAACAGTTATGATTATTACATTTATTATTACTATTATTTAAGTTGATAAAAAGGTGTAAATAATTAAAAAAATAAATAAATAAATAAATAAATAAATAATATTATTTCATATTTCACATCACAAAACATAATTCTTAAATTTCACTTGAGTGAAGAGCAAAATTTTTTTAAACTATTAAGAACATTACGTTGGATAAAATGATTATGTTTTTCAAACTTTCTTACTTATATGTTAATTTAAAAATATTTATAAATCATTACGCGTCATTAGTTTGAAAAATATAATTTATAATAAAATTGAGACAAACGATATACAACTAAAAAGCAAAGTTTAACCCTACAAGGCTGAATTTTTTTTTAGTGCGGGACAAAAATATATAGGTTGTAATTAGTGATCAGAAGATAGGTAAAACTTATAAAAATAAAAATAAAACCATATTTTACGGAAAAATCAACTTTTTATTTCAGTTCCACATACGGTACACTGAGCCTTAACTATACTTTTTGGTATTAAACTAGTACAATTGAATTTTGTTTTGGAAATAGTATTGTATATTGGTTGGTTGGAGGATTAAGGCCGATTGACTCCTTATGTGTCCTAGGCCTATAGGGGGAATGTCCTCCGTGGGGGTCTTTCTAAGGGGTCCTAGCCCGTATTTACGCGAGTTTCGGAGGAAACCACGGAAAACTCCGAACGGCTAGGTCGATGAGCGCGACCTGGGATCGAACCCGGCACCTCCCATCTACCAGCTTTGAGCGCAGAACCGCTCGGCCGCTGGTGGGCCCGTATTGTATATTGGACACACATACATAGAACAACACAGTATTTTTTTCGAGTAAAAACTGTTCAATAACTATTCTTTTTTTTTTTCTTTTTGAATTCAGACAAACGACTAACGTATCACTTTCATTCAAATTGCACACTGAGTGCACTATAACAAAAACACGAACGACATCTTTAGGTAAAGATTCGTATTACTACATTGCTAAATGTCAGTAGCTTCTATCAAGATGTCAAGAGATGTCCCTACTAATAGTTTTATAGCTATAGGAACGATTGAAGTCGGTGTTCCATATATGGAACTGGGTGCCTTGTGGGGTTAAAATATTAAAACATGTAAGATAATTCACATAATATAAATATAAATGTTTCGAGCCTTAAAATATAGCACAGAATATTCCGATAGCTTGGAATTTTTGTAAATTTTTAAGAAATTTATAAACGACTCCATATGTTGATAATAATCTCTGTATTTTTTTCCCTAGGCGCAGGAGACTCCAGTACTTTTTTCACGGTGTCGCCATACCAAGGAATGCCACCTACGGGTACCATTTTTTACAATGACGGTAAGTGAATATTTTATAGACAACATTTTATTTATTTATTTATTTATTTATTTATTTATTTATTTATTTATTTTTGCCCCGTAGATTATTCAAATAATTAAAAACGATCTTCATTTTATCCCTTTAATAAATGTCGCAAAATATATGAAAGTTTTGCAAGTATTATTTATATGCTTAAAACTTATTCAATTATCTTGTAAAATAAACGGTATTCTAGCATTATGTGGGCATTTTAATCAATTTAATGATTAGAAATATAACTACAAATAAATATTTCGAGCAGTTTTATCCGTTTAAAAAAAACTTATCTTTTTATTTATTTATTTTTAATTACCTTTATGTGTAAATTTAATTATAATACTTAAAGTCTTGCATGGGAAATATTGAAGATTCTTCGAAAAATGCTGAAAAACTGAACTATATGATTGATAGTTCTAAAATGCGAATTTGTTTATTGCATTAAAATGATGTTTCAAAATAAATAAATATTGAATAAGTTTAAAAGCAAATTAAAAAAAAAAATCTATTTTAAAATAATCAAAATTAATCATGCATTGTTTTAGTAAACTAACGTCAAGGAAAACGGAATTTTCTTTACGATTGATAATGTTATAAAACGAAAAATAAACGTTTTATTCATAGGAATTCAAAATTTTATTCATAGAAAATCAGTTATGCCAACCATTAATTTATTCCAGAACACTGTTAGTACCAGCCCCCTTTTTAGATCACTTTTCTCGAAGGGCATTCCCCCCCCCCCCCTTCTCATATTTAATAGAATTAAATAGTGTAGAAAATTTCTTTACAGATAAAGTGGTGTGAAAAAAGGGCATTTACTAAGAGTGCTGATGAATAAATTAAAAGGTTGGCATGTACAGAAAATAAACGTTTTGTAAATTAAGAAGTTATTTATAAATATTTTTTTAAAGAATACTAAATATATAGTCTTTTTGCATCCGTTAATTCATGTGTAACTAACTCAACATGAACCAGGAAGTTGCAACAAATTCTGGTTAAATTATATATCTGACACAACGGATGTTTTCAGGTTTTTAACCCGGTTTTGAAAAAATAAATACCACTTGCCAGAAAATGAATGGTAAAAACAAAGTTGCATCTTTTAAGATACTACAGCTATAAACAACTCCCTCGGTGTTTACGAAATGTTTTACAGGTGCCAGAATAAAAAGTAAACTAAGTATTACACTCAAAGAGTTTAAAAATCAGAAATTTTAACGAAAAGGTATACATTAAAAAGCGAACAGTATATGTATTACGAAGCAAAATAAAATTGTTAAAAGAAAGAAAAAAAAAATATTGTAGGTATGACTAAATGATTACGACATGTTCTAAATAACTTATGGTTATGTCATATAACTTTTCTAATTAAATTTCATTTAATTTAGTTAACTATGAAATCTTATTCTTTTAATCTTATTTCGAAATATAGTAATGAATTGTGTAATACAATGAGGAATTTAAAATCGGTATTTTTCTACTGAAAAATATGTTGTGCAAGAAGTCTTCATTCGGATAGACAGATAATATATATATATCATTCTTTATAAGTCTTCATAATTTTGTGAAAGCGTAATATTTTTTAACCCGTTAACGCCCGAATTAATTTTGCAAAATATTATTAGCTGATTGTTTCACTTCTAAATTAATATAGACAACTGACAGTAAAATATATTAACTTAAACAATTCTTCTGATGGTTTTAAATTTAAAGCCTATACTAATTTATTGACGTTTAGTGTTCTAGTGAGAAAACTTCGAGATAGAAAAACTTTGAGATAACAGATTAGTTTCTTATTATATGTTGACAAAAATCTCGAAAGTAAAGTAATTATAATATATATTATTATTCAACTTGATTTAAGTTAGTATACCTGCGCAAAAAGCAAAGATATGTGCGACGAATGAAAAATCATAAAATGACTATCCAAATTATGAAATAATAATTAATAGTAGGCACATAAAACTTTCAGGGATCATTTAGAATGACGCTCTATATACTGTCATTGAAAAGCAGAAATCATTCCAAGAAACCACAAAAAATATACGTGCTATTTTATTAGCTGCCCTCAAATGAGAACACTGGGCGCTAACGGGTTAAGTTACTTTCTGTATGATTGCTTAAGGGGTCATGGAGTTTCACTTGACTCTCTGTGATACAATTTTACCGTGATACAAATTACTTTAGTTCTACATTTTACTTTCAAACTTTTACTATTGAGAGTTTGATTTCATATATACATACATTTTTTTTTCTGGATTTTACCAAATAAATTTTATTATTTAATAACTTAAATTAGTTTGATTAAATTTTAAAAAGCAAAAGTTGATATGTGGTCACTGTACACAAAATTGTGGTAAAAATATTGTGTCTAGAAGCAAAAATATAACTGATGAATATGCGAAAAGGTTGTTTCTTGGAGTTATAAGACAAACTGAAACGTTTAAAATATATATATACATATATAAATTGTATTTCTAAGAAATGATATATATATATATATATATATATATATATATATATAATTCAGTTCTATATTTTAGTGTGCTGTTATTGTTTTGGTTCTATTAATTGCTAAATTTTAAGATTAAATTTTATTACGTTATATATTATTTATATATATATATATATATATATATATATGAATTTAATTCTAATATAATATGTAATTATTATGAATATCGTGTTAATTAGAAGTATAAGTTGTTGCACATGTTAAATTCAATATTGTTATTAGGTTTCCTGAAAATAACTTCTAATGTTGTTGAGATGACAATCTGCGCTAGAAACTGAGAAAATAGCAGTTAAAGATTAAAATATTCATAAATGAAAGCATGTAGTAGCAGTCATATTTCAATAAATAATGCGAATTTTCTACTGCAGTTTTTTCGCATGTCGTTTAGAAATACTTAAAGAATAGTAATAAATAAAAAAATATATAAATAATCGATTTTTTGACCAATTTAATACTTTTTAAACCCCTTAAATTGTTTTAAATTTTTCACGGCAATAATTTAATAAAAGAATAATTTTTTTATATACAGGTCTTGTTACAAATATACTGTTTCCGGATGGTTCCCGTCTTTTTGAGTATAAATGACTGTTACTTCTTCTGCGCCAGAGCTTTTTAGGAACTTATGCGTTGCATATACACATTTTTTCAAAATTTTACTTTTATTTATTAAAACAATTACAGTAAAGCCTCGTTTATCCGAGGTAATGTGGACACCGAGGTTACCTCGGATAAAACGTAATCAGTCGTAAATCAGAAGGGAGATATACGGCTAAGTTTTAAATGGATGAAAACGCTGTCAATGAAGTAAAATAATACATATATTACATATTTAAATGTAGTCAATTAAAAATGCAATACATACATACATAAATTATAAAATACAGTGATGCATAGTAAAATTTGTCAAAAATATCTACGCCATTTGTTAAAAGACACGCCTCCTCCGGGACATGGTCTTTTCGGGACTACCTCCGTTAACCCGAAACTCGGTTTACCGGGGCTCGAAGAACCGCGGCTCTACTGTAGATGTATTTTATACTGATTCGCACATTCAGAATCGAATTAGACTTATAAAAAAAAAACTCGATTTAACGACAGACTCGCTACAAAGATGCAGTGCATGCGATGCAAAAAGTTGAGAAATCGTGAACAACAGTTTTATTTGATATGTAATTCTAGATGAGGGGCTACCGTCCCCATTAACCCCACGTTCAGTTATAGTGCATACAATTATTTAAAAAATATCAAAGCTGTTATTAATTTGCCTTCAGACTTTGCCAATCTTGATCAAATTCTAACGTTGCAACCTAATACAGACTTCAAAATAACAAAGTTGAATTTCCTGCAGTTATTTGTCTTTTAAGTTATGCTGATAATTGATATACATACAAATCGACCGCTAAAAATTTGACTTTCGTAATCGAGGCGCCTCAAAACAAGAAATTATACAAAAACCAGATATGAAAATTTAAAAAAATACTTTTTTTACAGTATGCGTATGAAAAATTAATTTTGCTTCTTGAGCTGTGTTCGTCGACACAGCAATTTTCAATTATAGCCGCAATGTATCCAAATACTTTGGGTAGCCCTGTAAATGAATGATGGAAGGTTCGAATTATTTTCATTGAAAAACGCCATCCTCTTATAAATAACCTGCACAAAATACAGTGTGAAATTCGTTGCAGCGTAAAGCGTGCTTTATTTACAACAGGAGGTATGATTTACAAGTCTTGCCACAAGTGCACTTCTTCCGGATGGCTTCTGTCTTTTTGAATACAATCGGGTGTTATTTATTCTACGCAAAAACCTTAGGAGTTTTTCTTTATGTGCTGTATGAAATCATTTTGCAAAATTCTACACTTTCTTATAAAAGCAATCATATATATTTATATGGATTCGGATGCTCAAAATGGACAAATTTGAAGAAAATTCCATTTAACAACACATTTGTTAAAGAAATTCAATGTACACGATATGAAAAACGTTGACAAACCAGTAAAAATTACGTAGGTCTGAAATGATTTTTTTTTTTAAGGTGATATGTTTTTCTGATGTGTATCTGGAAGCTGATTAAGGAAAAAATATTCAAAATTTTCCATCGCGTATAGTTTTGACAGAAAAAAAAGGAATATTTTACAGAAATGAGCTTAAAACATCATTTTCTCAACTCCCGTCTGAGTTATTTCCTTTAAAATCTTGGTGATACTGTGAAGTAGCTGTTCCTACTTCAGCTGTATTCATCGTGATAATGTTCATTGTAAAAGACAATCAGAAGACTAAAGTTACAATGACATTAACTTTATTCGACTCGAATAGGAGGGGCTTAGGATTACGAAGGAACTCAGTAACATTTTAACTTAAATAACTTAAAACTATTATAAATAAATATGTCTCACCACTTGAAGCTTAGTAATATTCACTGATGACTCGATCGGGTACCTTTAGAACGACGAGCAACACTTTACCACTTTCGAGATAACTTTCGTCGTATTAATTACCACTACACCTTTATCAATTCCAAAATCAAATTGCAATACTTCTTACCGTCACGGCTAATCAGTACTCATTACTTATCCAGTAACATTGTCACATATTATCCACTACACCATCACATATTATTTGCTTACACCAACACCACACTATGACACAATTATCACTCTATTTAAATTTCTCCAAAATAGACAATACCATTCACTTCATTTAACCCAGCTACTTCTTTAAAAATATCCACATTCAATCTTTATATCATGTTTTACAATCTACGCAGACCCTGTTTTCAATTTATCTAACTGGCGATCCAATAATTAGACACTCCATGCTAACCCAAATTCACCTCTGCTCGACACTTTCAACTAGCAATTTCACCCTTAACATCGCCAAACTATGCTGGACACAGCTAGAATTTTCCCAACCTCAACCAACATTCAATCCCAATCCCAATGCCAACTCGACACTACCACCTTCCATACTGACCTCCTTCTGCGACCTTTACTTCTTCGACTCGACGCTACTTCTGCCTAACAATGTGAATGAAGTACAAGAAAAGTAATTTCATGAAAATATCAAAGAAATGGAAAAGAGTTGTCAGGGCCGATGGAATGTTAACATGTTAAGAGATAATTATTGGATGATGTATAGAGAATGCCCTCAAGCCGTGCATAAGAGAAAAAAGTCTAAACGAAACTTCTATGTAAAGAAACAGAGACATTTAAAAGTTAATATCTAAACACTGTTTTACTGTATTTTATACATAAAGAGTTTTGATTCTGTTATAGCTTCTGATGTGTGAATTCTTTTCAGACCTTTATCTTTAGTTTGTGGAAAACCTTTATGTGGTAGGAAGAAAAGAGAATTTCTGAAATTAGCGTATAAAAAAAAAAAAAAAAAAAAAAAAAGAAAAGAAAAAGAAAAAAGGGAAAATGAAAAGTACGATTTTGCAGACCTGTGTTATTATTCGAAATCTCTGCATTAAAAAATTCCATTCTTTTATTAAATCTTTTGAACAAAATGCAATGTGAAATCCGTTGTAGTGTTGTTAAGCTTGCTTTATTTACAATAAGGGGTATATTTACATTAAATTTTCTGTGCAAAATGCAATGTGAAATTCGTTACTGTGTTATTAAGCTTGCTTGATTTACAACAGGAAGTATAATTTACATTGAATTTTCTGTAAAAATGCAATGTGAAATTCGTTGCAGTGTTTTTAAGCTTGCTTTATTTACAACATTAGGTATAATTTACATTAAATTTCTTGTGCAAAATGCAATGTGAAATTCGTTGCAGTATTGTTAAGCTTGGTTTTTTTTTACAACAAGAGACATATTTCATTGCAGTGTTGATAAAGTTTGCTTTACATACAACAGGAGGTATAATTTACATTAAATTTTCAGTAAAAATGCAATGTGAAATTCGCTGCAGGGTTGTTAAGCTTGCTTTTTTTTCAACAGCAGATATAATTTACATTAAATTTTCAGTGCAAATTGCAATGTGAAATTCGTTGCTGTATTATTAAGCTTGCTTGATTTACAACAGAAAGTATAATTTACATTAAATTTTCAGTGCAAAATGCAATGTGGAATTCGTTGCTGTATTATTAAGCTTGCTTGATTTACAACAGGAAGTATAATTTACATTGCATTTTCTGTGCAAAATGAAATGTGAAATTCGTTACAGTGTTGTTAATCTTGCTTGATTTACAACAAAAGGTATAATTTACATTAAGTTTTCTGTACAAAATGCAATGTGAAATTCGTTGATGTGTTGTTAAGCTTGCTTTTTTTTTACAACAGGAGGTATAATTTGCATTAAAATTTCTGTACAAAATGCAATGTGAAATTTGTAACAGGAGGTATAATTCACATTAAATTTTCTGTGCAAAATGCAATGTGAAATTCGCTGCACTGTTGTTAAGCTTGTATTTTTTACAACAGGAAATATAATTTACATTAAATTTTCAGTACAAAATATAATCTGAAATTCGTTACAGTGTTGTTAATCTTGCTTTATTTTCAACAGGAGATATAATTTACATTAAATTTTCTTTGCAAAATGCAATGTGAAATTCGTTACAGTGTTGTTAAGCTTGCTTTATTTACAGCAGGAGGTATAATTTACATTAAATTTTCCGTGCAAAATGCAATGTGGAATTCGCTGTAGTGTTGTTAATCTTGCTTTTTTTTTTACAACAGGAGATATGTAGTGTATTTCGTCATTGTATTCCTGATTTAATCTATTGGACTGTTGGTAAGTGACGTCACGTCCAATCAATGATCTGTTCATTCCTTTTTACGTTTATCTCTGCTAGAACAGATCCCAGTCTTAAAAATGTAGTCGTTCATGTTACTTGTATTTTTCATATGTAATTGTCATAGTCATCTATTAAATTTTGTGTGTTTAAAATGAAACGCCTCGTCATGTCCTAGTTATGGCTTATAAATCTTCTCCTGTCTACAAAATATTAAAATGGCGACGAACAGATCCCAGTCTTAAAAATGTAGTCGTTCATGTTACTTGTATTTTTCATATGTAATTGTCATAGTCATCTATTAAATTTTGTGTGTTTAAAATGAAACGCCTCGTCATGTCCTAGTTATGGCTTATAAATCTTCTCCTGTCTACAAAATATTAAAATGGCGACGAGATGAAAAAGAAAAAAGCAAAAAGAAGTTTTGCTCTTCAACATATCTACTTCAAGATGATTAAAAATGAAATCTGCAGTTCAAAAAAAAAAGAACGGAATATCTTCTATACATGTGTTTATTCAAAATCTACTTATTTCATAAAGAAAATTATTTATTGAAATGAATCATTATGCGGTCGGAGACAGCAGCAGTTAATATCATTGTCTGGTGGCGGGCAGGTACGATTTAGGCGCCAGTGAGTGTAATTATCGTCTGCGATAATCTGCGACTTTTTATTTTTCGGGAAAGAGAAAAAGAAAGGTATTTACACATTTATTTTATTTTTTTTTCTTTCTGTTCTTTTATTAGATTGCATGTTTTTATTCTTAGAACTAGTACATTTTCATTAAAAATGTTTCAAAATTTTAAAGAATTCAATGATTCGATTGAATGTTTTGATACTTATATTAGAAGACTAGAACAGAATTTTATTTTGTTTGATATTAAGGATGAAAAAAAAGTTAGTGCTTTAATAACTTTTATAGGCCCGAAATTATATAATTTACTTACAAATTTACTGTTCCCAGATCTCCCTGAATCAAAAACTTACACTGAATTAGTAGATGTCTTAACAAAACATCTATGTAAAATTCCAAATAAAATCAGTGAACGCATTAAATTTAGAAAATGTTGTCAAGAAGATAACGAATCTGTGCAGGATTTTAGTGTTCGTTTAAAGAAACTTACAACACATTGCGCGTTTACAGGCGATTCGCTGTCAGAAAATTTGTTGGAACAATTTTTACGCGGATTAAAAAATGAAACAATCCAAAGCAAATTGATGTCTCAGGTTGAAGATTTAACAATTGAAAAAGCAGTAGAACAAGCCGTAACTATGCAAAGTACTGAAAACGACATGATAGAATTACAGAATAAAAATTTGAATTTGAATAAAGTTTCTGTTAGTGTTAGGAAACCAAAACAAAATTATTCTCAAAATAACTTAGTAAGTAAACAAAACGTGAACAAAACAGCGAGTGCAAATAAAAGTAAAACTTATTGTTATCGTTGTGGTAATAGTTCTCATTTAGCAAATGTTTGTAAATTTATTAATGCAGTTTGCAATTTTTGTAAAAAACGCGGTCATTTGAGTAAGGTGTGTCGGAACGCACAAAACAATGTTACTCAAAAGAAAAATGTAAATGTTCTTGATACTGTAGACATTTTGTCATTACAATCTGAAGGCACTAAACCTATAAAAATTTGGGTTTTGATAGAAAATAGTGTTAAAGCAGAAATGGAGCTTGATACAGGATCGGCGATATCCGCTGTACCGATAAATCGTTTTCGGAGATTATTTCCAGAACATAAAATGTTTCCTGCTGATGTACAATTAAAGACAGCCACGGGAGAAATTTTTCAGCCCGAGGGATTTGTTAGAGTAAATGTAACTTACGAAAACAAAACTAGGAATGTTAAGTTATATTTAGTTAAAAAAGACAATTTTCCTTTATTGCTAGGTAGGGATTGGATAACTACATTTAATATATTCCCAAACAATTTACAAACTGTTCCGGTAAACAAAGTACAAATCTCGGATAATTTAAATAATTTACTAAATGAATTTACGGATTTATTCACAAATAACGTAGGTGAAATTAAAAATGTTAAAGCTGAATTACATTTAGAGAAAGACTCATCACCAATATTTTGTAAATCGCGAACAGTTACGTATGCATTAAGGAATGCGGTAAATGAAGAATTGGAAAGATTAGAAAATGAAGGGATAATAAAAGCTGTTAGTACGAGCAAATGGGCAACACCTATTGTTCCGGTGGTAAAACCTAATGGGAAAATTCGTTTATGCGGCGATTTTAAAGTCACGGTAAATAAATTTTTAAAGGTTGACAAATACCCGCTACCAAAAATTGAGGATATATTAGCAACTTTAGGGGGTGGATTACATTTTACAAAGATTGACTTAAATCAAGCATACTTGCATTTACCGGTAGAGGAAAATTCACAAGAATTACTCACTATTAACACTCCTAAAGGCTTATTTAAATTTACGCGATTACCATACGGAATTGCCAGTTCGCCAGCAATATGGCAGAGAACTATAGAACAAATTTTAAAAGGTATAGAGGGTATTTCAGTTTTTATTGACGATATATGTATCTCAGGGGAAACGGATGAAATACATTTAGAGCGATTAAAACAAGTGCTAGAAAGGTTACGTGAATATAATCTTAAAATAAATAAAGAAAAATATTTTTTCATGAATGATGAAATTACATACTGCGGTTACAAAATTGATAAAAATGGCATACACAAAACGCAAGAAAAAATTTCTGCTATTTTAAATGCTCCAATACCTCAAAACGTAACTCAAGTAAAAGCGTTCTTAGGCTTAGTATCTTACTATTCTAGATTTGTTCCTAAATTATCTACGATTGCTTATCCTCTAAATGAATTATTACGTAAAAATGTAAATTTTCAGTGGACTAAAAAATGTGAAAATTCATTTAATGCAATTAAACAGGAAATTACTTCCGAAAGGATTCTCACCCACTTTAATCCTAAATTACCCTTAATTTTAGCCACTGATGCTTCTCCTTATGGAATTTCGGCAGTACTTTCGCATACAATGCCAGATAACTCCGAAAAACCCATAGCTTTTGCTTCTAGAACTTTATCTTCTGCAGAAAAGCGGTATAGTCAGGTAGATAAAGAAGCGTTATCAATAATTTTTGGTGTAAAGAAATTTTTTCAATTTTTATATGGTAGGAGATTTACACTGTATACATATAGTAAACCCCTAGTTTCCATATTTTCACCCGTAAAAAGTATTCCGGTACTTTCGGCAGCTAGAATGCAAAGATACGCATTATACTTACAGACATTTAATTATGATATTAAATATAAAAAATCTGCAGAGCACGGAAACGCTGATGCTCTATCACGTCTTCCATTACGTAGTGAAGACTTACTGCTGCCGTCGTCCGATTCGCTACAACCAGAAAAAGTGTCACCAACTTTGTCACCAAATTTATTTGGCAACCTTGATGAATCCGATTGTTTATTTATTCATCAAATCACATCGTTACCGTTAAATACAAAGATATTATGTGCAAGTTCTAAGCGAGATCCAACATTGAAAGAAATGTACCGACATTTAATATCAGGCACACAGATGCCAAATTACTTACTTTTTGGACATAAACAACAGGATTTTTCTATACTAAATAATTGCATACTACAAGGGAATCGTGTTGTAATTCCTACTGTTCATAGACAAAAAGTGTTGGAAGATTTGCATTTTGGCCATTTTGGCATAGTAAAAATGAAAGCACTGGCACGTAGTTTTGTATGGTGGCCAGGTATTGATAAAGACATTGAGAATTTAGCAAATAACTGTTCTGTTTGTATTAAATTAAAACATAATCCTCCTAAAATGGAAAATCATCACTGGGAATGGCCTACAACACCTTGGAACAGAATACATGTAGACTTTTTGGTCCAATGATGGGGAAAATGTTTTTAATCGTAGTAGATGCCCACAGTAAATGGACAGAAGTGTTCATTGTTCCTAATACTACTGCTGAGAACACTATAAACTGTCTTTCTTCGCTTTTTGCCAGATATGGCTATCCTGTGTCCCTTGTGTCTGATAATGGGCCACAATTCATTTCAGAACAATTCGAAAATTTTCTACAAAGTAAAGGCATAAAACATAGTTTAACTGCACCATATCATCCCTCTACAAATGGTCAAGCCGAAAGATATGTCCAAATTATTAAAAAAGGATTGAAATCCTTAAGTTCAGAACCCGGAAATCTCCAATTTAAGTTAAACGAATTTTTATTCCAATACCGAATAATGCCTCATATTACAACAGGGGAGAGTCCCGCATCATTATTTCTCAAAAGAAATATCAGATCAAAATTAGATTTGCTTGTACCAAATGTTAAAAATTATGTTGAAAACAAACAACATAAAAATGTTTTTAACAAGAAAAAGATAAGAGAATTCCAAATAAATGAAAAAGTTGCAGTACGCAATTATACATCAGGAGATAAATGGAAAATAGGTAAAGTAATTGCCAGACTAGGTAAACTACATTACAAAATTCAAGTAGGTTCATGTGTATGGAAAAGACACGTTGATCAACTGAAAAGTGTAGGTTCCAGAGTACAAGTGGAGGAAGCTACAAGTCCTGGTGCAAATATTTCCATGGTTCCCGATAGCAATAGTCCACACCTACAAAGCAATGGAGAATCTAAGTCTGGTAGGAGGCCTGCCATGATACTAGATCCAGCGCCAACCGATCCTGTCAGTACACCAGATCCATTGCCAACCAATCCTTCCACTACATCATATCCAGTTCCAACCGACAGTAGATCTGTGTCTACAAAGCCTGGTGAAATTGACTGTGATAAAAATATCAACAGTACTGTAAATAATGAACTAAAATCTGAACATTCAAAACTTAAAAATGCTAATTTGTCTTTTTCTGAACAGGTTGTAAGAAGATAATCTAGAGTAAGAAAACCTCCCATCAGGTATGGTATACGGAATTAAGGGGAGGAGAGTTGTAGTGTATTTCGTCATTGTATTCCTGATTTAATCTATTGGACTGTTGGTAAATGACGTCACGTCCAATCAATGATCTGTTCATTCCTTTTTACGTTTATCTCTGCTAGAACAGATCCCAGTCTTAAAAATGTAGTCGTTCATGTTACTTGTATTTTTCATATGTAATTGTCATAGTCATCTATTAAATTTTGTGTGTTTAAAATGAAACGCCTCGTCATGTCCTAGTTATGGCTTATAAATCTTCTCCTGTCTACAAAATATTAAAAGATATAATTTACATTAAATTTTCAGTACAAAATACAATCTGAAATTCGCTGCAGTGTTAAGCGTGCTTTATTTACAACAGCAAGTATGATTTACAAGTCGTGTCACAAATACACTTCTTCCGGATGGCTCCCGTCTTTTTGAATACAAACGGGTGTTATTTCTTCTGCGCAAGAGCCTTTCAGGAGCCTTTCTTTCATGTGCTTAACATAGAATCATTTAAGATGCTGTCATGCCTCTGGAACAAAACAAGCCGTCACCGTCTCTGCTTTTTTTAACGGTGGTAAACATTAAACGGAGGAGGAGAGGTTTATTTTTTTTCTTTTTTTTTTTTGCGAGAATAAAATGAAATGTTGGGTGCGAGGTTTTCTTTAAACTGTAACTTTAACAATAACAAATAATTATGGTAGAATTTTCTACGCTTCATCACTTTACTTTTATTTCCACGTTACGAAAAAAGTACATTTACAAGTGAAAAAGCATTGCAGTTTGCTATCACTAGATTTTTGTGTTTGTGTGTTGGTGGAGCTGATACAGTGTGCGTGTGAATTTATTCATAGCGGATTTTATAATAACTAACTACTGCTGGAGAAAATGAAGTAAGGAAAAACTCTGGATATTCCATATATTAATCTGAACAAAACATTGAAATTGAGCTGTCTCTTACTTTTTATTTTACATTTTTGTTGTTACAGACTTTTTTTTTTTTAGGACTGAGGGCCTATTAGTCTCAATCTGGGATTTTTGCGTTCTCGATTTCGATAGTTGGACATTTGTCGAAATCTAAAATTTATCGAAAATATAATTGAGTAATTTGAAAACGATGTTATAATTTGAAAAAAGAAAGAAAAAAAAAAAAAAAACCTAATAATCCTCCAACCTAAACTAAATTCTGCTTTTGCCAGAATTTCATCGAAATCTTTTATTATTATTATTATTATTATTATTATTGAAAGAAAAAGAAAAGAAAATTAATAATAATCAGTATCGTTACAAGCGATATCGAAAAAGTTTTTTTTAATAATTTTGAATTAGGAAATAAAAAGTGCGCGTGAGATAATATGAAATAAAAATAAGTAAAAAAATGAATTTAATGATTTAATGTTTTTGTTTTTCGGGGGCTGCTCATGCATATAAAAAATGCGTATTAAAACGAGTCGAAGAAGGAAGCGAAATAAGTATTGAGTTATATTACGATAAATACGATACGATATATTAGACCTATCGTCCAGGGTTAGTAGGCATTTTCGTTGAAAGAAATAGTTTGTTCGTTCGGTGCAACTTGCACATTAGTCTCGTGAGGTACAACTTTCACATTAGTCCCTTGAGGTACAACTTGCACATTACTCCCCTTTAAATATAGTTTTTTTTTTTTTTTTTTTTTAACAGTTATTTTTATTTATTTATTTATAGCTTTGAGACATAGTAACAACGACTTTTGTCTCGAATGATCGATGTTACGTATTTACAATGACAATTCCTTTAATTTTTGCATTTATTGAAATACCACAAACATCCATGCCTGTATCGGGATTCGAACCCGAGACCTAGTGTTTCAGAAGGCAGCTCCCTACAGACGAGCCACCAGGCCGGCTTTTTTTGACAGTTGTATTATTTTTATCAGACAGCGAGTTTGCCTTCGTTTCCAATTTTTACTTATCAACTTGAATGAATATTCAAGCATTTTAGTTTTTATTTAAAATATTTAAAACTGGAAGTTTGTTATTGTATATGTCCTGATTTTTAGTCCCGATTATTAGATTCTGTCACAAATTGGTAGATTTATTAATCAGGGCAAAATATAGCTAACGCCGTATTTTTTTTAGTTTAATCGGATAATTAGTTGAAAAGATATTAAATAAAAATCCCATTTTAACATTTAAAAAATATATATATATATATATAAATCATACAAAAAATAAATAAATAAGTAAGTAAGTATTATATTTCTTTTTATGTCGAAGGAAAAAAAAAATAAACATGCAAACATTTTCTTTAAAAATAATTAAAATAAAATTGAGAAAAATCGCGCTAAATAAATGTTACAATCCCTTGGCGAAATTTGAAATTTGGCACCGAAGTAGCTCGAACGTTTTCAGCTAAGATCTTTACTTACGCATGCGCAATAGCCATCTTCAAAATAACAACAAAAATTTAAAAGACTCAGAGGAACTCCTGTGCTAAAACTACACCAAAGGAATTTTAAGAAATAAATATAGCAACCGATGCTAGGGAATGAAACACAGTTATTGCATGCCTTTATATGGAAGAATAGATTAAAATAAGTCTTGTCGTACTAAATTCAATTATTTTTTGTGCAGAATTTAATACCTATTACTTAGAAAACAAAAATAGGCTTTTGTCTTTTTTTTTTTTTTCCTTTAAATATATGCATTCTGAAACCATTTTACATATAAAAATTTCTGTCAGATCCAGAATTTAATTTAGTACGACAGAACTATTATGGACATTGCAAACTTTTTTGTTTAAACCATTTGTATTTTTGAATCATTATTTTAATATTTAATATTTAATGTTATGTATGTATTTTTTTTTAACTCTGGGAAGAAGGGTGATTAAAAAACCTACAGGAAATGATGTTGTTTTAAATTCACCAAGTGAACATATGCAAATACATACACGTACATACAAAAAAAAAGAAAGAAAGAAAGGAAGGAAGTTGGAATATAGTGGTTCTTAGAGTTTAAGCTGCATTTGAAAACAAATCATTAAAAAATTTGCTTTATCATAAAAATTAATTTTCTAAATGAGGCAGATGTTTATCTGCTAGACAAAACAAATAAAATTATTATTATTATTATTTATTATTATTATTAATACAGTTATTTTGATTTCCAAATAACGTTTTCTATAATTAAAATTTCGTCTGGAGGAATTATGTGATTTACTTTTTCATCACAGTATTTTTAATCCTTTTTTCTTCAAACAGCTTTCATAACGCTAGTCTATCCCAAAATCCTGTAAAATCTTGCAAAATAGATCTCCTATAAATTAATTCTATCAAATTAAATTACCTGCCCCTGTTATTTCTGCATCGGAAAAACGTAGAAGATTTCCCATTTTTCTTATAAAAATTGCATATTTACAATTGCTCTCAGAACACCGATTAAAGTCAGAAGTCAGAGAATATATGAAAGAATAGACAGGTATCTTACACGAAAGAACATTTTTAGACACTCAATCTACTTCTGTATTAGAACGAAAAATCATATAGTATGCATAGATTATTAACACTTTCCAACGTGCTCTTTGCATCGTTTAACTTTCAATCTACTTTGCATATAAATATGTGATCACACAGCAGGCAGACAGAAAGACAAGCAGATAGACTAAATGAATTCCTAATCACTCTTAAACATTATTGGAAAGTAAGACAAACGCTTAACACAAATGACAATGCAATTATAGCGATCTGTAATTGTAATCCTTAATGCAACTGAATATTTTTGTACGCCCCTTTAAATCATCATGCTCATCACACTTTATTTTATAGAAAAATATTTTTTTATGTATGTAAGTAATTGAAGGATTTCAATGCATGTTTCCTCATATCAGCTGTAAACTAGCTCACCACCTGTCATGACGTCAGATGTGACGTAACTGTATTACGTAATCAACGGCGCATCTTCTCTTCTGATAGAGAGAGTTTTATGTGAGTCTGTACGAGAAAGCTTTACTAAGCGAGCGGCAAGAAATGCCCGCATTATGTTATTTTACTTTTCTATATTATTAAATGTTGTGATTGTTCAAAAGACTCTGCTTTTCACTCTGCGGACCCATTTATACCAACAATGGTTATGGGCCCAGAGACACGCATCTTACTGCGGACTTTTTAAAAATTTAAATTAACATTCGCTAAAACGAAAGTGCGACTTACTGTTAAGCCTAAGGGCTGAAATCGAAAGTATTTTTGATTCTATTTTTATAAAGAAGCTACTATAGCTGATTAAATATGTCGCAAATATTAAATATAGAAAAGTTATCGAAAAACAATTTCGATACATGGAAGCTGCAGATAGAAGCTGTTTTAATCAAGAATGATCACTGGAGTTATGCTAACGGAACGAAAATTAAGCCCGATGAAGGCGCCGAAGGTGAAGAAAAATGGCTCGAAATTGACCGGAAAGCTAGAGCCGATTTAATCCTAGCAATTACCCCAAGTGAGTTGTGTCATATTAAACATTGTACCACCTCAAATGAAGTATGGAATAAATTAAAAGAAGTTTACGAATCGAGAGGACCGGCAAAGAAAGCCACCCTGTTGAAGCAGCTACTCTTTAAGAAAATGACTGACAGTGAAAATATGTCCGATCACCTAAATATTTTCTTTGATATAGTGGACAAGCTAAAAGAAATGGACATTCAAGTAGCCGAAGACCTATTATCAATTTTGCTCTTATACAGTATTCCTGACAGCTATGAAAATTTCAGGTGCGCCATAGAAGCAAGAGATGAATTGCCGCAGCCTGAAGCTCTGAAAATTAAAATGATGGAAGAATACGAGTCAAGAAAAAATAAAAAGAATCAAGAATCATCAAATGCGTATTTTACGACTCACAAGAAAAATCTTCCTGAAAAGAACAAAAGAGAAATCTTAAAGCCTGTGCAGAACAAGAACACGTATGGCGAAAGAAATTATGCAATCTTCAAATGCAATTACTGTTCAAAAGTAGGGCATAAAGCCTCAGAATGCAGAAAGAAGATCTCAGACAGAAAATTCACTTCATCGAATAAATATAAAGATAGATCTTTCATGGTTGAAGATAGTACAGAGTTCACGATGGCAGCCAGTAACTCTTTCCAAGAACATTCCGAGTGGTGTCTCGATAGCGGTACGACATCCCATATGGCTCATGACAAGAATTTGTTTACAGATTTCGAACCTAGAATTGGATCATTTATAAAATTAGCTGTAGATGAAACAGCGGAGATCACAGGTGTTGGAACAGTCAAATTAAAAGTTCCCGGTAATCACGGTGTAACTAATTTAAAGTTGACAAATGTTTTGTGTGTTCCAAAATTGAAATGCAATTTAATGTCTATATCAAAAGCTACTGCAAACAACTGCCGAGTTGTATTTACCGAAAAAGGTGCGAAAATCACAGAGCAGGACGGCTCTCTGATTATAAGTGCTACGAGAAAAGGTGATTTATATTTTTTTCAGCCGCATGTGGATATCGCTGCATCAACTCAGGTAAGCAACTTTCATAAATGGCATTTAAAATTAGGACATTTAAATGAAAAAGATTTAAAATTATTAAAATCTGAAAATATGTTAAGAGATTTAAATTTTAATGAAAAAGATTCCTTAAAAGATTGTAAAGTATGTATTAGGTCTAAACAAACTGTGAAACCATTTTGTAAAGAAAACAAATTTCATAGTGATGAATTATTAGAAGTAGTTTATTCTGATTTATGTGGCCCTATAAATGTTAAATCCCATGGCGGATCACGTTATTTTATTACTTTTTTGGATGATAAATCTCGTTACATTGAAGTAAATTTTCTAAAAACAAAAGACGAAGCTAAGTAAGCGTTCCGGAGATATAAAGCAGCAGTCGAAAATCGATTAAGAAAAAAAATTAAAATACTGCATACTGATAATGGATTGGAATATTGTGGCGAAGAATTCAATAAATATATTGAAGAATGCGGTATTAAACGCGAATTTTCATCGCCAATGACCCCTCAGCAAAATTCTAGAATTGAAAGACAAAATCGTACATTATGCGAAATGGCGAGGTGTTTATTAATGCAATCAAACCTTCCAAATACATTCTGGGCCGAAGCAGTAAATTGCGCTGCATATATTAGAAACAGGTGTCCCACTAAAGGAATTAAAGAAAACAAAACACCTTTCGAATTGTTTTTCGGTTATAAACCAACTGTTAACTATTTTAAAATTTTCGGACAGAAATGTTTTGTTCTAAATAAAAAATCAAAAGGAAAGTTTGAAGCTAGGTCACACGAACATATATTCGTTGGCTATTCAAATGAATCACGCGCTTACAGATTATGGAATAAGGATACCAGAAAAATTGTCATAAGTCGTGATGTTCGATTTATAGACGAGTTTCAAACAAATGATTCAGCTACTACTGATCAATTAGAATTAATTTTTCCGTCTGAGAATAAATGCAATGATTGTAATATTAAAAATGAAACTCCTATCACTACTCAAACCGCAGACAGGGGGGAAAACAGCGGATCGATTTCCTATCCCCCTGAATGCAACGGAGAGAGTTTCTCTTTTTGGAAAGGGGGGGAAGGCTCGCTTTCTGAAGGGGGGGACGTAGAAGATGTGAGTGGAGGGGAGGAGAGTGTTGACGATATATGTAAACAAGAGAAAGGGATTAATAAAAACAATCCTATTTTTAAACGTGGTCCCGGAAGACCTAAAAAAAGTAAAAGTTGGAATTTTCAAAAGTCTCATAAGGAGTGTATTACTGATACAAAATATAAAGATGAAACTTCTCAATTAGCTGATAACTCATTTAATGAAATTAATCCCAGCGTGATCGACGCGTTAAATGGAGATTATGCTAAAAATTGGGAAAACGCGATGAAATTAGAATATGATTCTTTAGTTAAGCAAAACGCTTGGGAAATTGTAGATAGACCAAAAGATAAAAAGGTAATTGGGTGTAAATGGGTTTTAAAAACAAAATTTAAACCAGATGGTCAAATTGAAAAATTTAAGGCCAGATTGGTTGCCAAAGGGTGTTCACAGAAACAAGGTATAGATTTTGAGGAAAATTTTTCACCAGTAGCCAGATTAAGTTCTATAAGAACTGCAATCGCGTATGCTATCCAGAATGGTTTCACAGCATACCAGTTAGATTTCATTATGGCATATGTTAACGGCAATTTGAATGAAGAAATTTTTATGGAACTTCCTGAATTTTTTGAAAATGATATACATGAAAATAAAGTGTGTTTATTAAAGAAGTCTTTGTATGGGCTTAAGCAGTCAGGAAGACAGTGGTTTAAGAAATTAGATGAGAAACTGAGAAAAATGAAATTTAACCCTTTGAATTCCGACAAATGTGTCTATTACTCAAAATATCCTTTTGATGCTATTATAATCGTCTATGTCGACGATTTAATTTGTCTCACTAAAAGTGAAGAGCACTATTTTGATATAAGAAATAAATTAGCAGAATCTTTCAAAATGAAAGATATGGGCCTTCTGCATTATTGCTTAGGCATTGAATTTAATCAAGATAGGGACAGCATCACTATAGCACAAAAGAAATACATTGAAGATTTATTAAATAAATTTAATATGGAAGATTCTAGAGTGGTGAATACACCTTTAGATAACAGTGTAAAATTAACTAAACAAATGTGTCCAAATACAGAAGAAGAGAAATCATATATGTGAAAAATTCCTTATAGACAATTAATTGGTTCTCTTATGTATCTGTCGGTTGCTACTAGACCAGATATCACCCATGCTGTAAATTATTTAAGTCAGTTTAATAACAATCCAGGAAAACCTCACTGGATAGCTGCTAAAAGAATACTAAGGTATCTCAATGGCACTAGAAATTTAGGAATTGTGTATTACAGAGACGATAAACCATTGACAGCATTTGTTGATGCCGATTGGGCATCGGATATAAATGATAGAAAATCATATACAGGATACGTCTTTAAATATGCCGGTGGACCTATTTCTTGGGAATCTAGAAAGCAGCGAACCGTTGCTCTATCCACAACAGAATCTGAATATATGTCTCTGTCCGAATCCGCAAAAGAGACAATTCATGTTAGAAATTTCTTAAAAGAATTGGATCCTGAAATTGTATCAAGTCCTACTGCAATCATGTGCGACAATCAATCTGCACTGAGATTAGTAAAAAATCCTGTTCATCACAATCGATCTAAGCACATTGACATTCGTCATCATTTTGTGCGAGAAGTTTACAATAATAAACTAATTGACATTAAATATATTTCATCAGATGAACAACCTGCAGATATTTTAACAAAAAGTTTAAATGCATATAAACATGAAAAATGTTGTGATATTATAGGACTTAATACTCAGGACTGATGAACTTAAAAATATATATATATTTAAACTGTGTTTCCATTAAGAAATTAACTGCTTATATTTTACGTATTTTATTTTATTATATTAACCATAATTATTTGCTTATAATTCTATTTCTTTACTAACACTTTTCTTATTTTAAGTAACACTTGCATAAAAATAATTTTCTGTAATTTTTAATATGCTATTATAATGCATAAATATGTTTTATTTTCGAAACATTTATTGAAAAAGGGGGAAATGAAGGATTTCAATGCATGTTTCCTCATATCAGCTGTAAACTAGCTCACCACCTGTCATGACGTCAGATGTGACGTAACTGTATTACGTAATCAACGGCGCATCTCCTCTTCTGATAGAGAGAGTTTTATGTGAGTCTGTACGAGAAAGCTTTACTAAGCGAGCGGCAAGAAATGCCCGCATTATGTTATTTTACTTTTCTATATTATTAAATGTTGTGATTGTTCAAAAGACTCTGCTTTTCACTCTGCGGACCCATTTATACCAACAGTAATAAATGTCAATTTCATTATGATTTGTGCAAAATAAATGTATTAAAAAATCTGGTTTATAGAAATACCTCTCATACAACACAATGCTTCGGAATTCTTTTGGGTGTCTCTGTACACAAATCAGTTGAGGAATTTACTCCATTTTCAATAGGGAATATCCCATAGTAAACTTGAATAATATACAGTAACCGCCGCTTAATAAAATCACTGATTAATAAAATCAGCCGCTTAATCTGATCAAATTGCTAGGAACGGAATCAAATCAATACACATTACTTTTAAAGCCGCCACTTAATAAAATCAGCATCACCGGTAAATACACTCAAAAATATCACCTCAGCAACCAAAAATATCAATTATGTACCCTAATTTTTTTTTTTTTTTTACATTGTGATTTTTTTTTTAATAAGAAATGAAATTAAAGCACAACAATCCCTCAGTTGTCGTTCCTTGTCAAAGATTTTACACTTGCATCACTGGTTCAAATTAAACACGCCCCATCACTTATCTCCGTAACAATTTCAAGGAACGTATTCTTCAAAACACAGTAATAAGTTACAAATTTGATTTGAAATGATATATTTTTTTTATTTCTAATTATTAAAAGGCAATTTCTAGTTCTTATTTTCAAATTACTGTAATTCTTGAGGCTTAAACGGAAAGATTTTAAATTTATAAGAACAGCGTGAACTTTTAGTAAAATAATAATGATTTTCCTCAAACGAAAGTGCATGGGAACTTGGAATGCGTTTAATTTATTTATATCGAAGAAACAATTAATTAATTATCTATCAAAAATTAATTAATATTGTTTACTAATTCTATTATTCGTTACCTTTTCAAGTTTCTTTCCAAACTCAGAGAAGTAATACCTTTTCCTTAAGTTCAGGAACGTTCGCCGGATATAAAAATCAGCCGCTTAATAAAATCACTTTGGCTCAGAACGAATGTGATTTTATTAAGCGGCGGGAACTGTATATCAGTTTCAAAGAATTCCGTAAATGTTTACGAGAGTTAGAGCACGGATAAACTGAAGTCGTAAACATTTTTCAACTTTGTTGAAAAAAATGTTCATAATTTTTTTTTTCTTTATTAATCTCTAAACATTTTTGTTTATTTTAATTTTCAATTTCTCGTTGCGACAACTTTATTTTATCAGACTAGATCACCAATTACTCCTATCAGTAAAAACAGTTTACTAATACAGGGTGTTCCATAAGTATCTACGCACTTTAAAAATTCATAAATATTGAAAGAATTGATAGAATTGTACGCGGTTTGCGAAAAAAACATTCTCGTAAAGGGGGACTTTTTTTTTTTTTTGTAAAAGAAAAAATAATAATTAAGCTATTCGTCGATAGAGGGCGCTGTGCGTGACCAGATCACACATTTTCTCGAAAACTGTACTTACCCGCATGCAAATGTTTACAGGCATATAAATCCTATTCCATGTGTCCGTCGTCACCACAAAATACAGTTTGCAAACGAGTTATGACACTGCTAACTGCAGTTTCAGTCGACGGTTCTTACCCGAGGAAAAACAACTTCACCAATAATGCTTTATCCATCCAGTCAGCATCGCAATTAAAACAAGAGGGGACAAGCAAGAGGCAAAATAAGAAATAAGCTGTTCTAATTGTAAAATTGTGCAAATAATAGGGCTTTCATTTGCATATTTCTCTTTCACATCCGTGTGAAAAATTTAACTATTTGTCTAACTATCGTCGAAAAAAAAGTTTAACTATATTTTTTTCTTTACCAAAAAAAAAAAAAAAAAAAAAAAAAAAAAAACCTTTTTTCCTATTATTTCTATATTTCGTCGCAGTTTCATACTGACTTGCGGAAGAATATATCAATGAGAGAGAATCTATTTTTGAGATACTGAGATTCATAACAGACAATGCCAATTTTTCAGCACTTTAATGCACTCAATAATAAATACTCGGAATTTTTAAGTTTGAGCATATTTGCTTCGGAACTGTTCTGAGTATGTGACATCTCGAATTTCACACAATTTTACTCATTTTTGAGTATTTTTGCTCCTTTATTTATTTATTTATTACTTCCATTACCCTACTACCGTAGGTAATGGAAGTATTGTATTCGGTCTGAAAATTCGATATCGGGTTTTCACCTGATTTACACGTTTTAAGGTTCCCTGAGTCCAAAAAAAGTGGTTTTTGGCAATTGGTCAGTGTGTATGTATGTGTGTGTATGTATGTGGAGAATCTTCTGGCTATTATAGCTCAGAAACTAATAAAGATAGAGCTACGAAACTTTAGAATTGAAATACGTCTGGTGTACAGATGAAATTTCCAAATTTTGGTGAAAATTGAAAAACCGGAAGTGGGACATCGGAAACCGGAAGTGGGACCGTAAATCCTTATCTCAAAAACGGCTCTAACGATTTTCTTCAAAACTGCTATATAAACACTCTATTAGATGTCCTTTCGAATGATATAGTTGATTAGTTCAGGAAAATTGATAGGCGTCCTGTATAAATAGCTCAATTGCAGGCCTCGCAAAGGCGTTCCTTTAAAAACGGTTGTACGGATTTTTTTCAAACTCCACTATTTTAACTCACTTTTACATATGCTTTTGTATGTAATTATTGTTTTCCGGTCAATAATTGATTTTTTGTAAAAGTTGGTATCTCAAAAACGGCTCTAACGATTTTCTCTTTAGGTCACTTTTATGTTTTCTGATTACATTATCTCTCAAAAATGCATATAATACATGTAATAGCGGGTAATGGAAGTCGTGTGGTTGTTTCACACCAATTTTCAATGTGGCTGTCTGTAATAAGTTCAATCGCTTTTATTTCAGGGTGACTTAAATACACCTTTGTTATTTTATGAAACCCACATCTCGTATATTAAAATTTACTACGATATCTGCTAACGTTATTATTCATGATTATTCCGACAGCCTCATCTCATAATATTACTTGTGCTATTTTATTGAGATATAATCATTCTATTATATTATCTGATATTGCGCGCTTTATTCTGTATTGTGTTGTTATGGAGATCACCTATAAATATAGAGCATATTTTCATCGTCGAATGAACATTCGTTAATTTAGAATGACGGGAAAGAGTTCATTGAATATAATAGAGTAAATGGGTTATTCGTGTCCCCTCAGAAAATGAGTCTGTTATATTGTGATTGAGAGCGAATCGTAAATTAAACTTAATTGTTAAGTTGTGGAACTTTTTCCAATACCTGACTTATTATAGTACCTCAGAATCCTTGAACGGATAAGATAGTGTTAATTGTAGCTTTTAGCTTATAGTTTATACTACATAAAGAAATTTGATGGTAAATAAAAAGGGCTAGCGACTTGGTCTTAATCTTGATATACCCCATACGCATGCCAGGTTTTCTACCATTAATGTATACCAAAAAAAATCTTACCAAGAAATCTTATGTATACACATACATACATATGCGTGTAAGCGTAAATTTGGTAGGTAGTTTCCTTTCAAATCGGCTGATGCTCGATAAAAAAAAAATCGAATATTTCCGGAAATATTATCAGGTAATAGGCTTTTTGTAAGGCTTTTATTACTATCTAAAATAAATTAAAAATTTTCACAACTTTCTCTAAATAATAATAATAGAGACAAAATATTGATGTAGATTTTTCTCAGTTGAATTGTACAAACGCCTGGAAATAAGAAGGAATAAGAATATATATGATGTAGAATTATTTTCATTGAAAATTCTATCGAATATTTGAATATGAAAAATCAGATAAAACTACTTGCAGAATACGCGAGATATAAACAGTAAAAATTTCCTTATTTTTCCAGGGTTAAAAAAATAAAATCTCTGGGTGTGAGGATTAGCATCCCTGACTCCCACACAGTAAGATCCGGGTTCCAATCCTGGACAAGGCATGAATGTGCTGTCTCTGTTTGGGGTAGCGAGGACCGTCCTTTGGGTGCTCCTTCACAAATGGCCATCAGTTCGATGACCCCCCTTCCTCCACCCACTCAGTGCTCACTCGCAAGTACCGCGCGAGATGAAAATAAATAAAATTAAATAAATCTTGTAATTTATTCATGTAAAAGCACCTAAAGGATTTAGATGTATAGATTACACGAATTTCACCAAACGATTTGCATCTATATTCATTTTTAATGCTCAATAACGTTATGAAAATCTTAACGAATTCTCCGTTTAAAATTTTTATGGATATTTCTCTAATAGCTAATGAATATTTCTATTTCTATTGTTTTACTTAGTGAAACAAATGAGTTTTCTTAATACAAACGTCAAACAAGCATTTCTATTGCAAATCATTTGACTTGAAACATCGTTAACTTTTGTCAACTTAAAGCTACGATTTTCTCGCCGAGAATTAGACTATTAAGTATGCCACAATTAAAATTTTTTTCTTTCCCAAAACATTGCGCAAGTCTTTCTTATAGACTAGCAGTGGCACACTTAACATTCCCCTCCTGCACAGAATAAGTTCTCTTTGGCTAGAGTGTAAATATAGGGTCCTGTTGGCACAACTCCCGTATGCAGAACAGGCAGAACAACGTGCAACATGGCGAATTAAACTCTCGACCCCATGTCTGTTCATTCAAAAATAGAGATTCACGATTATGTTTGTTTTTCAAAGGGTATTTCTTCTCAAATTTTAAGATGTTAGACAAATATACTATTACTTCACTAAAGCAATCCGATACAACCACTGATATCCATTAGACATTTAAATTACAGCCAAATGATCCGTAAAAGGTACAAGATATCTAAAAAATTTCCTTTAAAAATCCTGGATATCCTGTACTAATTACACGATATGTAAAATTTTGATTTCATAATTTTGGCTGATCTTTATATTTTTTGGTGTGCTGAAACCGAAAATGAAGTCAGTTTTTCTCTATCACGTATAGATTTTTGTCAATACAGGGTGCCTGCCAATACAATTTCTCCCATTACTCTTCCACCAATATAATTATATGGTAAGTTTTATAGTATGTTTCCATGTTTATTAATCATAGATGCCTATTGTTGCAATTGTGAAGCACTAGTGCGACTTAAAACCCTACTAACCAATCAACCAACCAACCAACCTATTGTTATGATGGTATGTGTAAGAAATTGTGTCTGTAAACACCCTGTATTGGCAAAAATCTGTACGTGATAGAGAAAAATGGGCTACATTTTCGGTTTCAGCATATCAAAAAACATAAAGATCAGCTGAAATTATCAAATCAAATTTCGTCAACTTCAGTTTTGTAGGCTTGTGTTATAGATATCTATTAACTGTTTCAATGTAGACGGAATTCAGACGTGTCTTTTTCGATGTCTAATAGATGTGATATGTTAGATCAAAACAAGATTTAGATATTTTCAACATCTAATAGATCTAAAACAAGCCCAGTTATTGGATATTTGGAGATTTATAGGATATGTAAGAGACATGTAATGGATGTAAAAAAGAATGACATTTGTCGTGCTAATAGATATCTGTAAGATATTTATAGACGTTTAATGGATCCTTTTTAAACTTTTATACGTGTTTATAGATATCTTATGGATGTAAGTGGCTGTGTGGGATATTATTTAAACGATTTTTATTAAAATCACAATCAACTTATTGAAAGAAAATCATATTTAATGAAATTTTATTTTTCCGACTGAGTGAAAATAATGCCTGGACCGGGAGTCGAACCCCGGATCTTTGACTTACAAGGTCAAGGCTCTATCTGTCGAGTTATCTACATATTAGACCAGATGTTTCTGCCTAAAGGTTGTCTTAGTGAGTAATGCCGACCGGTTGTCGGCCTGGATAGCTCAATTGGTAGAGCCTTGACCTTGTAAGTCAAAGATTCGGGGTTCGACTCCAGGTCCAGGCATTATTTTCACTCAGTCGTAAAAATAAAATTTCATTATTTAAACGGTTTTACATGTCGAGGTAAAATTCATGGAGGTCCCGTTGTTGAAAGATGATAAATTAAAACATTATAAGTAAACATAAATTGTTAAAACAATCACCAATTATTTGGGATGGATTTAATTTAGAAGGATATTTCATCAGATTAAAAAAATAAATAAATAAAGAGTAGGCACGAGATTATAATATAAAAGCAGAAGCGCACAAAATCAGTAGAAGTGACAAGTTAAAATAAAAAAAAGAGTAATTATTTTTAAATACGGGTGTCACTTTTGAATAAAAAAATATTTTCACCAAAAATTGGTTGGTATTAATTTATGACAAAATGCAACTACATATAAATTTATCTGATATTCTGTGCAGTAGTTAATGAGATACAATTGCCAAAATATTTTTGTCTCCCCCCCCCCCCACACACACAAACATACAGACAGACATTTTCTGAAAATGGTCGCGTTATGGACCTGTCAAAACGTGTAAGTACATCGAAAACTGGAAGTCAAAAATTAACAAATCCAATACTTTCTTCTATTAAATATTAAATATAGAAAAAAAAAAAAAAAAAAAAAAAAAAAACGGAGTATTCACGTTTATAGCATGAAAGCAGAAACGCACAAAATCAATAGAAGTGACAAGTTAAAATTAAAAAAGAGTAATTATTTTAAAATACGGGTGTCACTTTTGCTTAAAAAAATATTTTCACCAAAAATTGGTTGGTATTAATTTATGTCAGGGTGCAACTACATAGTATATATTTATCTGATATTCTCTGCAGTAGTTAATGAGATACAATTGCCACAAAATTTTTGTTACACACACACACACACACATACGGACAGACATTTTCTAAAAATGGTCGCGTTATGGACCTGTCGAAACGTGTAAGTACATCGAAAACTGGAAGTCAAAAATTAACAAATCCAATACTTTCTTCTATTAAATATTAAATATAAAAGAAAGTAAAAAAAAAAAAAAAAAAAAAAAAGGAGTAGGCACGTTTATAGCATGAAAACAGAAACTCACAAAACCAATAGAAGTGACAAGTTAAAATTAAAAAAGAGTAATTATTTTAAAATACGGATGTCACTTTTGAATAAAAAAAAATATTTTCACCAAAAATTGGTTGGTATTAATTTATGTCAAGGTGCAACTACATATAAATTTATCTGATATTCTGTGCAATAGTTTGTAAGATACAATAGCCACAAAATTTTTGTCTCTCTCTCACACACACACTGAGAAAAAGAAATATACTGCCTTCATCTAGAATGAATAAAAGTCATTTTCTAAATCCTTAAACTAGAAATATAGATTTCCGACCTATGCGCATAAGGCACGCCAATAAACTGAATGGGCGAAATGGTCGAGCATTTCTAGTCTACGTATTTCTAGATGGTGAAACAATATTCTGAATATTTTGAATCTTTTGTATTACGAGAAATTTTCGCTTTATTTTCTAGAATTGGGTCATAAACCAAGATTATAGCTGCTGAAACCCGCCTCTTGTATTCACATTTATTTGGAGATATTTTCAAATAGGTTTGTCCTCGAAAGTATAGGCAAACGCTCAAGAATTCTAATAGAAAATTCTAGAATTCGCTTTCGAAGGGGGCTAGAAATTTTTTTATAAGAAATTTATAAGGATGACATGGAACTATTTTTTCTAGAGCTACAATTTAGATTCTAGATGTCAGTTATAGAATTGTTTCTTAGTGTATTGGCGTGCATCATACTCATAGCTCGGAAATCTATATTTCTAGTTTAGAGATTTAGAAAAGGACCATCTATTCTTTCTAGAAGAAAGCGGTATATATTTTTTCTCAGTGCACAAACATACATACAGACATTTTCTAAAAATGGTCGCGTTCTGGACCTGTCAAAACGTGTAAGTACATCGAAAATTGGAAGTAAAAAATTAACAAATCCAATACTTTCTTCTGTTAAATATTAAATATAGAAGAAAGTAAAAAAATAAAATAAATAAAGGACACGATTCTATATGCGGCACATTCAAACGTTAGAGAAGAAGAAGAATATAGAAGAAGGCAAAAAACAAAAAAAAACTAGTATATTGTGGCCACCACATGACTTTCTTCTATATTTTCCTAAACAAATTCCCTC
This sequence comes from Salticus scenicus, assembly GCA_963930645.1. Classification (NCBI taxonomy): domain Eukaryota; kingdom Metazoa; phylum Arthropoda; class Arachnida; order Araneae; family Salticidae; genus Salticus; species Salticus scenicus. Next base: position 43,239,022 of record OZ005662.1, read on the forward strand.
AGTAAAAATAATTTATTAAAATTATTATTTAAAAAATATTATCTTCCATGATAGTGCAGACCAGACGATTTCCATATTAGAGAAGTAGTATAACACTAAATATATGAAAAAAAAAGTTCATTTTATTTTCAATATAAAAAAAAATCGATAATTTTGTTTAAATATCACAGATTTATAGTTCAATTATTCGTTTCAAAGGTATTGACGAGACGTTTCGAAAGATACCCATCTTGAAAATTTACCCAGAGGATTAACCGATGCCCCCACATTTGCAAAAATTTTTTCCTAGTTAACTACTACTATTATTAATAATTCATATTAATTTTACAATCACAAGTTTAAAATAACTCTCATTGTGTACATTTATACGAAATTTTTGTCCTATACTGCCATGTTAAAAATTTAGAAAAATGCGATCACAGCGCCACCTGTTGAGTGATTGATCCCCAAATCTAATCAGCTCTAGTTTATGCAGGGTGCAACTAAATACCCTGTTTGGTTAAATTTCATTCATTGGTTCGTGAGATAGAGTGTCCACAAAAATCGTGATACACGCAGACACACAGAGAGACAGGCAGACATTTTCTAAAAAACCATCAATTCGTGTTCAGGACATCCCAAAACGTGTAAATCCGTCAAAAAACGGAGGTCGAAAATTTTCACGAATCCAATACTTTTTCTATATTACATATAGAAGAAAGTAAAAAGGACACGATTGTACATGCGCCACTTCCAAATATGGCTGCTCTGATATACGAGTTCTTCTTTTTTCTTTCTTCTTCTTCTTCTTTTTTTTTTTCTTTCCCTTTTTTATGTATATGTGTGATTCTATAAATGAATAATAAATACTTTTTACATAATGTTCTATTTTAAACAGGCTGAGGTGCATATAAAAATATATGTCAATTTCATTTTGTTTAATGTAGTCTAAATATCTCAAACTGTACAGTCGATAACAAAAGTCTCCGAACACTAGAAAAAAAATTCCTATGTAAAAAAAGTACACTTAATACAGTTTTGTTAAATAAATCCTTGTCGAATCTTGTTCTTAGTCAGTCTAAAAACAGGATTCGACAAGGATTTATTTAACAAAACTGTATGAAGTGTACTTTTATTATATAGGAATTTTTGCTAGTGTTCGGAGACTTTTGTTACCGACTGTACCTGCCAGAAATTTCGCCCATAGACGTAATGCATTTGAATTTCTCCTGGATGTCCTTATACACAGCATTTGTTTAATCTCAATAAAATATTTCAATTGGCTTCTCCATATGATACAGATTTAGAAAAACTAATTTGCACTTTCTGCTTTTTTTTTTTTTTTTTTTAATTTAGTTATGCTGAAATCTGATTTTCTCCCCCCCCACACACACACACGCTCATAGACAGACAGACACGCACACATAAAGCAAAAAAAACGTAATTTTTATAATCAGGAATCCCCAAATTCTGAAAATATAGAAAAAACAAAATTCAAAAATTTGACTTATAAAACTATACATTCTACTCGTATATTATATTGATAGCAGAAATTAAAAGTGAATAGTGAGATATTTTTAATATGTTTATTTATTTATTTATTATTTATCTATTTATTTATTTATTTATTGGGAGAAAGAATCCATAACAAAAATATAAAATATTTCAATTGGCTTCTCTATATGGTATAGATTTAGAAAAACTAATTTGCACTTTCTGTTTTTTTTTTTTTTTTTTTAAGTTATGGTGAAAACTGATTCCCTCCCCCCTCCCACACACACACACACACTCATATACAGACATACACATACACATAAAACAGTAAAAACTTAATTTTTATAATCAGGGATCCTCAAATTCTGAAAATATAGAAAAAACAAATTCAAAAATTTGACTTATAAAACTAAACATTCTACTCTTATATTATATTGATAACAGAAATTAAAAGTGAATAGCGAGATATTTTTAATATGTTTATTTATTTATTATTTATTTATTGGGAGGAAGAATCCAGAACAAAAATATAAAATATTTCAACTGGCTTCTCTATATGGTATAGATTTAGAAAAACTAGTTTGTACTTTCTGCTAATATTTCTTTATTTCTTTTTTTTGAGTTATGCTGATAACTCATTCCCTCTCTCACACACTCATATACAGACACATACATACACACACAAAACAGGAAAAACGTAATTTTCATAATCAGGGATCCTCAGTTTTTTTTAAATATAGCAAAAACACAATTCAAAAATTTGACTTATAAAACTATACATTCTATATTATATTGATAACGGAAATTAAAAGTGAGTAGCAAGATTTTTTTTTTTTAATGTTTATTTATTTATTTTTTGTTATTATTATTATTATTATTATTATTTTTTTTTTTTTTTGGGGGGGGGGGGGGGGGAGGAGGAAGAATTCATATCAAAAATATAAAATTTTGCATTAAAAAAAAAAATAATCTTTTGAAGTATGTTTAACTTTTTCAAAGACCAAATACGCAGGTGAGTTTACAAGTGAATTTATGCTGACAATACATTCAACAGAGCTGGATGGCATAAAAAAAAAAAAAAAAACTTTATTCACGGATTTGTTTTTAAGCTCTGAGAATAGATAAGATTTGCATTTTTAATAATTCATCCTAAATCAAAAAAAGTCTTTCCTTAAAAAAAGTCTTTCATAGTCTTATTTATTATTATTATTATTATTATTTTAAGTGTATAAAATAACAATATATGTCAAAATTTGATTGATTTAGCTATAATTTTCAGTATGTGAAACAGGAATGAAAAGCAAAATGTTTGATTTTTAGTCGTGGCATTTATTTGAGCTAGACTTGGTCATAATGTTTGTCTCTATTTGAGATAAACTACGGGCAATTCTACAGAAAATTTATTCTTGCCTTTTAACCACATTGAATTTATCAATAATATTTTATATTCTATATGAAAATAAGACACATTGAAAAAAAAAATCTATGAGTGATATCTAGAAACTAAAATATGGTTCTAGTAATCTTCTTCTAGTTCATCCTTATAAATTCTAGTTCAATTTGGTGGCGAGTTCTGAAAAACCCCTATTAAAGTTCTAGAGCGTTTTCTTATATTATCGTGGTGAAACTTATTTAAAAATCCCTACAAATAAATGTGAACATAAGAGGCGAATTTAGGGTTACATACAAACGTAACGCTTGCAACTTCGATGACGTAAATTTTGCAAGATTTTTGCAAATACAGTCGGCAGCAAAAGTATCCGAGCACTAGCAAAAATTCCTATATAAAAAAAGTACACTTAATGCAGTTTTGTTAAATAAAACCTTGTCGAATCCTGTTCTTAGTCAGTCTAAGGACATGATTCGACAAGAATTTATTTAACAAAACAGTGTTAAGTGTGCTTTTTTTTTACATAGGAATTTTTGCTAGTGCTCGGATACTTTTGCTGCCGACTGTAGTCATACATTTGGAACGCTTGCAAACGGCTTTTCAAACGGAAGTGTTTCATTTGCATGTACCCCTTAACCCGTTAGCGTCCAGCGTCCTGTTTATATACGACAGTTTTATTTTATGAAGGTCACACAGGAAAACCATATTTATCCCAAGCCTCTACAAACGCCTAACGTCCTACATTAGAAATGATTAAAATGCCGCACTTTAGAATGTAGAAAAAGAGGGGAAAAAGATCTAAAAGCCCCATAGAAATAGCATGGGAAGAAAAGCAGAAAAACTCACAATGTCAAGTGTATTTAAAAAAAAAAAAAAAAAAAAAAAAAAAAAAGGCTCACACCGGAAGTAATAAAAGGACAAAATTGACTAGAAAAAGACATGGAACAGCGGAAACGGGCGGGCTGGGGCATTGGTCCTATCGTCCAGGATTAATACGTCTCGCCTAGTATGTTGAAATTTTAAAGAAAAAGAGTCTTTGTATGGGTAGAAAACATAAAATTCATTCCAAGGCGATCCAATCCTCTCATTATGAAAAGTATTAGTTTTAATTAGGTTCAGCAGTCATATAAATTTGATATTTTAGTCTTTTTTTTTCTTTTCTTTTTCTTTTTAATGAATTTAACAACCAGAAAAGCTGGAATTCTGATGCTATAAATAAAAATACCTGAAATCAGGCAAATTACCTGAACAAAATGCCCTTGCCTATTAGGATATACTAATGATCTCGAGCTGTAATGATGAGACTGAAATTATTTCTCTATACGTTAGCTTAATATTGACGTCTTTGATATAATTCAAAATAGTTTTGCTTATTTTTGTGTTTAAATTAAGTTGGGCGTTAACGGGTTAAGTAACTATAATTTTGGTTTATAACCCAATTATAGGAAATCAAGCGAGAATATAAAGAATTCACAATCTTCATAATATTATGTCACCATCTTTAAAAGTATAGTCTAGAAATTATCAATCATTTCGTCGATTAAGTTTATTTGTTTACTTTATACGCATAGCTCGAAAATCTTTATTTCTAGTTTAGGGATTCAGAAAATGACAATTTATTCTTTGTAGATGAAGGTGGTATACATATATTTATTTTTTGAATGTGGCGTAATTTTATGTCTACTACTTCTCTAAAAAAAATCCCATTACTGTTTTTGAACATCTTTCATAACATAAAAATTTAACCAACTTCAACGCTGAGAACATGATTAGTTACAAAAAATCCCTCAAGGCAAATCAACTGGTAAATAAAATTTCAGAATAAATTTTGAAATTCTCGATATCTAACTCAAATAATTAGCTGTAAAGTGATATATGTGGCTCAAAGGAAGAGGTTGGTTTTATATTGGTGCCAAGGCAGATGATAAATGCTTGCGTTAACAAGGTGAACTTTTCCCATTACGCGAAGTCTGTATGAGATATTTTTCCCAAGTAATAGAGCTGAGGATTTTAAAAAGAATTCTCTGAAGGTCGATGATTGCCACGAATCCAGACAATTTTATCATTGGAAGAGTCTGGAGAGAAATGCGAGAGAAAAACGATTTATTTTTATTATCGAAACTAATTATTTAGTATTTATGAATCTAATACTAGCAAAAATAAAACGTTCCATTACGTCTAGTTTTATTTGCAAAACTCAAATTCTTAATTGAGTTTTGAGTGAAATAATGAAATCGATTCTTTACATTGTTGATTATAAAATCCCTATTCAATAATTATTTCTTATTTTAAAATATTAATATTAAAGTATATTAATATTAAAGTATATCTTTAAAAAAAAAAAAAAAAAATTATAAAATTGAAAATGGGAGGCACAGGCAATAGAAGGAGTGAAAGAGGAAGTGTGTTCAAAGGGACGCCAAAAAAAAAAAAAAAAAGAAAAAGAAAAAAAAAAGAAAAGAAAAGAAAAGTCTTTACAGACAAAAAAGTGAACACAAAATGTTAAATATATAATGAAGGAATTGTTTGTGTAATTATGAAAAAAAATTAAAAAATAATAAACTTAATAATGATAAACGTAATAAACGTAAACGATTTTTTTTTTTTTTTTTTTTTTTTTTTTTAATTGTAAAACCATATTATTTCAGAAAAAATCATGTGATGGATATAAATGAAGGGATCAACCGGGGCCTTCGGAGAAGTCGTCGTTCTCCCTTCTTCCCTTCTCCGAAGGCCCCGGTTCAACTCCCTCGAAGATGTTAAGGCCGATTGACAACAGGACGGTCCTAGGCTTCACGAACTGTCCACCGTGGGGGAGGGGGTCTTTCTAATAGGTCTTACCTGTATTTAGGCGCATTTTTGAGAAAAACATGAAAAACTTCGAACAACTAGGCCGACCTGGGAGCGAACCCAGCGGTCTACTACCTTCGATAAGAAACATAGAAGATAGCTATAGAATACTAGTTTTCTTTCAAACACAAATCTGAATAAAATTTCTAATGTAATCTTAAAAAAAAAAAAAAAAAAAAACTCTCGAGAAATTTCTTTAATAACTGGCAAATAGCCAATTGAACAGATAGTTTCGAAAAGAACACGGGAAGGCAGTTTAAGATGGCTTCATTAAAATACACCATTAATTATCTCAAAACAATGGGTAGTTTTCTGATTAAATAACAAATTACACAAGAGACAAAAGCTTAAGATTTCGGACGATGTACTTCAGAAAAAAAAATGCATTGTATTTATCATGTACAATGGGTGATTAAATTATTAGAAATTTACTGTGTATTTTGAAATTTTTCATATTTACAAAAATATTACTGAACGAAATGGCCTTGAACTTTAGATATGCAAACAGCAATCGTAAACTCACATTTTTCATTATCGATTTAGTCACGAGTACAGTTAGGGGACTAATCAGATATTGAAGAAAACCACAAATACTTTGGATTACCCTGTATCAGGAAAAGCTAAAAATGACTTATAATTTTAGTTCTTGATTTCACTTACTATTTATAATATTTGTATACATTTTCCGTGGAAATAGCATGATTATTTAGACATATGTAATTTTTTTTTTCTTTTTAAAGTTTTTTGTTTATAACAAGTATGGATTTCGACAAAACTTTCAGAAAAACTGACAAAATGTTAGAGAAAAATTATCCATAAACACATAATCCACACGTGTGTAATTTTCGCTAAGATATGAGCATTCATAGTATTATTATTATTATTATTTTTTTTTTTTACTGCGCATTCGTGAAATTTAGATATTTTTTTATTACTTAGATTAAAAGTTAGATATATGGGGTAACTTATATCAAAGTTCATTTGAACTAAGTAAAAATTAAGCAGATTATTGGTAAAAGAATGAGTAAGATTTTTAGGTATTGTACACAGTTAAAATTTCATGAGGGATTTTTTACATACCACAAATTTAATTTGGAGTTCTATTTATTTCAGCCACATTACAAAAAATATTTTTTAAGAAAAGCCCCTTACAAACTCACAAATCTTAGTAAGTAACTTAAATTATGTTAGAATTGCGAGGGATTTTCAACAAAAAAGAAGTTTTAAAATGACTGAGGAACCTATATGCAGAAAAATCATTGAATTTCTTAGTAGGATCTTGTTGCTATGGCGATGCACTCGTGACTAGTTTTTACACCTGATCAAGGACCGTGCTGTAATTTTAATGTGAAACAACTGTTATGTGTTATTTTGCAATTTATAGCGTATATTTACAAAGTTATTTATTTTAAATGCATTAATTTTTATTTGAGTTTAATCAGGTTAGCATATAGTATTTAAAAACAAAAATGGCTCAAAAATTAAACATAGTTTATTATTATTGTTATTATTATTATTATTATTATTATTATTATTTAAATATAGTTGTGATGGGTTTAATGCAACCCCTGTAACAGTGAAATTTTTCCTTTCTGTATTTCTTTACTGTTACTTTTAAAAATGTATGATAGACTTCCGAAAATAATTAATTCATTTACTTTAAATTATAAAATATTATCACTTAGCTATTAATTATATATAAGCTTTAACCTGAATCTTAGCGTAAGCGTAATAAAAGTTATAACATTTCTTGAAAACACAAGATATTAAGGCGCAACTCGTTTTGAAAGACAATGTCAGGTGTAGAAGAAAATACGTCCTTATACTACAAAAGCAAAAAACAGATTGAAAAGTAAAAATGAAGTAATTTTAAGGTAATAACAGACATAACCGATAGCAAGAAAGGGAGAGAAATTAATATGATATTAAAATACAATAATACTAAACACGATAAAATAAGTTAAGATGAATCATAAATAAAAATTAAAAAGCGAACAACGGTATATAAAATAAGGGAAAAATCTATTAGAAGTACGAAAATACGCACACATGCCTATGTGTATATATAAATAATAATTGTCCCTGACAATCACAAACGATTAATTTATATATATATATATATATATATATATATATATATATATTAGTACAGAGCTGCCAACCTAATCCAGCAAATTTTTAGTATCGCCCCTTTTTCTACACCACTTAATTTTTAGAGGAATTCTCTTCAAATGTATCTACGATAAATTAAGAAGAAAAATACTTTAAAAATTAAGTGGTGTAGAAAAAGGGGCGGTACTAACAATTTGCCGGATTAGGTTGGCAGCTCTGTTAGTAACACCACTTTGGGATACAAAGTTTAATATTTTAAATATCGACTAGAAAAAAAATAGGCCAGTAATTGAACCCGGAATCTTCAGCCCAGTGTACCAATGTTTTTAACTACTGGGCTATCCAGCAAAATTCCCATCAAAATATTTTAAATTCAGCAACCAGATGACAATTAATTCTTTTACCATTCCTGGTCGACACAAAATTTTCTCCAAACATACAAAACATAATACTTTCTTTTCCAATATTCTCTAATTATGAATGGTAATTATGGATCTTATAGGAAGGTTATTAAGATATAAAAAGAGAAAAGTACGTATACTGTGTAGCAATTAAAGAGGTACTATGCCTATATATAACAAAGTATATAAATCGGATTGACTATACATCTTAATCGATATCAGATTATCGTTATTATCATTATAAATTATCCCTAAAAAAAGTGTTAAATTGAACACGTGCCATTTGTTAATTATATTAAAAACACGTAAAGTTTAATGTTATTTAAAAGATATTAAAAATTTTACCCGAAGCTTTTCCCTTTTCAATAGTAAAGCATCATCAGGGATTTTTATTACTCTTTCTCAACGAGTAGTTTTTAAATATGTTTTCTTTCCACAGTCAACAGTTAAGTCTTTTAATAACGTGAATAGCAGCAAAGTCAATTTGAAGTCCGGTGAATGTGGATCCATAAGCTCAGAAAAATAAGAGGAGCTGGAATTATTGAAAAATCACACGAGGCTATTGTAGGAGAAAAACCATAATGAACTGGCAGAAATAAACTATTAGCTATTTTATAATATTGTGCCAAATTATTGGCAAAATTGCAGCATCTTTAGAATTTATTGTATTTTTGCATTTAATTATATTAATAGCTTCGGAAATGTAAAGTTCTTTGATAGTAGGTGGTGCTGTAATAATTTTAGCTGACTTTGCTGCTATTCACGTGATTAAAAGACTTAACCCTACAAGGCACCCAGTTCAATATGTGGAACACCGATTTTAATCGTTCCTATAGCTATAAAACTATTAGTAGCGACATCTCTTGAGATCTTGATAGAAGCTACTGACATTTAACAATGTATTGTAGTAATACAAATCTTTACCTAAAGATGTCGTTCGTGTTTTTGTTATAGTGCATTCAGTGTGAAATTTGATTGAAAGTCATACGTTAGTCGTTTGTCTGAATTCAAAAATTAAAAAAAAGAATAGTTATTGAACAGTTTTGACTCGAAAAAAAAAAATACTGTGCATTATAACGAAGTGTATATTTTGCAGAGGTAAGTTTTTTTTATTTTTTTATATTACAATAGTAAACGTATTAGTAAATCATATTTTCATGTATGTTCCACATACGGTACGTTGAGCTAAAAAGTTGATTTTTCCGTAAAATATGGTTTTATTTTTATTTTTATAAGTTTTCCCTATCTTCTGATCACTAATTACAACCTATATATTTTTGTCGCGCATTAAAAAAAATTGAGCCTTGTAGGGTTAACTGTTGACTGTGAAAGGAAAAATATTTAAAACTTCTCATTGAAAAAGAGTAATAAAAATCCCTGATGATGCTTTACTATTTAAAAGCGAAAGGCTTCGGATACAATTTTTAACATCTTTTAAATAAAATTTGATTTTACGTGTTTTTAAAGAGTTTTTAATATAATAATAATAATAATAATAATAATAATAATATGAAAATGAGAACTAAACGTCTAGAGGAATATTCAGCTTTCCATTTTATGAAACAACAAAAGTAGTCTTTGGTTGTTGAATATCGAATTTGGAATTTGGAATTTTATTAATTTAAAATGATATACTTAAGTGCCCTCTTCACTCACCGCCGCCGGTAGCTGAAGCTAATGTTATTCTATGGGAATTTTTTCTTTACAAATAACTTATTAACTAATACATATTTTTAAATTCTGTTTTCACTTTCTGAAAACTCCCAGCTGTTAAATTGACCGACCTTTTTTTTAAAAAAATATTTTTTTTTAATTTTTTGTATTTTATTTTGAAGCTACAAAATACAAATTTTCAATATGTGAAACTTTTTCATTTTGCAATTTCAAAAAAAAAAATAAAAAAAAAATACATTTTTAAAAAAGGTCCGTCCATTTAACAGTCAGGAATTTTCTGAATGGGAAAATGCTGAATGGGAAAATTCTGAATGAGAATTTAAAAATATGCATTAGTTAATAAGTTATTTGTAAAGAAAATTTCCCCATAGAATAACATTGGCTCGGGTTTCCGGCGACGGTAAGTGTAGAGGGCCGTTAACATAGGAACAAATTGCAAAGTAGATTATATTGGAAGAATGGTTTAATCTAGATACTATATATATATATATATATATATATATATATATATATATATATATATATATATATATATATATATACTGAACAGTGAAATCTGACTTCTAACTTCTGAAAATCTAGCTTTCCTTGTTATAAATATAAAAATATGCTATTTTAAGATGCTTACAAATTGTAAAGTGAAATGTTAAGAAAAAATGTCTAAATAATATCCTTATTTTTATGGTAAAGTAAAATCTGACTTTAATATAGCTTGGAATATTATGAATATAAAAATGCATTATTTTAACATACGTATAAACTATGAGGGGAAATGGTTTAATCTAAGTTCTAATCTCTTTTGATGGTGAAGTAAAAAATAACTTTAATTCTGAACACCTAGTATGGAATGTTATGAATATAAAAATGCATGTTTTTAACAAACGTACTAACTGTTAAATGAAATGTAAGGGGAAAATTCTAAATATTATCTTTTTTTTTTTATACTAAAGTAAAAACTTATTATACTATTGAACATGTAGTTTGGTTTGTTTTAAATATAAAAATTCATTATTTAAACTTACATACAAAATGTAAAATGAAATGAAAAAGAAAAATGTTTTAATCTAAATACTAATATTTTTTCGATGGTAAAGTAAAAACTTATTATATTATTGAACATGTAATTTGGTTTGTTATGAATATAAAAATTCATTATTTAAACTTACATACAAACTGTAAAATGAAATGTAAAAGAAAAATGGTTTAATCTAAATACTAATATTTTTCGACGGTAAAGTAAAAATCGGCTGTCATGTAAAACATCTAGCATGTGTTATTATAAGAAAAGAAAAACTTGATTTTGTTGACTAAAATAAATGTAATATATGCTTTTTATTCCACAGTCGTCGACATTAATAATAACAACAACAACAAATCTAGAGTGACTCCATTCGACTTTCCGAACGTTAAGTAATTAACGTGTATAAGAATATGTTAAAGAAAGAGAAATCGTTAAGTAATGAACAAAGAAAATTATAATAAGGTGTTTGAGTACTTTTATCCACATAGTATGTTGTTTTGTTTTACACTATTGCCCTTCAAATAATTTGAGCCCATAATGATAAAGAATTTTTCGTTGTGTCGTAAAAATCTATAGCTGTTAGATTCACCCAAATCTATACAGTTCGTGCGACGATGACCTTTAACATACATAGAAATTTTTCAGCTCAATCGGAATAGGCATTTAGATACTATTGCCCTTTAAATTATTTTAACCCATAAGCTACATTAATATAGAGTTTTTCTTTGTGTCCCCATAAAAAAACTATAAATGGTAAAACATCGAAAACGTTCATCATTTCGAACCGTCTATATTTTAATTGTTTTTAAATGTGTTTTAACTAAAAATTTCGTCTCGTAAATAAAATAGTTTTTGTTTTTAATATAAATGGTAGATTCATTAAAGTCAATAGGGTTCGTGCTACGGTGACCTATAACTTATGTACCAACTTTCAGCTCATTCAAATAAAGCGTTTAGACATTATAGTGCTCGCTCTCTCGTGTATACACACATACACTACATACATGCATCTCCGTAAAAATAACTAAAATGAACTCAGGAGACCTCAAAACGTATAAGTACACTGAAATCTCAAAGTCGAAATTTATCATGATTACAATACTTTTCTTATATATATATATTCGGAAAGTAAAAAGCAAACACATAATGTGCGATAGGCAAGAACTAAAAACTCCGTACAAGAAATATATAAAATTTAAGATTTCAATGCAAACATGTTTTTCTTCTGAAAGTGAAATAATTTCGAGCCGAAAACTTTATATATGAATTTTAATGAAATAAATGTCAGTATTTGAGTGTACTGACATATAAAACATGGTAATTAACAGTCCAAACGATGCCATTTTATAACATAAAATGTAAATATATCTTCTTCTTTCACTCAAGAGGAGTATCACTAACATTTTGAGGAAAAACATTCCATATGGCAACTATCCAAAAGACATACTTTATTGAGTTGTGATTTATTTTTATTTTTTCTACTTTTTTTTATTTCATTTTATTTTTGATTCAAAATACTGGTTTATATATTATTGAGTTGTTCGAAAGAATAAAAATACAAAACTTTCACGACAGTTTTGAATATGAAAATGTAATAATGGTGGCTTTCAACTTTTGTGCCACTCAAGTAATTGTTTAGAAGCTTTTAGAGTGAAATATTTTATAGTGAAGTAATACATTATTTGCTTTTAAAATTGCTAAGAATATCTTCAATAATCTATATAATATTTCTCTAATGTGGACCAGTTACAATTATTTTGTTGTCGAAACGATGCGATAGTGGTGTAATTAATAAAGTACGCGATGATAAAAAATAATATTTAGAAATGAACAATATTTCAGCACGCGGACTCTGCTCAATGAACTAATAAGGAAAAATAACGACATTTGTATGATGACATTATTTTATGGAAAAATGTATTTTGAAAAGTTGGTTCTTTTCAGAATCTTTGCAAGCGTCATTTTAAACCTAGCAATACTTTAAAGGTATATATAGAATATGAATTATCATAAATTGACTGAAAAACACAATTATAAAAAATACAATCAAAATAGGAATTAGTTTTTTTTTTTTTTTTTTTAACAAAAAACTATACCAAAAATAATAAAACGTCATCGCTAACATCGCGACAAAAATTTAAAAAGCGTCGTAGGAGTCCTGTATCAAAACTGTACTCTGCCGAAGTATGGAAACTGAGTCGTGAACCTCGAATTTTATTTTGAAACCTTTCTTTGAATGATTTTGGTTTCACTATTGTACAATATTAATTTGGTTCTAATTATAATTTGGCTTTTGGTAAATTAAAATTTTAATTAGGTGGTGAAATTGGTATAATATTTACGAGTTTCAAATTTCAAAGGTAAATAAAAAAAGAAGTAAAGTGAGAAAATTTCGCACGGGCTTGCTAGTATTATTTATTTTATAAAAATGTTTTCTCAAAATTTAATCTTTTTTTATGTCAAAGTAAAAATTTAGTTTAATGCTAAACTATTGCTATTAATGATTTGTAAGGATAACTTAGAATATTATCGACATAAAAAACAAAATTTGATTTTGTTGACTAAAAGAAAAATTTTGTGTGCTATTTATAGCACAGTTGTGAGATATAAAAAACAATCGTATTAACATATAATATCCAAGAATTGAAGACTTCGGACAAAAAAAGTGTAAAAGTTAAGATTCCAATGCTTTAAATAATATTTTTTTCTCCTAGATTACGGTGATTATATGTCCACGAAATTTGGGGATGGTCCTTATTTTGAATTCTATTTTCGAAGTTTCAAAAAATTGTATCAAGGAAACTATTAGTAGGGTAGGTGCTCCAGTGATTGGCATGCTCCAGTAATTGACATCTATCCCGAAATAATTAATATTTTAGAAAAATAATAAAATCATATATTTGACATATAAGAATTTTAACATTTTATGTCAAACACTGGAGCATAGGGTGCTAATAACTGGTAAAATGAATAACTAGCAGTGTCAAACACTGGAACATAGAGGGCCAATGACTGATAAAATGAAAAACCAGTGTCAATTACTGGAACATTGAGTGGGTGTCAAATAAAAATTCATAAAAAAAAAAAAAGAAAAAAGTTATCAAATGTATATATTTTAACATATATGTTGTTCTGAATGTCTTTCATACCATATGTACTAACTTAAGATTTCTAAAAATATTTTCTGATGACTAGAACATTAAAAACATCAGAGATTACTCTAAAAGTGTCAATCACTGGTGCACTTACCCTAATAATAATATTTTTACTTTTTTGCTTCTTACTTGCTTAAAATAAACTTGTTGGCATAGGTGGACTTTGCTCAGTGCCCCATCATATATTTTTCTCATAAATTTCTAGTACAAGATCATACTATATTCATGTTTGTTAAGCGATTTCTACTGAAAGGCATACTGTATTCCATGGTAACAGAAATAAACTTGACCGATTGCTTGATCAGTAACAGACTGAAATGTGCCACCTAATTGGCTACCCACTGTTTAGTTTGATACATTTACCTTATCCTTATTTATTAATTAATTTTATTAGTGTTAGTGTCATACTTTAGGTTTCATGCAATTTCTTACTGTTTCCAAAGTAGTTTCCTATGCATCTCCCAAAATGCAAGTTTATGTGAAATATAACTCAAATCTGCTCTTGTTAAGGAAATTTTAAATTTCGAATAACTTATGATATTTTCAAATTAGAATATTCGTAATCAATTATATTCAAGCCAGTATCATAAAGGATATTTTAAAAGTGGTCTAAAATCTTCACGATGAAAATATATCTCAAAATATACGTTTATGAGAAATTTTGTCCAATTCTGCCATGTTAAGAAATTCTTAAATTTCCAATAACTTACGAAGTTTTTAAAGTTTAATTTTTACGATTAATTATGTTCATGCAAGCATCATAACTGACATTTTAAAGTTGGTCCGACATTTTTATTCACTGTTAATTTTTTTTTATTTTTTTTAATGAGCTAAATTGTTTCAAAATAGCTCCGAAACAATATATACTTAAATTTGAAAACTCATGCACTAATTTTTGAGTATATTGACGTGTCAAACATTAGATTCTTATTGGTCAACTCCATTTTTGAGCATGTCAATATACTCAAAAATGACTACATGTGTTTTCAAATTTAAGTATATATTGTTTCGGAGCTATTTTGAGACAATTTATCTCATTTTTAAGAAACTATTTATTACAGTGTAGGAAAACTATTCTTTAAGCGAAATTTTGCCCTATTCTCCCATATTAAGAAAAATGTAAATTTAGAATAACTTACGAAGTTTTTACATTTGACTGTTGAAAATCAATACGGTTCTTTCCACTGTCACATGTGACATTTTGAAACTAGTCTGGTTTCTCTGCGATTCTTTGCTCTTGAAATATCGTGTACACAGACTAACAGACTAACACACTAATACCCTGCAATCGGACACCATACTAATTTTGTGATTTTTCAGATTCCTCAGAACGCGTAAAAACCTTAAAAAAAAAAAAAAAAAAAAAAAAAAAATGAGGTCAAAAATTTTCACGATTACCCCATACGTACAGTACTGTCGGCAGCAAAAGTATCCAAGCACTAACAATAATCCCTGCCTAGAAAAAGTATACTTAATACTGCTTTGTTAAATAAATCTTTGTCGAGTTATGTTCTTAGTCAGTCTAAGAACATGATTCGATAAGGATTTATTTAACAAAACAGTATTAAGTGTACCTTTTTTACATCGGAATTATTGGTTAGTGCTCGGATACTTTTGCTGCCGACTGTATGATTGGAAACTGAAAATGCGACTACAATTGCATGATTGTAATATATTTCAACGTTATATTATTATAAAAGTACTGTAATATAGTCACCGTATCCTAGAGTAAAATTCGAGCTGAAAACTTTAAATGTCAGTATTTGAGAGTACTAGTAAATGGTAATTAATTGTCCAAACGATTCCATTTTTTAACACAAAAAGTAATCATACCTTATTCTTTCATTCACAAGGAGTATCACTAACATTTTGTGGAAAAACAATCCATATGGCAACCATCCAAAAGACATACTTTATTTGGTTATGATTCACTTTTAGTTTTCTACTTTCATTTTTCAAAATACGAATTTGGATATTATTGAGTTGTCTGAAATGGCAAAAGTATAAAATCTTCCCGACAGTTATTGATAAATATATCTTGAATATGAAAGCAATATGATGGTGACTTTTAACCTTTTGTGCTACTTAAGCAATTGTTTAGAAGCTTTTAGAATAAAATATTTTATAGAGAAGGAAGAAATATTTACATAAGAAATTTCTAAGAATATCTTTCTCTGTTTTATTTACTCAGTATTTGATAAATATAGATATAATTTTAATAGAGGAAGACTGCCTCATATAACTAATATTTTTTATAATACACGTTTGCTTAATTTCTGTAATTCTTAGAAAGAGAATTACTAGTGCGTTTTGTTCATTTATCATTCTTTTATTGGTTCACATATTTTGGTTTAACTAACTTTAAATTATTTTCAGCATCTAAAAATAAATAAATAAATAAACATTAATTTTCTTTTGCCGTTGAGAAAACGTGCACTTACGACCACATACCACCAAATTATGCTAACAAAATATTATCAAAAAAAAAAAAAAATTATTGAATAATAAATATGAATAATAAAATGTAAATAAATGTTTAAGAAAAATTAAACAGGCGCAAACAAAAGTTTTTTTTAATAAAACTGATGTTATAATACCTTTAAAAATACTATTATGTGTACTATGCAGATAGAAAAAAAAATATTTTTTTCTCTTTTTTTCCTTTAAAAATATGTAGAATAACATTTAAAATAAAGAGAAATACTTAGGATAATATTTAGAACAATTAATATTTACATAAAAATCAAATATATAAATATTTATAATAGAGATATTTATTAATACGTGAAAAGTAACATTAAAATAAACTTTTAAAAATTAACTGTTGAAGACAGTTGAGAGCCAAGTCAAGATTAGTTTGTTTCTCCAAAAAAAAAAAAAAAAAAAAAAAAAAAAAAAGTGCGCATCCAAAGAGCTTGGATAAGGTGCTGCCATAGGCAAATTTGCCTTTTTGTGGAAAATTATTTGACCATAATGAACGGAACTTGTGTTTAAAAATGAATCAAATGTGCGCGCGGGGAGCGCCTAATTAAGGCACTGCCGGAAACAGAGTGTAGCTACATCGAAGTCCGTTTATGAATTTATTTTGTCTCGAGAAAACTAATTGGTAAGAGGTTAGAGTATTCATTACTTTTTTTTTTTTTTTAGTACGGAGGACTATTAGTCTCAAACT
This sequence comes from Salticus scenicus, assembly GCA_963930645.1. Classification (NCBI taxonomy): domain Eukaryota; kingdom Metazoa; phylum Arthropoda; class Arachnida; order Araneae; family Salticidae; genus Salticus; species Salticus scenicus. The sequence goes on from OZ005662.1 coordinate 43,256,270, forward strand.
ACGGATAAAACGTTGTCGCCAGTTTTACGATGGTTGGACATTTATCGAAATCGAAAATTTATTGAAAATATAAAATTTGAAAGCAATGTTATAATTTGGAAAAAAAAAAAAAAAAAAAAAAAAAAAAACTATTAGTCCTCCGTACTAAACTAAATTCTGCTTTTGCCAGAATTTCATCAAAATCTTTTTTTTTTTCTTCTTTTTTTTAGTAGTAAACATGGTGATATTGCTGATTAAGTGTGTACTAGTGAACCAGATTTATTCCTATTTGTGTGACGACGGCTAAAAAAAAAAAAAAAAATTGCACAAAAATGTTGCGAAAAATTTACAATTTTATGCCTTTTATTAAAATTAACTTTTAAATTAATTTATTTTCTATTTTAATTTTATTGTTACGGATGTAAGGAAATCCTTTTAGGAATAATTATTGTCCTAGAACCGATAGGTCTTATTTTAGATGGAAAGAATAAAGCAACGTCGAACGATTTCCTCATCTCAACCGACTCATGCTCTTCCTTGATATTTTAACTAATATTTTATTTTATTTTGATTAATTGAGCTGTTTTTTTTTTCTTCTGACAGGTTAAAAACTCCCCCTTCCTCCCTGTGACTGACTCTGACATCTAGAAACTAAATTGTAGCTCTAGTATAAAAGCAGTTCCAATCATGCTTATACTAGTCTCCTTTGAAAGCGAAATCTAGACATCCCTATTAGAATTCTAGAGCGTTTGCCTATATAACTGAGGTCAAAAATTTGAAAAATCTCTGCAAATGAATGCGAGTACAAGAAGCGAGTTTTATTAATTATAATTTTGGTTTATGAGTTAATTCTAGGAAATCAAGACTAGGAAATTCTCGCAATATAAAGGATTCATAATATTCATAACGTTCTTTCACCGTCTAGAAATATACAGACTATAAATTCTCGATCATTTCGTCTATTCAGTTTATTGGCCTACCTCATGCGCATGTTTGGAAATCTACATTTCTAGTTTAGAGATTCAGAAAGTGACTACTTATTTGGTCTAGATGAAGGTGGTATTTTTTTTTTTTTTTTTTTTTTTTTTTTTTTTTTTGCCTCAACGTGAAATGTGTTTATACCTTCAGTTTGTCTGTCTGTCCGACTGTATGTCTCTCCGCACTCTACCTCTTGTTAATATTATTAGAATTCCTTAAAATTGATACATGTTATTTAAGTTCACTACATGTTATTTTGTTCGCTATTGAAAATGGAGTATAAACCACTAATGGTTTGTGTACCTGAAGGAATTCCAGAGGATTGTGTTCTATTAGAGGTATTTCTACGAACCATATTTTGATACCTTTATTTCAAACAAACCTTAATGTAAATGACATTTATTATTCATATGCACAAAAAATGCTTTTTGTATTATGTAGTATAATTAGCATTAAGATTTATAGGGCATACAAAAACATTCAGAAAAAGTAAGGGCTATAGTTAGAAAATATACAGATATTACATTTTCTTTTTCAGTAAGCATTTTTTAACACTTTCTAACAATGTTTAAGAGCAATTATAATTTAAATTAATTTATCTAACTGTATTTCTCTCCGTCTGTCCACCTCTGACATCCGTAAATGCTTTAAAAATTTCTTCAAAGTGATTCTTGTTATTCAAGTTCCCTATTTAAAATGGTATTAATAGTATAACCGGTTTGAATACCGAAATACCCAAAAGAAATGCCAGTAAACTTCTTTTTATGAGATGCATTTTTATAAAACATATTTAAATAACTTTCTTAAACATCGCTTCTAATTTTACTTGCGAACTAAAAGCAATTCTTGAGGCCCTACAAATGCATATTTCTCTGAATGATACTGATAAAGCTAGTGGACTCGTCATTTTCTGTGATTCCAGGGCTGCCCTGGAAGCGACAGAGAATGGAGACTCCAGGCTTGCACAAGATATCCATCACTACTTAGAGGAAATTTGCCACCTTGGGAAAAGCTGTACTTTCCAGTGGACATCTGCACATGTTGGTATTGAAGAGAACGAGGAAGCAGATAAGTTGGCGAAGGAGGCGAGGGACCTAAACTTGGAAATTTGCAGCACCGTAACTTTAGGTGACGCTAATGCAGTTGCTAGATACGAACTTAAAGAAAACACATCAAAAAGGAACATCAACTATGTGTTATCAATGCAGACAGGATGATTACCAAGACTATCTCCAGACTTATAACCCAACACTTTGGTGGAATGACAATAGATACAGATGGCACCAGAACTTACAGATCATGTAGGAACTGCCTGGAGGAGGAACTCACTCCAGAACACATTTTCAACTGCCCGGCCATCATAAGAAGCTTACAGGCCTTTGACGAATTTCCCTTTCAGGGAAATCTCTATAGTGACAAAATTGTGGGCATTGCCAAGGCCGTGATTTTGGCACATGAAATGATTTGATTTGACTTCAATTGGACACGACACCAACCAACCAACCAACCAAATAACTTTCTTATTGCAAAAATGATAATGAAATTGACATTAATTGTTAGAATTCTAAAAAATATTTTGTATATAATATGTATGTTTGCAGTTCAGATTTACAAGGCTACATTAAAATATTGAGATAAGAGCTACAATTAAAGTTGCTAAATTGCATTTTCGTTTGTGTTAAGCGTTTTTAATTCTTTCCTAAAAATTTTAAGGATGATAATGAATTCAATTAGCCTATCTGTCTTTCTGTCTATTAGTTTGTCTGCTGTGTGATAATGTAAGCAAAGAATTTTGATGGTTAAACAATACAAGGAATAAATACAGTTGAAAAGTGTTAATAATCAATGCAAACTACATGATGTTTTGTTGTTGTTGTTGTTGTTTTTTCCTGAATTTTTTACCTTTTATTATTATTTTTTTTCAACAAACGAACTGCGATGTTTACTACTATAGTTTTTCGTATAAAGTTATTTATCTATTTTAACTCTATTTTAATTGCTAAAATGGCAATTAGATCAGTAAAAAGCAAGTTGAGAGGCAACAAATAAACATTTATTTTCAAAACACCATAAATAATAATAATAATAATAATAATAATAAAAAGCTCGCAACAACTGTTTAAGGTCAAAATACTACATTCCCATTTTCACTCGCACTCATGCCTACATTTTTTTCCTGATGAAGGGGCGTGCTGCTTTTTTCAATCCAAAACAGTTGTTAAGAGCTTTTTAATCAAACAGTGAAAAAATTTCTGGGACTGACATCTAGAAATTTAATTGTGGCTATAGTAAAAATAGTTTTACATCATCCTTATAAGCTCTAGTTCCTTTTGCTAACGAATTATAGAATTTCCTATTAAAATTCTGGAACGTTTTCTATATTATCGTGGTCAAATTTATTTTACAAATCTCTGCGAATAAATGTGAATACAACAAGCGAGAATTCTAGAAAAAAAAAAAGTGAGAATTTTTCTCAATTCAAAGTATTCGTAATATAATGTATCGTTTGAACATCTAGAAAAGTCTTTACTAGAAATTCTCGATCACTTTGTCTATTCTGTTTATTTGTTTGCGTTATATGCTTAACTCGGAAATCTATTTTTATAGTTTAGGGATTCAGAAAATGACTACTTTTTCCTTCTAGATGAAGACTGTATATATATATATATTTCTTCAGTGAACGTGTTATATTCAGTAAAATATATTACACAGGTCGACATGTACAATTTTGATTTTATAATTTTGGCTGATCTTAATGTTTTTTGGTGTGCTGAAACCGAAAATGAAGCCAGTTTTTCTCTATCACGTATCTACCAATGTAATTTCTTCCATTACTCTTCCACCAATATAATTATATGGCAAGTTTTAAAGTATGTTTTCATGATTAATTAATTATGGATATCTATTGTTGTAATAGCACAGTGCTAGTGCGACGTAAAACCATACCAACCAACCTATTGTTATGATGGTATATGTAAGAAACTGAGTCAGTAAGAACCCTGTATTGATAAAAATCTATACGTGATAGAGAAAAATGGGCTGAATTTTCGGTTTCAGCACATCAAAAAACATAAAGTTCAGCTAAAATCATCAAATCAAATTTTGTCAACTTCAGTTTTGTAGGTCTGTGATTAGAGGAGGTTTTTAGAGAACATTTATGTAAAACTTCTTTCTTTCTTTGAATTATTAACTGCACTTTATTTTAAGCCACGCATTATCACATATGTGTTTCAACTTTTTTATAACTGAAACTTATAACAACAGCATTCCTTAATTTAATCCAATATCAAGATATTTTTACTTTATTATTATATAATAAAGCGAAGACTTTGAAGAATATCTTTAAGAAGGGAGAAAAATTCTAAGTGCAGATATTTATAACTTCCGACGTATGCTTCTAAATTTATCTTTTAACAAAAGGTGTGTTTATAGAAAAAAATAGGATTCTTTTTTTAACACCTTTCTACAAAGGAAAATGTGTTAAGGATTATTTCAACCTGCTACATACTAACTTTAATTTTTCTGAAAAAGGTTTGGATACATCAAACTGTTAAAATAGTATTGTGTACAGTAGGGATACTAATAGATACTGCATTAAAATTTTCCTCAGTGCTATTTAGCAAAGAGAAAAAGTATATATAATTTAATAAGTGAAACAAAATACTTATGAAAGTGTTGAAATGGATAACATCCATAATAATGATAATAATAATCTGGTGTGTCACTCACACGACTTTCTCTTACCCTGAAATTTAATACTATAAATACAGGCTGCAGATTAAGAGGTAAAATAACGAGTACTGTTATGTAAACCCGCGTTAAATAATTCAAATTAGGCTTCGGAAGAGTTTTATCTGATAATTAGTTCTGTGGCTACCGCCCCCCTCAACCCCCCCCGTTTCAAAAAATAATTCTTTTTTTTTTTTTTCTATAATTTATTAAAATTATTATTTTAAAAAAATATCCTTTATGATAATGCAGACGATTTCCATATCAGAGAAGTAGTATATATAAAAAAAAAGTTGAATTTATTCTCAATATTACATTAAAAAAAAAAAAAAGTTAAAAATGAAAAAAATCGATAACTTTATTTTAAATTATCGCAGATCGATGGTTCAAACATTCATTTTAAAGGTATTGGCGAGCTCTTTTGAAAGATACCCATTATGAAAATTCACTCCCCTTGAGGGGGGGGGATTTCCCCCCAGGAGGGAGGTGAGGCTCCTACATACACAAAAATTTTTTCCCAGTTGACTATCTCTATTACAAAAAATATATATCCGTTTCATTTGATTTGGTGCAGTCTATAGATGTTAAACTCTACTTACCTGCAATTTCCCCCATAGTATTTGAATACTTTTGAGTGTCCCTGTACACGAACTATTTGCTTCATCTCAACGAAAAGCTTAGTGTAGCCTCCCTATATGATACACATTTAGAATACCGAGTTTGGAATTTCTGGTACTATTTGTTCTTGAGATATGCTGATGACAGACACACAGACAGAGACACACAGGGACCATTCGCTAAAAACATGATTTTCGTATTCAGGGGACCTCAGAACATGTAAACAAAACTCATGTAACAAAAACTCACGTTTGAAAATTCGACCCTAAAACAATACTTTCTCGACTCTATGGGTAAGAGAAAGTAATAATAGTAAAGATAGATATAAAATAAAAATATCTAAATAACATTTTTAAAAATGTAATAGTAATTTTTCAATTACAAAATGTGTTGCATGTACAAAAACGATGGGATGATTTCTGTGAATCCCCCCGCCCCACCAAAAAAGTAAATAAATAAATAATACACTGCCATAAGAAAGTGGGTGCTTGGGATTAAGGCCTATCGGCTACACGTGGATTATAGACCTGGGTGGTGTACCCTCCTTGGGACCTTTCTAAGGTGATGTCTGGCCCGTATTTACGCAAGTTTCGATTAAGAAATATGAAAAAAGGATCAGCTAATGTTAATGTAAAAAAAACAAGAAATTCAGAAAATACGTTCAGACACACACACACCTAAGACAAAGCTACAAACATATGCTTACAAGCTTTTGGGGACTTGTGCAATAATCAAATAATAGTAAAATAATCTAGAATCGTATACATGCGTCTATTCTAATTCAGACTTTTGGTTCAATCTGCCATAAAAATTTATGCCGTATTATTAAAGAAAGAAAAATTGAAAGAGAAAATCAAATTATTGTTATTTTTCTCGAGAAATGACTCCACTTGCGTTTAATGTAACTAACAGAAAAGAAATTTTTTACAAAATAAATAAAGGCGTCTTGCGGATAATAGCATTTGATTATGAATAACCATTTGGCTGAAAATTTACATTATATCACACCAAAATATTTCTTAAATGAAAAGGTGATGAAGTCAATGTTGTGTTTTACAACGGCAACTTTTCCTAGAAAAATAGCTTTTAAACATTACTAAAATTACAGTAGATATAATGTATAATAATCTGACTTTGCTTTAATCCGAATTGTGGTGCTACAACAATGGCAATTCATGCAGAGTTTATTGATGAGCCACATTTCGGTGCACCAAACTATGGTGTACGCACCATGTAATAACACAAGCCTGCGAAATTGAAGTGTTTGAAAAATACAAGTGAAGTTTTCCCTGATTTTTATGTTATTTGGTGTGTTGGTTTCGAAAATGACCTCCATTTTTTTTCCATCACGTCAAGATTTTTTGTAATAATCGATTTTTTCCCTCTAACAATATTGCATGTACTATCTGGCAACAATGTTTTTTTATCCATTTAAATCTATGTAAAATGATCGATTCTTGGTGTGGCAAATTGATTTTTCAGCAATCGATTTATTTTTTATAGGTTTAAATGGATGAAAACCACTCTTACTAGATCGTACAAGCCGCCTCTGGTCGAGAGAAAAACGAAAAATTCCCTTGGGTACTTTTTACATCAAATTATGGTGTAGTTTCTATAAAGAAATTACCATTACCAACATACTATTATATTTGTGTTTACTAAGGTAACCGACATAAATTATACGATTAACCAAGAAGAGCAAATATTATGTATGTGTTAAAAATCGAAGTAAAATTGAATTTTTCAAGCAAATGTGACGTGATAGAAATTTTTCGTCTTTTTTTTTTTAAATCAACTCCAGAAATCCCATAAAATTTAGCTGTCAATTCCCTTGCATTTTTTTCATTGCAGGTCTGTATAATGTATGCACCAAACTATGCTAAACTATTCTACCGCTTTATAAATGTATCTACTTTCAGTAATTTTGCTTCAGCGTGGAACGAAAAAAAAAAAAAAAAAAAAAAAAAAACATATGCTGTACTGTAAAAGAATTTTTTTTTTTTTTTTTTAAATGGCGGGGCAAATACAGAAGCAAAATGATTACAAAGCATCAAATAAGAATAAAAAATAAGGAAGAAAGAAAAAAAAAGAAAAAAAAACATGATGACAATAAGTAGAAGAAACCGAAGTCATTGCCTTAAAAGTTCTCTGGCACGCCGATAAATCCAGAGCTGCCAACCTAATCCGGCAAATTGTTAGTACCGCCCCGTTTTTCTACACCAGTCGTTTCTTAGAGTTTTCTCCTTCTTAATTCATCGCAAATATATTTGAAGAAAATTACTTTAAAAATTAAGTGGTGTAGAAAAAGGGGCGGTACTAATAATTTGTCGGATTAGGTTGGCAGCTCTGTAAATCGCAGTTTCAGAGTTGCCACGAAGTGAAGCACATCGACGGAGGTGGTGGCTATTCATTGGTTCTGCTTAGGGTGCCGCGCCCTAGTTCTGCTGAATTGCAGAGGGGGACAACCAGGATTTGAAAGGATTCCAATGCGATGGAGATGTTCTGCCAAGCAATCATGCCCAATCAAGGGGCGGAACTGGGCCACGGCTTGTCGTCGTGGACTGCTAGGAATTTTTAAAAAATCTTCAGCCCTCCAACGCTTTAATTTTATTCTGTCACGAATTTGCAGTCTAAAATACCTATCCATTATTTGTTTAATATACAGCTTTATGGAATGGAATGATAGTGCCGGGGACCTCATTTGAAGTAGTCTCAAGCCCCCTGTAAAAGAAAATATAAAGAAGAGTAAATTTTAAAATTCTATTAGTGTTTTTTTTCCCTTCCGCTAGGTGTTCCAATGCGTTTGTAATGTAAATAAACAAAATTCTTGGAAATATACGCACCCAAGAAACAATGGAACGTGTATATAATTGTATTTGATCATGAATGGCATTTTGGCTGAAAATCTACATAACATCTCAACAAAATATTTCTTAATTAGAAAAGTGATGGAGAGGTAAGTGATTGTTGTTTTTCAGAACGTCAGTCATTTTAAGAACAAAATTGTCGACTCAAGCTTTCACGTGTCTTAATTTTGGAACATTTGCATAAAGCAAAGTTTAGTAAAAAATAAACTTTCTGTCATTACTGTAAAGAACCTCAAGAAAGTAACTTTTTCCTTTCTTTACAAAATATTTTAAGTTCAAGGTCTGACGATGTTTTCAAGAAGAAAGTTGGGTTCGAAAAGTGAAAAAGGATTTTCTCATCACTAACTTGACTTAACTCGTAATGAATGCAAATAGTTTTTTAGACGATCTTGTGATGTTTAATTAAAAGAGGATTAGAACATGGGAAAAAAAAAAAAACTTTTTTCGCACAAAATTTTAAAACTGTGTTATCATACTGTAGCTATCATTTTATGTAAACGCTATTAATAAATATCAAGCATTGCAGGTATATTCCTAAACATTTTCGATCATTAAATTCCAGGTGTATTTGTGTAAAAAAAAAAAAAAAAAAAAAAAAAGCAGATTTTAGATAGATTCCCTTTTATATGTAAACATTTGTAAAATATTAGTACACACTACACTATATTCAAACACTTTATACAGTTAATGATTTTTTTTTTTTTTTTTTTTTTTTTTAAATTTTTCTTTCTACGGGAAACGCGCGTAATATTATTAGCTGATTATTTCCCTTCTAAATTAATATAGACAATTGACAGTAAAATATAATAACTTAAACAATTCTTCTGATAATTTTAAATTTAAAGCCTATACTCTTTTATTGACGTTTAGTGTTCTAGCGAGAAAACTTCGAGATAGAAAAACTTTGAAATAACAGATTTAATTTCCTATTATATGTTGACAAAGATCTCGAAAGTAAAGTATTATAATATATATTATTATTCAACTTGATTTAAGTATACCTGCGCAAAAAGCAAATATAGGTGCGACGAATGAAAAATCATAAAATGACTATCCAAATTATGAAATAATAATGAATAGTAGGCACATAAAACTTTCAGGGATCATTTAGAGTGACACTATAAACTGTCACTAAAGAGCAGAAATCATTCCAAGGAACCACAAAAAATAGACGTGCCATTTTATTAGCTGTCTTCAAATGGGGCCACTGAGCGCTAACGGGTTAAGAAACTCCAGCGCATTTGCGTGTAGTTTGGCGAATGAAGCATTGTTTCAATTATCATCTATTATTAGGATTGTTCAGAAGTCAATCAGTATAAATGAAAATATTGAAACTGAAAAAATGAGTTCTTTATTTTAGAATTACAATACAAAATCAATTGTTCAGTGGATATTGAGAGAAAAATCCCAAACTTTACAAAAAAATTCACTTTACAACACAAATAAAATAATACATTTAATTAAAATTATCAATTAAAATTACAACTTGTCAAAGCCTTTCGCCCTGACCATCAGGGCATCATCAGGACAAAGCCATTTTTTTTTTTTTTTTTTTTTTTTACGAGTACAGCAACATTTGAATTATATATACAAAAAGATTCATAGTACAGTTACAGTTATTATAGATCAAACAGTTGAAAACAGATGAACCATAAGTGAAACAGTCTGAAAAACGGAATTTAGTCGAGCTTCACTTGGTTACCATTGAGATACTTGTGAGACGGTTGAGTCTTTCTTGGACTTAAATCAATCTCACAACAAGTATCTCCATGGTAACCAAGTGAAGCTCGACTAAATTCCGTTTTTCAGACTGTTTCCTCTATGGTTCATCTGTTTTCAACTGTTTCATCTATAATAACTGTAACTTTACTATGAATCTTTTTGTATATATAATTCAAATGTTGCTGTACTCGTAACAAAAAAAAATGGCTTTGTCCTGATGATGCCCTGATGGTCAGGGCGAAAGGCCTTGACAAGTTGTAATTTTAATCGATAATTTTAATTAAATGTATCATTTTATACGTGTTGTAAAGTGAATTTTTTTTATAAAGTTTGTGGTTTTTCTACAATGACACGTGTGTTTATGATATCTCTATGTGAGATAAGATCTTATATAGGATATAGACAGAACTGTCATCTGGCAGATAATATTGAAATTCAGTAAGTATATAAAACTTTGAATAAACGCCACAAAATGCAAGAACTAGCAACAATTGTTTCGGGTCGAAAGGAAACATGATACTCCGCCAGGCGAACAAAGAAGGCACGAGTGCTGCAAACAAAGCGGCAACGGACTTTTTCTGAAATTTATTTAAAGCTAAAACGATACTTATTACTTTTAAACGCCATTTCTTTGGTGTTTTTATTGATTTATTTTTATATATAATTTATATATATAATTGTAATTTTCTGTCATTCATAGCATAAATCAATTTTCCTTTACTTTTCCACTTATACGGATTGGCGTTTGAAAGATGGAGCTATTTATCAATTTACACAGAGACTGAGGTATTAAGTTGCTCGATTAAATGTTCGAATCTAATTATTGTTATGTAATATTGCCGAAGGAATTTTTGCTTATCCTCGCGTGCTTTTGATTTACCAGATAGTATGATAACGAGTTTTGTAGTTGGGAACAAAGACAATGTTGGATAACCGCTCAGACAATCAGTGTCGTTTAGCTAAAATCAGCGCTAAGTTGAATCCATTAAAGACCTGGATTTAAATATTAAAGTATATATTGTGAAAAAAAAAATTGATTAGTAACGATACTAAACATTAGAGTTATTTTTACTTTCTTTTTATATACATAAGATAAAAGTATAGGATTCGTTAGAAATTTTTCAACTCCGGTTTTCTATGTATTTGCGCGTTTTTTCAGTTGTCATGAACACAATTTAACTATTTTTAGAAAATAATTGCATGTATATGTGTGTGTAAGTGCATTACTAAAATTCTGGGAATTGCATCTCACGAAGCAATAAAGAAAAATTCTACAAAATATAAATTTGGCTGGACATTGCCATAAATTTGTGCTGATTATAGATTTTTAAAATGTATCGTCTAACAGTTGGTGCTGCTAGGCTGAAAAAGGAAATATTTATCCGATTTTGAAGTAAATTTAATGAGCACATTTGTGAGATAGATTAAAAAGGCATTCACATTTCCATTTAGTTGTTATTTTTTCTGTACGAGATCTTGTTGATATGTGCAAAATGCAAAAAGGCACCCTTCCAATATTCACTCGCTCAGATAACATCCTTACAGTCAGCAGCAAAATTATTGAAGCACTAGCAATAATTCCTACTTAAAAAATGGGCATATAATACTGTTTTGTTAAGTATATATTTGTCGAGTCGTGATCTTAGTCTTATACTATTTATAAAAAAGTAAATTGATGATAAATAATTATAAGATAAAAAACTTTTTATAAACCATGTTTTTAAATTTTCTGTTAAATCATAACTATAGAACTAACTAACTACATTAGCACTTATCAATGCGTATTGTTACGAAATTGTAAATAATTGTATTTATTTTTGTATAAATTTTTTCAAAGAGGCTTAGTAAGTTGATAAAATGCCAATTCTCTGCATTTTCAGCTCTTTTTCGCATTTAAATAGCTTAATTTTTTCTTTAAAACGCATTAAAAAGCTCCAATAGGCAGGTAATGGATTTGGCGCCAAATTTGGCGATTTTTTGGTCCTTGGCGACTTTTTTGGCGACTTTTGGCGAGAAAATTCTTATTATCGATATTCCAAAGATGGACGTTCTAATGTGATTGGTTAAAGAGTTACGGGAAACTTGAATAAAAAAAAAAAAGTTGGTTTTAAAAATAAAATATTAATTCTTTCAGAACAACATATATTTGCATCATGAACTACATTAGCACTTTATCAATGTGTAGAAAATCTTTAAATTGATAATGACGTCAATTTTTGCCAGATGCATAATTTAACTTTTTACAATTTTTTAACGCTCACGTTTAATTAAATGTATTTATTTTTACGTCGAAAGAAAATTAACTCGTAAATTCTTTTTGGCAACAATTAAATTATAGCTAAAATTTTAATGACTATTTTATTGATATTAGGAGCTTATTATTTTCATATTTTAATTAATTAAAAGAAAACTATTCGAAAATTCGAAAATCTGACTTCGAAGTATTGTGTTGTCAGCGTGTTCTGAGCTACTGTGAAAGTTTCAAATGTCTAGCTAGTAGGGAAGTTAGTTAAAAGTAGATTGCAAGATTTGTACCGGACAAACAAATACACAAATAAACACACAAACAAACACACAAACAAACAAGAATAGAAGTTAATAAAAACATGGTAAAATTAGCGATCAAGATAAAAAAAAATTATATATGGAAAATGTGGATGTGTACTTCAATAATTTTGCTGCCCACTGTACAACATTCATTGTTTTAGACTTCTTGCCAAAACTTTATTTTTGCCTGTAACGTTTAATCGTAGATCTAATTATATTTACAATACATATATATAAATAACTAAGAAATAACTCAGATAGTCAAAAGAAAAATAAATAAATGTTATAAATTACGTGTTTACATTAAATCATTAAATCGAATATTTCGGCAGTTTTGTTGTCTTTAAAACAATTTAATATGAACCAAATGCAAATGAAAGACGCGTCATTTCTTACATAAGTTTTTTTTTTTCAAGAATCGGAAATAAATAAATAAATAAAATAATTATACAAGGTTTTCACACCACTTTATATAAGAATCACGCAGAGTCACTTTTAACAGCTTTGTAACAAAGCACGTACAAAGTAAACAAAGCAACGTCTATGGGGAATGTGTCCACTTAATTGTCTGCAATTTGGGGCAGCAAGTGTCTTATTGCATACCAGAAATATTTTAGATATAAAATAAAAGCCTCAGCCTATTTTTGTTTTCTAAGTAATACATATATAAATTCTGCACAAAACAGAATTTAATTTAGTACGGCAGGATTTATTTTAATCTATTCTTCCATATCAAGACATGCAATTACCGTGTATCATCCCCCATTTATTACCATATTCATTTCTTAAAATTTCTTTGGTATAGTTTTAGCATAGAAGCATTGGCGGCTTTTTGGCGGCAGGCAGACATTTTTTAACATTATGTTCTGCCGTTTACCTCCTACTCGCTTTGCTTTGCTTTGTAGCAAACAAAGCATACTAAAGCAAGGATAAAAGAATGGATAATTTAATCCCTTTTCAACTACATTTAAAAGTAAAAAAAAAAAAAAAAAATCCTGCTATTTCTTTATACTGATAAGCTCGCAGATTCTATTTTTGTGTTTTAAAATGTTTTTTGCATGTATGTGTGCGCGACGATACAGTGAATAAACGCAGTTATAGCGTCCACATTTCATGTTAGATTGCTATCAAATTTGTCAGATTTTTATACTGCTAAAATAATATTCTATTCTCGGAAGGATATTTTCCGGGAATAGTGGCGAAAAAAGTTGACAACTAAGTACTTAAAAAATTTTCAGTATATATTTGGATTTGTGAACTGAGAACTACCGAGAGATATCAACTTTTCCAGGTCTTTAGAATAGATTTTTAGTATTTTTAGAATAAAGTATTCGAAGACTCAAGTTTAGTTACTCCAGATTTTTTAAAACCCCAAAAACTTTTTTTATTCTGCTTTAAGATTCCCTTCCTGTCTGACAAACGTACTTTGTCGTAATTGAATTTTTTTTTTCCCCTCAAAACTTTTTCAAGTGTGAAATTCCAGTTGCATTGTCTGAAGACAATGATACCCATTCGATAATCATGACTTAATTTAAAAACACGTTTTTCATTGTAAATTTCTACCTCCATAATATTTATTTTGTTGCGCGCAAATATTCAAGAGAAAAATAATAATAATAAAAACGTTTTTTACACATGTACTTCCAAATTTAATTCTCGATTTAGTTCGAATTATTAAACATTTGTTTACATGATATTTAAAACAAAATGGCTTTATGATATTTATATCTTTTGAATTCCAAATGTCTCCAAGGAATTAAAAATGGCATCATAAATATTACTGTACGACTACTTCGTATACATTAATATTGTACATTGTTACTTAAAATATATATATATATATATATATATGCAAACTGAGAATTAAAAAAAAAAAAAAATAATAATAATAATAATAATAATAATAATAATAATAACAATTTACAACAAAAAAGTTACTATATTAGTGGCATCCTTAAATTACCAACTCAAATTCAAACTTAATTATCTTGATTCTTTTTTTTTTTATTATTTCATTTTGCACGCGCGCTTTTTATTTCCTAATTTCCTAATTCAAAATTATTAAAAAAAAAACTTTTTCGATAGTGCCTGTTTCGATACTGATTATTATTAATTTTCTTTTCTTTTCTTTCAAAAAAAAAAAAAAGATGAAATTCTGGCAAAAGCAGAATTTAGTTTAGGACGGTGAACTATTAGTTTTTTTTTTTTTTTTTTTTCCCCCAAATTATAACATTGCTTTCAAATTATTCAGTTATATTTTCGATAGATTTTCGATTTCGATAAATGTCCAACTATCGTAAAACTGGTATCGTAAAAATTCGCAGATTGAGACTAATAGTCTTCAGTCCTAATAATAATAATATTTTTAAATTCCGTTTACCCTTTCAGAAAATTCCCAACCATTAAACAATTTATCGCTTTCTAAAATTTGAATGGTTTAATTTTAATTATTTTATTTTGAGGTTGTGAAATGCGAATTTTCATAATGTGAAATTTTGCATTTTTGTACTTAAAAGAAAAAAAAATCTAAAAAAAAAAAAAAAAAAATTTTTAGAAAGCTATGACCAGTTTAGCAGTTGTGAACTTTCTGAATGTGAAAACGGAATTTAAAAATATATATGATGATTTACTCAGTTATAACGGGGCAAAATTCCCCTTAGAATAACACTAGCTTCACAAATAGTAATTGTTTTAAATTGTATAAATAGTAAATGTTAGTGAAATATAACTTCTTTTCTGCATATATATATATATATATATATATATATATATATATATATGACTTTGAAAAATGATGTGGGATTTCAGCTTTTATTCAATTCCTACTATTAGTTCACAGTCTTCCTATATATATATATATCTTGTTCAAATCTTGCAATCTATTTTTAATTAACTTTCCTACTAGTTAGACATTTGAAACTTTTACAATAGCTCACAACCCTATGACGACACAATACTTCGAAGTCCGTTTTTCGAATTTTTGATTAGTTTTCTTATAATTAATTGCAATATGAAAATAATAACATCCTAATAGCGTTAAAATAGCCTTTAAAATATTAGCTACAATTTAATTGTTGCCAAAAACAAATTTACGAGTTCATTTTCTTTCGACATAAAAATAAATATATTTAATTAAACGTGAACATAAAAAAATTATAAAAAGTTAAATTATGCATCTCACATAAATGGACGTCATTATCACTTTAAATATTTCATGCACATTGATAAGAGCTATATGATTTATTAGAAAATTTAAAACATGGTATATAAAAAGGGTTTTTTTTTTATCTTATAATTATTCAATTCCTACTATTAGTTCACACTCTCCCTACATATATTTATATATCTTGTTAAATTTTTCAATAATTAATAAAATACTTTTTATTCATTCACTCAAGTTCAAATACATTTATTTTTAAACTTGTAGTGCATGACACTTGATGTTAATACAGTTTTTTCAAATATTTGTAATTATTTAATAAAAAATTACTAAAACAAAATTTTCTTTGTTGACCTAAGTAGGAATTGCCTTTTTTTTTTTTTTTTTTTTTTTTTTTTCCCCATATTACTTGTTCTTAAAATTGAAATTGAAAAAATGGAAAAAATTGATATTTCTTTTATTAACAGAAGAAATTCGATGTTGTGTGTATTTGTATACATTCACGTACGAAATTCTCTTCTTGGCAAATAACACTCTGAGCAATTTTGCCACGATGAAAAATCTTTTTTCAACAGAATCTTTTTCACGTGTGAAGTTCCTGTTGCAACACAATGGTGTCAATTCAGTAGCCACGTTCTAATTTAAGAACGCTTCTTCTTTTTTCTTCCTTTTCATCGAAAATTTCCATCTTCGAAGGCTTTGTTTTCATTATGTAGCATTAAACTGTAATGAGAAAAGAAGATGTCTGCCCATGTTACGACGGCTTCAAATTTTCTGGAACCAAGACATCTGTACCTATCACTCAGAGACATCTCTGCCATTTATTTGGCGGTAGATTTTTAAGTGGCACCAGGTGATAAAATCGACTGTCTCTACAAATATTTAACTGATTATAAACTGCGTTTTAAAAGACTGTTGGAAATGTATTTATTAGTTGTTCACTAAATATAGATTTGCATAACTAAACGAAAAAAAAAAAAGTAAATAAATAAATAAATAATTTTAAGATTTAAAAAAAACTTTTTATATACCATGTTTTTAAATTTTCTGTTGAATAATAGCTATAAAACTACATTAGCACTTTACTAATGCGTAAAAAATTTTTAAAGTGATAATGACGTCCATTTTTGTGAGATGCATAATTTAACCTTTTACATTTTTTTTAATGCTCACGTTTAATTAAATGTATTTATTTTTATTTCGAAAAAAAATGAACTCGTATTTTTTTTTTTTTTTTTTTTTTTTTTTGGGGGGGGGGGGGGGCAACAATTAAGTTATAGCTAATATTTTAATGGTTATTTTTAAAGCTGTTAGGAGGTTATTATTTTCATATTTAAATTAATCAAACGAAAACTAATCAAAATTCGAAAATCGGACTTCGAAGTATTGTGTTGTCACCGGGTTCTGAGCTACTGTGAAAGTATCAAATGTCTAGCTAGTCGGGAAGTTAGTTAAAAATGGATTGCAAGATTTGTACCGAACAAACAAGCAAACAAGAATAGAAGCTAATAAAAACATGGTAAAATATAATGAACTAACTCAAATAAATTCATTTAGTTTAGATTATTTAAAAAGAATTATACTCTTAGCTCTATATCCGATTAACAACAAATTGCGGAAATAAATGCTATCCGTCATTGTCGCAAGAAATATATGGATATATATATGAAAATAAGATTTATAATTCGTTTAAGGGATACAAAATAGAATTTTTATAAACAAAAAAAAAAAAAAAAAAAAAAAAAAAGTATTTTTCAAAAAGTATTTTTCAAAAAGTATTGACTCTTTGACCGCTCTATGCGGTTTTCACTGAAATGTACAGAAAAACATGGGATATTTTTTAGATATATATATATAAGAAAAAATATTAGTTACATTTTTTACCTACATATCGCTCTGTATTTGCAGTATCTTGTCACATTTTAAACAGATCCGTCTGATCAAATGACACCACACATTAAAAAAAAATCAAGTCAGTTTACGGGCAACGTCCGGCAGCAGATGTTCCAGACAATGGCCGTAAAAAAACATTTGCACTATAAATGGTGTATTCCCCCGTAATTTTACGTTGTGACAAACATACAACTTTGACTATACACTCTTAGAAATAATATACTCAATTTTGACTATTCAGACATCCTCGGGTTTAATTTCGTTGTTTTTGACAACCATTTCGTCAAGCGATCACACGAATTCTGAGGAAACGTGAATTCTCAAATATTTGACGAAACTGTTTACTCACAATAGCATGTGCTAGCTTTCATTACTGCCATATTGGTTTTTTTCCTGTGTTGTTTCGACTTTAGGGGCCGTCCATAAATAATGTCACGCTTGGAGGGGGGGGGGTTGTGAAATTGTGACAGTTTGTGACAAGGGAGGGGAGGGGGTAACAAAAAGTGTGACATCACATATTTCAGTTAAAATACAAACATTTATATTCAGCAGATGAAATTTTGAAGTTATTTTAAAATTATCAGAGATTAAAGATATTTTTTTAATTCGGGTAAAAGTAACTTTATCCTGTGATTCCCCCCTCCCCTCATACATTATTTTCTTTCAGAAAAAAGCATTCAGAGTAGGTTTTTAGTATATGATAGCAATGGAAAATCTTTACTTAGAAGAAAACCTTCCGTTCTCACACTCTTGAAATGTCCAACAAAAGATATAAGTCCTTATGGTTATATTTACAGATGTCATTAAGATCCATAGTCAACATTTAAAAATAAAATTTGAAATATGATCTCTAGTCTAATATTTTGTTTCTGAACTTCAAGTAATTATTGATGTATGTCATGTTCCGTGACATGTGCTTAGAAAGACCCCCACGGAGGGCATTCCCCCTCTAGGCCTAGGACACATCAGGAGTCAATCGGCCTTAAATCCTACAACCAACCAACCATCCGTGACATGTGACAAGGGGGGGGGGTGTATATCGAAACGTGACACTTTGTGACAAAGGGGGGCGAAAGGGGGTCCAAAATTCTGAAAAAAAGCGTGACATCATTTATGGACAGCCCCTTACGTTACAAGGACTTTTATTTGCCGGCCTAGTGGTTCGGTCGGTAGGGGCTGCCTTCTGGATTCCCTGATCTCGGTTTCGAATCCCGGTGCGGGCATGGATGTTTGTGATGTCCTTTGTCTGCAAAATATTGTGTGCGCTTGTTTCTGTGAATTTCTGTAAAAATATGGATCAATTGAGACATAGATCTCAAAGCTTATATGTCCAAATGATTTTATTTGTTTGCTCTATTTTATTTATATTTTCATTAAATATAATTAGGATTTAATGTCTAAAGCAACGAACTTACAGGTAATTTTATAATTCTATAATTTGTATTTTATTCTGTATCAAGAAACTAGGATGAAAAATGTATCTTTACTTTTGACGAAATTCGTATATTTAAACAAGTGACGAAAGTATTTTTCTCAATTTGACGAAATATTCTCTTGGAGTATTTTCCTGGAAACGGTTTCGTGAAATTTGAGTATCCATTTCTGAGAGTGTATCAGTCGGTATTTGTATGAATGTATAAATAAACTCTCTCAACCAATAAAACTACAATTATATTTTTAGTTTCAAATACGAAATAATTCTTATATGACGTCAATGTAAATACTTTATGTTTGAAGGGATTTGACCGTAAAAATATAGTTTCATGTCAGAATTTAGCAAATTACATAGATTAACACCTTTTGCCCGTAAGAAATGCCAGTATTCTAAAATTATACTTTCATGACATTAAATTACAGGTTTTAACCGTTTATCTAGCAAAACGGTCATTTCCCTTAAAATTATACTGTCAAATTCCGTGATTTTATAATTTTTCTTTTATAGTGCATATTGCAAAAACTGGAGCATTTTTTAGGCGAAATTCTATTGCGCAAAATCTGATGGTCATTCTAATGAAGGACGGCCGTCACACTGAGCCTTTTTAGACCTAATTACGTTTTAAATGGACTACGCCACTGTAAAAAAAACTAGTTGGCATATGTGGACTCTGCTCAGTTCCCCATCATATTTATGTTCTCATAAATTTCTAGTGCGAGACATATTATAATCATGTTAAAAGAAATGAATTTCACCAAAGCTTGATATTATGACAGAATGAAATCCCCGCCTAATAGGCTATCCACCGTTCACTTCGATATATATATCTTATTCTAATCTATTAATTTATTTTATCAGGGTCAATTCCGTTGTTTAGTTTTCATCCTACTATTTCCAATGCAATAATCCTCAAAATTCATAGTTATATGAAAAATTTACAATTTCGCTATGTTGATAAAATCGTAAATTACGAATGATTTACGAAATTTTCCTATTAGAATATTTGTATTCAATCATGTTCAAACAAATATCATAAATGTAATTTTGAAGTTGTCTAATGTATTTACGATCCTCAAAATGGAAATTTATGCTCAATTTTGCCTTATTCTGACATGTTAAGTAAATCGTAAATTCCAAATAACTTACGAATTTTTTAAATTGGAAAAATCGTAGTCTATGATATTCATGCCAGTATCCTAAATAATATTTCGAAAGTGGTTTGACATCTTTACGATGAAAATATCCCTCAAGATTGACGATTATGTGAAATTTTGCTCTATTCAGCCATGTTAAGAAATTCGTAAATTTCCAATAACTTACGAAATCTTTATATTGGAAAATTCATAGTCAATTATAATCCTGCCAGTGTCCTAAATAATATTTCAAAAGTAGTCTGACATCTTTACGATGAAAATATCTCTCAAAATTGACGTTTATGTGAAATTTTGCTCTATACTGCCATGTTAAAAAATTCGTAAATTTCCAATAACTTGCGAAATTTCTAAAGTAGCATATTTATAGTTACTGATGTTCATTCCGGCATGAAAACTGATATTTTAAAACTGGTCTGACATTTTTACAGTAAAAAGTTTCCATTAAATGCACGTTTAAGTGCATTTTTGTCCTATTCTCCCATGTTAAGAAAATCGTAAATTTCTAATAATTTACGAAGTTTTTAAATTCGAATGTTGCAAATGAATAGGGTTCTTGCCAGTGTCGAAAGTAATATTTTAAAACTGATCTGACCTCTCTGCGATCATTTGTTCGTGAGATATCGTGTTAACAGACTAACAAACTAACGGACTAACACACTAACGGACTGACACACTGACACACTAACAGACACCCTACAGACAGACACCATAGAAATTTTGTCATTTTCGGATTCCTCACACCTGAAAACGTGTAGAAAAGTAAAAAAACCGAGGTCGAAAATTTTCACGATTACCTAAGTTCCCCATACCTATAGTATGATGGGGAACTAATAAGTTAACTATTTTAATCACAATTGTAGTTTTAAAGTTTTTATTATTATTATTATTATTCCTGACGGATATTTCGGATTTTTGTGACATTTAATCGCCTGTTTTTTTTTCCCTGCGTTTTAAATAATAATAATAATAAACTTTTTCGATAGTGTTTGTTTCGATACTGATTATTATTAATTTTCAAAAAAAAAAAAGAAAGAAAAAGAAAAAGGAAAAAGGAAAAGAAAGAAAAGAAAAAAAGAAATGATTTTGATAAAATTCTGGCAAAAGCAGAATTTATTTTAAGACGGAGAACTATTAGTTTTTTTTTTTTTTTTTTAAATTATAACATTGCTTTCAAATTATTCAATTATATTTTCGATAAATTTTAGATTTCGACAAATGTCCAACTATCATAAAACTGGTATCGTAAAAATCCGCAGATTGAGACTAATAGTCCACAATCCTAAAAAAAAAAAAAAAAAAAAAACTAGTTTGATAATAAATCTTTTGTTACTTAAAAAAAATCCCATGTCTTTTTGTTTATTTTAGTGAAAAACACTTAATGCTATGAACAATACTTTTTAGTTCCCCATCATACTATAGGTATGGGGACCTTAGGTAATCGTGAAAATTTTCGACCTCGGTTTTTTGACTTTTCTACACGTTTTCAGGTGTGAGGAATCCGAAAATGACAAAATTTCTATGGTGTCTGTCTGTAGGGTGTCTGTTAGTGTGTCAGTGTGTCAGTGTGTCAGTCCGTTAGTATGTCAGTCCGTTAGTGTGTTAGTCCGTTAGTTTGTTAGTCTGTTAACACGATATCTCACGAACAAATGATCGCAGAGAGGTCAGATCAGTTTTAAAATATTACTTTCGACACTGGCAAGAACCCTATTCATTTGCAACATTCGAATTTAAAAACTTCGTAAATTATTAGAAATTTACGATTTTCTTAACATGGGAGAATAGGACAAAAATGCACTTAAACGTGCATTTAATGGAAACTTTTTACTGTAAAAATGTCAGACCAGTTTTAAAATATCAGTTTTCATGCCGGAATGAACATCAGTAACTATAAATATGCTACTTTAGAAATTTCGCAAGTTATTGGAAATTTACGAATTTTTTAACATGGCAGTATAGAGCAAAATTTCACATAAACGTCAATTTTGAGAGATATTTTCATCGTAAAGATGTCAGACTACTTTTGAAATATTATTTAGGACACTGGCAGGATTATTAATGACTATGAATTTTCCAATATAAAGATTTCGTAAGTTATTGGAAATTTACGAATTTCTTAACATGGCTGAATAGAGCAAAATTTCACATAATCGTCAATCTTGAGGGATATTTTCATCGTAAAGATGTCAAACCACTTTCGAAATATTATTTAGGATACTGGCATGAATATCATAGACTACGATTTTTCCAATTTAAAAAATTCGTAAGTTATTTGGAATTTACGATTTACTTAACATGTCAGAATAAGGCAAAATTGAGCATAAATTTCCATTTTGAGGATCGTAAATACATCAGACAACTTCAAAATTACATTTATGATATTTGTTTGAACATGATTGAATACAAATATTCTAATAGGAAAATTTCGTAAATCATTCGTAATTTACGATTTTATCAACATAGCGAAATTGTAAATTTTTCATATAACTATGAATTTTGAGGATTATTGCATTGGAAATAGTAGGATGAAAACTAAACAACGGAATTGACCCTGATAAAATAAATTAATAGATTAGAATAAGATATATATATCGAAGTGAACGGTGGATAGCCTATTAGGCGGGGATTTCATTCTGTCGTAATATCAAGCTTTGGTCAAATTCATTTCTTTTAACATGATTATAATATGTCTCGCACTAGAAATTTGTGAGAACATAAATATGATGGGGAACTGAGCAGAGTCCACCTATGCCAACTAGTTAAATAATATATTCATTTTTATTTATTTATTTATTTTACAAGAGAAAAAGCTGATATAGGTTGCATGGCGATGGTATGACCATTATGGAAAAGAGTGACAGTATATTACTTACAGTTCTTTTACAGGGAAGTTTGTATGTATTTACACCTATTAGATCTTGTTGGATCTAATGATCTGAAATCCATTAAATTGTTTAAAATAGAGTTATGTATATTTTAGAGTTTATCTACAGAATAATCTTTACTGGAAATGGTACCATTTTTATTCTTTAACTGGAACGCACAAAAGTAAATTTCGGTCACTTATACAAACATACCAATTGGAGCGAAATAATGAAATACCCAATTATACTTTTCTTTCTATCTTTCTTTCTGGGCCACGGTAGCCCAGTCGGTAGAGCGCCGGCCTCGTAATTGGAAGATTGCGAGTTCGGTATTCGAGCCGGCCAAAGACCGTCGTGTACTCTAATGGTGGCTGGTGCACGTAAAATCTGCCGTGGCCGCAATGTCCTCCATGTTCCCATCAAAAATTATACCTCTGGGGGTCACCGAAGCGGGAGAGCCGTCCCTTCCATGGAGGATCAAAATTGTGATGGCATGTCTCCGGACCACCTCTAGGTGTGTGTCCCAGACCGTCGCCAATTGCCCATCTGCGCAGCACTAGTGCGACGTAAAACTCAACCATCCATCCATCCTTTCTTTCTTTCTTTCTTTTTTTTCTTTTTTCTTTTTTTTTTTTTTTTTTTTTTTTTTTTGTTTACTTAATTATTAATTTTGTTTAAACGTCTAAACTACTAAACGTTGAAAGTCGAGTAAAGGCACTCCAGATTTTTCTTTAACATTTTAATGTTTTTCCAATATTTTAAAGCACAAATGATTGTTACTTCGTGCTAGCGTGTTATAGAGCCCTGATAATGAAATAAAGTATAATCGATTACTTTCACTAAAGTGAATCGATAATTGAAAACGGAAATTTTTCTATATTATGATAAAAGCTTTCGGAAAAATTTGCTAAGCTTCGATTCTATACTTCTAAAAATACTATGTCATCAATTCTGTTTATAGTTATACGTTTAAAAAAGAAATAAAAGTCCATAAAAGGGCACATCTTTTAGTATTTGGTATATTTTCTTATTTTTGAAAAAGAAAAAATAATTTGAGAATATGCAGTTGAAAGTAGATTTACATGTAATAAAAATTGGCAGAGTTGATAATTTCCAGCTTTTTAACTTGCATTACTGAAAAAAAAAAAAAAAAAAAAAATAGTTTTTTGCATGTTATAAAATCTGAATTTGTGAGCTTTTACTTGTATTACTTTAGTTTAAATGATATCTCAAGGGAACGTCATTTATTTAAGTAATAAATCACTTTAAAGCTTAATTTAATCTCCTTGTCTTTATATAATAGAGAAATATTGTGTTTTGCAAAATAACAAGTAAAATACTCCTCCCTGAATTCAATTCGCGGAAATAATGTTTTGTTAAGAAATAAAAATTCTTAAAAAGGCTTTAGAACATTGTACTTGATGTTTTTTAATACATTTTTAAAATAAAATGTTTCTAGGTTTCAGAAATTGGATTTCCAATGAAGAATAGGATTTAATTCATTTTCAACATTAAACATATGCATACAGATGTTCTTTGTTATTTTTGCTTACGAACGTTTTTGAAAAAAGGATTTAAAAAAAAAAAAAAAAAAAAAAACTTACATCCAGCATTGAAAACCGTTCTTAAGATTGGGGAAATCAGTTTTATATGCTAATGCACAAACGTCTTAAATTCTGCATATAATCATACATAAGTACAAAAATAACAACGTCTAGAAGGCAAAAAATAAGTAATAAGAAAGCAGACAGCTGTTTCGGTAGCATTTAACGTACTGTCTTCAGTACATAGCGTACCGTCTTAGATGCACTGAAGACGGTACGCTAAATGCTACCGAAACATCTGTCTGCTTTCCTATTATGTATTTTTGGCGTTTTAGACGTTGTTATTTGCCTTGTATTTATGATCTCACACCAAGTCTTCCATTAATAATCATACATAAGTAATTAAATCCGAACAGTGTTTTACGCGTTTCTTGAAATAAAACACAATGCTGTACCATTGTGACCAAGGTAAGATTTTAAGAGAATTATTTTACTTATAATGCCATACTGGAAAAAAAAAATGGTTCTTCAAAAATGAACAATATTGTGTCAATTTTGATTATATTATGTTACATACTGAAAATAGCTCTAAAGATATACTCAAATTTGAAAATTACATGCATTCATTATTGAATATATATTAACATGGCTCAAAAATGGTGTCAAACATAATGAATTCCATTAGTGTATTCTTCAACGCAACAGTATAAAACCGCCACGAAATATAGTTCAGGAGATCTGATGGGATGATTTTGAATTCTTTCTGTTTAAATATGTAGAAATTCTATTAAATAACTTCTTTTAGTTAAGCACATTTATAATAAGTTATGAAGGGAACTGCTATGAATTTCAAAACTTGATTAATTTAATAAATGACAGGCTTGTTTTCCTTTTCGAAGCAAAACTATTAATTTCAAAGTGAATATGTCCATTTACTAATTTTTCAGCACTTTTTCTGTTAACAATGCATTAAAAACTGCATGTAAAATTTCATTTTAATTCATATATTATGTTCAGAAGTGATGAAATGCATTGAATATTAAATTTTGAATGAAGTTACAGTCGAACCTTGTTTACGTGAACACGCTTACCGTGAATTACTTTTAACGGGAACGGTTTCCACAATCCCTGACAAAAATGATGATTAGTTTCTGAGTTACTGATTGCATCATGAACTACTGATAACATGAAAAAATTTTTCATTCCCCTTGAGATTCACGTTAAAGAAGTTCGACTGTACTAGTTCTTTTTATCAGAATAAACACCTGTGACCAAAGTTACTTTCAAAAAATTTTAAATAGTCATAAATTTTTATTTTGACGTAAACTAGTATAAATTGATTCACAATTTCATATTCGAGGTACTTTTTATTATTTCTGAATATACTGTGTGGACGGAAAGTCTTACACGTATTGGGAAAGGAAAGTCTTTTCTTAAATATTGGCACAAATATTATAATGAATAATTATCGAATACTTCATTACAATATGTAGCGACGCCATCAACGCCATTCAAATGTAGATAATCCTAACTTACCGATGGACAAGTGGTTAATATTTTGTCCAGAGATACGGCGCTGGTTTACTACCAAAACGACCTCGGCTCGAATGCAACCTACCGCAACACGCATTTTCTTTCATTGCTGACCACGGACATGATCGAGTTATTAACTTCGCTCTATGGCAATAGGTGGCAGCACCACAAAAACCCTCCGAGCAACAAAGCCTGTGAATCGCTGTTCTCACAGCACAAAAAGCCTGTTACGCCCTACGCCTTCAACTCGCCACATCAACAAACACAACTGCTGATTCAACTTGGCAAAACGGGGCAACTGACAGCACAATCTGGTCATCGCTACCGTCTATAGCAGTAATATCGCTCGTACGACGGTGTACTCTCTAGGAGGGGGAGTACTGTAGCGACGCCATCAACGCCATTCAAATGTAGATAATCCTAACTTACCGATAGACAAGGGGTTAACCTTTTGTCCAGAGGTACAGCGCTGGATTACTACCAAAACGACCTCGGTTCGAATACAACCTACCGCAACACGCATTTTCCTTCAAATATATGATATTTCTATATCCTATGAATTATACGTAATGAATAAAGGAAAAATATTAAATCATTAAATCTTACTCCGTGTTATATAATGTTTCTACCTTCATAAATGTTTCTTCTGTTTTCTATTCTTCTTGTGAAACTATAGAATGGATAAAGCATATGCTTTCCCAGCGGTTAATTTCAAAGTATTAAATGTATACGCACGGAATCCAGTCCCTTTCACAATTAATACTATAGACACATGGGTTAAATTGGATTACCGTTTGTTTATGGTTGGTTGATTGGGTTTAACGTCGCACTATGGATTACCGTTTGGATATGACTCGAGTTATAAAGAGCGCACTTAATAAAATTTTGTTGTGACATTCACAAATTAAGTGCTCTTTAATTAATTGCCTTTGCGTTTGTGATGATTTTTCTTGCTGTTTGTAAGGTACAGCGCCATCTCTAAGCAAAATGTAGAACAAGCGTTTTTATTTGCTCAAGCAACTTTGCTCAAGACTTCATTACTCAACTTTATTTGCTTAAGACTTCAAACTGTATTTTGTCTATCATATGGGTATGAGAAAGTAATTATCGTTCACAAGCAGTTTCTTTGATTTTGGTAAAATTAGTAAAGCAATTTTATCAATTACATTTAACAGGAAAGAATGTTTTCGTTTAATTTTGTGTAACCTTGTGTATTGTCCATAAGTAATATACACACACCACACAGTGTACTCAAATTGATCGCAGTATAAAAAATATATAAAATAACTTGAAATGCACTTTCAACAATTTTCGGATATGGTCCTAATATATCCGAATTCTTTTGTGTGTCCCTGTAAATGAATGCTGAAAGATTTTCATATCCTATTCTATTCAACATATACTTGTATGAATATAAAGCTATGTGTTGATTTTATTTTGTTTAATGCACTCTAAAGATCTTAAACTGTACTTACCGGAAATTTTCTGATAGGCGTAATGTATTTGAATTTTTTTTAATGTCCCTGTACACGAACTATTTATTCGTTTTAAACAAATAGTTTCAAGTTAGCATCCCTATACTATACAGATTTAGAATACTGAATTTGGACTTTTTATTCGTTTTTAATTATTCTGATTACAGACACACAGACACACACACAATCGCGCCCACACAGAGAGACCTACCATTAAAATTTTAATTTTCGATTTCAGAGGACCTGAAAATATGTAAATATATCAAAATCCCATTTGATGTATTTGAAATTTTGACTCAAAAACACTTTTCTCCATCATATATGAATAAGAGAAAATAGCAATAAATTTCAAACCATTTTAGAATACGTAAAACCTGAATTAACATGTTTTAAATGCTAACATTTTAAGTCCATTTTGTCTGAATTTAAAACAAGTACTTTTGTTTTATCAATAAAAACAGTTATTATTTTAAAATGTTTAAAACACGCGAAGTACCTAATGTTGCTAAAATACTGAAATTTAAATGCAATTTTGTTTGTTCTTAAAGTAAGTCGCTGGATTAAGTTTATTTCTATCTGTAAAACATAAACAACTGAATTTTAAAATCTTTTGAGACACTTAAAATAATAAAAATACTTTAAATGTTAAAAATTTTAAGTAGCCTTACTTATTTTTTAAGTAACTCTTGCATTAACGTTTAGGCTTATTATACCCCAGAGATGTTACGTTATTTAAAAACTTTTGGAACATTTTGAACACTAGATGACGTTTAAATGTTTACTTGTTAATGTTAATAGTGTTAATTTAAACAAACATAGCATCTTTTGCTGTACGTTTATTTAAATTCTTCAAAATTTTAATATTTAAGAAACATTATTACGAGACAGCCTACAACATATTTCATACAATTTAAAATAATTGTATGAATAATGATATTAAGAGCACATAGTAAAAAATACTGTATTATATATATTTTGTTTATAACATAGTTTATTTTTTTTTCTCAAAAATAAATAAATAATTTTTTTGTGATATTCGAATACGAAAATAACTCAAATTTTAAAATCGTTTAAAATAAGTAATTTGTATAATCAAATACATAGTAGAGAAAGTGTTATTTTAGGGTCGAATTTTCTATACAAGGTCTTTTTGTATTACTGTACAGTCGATAACAAAAGTGTCCGAACACTAGCGAAAATTACTATGTAAAAAAAGTACACTTCATACGGTTTTCTTAAATAAATCCTTGTCGAATCCTGTTCTTAGTCAGTATAAGAACATAATTCAATAAGGATTTATTTAATAAAACCGTATGAAGCGTACTTTTTTTACATAGGAATTTTTGCTAGTGTTCGGACACTTCTGTTACCGACTGTACATTTTGAAGTCTCCTGAGAGTTACGGTTTTTAGAATTTATTTAGGCTAAAACCTTAAAATCACGTTTACTAAAACTATATTTTATTTAAAAACATTTTAAAACTGTTTACACTCAAAGATTTTCTCTTTGAAAATCAAAGCATTATCAGAAATTTAATACATATGTTTCTAATTAAGTTTTTCTATATATTTTTACATTTGACGGTTCACAGTTAAAGAGTCCTTTAGTTAACTGAGGAGTCTTGAGCATAAGGAACGGTAACTTACGAAGTCTGGTGACTGTAACTATAGTAGAATAAACAAAGTGCTGCTGGTAGGAGCTGTAACTATTGCAGGATCAACAAAGCGCTGTCTGTAGGAGCTGTAACTATTGTAGGATCAACAAAATGCTGCCTGTATCAGCTGTAAGTGCTGCAGGATCAACAAAGTGCTGCCTGTAGGAGCTGTAACTATTGTAGGACCAACAAAATGCTGCCTGTATGAGCTGTGTTTTATTCTAAATATCGATGACACGTGTTTTAACAAAGTATTTTTTTAGAGATATTTTATACGTTTTTTAACGGTTTGTCTGTCTATTTTTTTAAATTTAAATCTCTCTCTTTTTTTCTCTGTTGTGTGTATGTGTTTGTTTTATCATTATAACTAAAAAACAGTTATAAACAGGAAGTCTAAACTCGATATTCTAAATCTGTACCATACACTGAGAAAAAAATATATACCGCTTTCATCTAGAATAAATAAATGGTCATTTTCTAAATCCTTAAACTAGAAATATAGATTTCCGAGCTATGCGCATAAGGCACGTCAATATACTGAATCGATGAAATGGTCGAGAATTTCTAGTCTACACATTTCTAGATGGTGAAACAATATTCTGAATCTTTTGTATTACGAGAAATTCTCGCTTAATTTTCTAGAATTGGGTCATAAACCAAGATTACAGTTGTTGAAACCCGCCTCTTGTATTCACATTTATTTGGAGATATTTTCAAATAGGTTTGTCCTCGATAGTATAGGCAAACGCTCAAGAATTCTAATAGAGGTCTCTAGAATTCGCTTTCGAAGGGGACTAGAAATTTTTTTATAAGAAATTTATAAGGATGACATGGAACTATTTTTTCTAGCCACAATTTAGATTCTAGATGTCAGTTACAGATTTTTTTCTCAGTGTATTGGCGTGCCTTACACTCATAGCTCGGAAATCTATATTTCTAGTCTAGGGATTTAGAAAAGGACCACCTATTCGTTTTAGATGAAAGGGGTATATTTTTTTCTCAGTGTATGGCGATATTACTTTAAACTTTTTACTTCGATCGGAAAAACTATTTGTGTAGGGAAACGTACGAAAATATATATATATATTGTTGCTATATTTTGGTGGTGTCGTAATAATGCGTGTCGTAAACAAAGATAAACGATTGTACTTTGAAAAGAGGTAACTGCTGAGGCTACGCTGACGCTAAAATAATGCAGCTTATGAGATATAAGAATCAATTCTCTTCTCTGAGCCCAATTTCGATAAAATCATAATACGTCTGACACATGCGCAATCATGGGCATCCGACTCCGACACAAAAGCAAACTATATCTTGGACTGTACTACACATAATGAAATTAACACATATATATTTATATGCACAAAACAATGTGTCCTATAGAATATGGTATGACAATCATCCATTATTCATTTACATGGTCGCACAAAAGATTTCTGTTATATTAGGAACTGTGAGTGAAAATTATTTGAAGTGCATTTCATGTCGTTTTGTATCTTGTTTTTGTTAATTGGGGTACATTTAAATGCACTAACTGTCAATCAACATAAAAGATTTCATGAGGATAGCAAGGTTTAAATATCAATATAAATCTATTAATAGAATTTTCTTCTTTTATAATACATAGTAAGAGCACGTAATGTGAGTGCCACAGTATATTACTTGCATTATTCTTAATTTAAAGTGAAAAAAAAATCTGGAGTGACTCCACTCGACTTTCCGAAAATTGAGTAATTAACAGTTTTGTAGATAAAGTAAAGAAAGAGGAGTTGTTAAACAAACAAAAGAGAGAAAACCATAATAGAGTGCTTGAGTATTTTTCTCCATGTATTACACGATGTTTTATTTAACGCTACTGAACTTTGAGCACATAGATCATAAAGATAAAGAATTTTTCGTTGTGTCCCTGTTAAAACCTATAAATGCAAGATTCACCAAAATGCTTATAGTTATTGCAACAGTGATTTATAATATTCATATAAATTTTCAGCTCAATTGAATAAGGCGTTTAGATGCTATCGCACTTTTTAAAATTTGGTCCTATATGCCATAATGATTTTTTTTTTTTTTTTTTTTTTTTTTTTGTGGCCCTGTAAAAAAACTGTACGTGCTAAATTCACCAAAATCTATGCAGTTCGTGCAACTGTGACCTATAACATGTGTACAAATTTTTTGCTCAGATTAATAAAGCGTTTAGACGCTATCGCACTTTTAAAAATTTGGCCCCATAGGCCATAATGATAAAGAATTTTTCCTGGTGTCCCTGTAAAAAAAATTATAAGTACTAGATTCACCGAAATCAATAGGGTTCGTACTATAGTGACTGACAACATACGTACCAACTTTCAGCTTATTCGAACAAAGCGTTTAGACGCTAGCGTGTTCACTCACACACATACATACACACATCATCGTAAAAATAGTGAAAACGGACTCAAGAGACCTCGAAACGTATAGAAACATCAAAATCTCAAATTTGGATTTTTGACATAATTACAATACTTGTCTCACTATAGTGTTCAGAAAGTAAAAAAATGATTGATTCTTTGATGTAAAAACAAGTGAAACAGCGAAATTTTGTATTAAAATGTAATTAATTTTAACCAAACAACAAAACAATTACAGAATATTTGTAAAGAAAATTTTCTTCTTGACTGATTTAATGTCCTTTTAATCTTTCACTGCAAATATTTGAACCATGAATCAGCGTTTAACGTAAAACAGAATAATGAAGTAAAACTTAATCGATTATTTCTTTACATGTTAATCGATAATTAGAAAGAATTTTATCCGCAACTTTTGTTAAAGTTATGAGTAAAATTTTTTTTTCCTCGAGCTAAACATTGATTTGATTTTATATTTCTAACGATTTTTCTTCAAGATTTTTATGTGCATTTATTATTTTCTGCAAGGTAAAATCCGTTAATTTGATATTTAATGGATTTAAAAATTCCTTTCAGGACATTTTTCTTTGAATAAAATAATGTAGTTTGAAATCAATTTACAAATCATTGGCAAACACTGAATTGATAATACTGACTTTTACTTTTGTGTTGAAATTAGAAGGTAAAAGTGCTTATGCTGTATGAAATTAAAAATTAGTATGGTGTGGCCAACACAAAACTTTCCTTTAAATTAATCTACCTATTTATATCAATTTCTCTCTCTCTCTCTCTATATATATATATTGAAAACCTTTTCAAGCATTGCACAATATGAAACCAAGCATCACATGAAGAACCACAAAAAAGTATGAATAAAGAGTACGAAAAGAAAAAAATTAAGCATCCTGATTTAGAAACATGCAACTTCATTACTTTGTCAAGGGTATAGAATGAATGTTGCATGTTTATATATATATACATATATATTGAAAACCTTTTCAAACATTGAATAGATGAAAACAAGAAACATTGAAAAAGATAAAACAGAAAAATTCAAAAAGAGATTGTGACTATCAAACATCCATAAAATGAAACATGCAAATTCGTTACGTTTTCAAGGGCGTGTGTGTGTGTGTGTGTTATATTATCATAAATTTAAATTAACATTAAAAGAGGAGTGCATTCTTAGTTTCCAATATATATATATATATATATATATATGTATATATATATATATAATTTTATTATATATAATATATATATATAATTATATAAAGTTATATATATACAGTCGAACCTCGTTAACGTGAATCTCAAGGGGGATAAAAAGTTTGTGCATGTTATCAGAAGTTCATGGTATCAGTAACTAATCTTTATATAACTAAAGTAATCTTCATTTTGACGGTAATTGTGGAAATAGTTCATGTAAAAAGGAATTCACGTTAACGAGGTTTGACTGTATATATATATGTGTGTGTGTGTATATATATATGTTTCGCTGAAACAACAAAATTTTGTTCAGACAACACTTTTTTTTTTTTTTTTAACAACTTCAAACAGTTCGATTATGAACAAATCAGTTATGAATAATATCTTCATATAAACATGTCAAATCATTTTTAAAATATTATTCATGATACTGGCATGAATATAATGACAAAATAGGGCATGGTACCAGTAACTAATCTTTCAATAGCATATTTCACATAAAGTTGCATTGCGGTGACCATTGCAATGGAAATAATATAGAATTGCATGAAAATTGAAATACAAAACTGACCTTAATAAAATTTATACTTCACAATATTATAAAATCTATGTGAAAAGTGAAATATAAAATTGTGAAACATAAAATTTATATTTCACACGGCAATATTTCACATAAAGTTGCATTGCGGTGAACATTGCAGTGGAAATAATATAGAATTGCAGGAAAATTTAAATACAAAACTGACTTTAATAAAATTTATCAAAAAATTAGGATAAGTGTATCGAATGTATGTATCGAAAGTATCGAATATATCGAATTGGAGGAAAAATAGTCTACTAAGTGGGATATTTCAGTATGAGATCGTGTCATGTGATCAGCCCAAATCATTTCTCTAAACATAAATGCATTATGACAAATATCTTAACATCTTTTATATACATTATCAAGCAGAACAAATAAAAAAATAAGGTTAAAATTTTTTGATACCGCTAATTAGCCCCCCCCCCCCCCAAAAAAAAAAAAAAAAAAAAAAAAAAAAAACTTCTTTAGTATATATTGTAATTTCGTTTTGTAGATTTCAGGGTAACTGAATTCAACTGCAATCCAATTGCTCAAAAATCTGTAAAACATCTTAAAATTTTCTAAGCATTATTTTACACACATTAGCAAAAAACGTAAAAAGAAAGAAAGAAAAAGAAAAGAAAGAAAGCAATAACAATAATAATAAAGATTAAGAAAATAGAATAATTTGAACTATGCTAAACAATTAACTATATAACATTCAAAATTATCTCTAAAAAAAAAGTTAAATTGAACACGTGTCGTTTATTAATTATATTAAAAACACTTTAAACACACGTAAAATTAAATTTTATTTAAAAGATTTTTAAAAAAATTATCCGAAGTTTTTCGCTTTAATAGTAAAGCATCATCAGGGATTTTTATTACACCTTTCCAATGAGCAGTTTTT
This sequence comes from Salticus scenicus, assembly GCA_963930645.1. Lineage (NCBI taxonomy): Eukaryota > Metazoa > Arthropoda > Arachnida > Araneae > Salticidae > Salticus > Salticus scenicus. The sequence goes on from OZ005662.1 coordinate 43,290,484, forward strand.
AAATAAAAGTTTTTTATAATCATTTTATTTAAAAACTGCTCATTGGAAACGAGTAATAAAAATCCCTGATGATGCTTTGCCATTAAGGTCCCGCTTCACTCACCGCCGCCGGAAGCTGAAACTAATGTTATTCTATAGCAAATTTTTCTTTACAAATAACTTATTAACTAATACATATTAACTAATACATATTTTTAATTCTGTTTTCACAATCTGAAAATTTCCAGCTGTTAAATTGACGGACCTTTTTTAAAAAATTATTTTTTAAATTTTTTATGTTTTATTTTGAAATTGCAAAATACGAATTTTCAATACGTGAAATTTTTTCATTTTGCAATTTCAAAATAAAATATTAAAAATAAAAAAAAAAATACATTTTTAAAAAAGGTCCGTCAATTTAACAGTTGGGAATTTTCTGAATGTAAAAACAGAATTTAAAAATATGTAATAGTTAATAAGTTATTCGTAAAGAAAATTTCCCCATACAATAACATTGGCTCGGGCTTCCGGCGACGGTAAGTGAAGAGGGCCGTTAAAGCGAAAAGCTTCGAATAAAAATTTGTTAACATCTTTTAAATAAAATTTTATTTTATGTAAAATTAAAGTGTTTTTAACCCGTTAGTAGTCGCTAGTTGGTCGATTTGCCGCCCATCCTTCAGTTTTGCCAGATTTTTTTATTCAATTGCCACCAAAAATTTTTAGAAGTGGCATTTAATATACATAAAACGCGAATAAAATCAAAGAAACGTCAATTACACCACTTCTTAAAATTATTGGTGACAGTTAAATAAAAAGTGCACAATTTTTAATAGGTGGCGCTGTCCATAGCGACTACTAACGGGTTTTAATATAAATATAACATTCACAAAATAATAAAAATAAATCCCTCACTGTTTTAATGTTCTATGAATTTGTAACTTCTTTTTTACTTAATACGTAAAGTTCTTTTTCGTAATTATTTTCTTTACACTTCCGTACTGTTATATTTCACTGTAGTTGATTTCAAATACAACTCATTTTCAGAGATCTTCCCAATATTTTAAAAAGATACTGTTATTTTTTTATTTTTATTTTTATTTTTTTTTTTTTACACATCCTAGCAAACAAAATAAATATACATTAAAATAATAATATTAATAATCTGGCTACTTCTAAGTTTAAAATGTAATTACAGAATATTTATTAAATAAAATTGCTTCACTGTTTTACTCAATGTTCTAAAAATTTTTAATTTTGCAAAACTTTCCATCGATTTTTTTATATATACGTAGAAGAATGATAATGAAATAAAATATAATCGATTATTTCTTTGTACCGCGAATCGATAATCGAAAGGAAAAGTTTTCACAGTTTTCGAGAGACTTATCTGTAAAAAGTTTCTTTGCAGTAAATTATTAAGCAATTCGATTTTGTCCTTTTAAAGATTTTCTCTTATGCATTATGATAATACTTTTTGCTTTATGAAAGAGCAAAAAAAAGGTTTTTTTGTATTAGACTTGCATATTTTGTTAAAGGATTTTTGTGAAAATATTCACAGTTTACAATGCATTAACACCTAATGATGTGCAGTTTTAGTTTATATTTAAAAACATAATGTGTTTTGAACACTTAAGATTCATGGGGGGGGGGGGGGGCATACAATAAAATTTTTGATGAATGTTAAAAAAACAAAATACATTTGTTATATGTATATATATATATATATATACTGGTGGACAAAATTAAAGCAACAACCTGTTTTCACGTTCTCTTCTTTTGGACACATTTTTTTAAACAAATAAACATATGAACATAAAATTTGGATGGCCTGTTCGTTATCATATTATTAACCGAATTTTATGCAACTTTAACATAAGAATAATTTTTAAGCTAATAAATATTCATTTTTCTCTCAAAAGTAAGCTATGGAAAAAAATGAAAAATTTCAATAATTTTAGGAAAGAACACTTAATGAAAAGTGGTGTTAAGGATGCATTAGTGATAGGTGAAGATGCACACGCATCCATATGTTAGATTACAACCAAAACTTTCTACCTGTATTCACTTTTCTGTTTCTTATTATTTTATTCTTTTTTTCGCATGTGAATAGCTTTTTAAAAAATATACATACAAACATGAAAATTTAATAAGATGTTCATTATAAAACTATTTATCGGCATTTTTATTATTCTGGTGATGCTCATAGTTTACAAATTATTAATTATATATGTTTTTTAAAAAGTTCTTTATAAAGGTAAAAGAAAAGTTAATACAGCAAGAAAAATCGAGATTTAGTTTGACATTTCAAGGCATGTGCGTCTTAACCTATCTCTAATGCATAATTAACGCCACTTTTTATTAAGTGTTCTTTTCTAAAATTATTGAAATTTTTCTTTTTTTCCAAAGCTTACTTTTGAGAGAAAAATGAATATTTATTAGCTTAAAAATTATTCATATGCTAAAGTTACATAAAATTCGGTTAATAATATGATAACGAAAGAGGCCATCCAAATTTTATGTTCATATGTTTATTTGTTTAAAAATTATGTGCAAAAAAAGAGAACGAGAAAACAGGTTGTTGCTTTCATTTTGACCGCCAGTGTATATGTACACACATATATATATATATTGAAAACCATTTAAAACATTGCAGTAGATGAAACCAAGTATCACATTATACATATATATATATATATATATGTATGTATATATACATATATATATATATATATATATATATATAATAGCAAAAAAAAAAAGTATAGTACAAAATAGACAATTAAATTGTCACAACAACCCACAAAAGTCTAATATGTTACTAGTTAAATAAAGTAAAATTACATAAGTAATTTGATCAGTTATTTTTTATTCAGATAGGAAAAAAAGAATAATGCACACTTTAAAATAATTCTAGTGAGAATACAGAAGCATTTAAAGATTGTAAAACTAGAGTTTTCTAATCGAACTAACAATGACAAAATGAACCAAAAGAAAGATGGGAAAAGCTAAATTTCATGGAACAGAAAATAAATAAATGAATAAAAATAAATAAAATAAAATAAAATGCTCAGAATGTTGAGGTAAATCATCAGGCGATCACCATCAGTACAGTGAGTTTATATATATATATATATAAGCTTAATGCAATTCCATTCTATAGATGACGAGATATAGCTGTTACATGTATCATGAAAAAGCACATACAGTTATCTATACTATTAAGACTATAGAACACTATGCATCACAGAAAAAAAATCTCTCTAACAAGCATATCACACATTAAGTTCATGCAACGAACAATATCTGTTTTTGTTTTTGTTTTTTAGTTCGAGACTAAATTATCTATTTTTAACCATAACATGTGATATCTAATTCCCCATTTGTCTATGATTTTTCTCATAGTACAGAAACGTTTTCCTGTAGAATACAGACATTTCCCCATACAATACAAATATTATAATGTTGCAGTTTTCCATGCTGTGGTCATATGTAAAGGTGTTTCTGATGTAACATATATAAACTCTATTCTATGTTATAGATGCTGAGCTATAGCTGTTACAAAGGCTCTAAAAAAGTATACCATAACAGCGCAATAGTTTGAATTATATATATTAAAAATCTAATAAATATCGGATTACACAGAAGTAAAAAAAAAAATAATAATATATAAATAAATGTTTGATAGAAATATGTTCTGCATCGATCGAAAACTTTTGTAACACACATCTAGTCTTGAAACTTTACGAATCCTGCAGTAGATGGCGCGTGTTTCACTGTCACTTAGAAAAGTTTTATCACATGAATACTGAAATCATGGAATCGATCCAAATACGTGTATTTATTTTTTATTCAATGTCTCTATACTCCAAAGAGGTTTGTGAACGGAAAGCTTTGTCTAGTGTGAAGAAATTTGGAACGCTGTGACTGTAGGAAAAAGAAAATAAAAGGAAAAAGAAACAAAAGAAAAGAGAAAGAAAGAACTCCAGTTACTGAAAATAATTAAATCTGCTATGTGGCACATTTATTTCTTTTAGGCTATTCATTATCAGGTGAATAGCAATTAGGGCAATATGGAATGAAAATAATAATTACGCATGCGCTGTCATAGTCTAATGATTTCATTAAAGCAAAATATCCTTATAAACAGTTATTTATTAGTGGCGCGTGGTAGTGCACTACACGAGGTAATGAGGCTTAGGTGGAAGCCTTTCTAAGTTTTTTTTTTTTCTTTTTTTTGTTCTCCTCAAATAGTTAGAACTATTTCGTGGCGGTTTTGTGCTGGTGTGTGGAAGAATACATCAATGAAAATCTATGTTTATTAGAACGAGACAGGCGATGGCTGCTGCCTTTATTCAGTACACGGAGTTTTCAAATTTGAGTATAGTCTCATACTCAAATTTGCCACAATTTTGCCACACCTTATTTTTGCTTTCTGAAAATGCATATGTAATGGAAGCATTGTAATCATGTCAAAAATCTGAATTTGAGATTTTGATGTTTCAATACGTTTTGAGGTACCCTGAGTTCGTTTTCACTATTCTTATGATGATGAATGTGTGCGTGAGAGATAGAGAGAGAGAGAGAGAAAATGATAATGTCTAAACCCTTTGTTTGAATAAGCTGAAAGTTGGTATGAGTGTTATAAGTCACCATATCACGAACCCTATTGATGTTGGTGAATCTAGCACTTATATTTTTTTTTTTTTTTTTTTTTTTTTACAGGGAGACAAAGAAAAATTCTTTATCATTATGGGCTATGGGGTCAAATTTTTAAAAGTACGACAGCGTCTAAACCCCTTTATTCAATTGAGCAAAAAAATTATGCACATATTGTTTGAACTGTATAGATTTTGGAGAATCTAGCACTTTTAGTTTTTTACAGGGACACAACAAATAATTCTCTTTCATTGTGGCCTATGAGGCGAAACTATTTAAAGTGCGATAGCATTTAAATGCCTTATCCGTTTGAGCTGTAAATTTATATACATGTTATAGCTCACCACCACACAAACTGTATAGATTTTGGTGTCTCTAGCATTTGTAAAGTTTTACCAGGACACAAAGAAAAATTCTTTATCATAGGGCCTACAAGATCATATTATTTAAAGTGTGATAGCGACTAAACACCTTATTCAAATGAACTGAAAATTTATATACATGTTATAAATTTATATACATGTTATACCTGTCACCTTCACACGCATTTTGTGAACTTTAGAAAACCTAACACTTATGGGTTTTTTTACAGGAACATAATGCAAACCTCTTTATCATTGTGGCATATGGTCTCAAACTTTAAAGTGCGATAGCGTCTAAGTGCCTTATCCGATGGAGCACAGCATGGCCCCTCTTTTTATCTTCATTTCAACCCCTTTTAGGGTACGGTAACTCTTTAATAACCTACTGAATGTGAATTTAAATAAATAATTGTCATATTAAATAGCAATATTTCATCTCAAGCGGTTCCCGAATTGCTCAGCATACTCTCTGATTTTTACCATGTTTTTATTAACTTCGATTCTTGCTTGTTTGTTTGTCCGGTACTAATCTTGCAATCGATTTTTAACTAACTTCCCCACTAGCTAGACATTTGAAACTTTCAGAATAGCTCAGAACCCGGTGACAACACAATACTTCTTAGCCCGATTTTCGAATTTTTTATTAGTTCTCTTTTAAAAAATTAAAACATGAAAATAATAACCTCCTAATAGCTATAAAAATAGCCATTAAAATATTAGCTATATTTTCATTCTTCCCAGAAAAAATTTACGAGTTTATTTTCTTTTGACATAAAAATAAATACATTTAATTAAACGTAAACGTTGCTAATGTAGTTCCACAGCTATGATTAATAAGAAAATTTAAAAACATGATTTATAGAAAGTTTTTTATCTTATAATTTTTCTTTTTTACCGATTGGGTGGGGAACTTTTTAATAATTTTTAACGGGTTTTTCTATAACGAGCAAACACATAAATAAACTTTTATATTTATATATACATTACAATACTGTTTCTATATTTACAATAATCTTACTACCGGAAAAAAAAAAAAAACTATGGAAAAAAAGAAACCTCAGAAGTTCCCATATTAATCCCAAGAAACTAATCATTGGATGCGGATGAGTCATTCTTATACTGTACTGGATGCTCCGTGACTGGAGTCATGAAGTTATTGTTGCCATTCCACAAAAAAAAAAAAAACTTTCTAAATTCATTCGTCACATCAATGCTTTTAAGAGAATGCAATCGGAAAAGTAATAAAAAACAGTATGATTGGAGAAAAACAATACATTTACGACTGTATCTCTGCGTGATATACGAAGCATGAATTCCGTTAATGCATTCTGAGAGGAGAAAAATTGGTTTAGCAAACAAGTTATTTTGTCTTTTCGATGAATGTCGGCAACAGTTACGAAATTCGTTTGAATAAATATACTTTTGCAGTGAATGGAAAATTTCTGATATTGATTTAAAAGGGATAAAGTAAATTGAAATGCAATTGCATTCACAGAAAAGAAAAGATCTCTTTATGTCAATATGTTTTAATATATTAAATAATATTGTCATAAATTGCATAAATATTAAATTTACTATACATGTGTAAATGACTATAAATTCGACGCTTTTTTTTTATTTACTAGTGTTTTAATTTTATCCCTAAATTCTTATGTACAAAATAATTTTTCATTTATAAATACGTAAAATGTTCGGAAATTTACAGATGCCAGAAATTATTTTTTATATTTTCCATTAGTACCTGGCATAATTGTGACATCTATCTTAATATAAATAAACTGTGTAGAAAATGGCATTTTGAGCCAATAATCAAAATGCTCTCTTATAAAAGTCTTCATTTAGGGAATAATTGCTTACAATTCACTTTAATAATCATATCTACTAATTTCCTCTACTTCTTCATCAAAATTTGTTTATGAATGTATGAATAAATTTTGCATAGCGGAGCGGAGAAAATTCATAATTTTGATGAAGAAAAATTTCCATATTTTGCGTCACGCCTGTCTATATTCACAATCCTAAAGTACAATAAGTTTATATTTACGTTTACACTTACATCGATGGCACGAAATATTCTTTACTGATCCTTCCATGGAAAAATTCTTTATACGAAGGATTTATATAAATGGATAGGCATGAACATTTTTTGACGCTTTGGACGAATAAGAAAAGACGATTTGTTTTCGTCAATCTGGATTTCTGCACACTTTTTGTATATTATTTTCTTTTCTACTCTCAGGAGCATTTCCGCTGTCTTCGTTCTTTTATAGAGCTTGATTTAAACTATTTGGTCGATGACATATTTTGAAGAATGTTTCGTAGTGGGATTTTCGAGCTGAATGTTTTTGCAGTATCCAAAAGTTTCTGAAAATAAGATAAACAAATATCTGTCACAACAACTCAAACAAATGTAAAGCTAGCTTTATAAAAATCCTCGACCTTTCATTAATCAAATATTATGTTTCTAAAAAATTAATAATTTTTAGTTGGAATTATATAATGTTAATGCATCAGTCACCTTGAATTATTTTAAGTATATCATTTAAGATATTTTTCTTTAAAAATCTCTAATTTTCAACAAATTTAGCGATTCCCTTTTTTTTTCGTACACGCACACACACACACACACACACACACACACACACACAAAAAAAAAAAAAAAAAAAAAGAATTGTAGATTTAATTTTTGTCGATATCGGTTTAAAATTCGTGAATTTCAAAGAAAGCGTCTTTATACTCCCAGCCAAAATACACATGACTCACCATGAACCTGATCTTTAAGTAAGACTGACAGCTAACAAACTTTACTTGGTAATTTATGTATAGCTAGCTCGCGAATTTTAAACTATGAATGCAGAGTGTCTTGATAAAAATACATTTTAAATATTTAAGAAATACACACACACACTCGCATATATAGATATTAGGTTTTTGCATAAATTCGTGCTGTTTTTTATTGCTTCATTTCATGAAAATACATCAAATCAAATGACAATTTTTAATCAAAATACTCTCCATTACTTTCTACAACCTTTGCCCATTTTTCGGGTAACAAATGTACATCACGGCGATAGAAGCTCTCGTCTTTGGAGGCAGTAAAACGATCCGTGTCCGTACGAACTTTTGCAACGACCTAATATATACACAGGGTATCCTAAATTAAACAACCCTATTTTAAAGTTTTATAAACTAAACTGTTGTTGTGGAATAAAATTTTGTGTAGGACATAACGAAGTTATATAAATTTGTTTCAACTAATTAAAAAAAAAAAAAAAAAAAAGTTCAATCTTTCGCCACCAGGGGCGTTTTTTCTTAATGAATTACGCATTTAGCGTACATTTATGATTGTTTACAAACTTTATTACAAAAAGATATACAACATGACGGTCATCATTGTCAGCTACCATCTGGAATCGTAAGATAGTAAATTCCACAGCTGACCGCAATGTGTTCGAGGAAATGCTAGGAACATGTTGTGAAATGTTGTCTTTAACCCATTAAGTGCCAAATTTTTATTTAATCAATTTTTATTTTATTCCTGTCAGTTTACATCTGAATAATAAGAAAAACATATTTTTTACATAAATGCTTCAAACAAAATTTTCAAAATTTTAAATTTAAGTCCGATTTCTAAATAAGAATAGGTAGATATAACTAGGTTCATTTTGTACCCATTCAAACTACAGTATGATGAAATATAATACATAAATACATTCATTACTTACCAATGATCAATGTAAATTCGGTTCAACAAAAACAATTGTTTCTAACAAGGAAACATTCAAAAGGTGTCATTTTCAAAAAATTTTGAAAAAAATATATGTGATTCTAATCTTCCTAAAACACCAGAAAGTGAAAAAATTATCGGCTGAAATGAGTTACAACGACCACAAAAAATTATCAAAACTAAGCATTTGTGGCGATTAAGCGCTGTTAAGTGATACGTTCGCTATCACTGAGATTGCCATGTACAAATGAACCGTGTTTTGCTTCTCCGCCAAGTACTCAAAATCAATCGCCGAACAGTGTGAAATCGAAAATATGCTTAATTTTGATGCTTTTTTGTGGTCGCTGTAATGAATTTCAGCCGGTAATTTTTTCATTTCTGGTGTTTTATGATAAGTAGAATCACATATATTTTTTTCAATACTTTTTGAAGATGACACCTTTTGAATGTTTTCTTGTAAGTAACACTTTTCTGTTTTGAAAATAATCGTATTATTTTTTTGGTGAAAAGTAATGAGAGTTGGTTGGTTGGTTGGGTTTCACGTCGCACTAGTGCTGCGCAGATGGGCAGTTGGCGACGGTCTGGGACTCACCCCTAGAGATGGTCCGGAGACATGCCATCGCAATTTTGATCCTCCACGGAAAGGAAGGAAAATAAACTTGTGTGCTCAACAAACTGAGTCAACGTGGTTGTTTAAGAATTTTACCTTTAGCTGCAATCTTTAGGAATGCGTGACTTCTGTAAGAGACCACCCAGGTGCTGCATAACGTCAAAATGTATAGAAATGTAGGCGATCCCCAAATGCAGATCACGACAGAAAATGGATTAAGTAAAGTTCATGGACTATCACGCCTTACCAAACCTTTACAATTCCCCAAACTCAAAAGTCATATGAAGCTCTATTCTCGTCTAGTTGCTTATTAACCACCACTTGTAATCGTTAACGACAGTTTGTAACTACTATTCTAGCCACCGTAATAACCATTTTCCGGCTAAGTGCTATTCTGATCTCCCGTTGTTATCTTAAGTGGAAGAACAAACTCTCTGCGTTCGAGGGTGACATTTTAAACCAATCAGTTGCAAGGGATCATTCGTAATCCGTTTTGGGAGGGGAAAGGTTGAATAGCGATGTTGACAACCGGTTTTCAATGGTGGAAAATGTGAAAGGTCCCTTTAACTGAGCAAACTAAAACATTATACAGACGCGCCCATTTACATTGTGATAAACGACGATCTTTCAGCTGAACAACTGCCACCTAGGTCCTAGCTGACGGTAACTTAACGACTGTAAACAAACTGTCAAGATTTCGACGCAACTGGACGAGAATAGCAAATCGTAGTTGTCTCGCTTCACAACAACCGGTTTCCGCGTAACGACTGGACGAGAATAGAGCCCAGGAATTTGTATCTGGGAATGAGATGTGTTAGATTGACCCATGGATAAAAAAGTGATGAAATCTGAATAATCACCACTCGTACTTGAGTAATTCATTAAACTCCCCTGGTAGCGAAAATTTGAACTTTTTTTTTAATTCTCTCAAACAAATTCCCACACCTTCATTACGTCTTAAGCAAAATTTGATAACTTTCTCAACTAATAGTTTCGTCTGTAGACAACTTGAAAATAGGGCAGTTTAATTTCAGACCTGTAAATCTAATAGATTTTCATCAAACATAGTTTAGAACCATTCCGATTATTTATAATAAAAAAACACTTTGGAAACACGTAGTTTAAAATAATTACATTTAATTAAAATCACTTTATATATATATATATATATATATATATATATATATGCATTCAAAGCTTTTCGATTTTAAATACAAAACATCTTCAGGAATTACAATAATATGTTTCTTGTCATCAGTTTAAATATACTAAAGTGGTTCACAGTTACAGTTATACAAACTTGGTCTAATTGTATGTAGGTTAGACTGACCATATGTCCTCGAATCTCGAGGACAAAACTACCTTCGTCCCCAAAAAATTGCAACACATTTGGGGACGCCGGTTATAAAGTTATTAATGTTTTATTATAGTAATTTATTATATGTATAATAAATAAGTTGAAATAAGTTCTTTTAGGTGCTTTATACATAAAAAATACTAAAATTTTACAATGTAAGGTGATTTAATTATTATTTTTATTTTTTGTCCTCGAAATTCGAGGACGCCGCCATCTTTGTCCCCAAATTCAATGAAAAAAATATGGTCACTCTAATGTAGGTGAGCAGTCCATTAGAAGAAAAAATATGCATTTGTCGGAGCATAGGTTAAAGTTTTAAGATCTGCAAGGAGGTGGCGTCGAACCAGTGAACAAATGCGTAAACTGCGAAGTCTGGTGACGTTTTCATAAAAGGTGAGAGCTTTAAGCCAGCAATCTAGGAAATTGCAAGAATGAATCTTACAAGGATACAGAGGCGGTGTCATAGGAGTTGTAACTACCGGAGTGAGATACTAGGTTATAAGATTAAATAACCGTTCTACTTAGTCCTCTCCGTATAGGATCAAAATCGTGATGGCATGTCTCAAGATCACATCTAGGGCTGAATCCCAGACCGTTGCCAATTGCCCATTGCGCAGCACTAGTGCGACGTAAAACCCAATCAACCAACCAACCAACCGTTCTAATTAAAAAAAAGAAAAAGAAAAAAGAAAAGGAAAGAAAGAAAGAAAAGAAACTCGCATTCATATCGGTCTATTTGTTTAGCAGCTACAGTGCAACAGATATACTAAGGATTGAAACTTATGTGCAACAGACATACTACAAAGCACTGAAACTTATAACATCCGTTTTTATTTGGTCGGAGTTTAATTAAGAATATAAGTCAGAATATTCTAAAATATTTATTCTATGCATGAAAAATATATTATGGAATAAACACAAATGAGATAAAAATAAAATTTTATTGAAGAAGAATACTATAAAAACCTATAAATAAAAATTAATAAAATGTTAATACTTTAAATAACATAATGAAATTTTTTTTACATTATTTAAAAAATATATATGTGTATGCTTTTCTTTTCTTTTTCTTTTTTTCTTTTAAGAATTTTGATGAATCTAAAATTTTTTAAAAGCAATATAAAGAATCTAATATCCATCAGTTTTATACATATAAAATTAAAGACTTTAATATATTAGCGTTTTCATATAATATTAAAGCTATCTGAATTAAAAAAGGCACACAAGCATTGATTATTTATTGTAAATTTACACATCTTTATGCAGATATATTCGTACATATATTAAATTTAATTTATAGATCTGTTATAAATTTTGGTGATTAATATACTTTAAGTGCCAGAAAGAAAAAAAAAGTATATATATATATATTTAAAGATGTCGTCTTTATATAAAAATATTGCATGTAAATATTAATCATTCATTAATTATTAATTATTTATTGAGACAGTTTTCCAATTTGAAAATCCATATTTTAAAATAAATTTCATACTATTATAATGAGCTTTTCAAATACTCTAGCTAAATATTCTTAGTACTCGATATATTTTAAAATATTTTCTTCTTAGAGAACATATGAATAAAGCACAAATAGAGAAATATGAAAAATAACTCATTTCCTTTCCTTTCTTTCCCTTTTTCTTCGAAAATATATATTACGACCAAATTTTGTGCAAATTTTGTGCTCTTGCGCTTTTTCTCATACGTAACAAGCTTGAATTTACATCTACTTAAAAAACATCAAATATTTCGTTCTTTTACCCTATTTCTCCATTCATTCATTCATCCATCTATGAATGAAATCAAATTCATGAATCCGAAATATGCCTTACTTATTTCAAAGATTTATGAATCGTAGGAACTTTCTACTTTCTGTACCGATCTTTGGAAAATATTAGTTGAATGGATATTTTTGAACGTTTATTTGCAGATGAATCTATATTAAAAAAAAGAAAAGAAAAGAAAAAGAAGAAAAATTATATTTTCTTATGTGTTTTATTATTATTATTTATTTACTTATTTATTTATTTATTTTCATATTGTTATAATGGCTCTTCGTTTCGTGTGATTATATACATTTTTTTCAATATCTTAATAGTATAAATGTATTTTATAATTATGATTTAGTCATAATTATGTATAACAGCACAGAGTTTATAATATTTTAAAATAAAATATATATAATTGGTGTACTTTAAATAATTTTGGTTTATAAATATCAATAATTATAGAGCACTAATTTACTTTCATTTAATAATACAAAAATATATAATTTAATACGCTAAATATTAATAGTTTTGACAAGTATTAAATTTCACAGTTATGTTGAGTAATTTTAATTCTAGCTTGCTTAATTTTTTTTTATTTAATTATACTTTTAACTAATCAATTAATCGGTTAATTTTATTTGCAGTAATCATTATCTTAATTTAACTTTTCCTTATCATCTGGTCTTGCAGAGGATTTGAAGAAATTCGAGCTCGCGCAAAGCTGGTTTAACCCCCTCCACCCGTCTTAAGCCATGCAAGCCTCTGCTCTTTCTTCTTGTTATTTCTGTTTTATTTGTTTGAATTTTGCCCTTGTCAAATAGTTTTGAGTTCTTATATCATATATATATATATATATATATATATATATATATATATATAACTAATTTTTACACTCATCAAGCAAAATTTATTTCATTTATATTCTAAAGTAATTCCAATTATTATTATTATTATTATTATTATTATTATTATTATTATTATTATTATTATTATTTTAATATTATTTATTCTTTTATGCAGAAATGGATACAGATTTTCAAAATTTTGAAGACATGATTAATAAACAGAAACCTAAACTTATTCGAATTAAATTCGATATATTTGCAGAAATGCAAGCTTTTGAATGATTAATTTTAAAATTGTAAATTTTTAACTGGTTTCCTTTAGTAGTTTACAGATGTTTTTCTTAAAAATTCCCAAATTCAGCTCCAGACCTTGAACATTATTTGTGCGTTACAAAATATTATACATATTAAATATAATATAATATAATATAATATAATATAATATAATATAATATAATATATATCTATTTATTTAAATGTAAATAGATAATTCAAATTTATGAGATTGTAATTATTTCGCAAATATATTTAATTATGTAATGTTATTGTTTACTCATAATAAAGACACAAATTAACAATTATAAAATAAACAGAGTACAGTTTGCAAAATACAAATACCTGATTCATCGCTACGTTTCATAAATTGAATAATAGATGTACGCACATGCACATGCAACCAATTTTAATTGATATATTGCATATATTTTTTTTTATAAAACATTACTACTAATTTCTACATTTTTTACGATTTCCAATGAAAATTTACTTTTTCAAAATTTACCATGGTAAATTTAAAGATTTATAAATAGCAAGAAACATCTTTTGCCCCTTGTAAGAGTTTTAAAATACCAAACTGACAAACACCGTTTTAAATGAAGTTATACTATCTTCTGCACCCGACTAATTGCATAGCATCTTCTTATTAATAAAAATCTATGTTTCACGAAACTAACCCTGAAAATGGTGCTATAACTAAAACAATATTTTGAAATAAAGAAACTAAAAATATATCCACGGTTTCCTTAAATGCATTTGAGATAAATAAAATAACAAAAAAGGATAATTTAATGAAGAACTTATATCACAATCAAAGCAATGTATTGAGTTAAAGAAAATAAAATTTTATCAATGTTTTGCATGTTTTTCCAAGATTTTTTCTTTTATTGATTCAAATAATAAATTGAACATACAAAATGCATTGGTCCGTTAACAGAGTATAGTGTATAATAATTGTTATCATCGCAATTAACAAAACTTGATTAACCAGAATTTATTCATCCATAAGACAAAGCTTCAATAATACAAAACAACTTCTATTTAAAAAATATCTTCTTTTCGTTACTATGCTGAATTTTAACGCGACAGGGGAAAAAAATAATAAATTAAATATGTGAAGTTCAACTATGCCATGAAAAATTAATAATATAAATAAATAAATAAATTGGCTAAAATTTTTTAAATAAAACATTGCGATTTTATTTTTAATTTTTTGGAAAAGTTTGGACTTCAAAATATATAAATATAATGACGTAAATGTTGCAGCCATTTATTTTAACTATTGAGTAAACTAATGTTTAGTAATTTCAACTGGCAAGGAGAAATAAATTTGGAAATACATGTGTAAAAATCGAACGCTAGGCGAGTACAGACTAACTAGTATTTTATATTCTACTTGGTATTATTCATTTTTATTACGTTAACGGTAAAATATTTATCTATTTTTTATTATTACAAAAGTTCAATTTCCTACAAAATATATCATATGATTGCCATTTCCTATTTAGACCTGAAAGGTCTGGGATTTTCTTTTCTATTTCTTAGTCCAGTCAGAAAATATGATATGTTTTCGGAAATTGGATTCCTCCACACTTTTTGAAATTATTTTTCTCTTTTTATAATGGCAACATCTTTAAAAAACTCCATTTTATAAAACTGATTTGAAATGACAAATATGGCTTTTAAAAGATAATTTCGTTTTGGAACTGTATGTGAGTGTTATCTTACAATATACTAACGAAATTTTGTAATATTTTACCGAACAAAAAGATTTAGAAAAATTATTGATAAAATAATTTATGTTTCACTTAAATTCAGATAGGTACTACTATTAAATAGGTACTATTACACACACACACACAAACACACATATATAGATAAACTAATAAGCTGAAGTTATCACACAATTTTCTTCGTTACTTTTTTATACAAACGTACTGAGTACAAAGTATTTATTAAAATTATTAAAACTACTTTCCATGGTGAATGCAGACGGTTTCCATCTCAGAGACGATTAACTCTAAATATCGAAAGAAAATCAATTTTGTGACCTACAGATAAAATCTTTAAAAAAAACACTATTTCAGTTTTTTTTTTTTTTTTTTTTTTTTTTTTTCGATATATTTCGCAATCATTGGTTAATTCTTATTGTGTACAATTGTAAGAAATTTTTTTCTATATTGTCATATTACATATTAAGGAAAATCGGTATGACAGCGCCACCTGTAAAGCGATATATCCAAAATGAAATCAGCATCAATTTTAGTCAAGGTCCAAAACTAAATGTCTCATTTGGATGAATTCCGTTGATTGATTTGTGAGGTACGATGTCCACAAAATTTTGGTAATGCATACAGATAGATATTTTAAAAAAATAGTCAATTCGTGTTTCCAAAACTGTAGGCCACGCAACAAATGTCTTCCATTTAAATAATTAAGCATTACCCTTCCTTATAATAAATAAATAAATAAATCTCTACATATAATAAAGACGATGTGTATGTATTGTTTTGGGTATATATATATATATATATATATATATATATATATATATATATATATATATGACCGTTATTTTGTACAGGTAAACGACTCATCGCAAAGCTACAAAATTTTGCATGTAGGTCTGTATTAACCTGATGCACCTCGAACCCTTATTCCCAAAATTTTGATTAGTTTTTTTTTTATTATTATTATTAATTAAAATCTATAAATTTGCTAAATGATTGTCTCTAGAGATAGAAAGATAAAAACAAAAAGACTTTCTGTGGCCCATTAGCTCAGTTGGTTAGAGCGTCAAGCTAATAATGCGATGCTCATGTGTTTAATCTTTCGTGGACTAATGTTTGACTTTTTGCAGATAATTAATATAAAAGATGCCCCCCCCCCCCCCCCAAAAAAAAAAAAAAAAAAAAAAAAAAAAAAAAAAAATCTTTTAGTGTTCTTACAGTATCCTAAACCATAAGAATGATGAAGGAGTGACGAAGAACAAAGTTAAACTTAGACATATTTGGCCGCTTTTTAGGCAAACGGCTGATTGCTAAGACACAAAGTTTTGCATGAAGGTCCGTTTTGAACACATCTAGAAAACCTCAATGCTTTTTTTTTTTTTTTTTTTTTTTTTTAATTAAGATTTTTTCAGTTGGAAAGATTGTATGGTGCTGCCACCTGTTTTCATAGAGTGAAGGTGACAATCTGTCCGCGAATTGTTTGCCCGAAAATTTTTGAATATTAGCCGCGCCGCTTAGCACCTAATTACCACATAAATAGAAATGTACGGTTAACTTGTAAATGCAAGCACTGGAGAACCAGAGTCGACATAGTGTACGCAGGAACCCAAAGCAAAGATTTAAATGATTTCAATGGATTTTTTTTATATTATTATTATTTATAAAGTTATTTAAAATATAATGATTAATGCTTTTTGAAATTCGTTTAAACATAGTAGCTAGCGAAGCCTGCTAGTAAATAAATAAAATTGTAAATGGACTCATGCCTATTTATTCTTACTCAATCACATGTCGACTTTAATTCAAGCAGGAATGATTGTTGAGCATTTTGTGCTTTATAGTGTTTATTTACAAAGTTAAAATAAGATTACAAACTTCAATTTTTAACTCTTTACCTTAAGGGTAGGTTTTAATATTCAATATTGAAAAAAATGTTGAAATTGTTTGTATTTCATTGCGTTTATAAACAAAATTCCTGCTATTATATCTCTTAAGCTTAAGGTCCCGCTTCACTTGCCGCCGCCGGAAGCCGCAACTAATGTTATAATATGGGAATTTTTTCTTTACAAATAACTTATTAACTAATACATATTTTTAAATTCTGTTTTCACATTCTGAAAATTACCAGCTGTTAAATGGACTTGTTAAATAATTTTTAAAAAATTATTTTTTTTAATTTTTTATATTTTATTTTGAAGTTGAAAAATACGAATTTTCAATATGTGAATTTTTTTCATTTTGCAATTTCAAAATAAAATATAAAAAAAAAAAAAAAAAAAAAAAAAAATACATTTTTTAAAAAAAGTCTGTCCATTTAACAATTGGGAATTTTCTGAATGTGAAAACAGAATTTAAAAATATGTATTAGTTAATAAGTTATTTGTAAAGAAAATTTCCCCATAGAATAACATTGGCTCGGGCTTTCATCGACGGTAAGTGAAGAGGGCCGTTAAGGGAACCACGATAGCCCGGTTGGTAGTAATAGAGAATGCAAGAGTATTGAATTCAGAAGATACTCGAGCCAGACAAAGACCATCGTGAACATTAATGGTGGTTGTTACATGTAAAATCGGTAATATTTTAAAAGCCCTGCATGTTTCTTAAAAATAATAAATAATGTTACAGAAGCGGAGGAGACATTTTCTTTGTTGAGGATCAGAATTGTAATAATATGTCCCCAGAACACACAAGGGGTGAAACCCAGACATTCACCAGTTTCCCACTGTGGTTAAGTTATAGTATTTAATTTTTATATAATGTTCAATTTTATTATACGTATTCAAGAAAGCATTTGCTGCCGTCATGCATTTGTTTTCACCTAATGAAAGTTCGTGGTTAATAATTTCCACCCGAAACAGTTGTTGTATGTTTTTATTTATTATTCATGGTTTTGCTTATAAAATGTTTATTCTTTTCCATTAAGAAGTAATGAACCTCTTTGTTAAGTTAGTTTCTTGCAATTCTTGTAGTACGTTTATTTAGAAATATATATTCATATGAAGCACCTTTTTTTGTAAACAAAACAACATTATATATTAAATTATATACAAAATTAATAAATACCAAATTATATACCAAATGAATATGTACCAAACGAAGTACCTAATTATATATATATATATAAAAGATATAATCTACAAACTATTTATAACTTCGTTTTGTCCAAGGCAGATAATTCTGTAATGTTCGTTATTTTAATTTGTGTTAATTGTTCGTATAAAACTAACTTCATTTCAATAATCAATAAAGAAAGAAAGAAATAAGTTATATTTGAAATATTGCACTATTTACGATCTGATTAAGCCTTGTGATAGTCGGCTTGCATCTACTGATTCAAAGTGGTAGAGAAATTTCAAAAATATTTTCCAGAATCTAATTTATATAATTAAATGTTTTAACACTTTTTGTTGGTAAACTACGATCTCATTAAAAATAATAAGAAGGAGTATAAATTGGGGATATTTTACAACAAACCTCACACGAAACAAATAAATTCTTTATTTTTTCCCATTATTTATTTACAAATTTACAAATAAATTTTATTTTTACTTTCCGAACACTATAGTGAGGAAAGTATTGTAATCATGTCAAAAATCCAAATTCGAGATTTTGATGTTTCTATACGTTTCGAGGTCCAACGAGTCCGTTTTCACTATTTTTGCGATGATGTATGTATGTGTGTGTGTATGTATGTGTGTATGTATGTGTGTATGTCTGTGAGTGAACACGCTAGCGTCTAAACGCTTTGTTCGAATAAGCTGAAAGTTGGTACGTATATTGTAAGTCACCATAGTAAGAACCCTATAGATTTTGGTGAATCTAGCACTTATAGTTTTTTTACAGGGACACAAAGAAAAATTCTTTATCATTATGGCCAAGGGACCAAAATCTTAAAAGTGCGATAGCATCTAAACGCCTTATTCAATTGAGCAAAAACTTTATACACATATTATAGGTCACAGATACTCAATCTGTATACATTTTGGAGAATCTAGCACTTATAGTTTTTTTACAGGGACACAAAGAAAAATTCTTTGCCAAATTTTTAAAAGTGTGATAGCGTCTAAACGCCTTATTAATCTCAGCGAAGAATTTGTACACATGTTATAGGTCACATTTGAACCAACTGTATAGATTTTGGTGAAGTTTTTTACAGTTTTTTACAGGGACACAAAGAAAAATTCTTTATCTTTATGGCCTATGAGACCAGCGATAGCATCTAAACGCCTTATTCAATTGAGCTGAAAATTTGTATGAATATTATAAATCACTGTTGCACTAACTATAAGCATTTTGGTGAATCTAGCATTTATAGATTTTTACAGGGACACAACGAAAAATTCTTTATCCTTATGATCTAAGGGCTCAAAGTTCAGTAGCGTTAAATAAAACCTCGTGTGATATATGGAGAAAAATACTCAAACACTCTGTTAAGGTTTTCTCTTTTTTGTTTGTTTAGCAACTCCTCTTTCTTCATTTTATCTACAAAACTGTTAGTTACTCAATGTTCGGAAAGTCGAGTGGAGTCACTCCAGATTTTTTATTATTTCTGTTACGTTAGAGAAATCCTAAGTGTTGAGAAATTTTTTATGCGTTAAAATGTGAAATTTCTCCGAAGAAAAAATGCGCTTACTAAGCATTAAACAATCAGTAGTAATAATAAACTTATGTAACATCATCTGATTCTCAGTATTGTTTTGTTTATTTCAATAATTCATTATGCACGTAAACACAAAAGAATTATATTTGCTTGCATAAAATAAGATTAAATTAAAAGTGGAGGAACGGTGGGGAATATGGTATAGTCGCGTAAAAAGGAATAGGGTTATATTACACCTGAACAGTGCTGCAACCTAGCAGAAGCACGTTAAAAGTCTTCACTAGGCAGTGATGCCAGATTGGGGATTTCTGAGACTTCTGGGGACAATTTTGGGGACCAAATGTTTGTGGGGACTTTTTTGAGGAATTCTAAAATGTTTGGGGACAAATCTGGGGAGTTCTTCACCTTTCTGTCAATGTTGGCAACGTAATGATTTATCCCTACGACTAGAGACTTTCAATAGCTTTATTGTTATTTGGGGATTTTTTCAAAAATTACCTTCATTTGGGGAAAACTCTGAGCTCAAGTAAAAAAAATCTGCTTGATTTTTTTTTTTTTTTTTTTTTTTTGAAAAAATTTTTATTTTCCCTTTTTGGTAGAAATCAAGTTGGAGATTTTTTCGAAAAAAAAACCCCTGATTTGGGGAAATTTTAAGACCTGTTTGGGGAAATAATTTTCGACCATCTGGCATCACTGTCACTAGGTCTCAGACATGAACAGTAGTTCGCCTTGAATCAATGAGAAGAGCAGTCTCTATGTCATAAAAATTTTGGTTTATCAAGATTTAGACTTTTTTTTTTTTTTTTTTTTTTTTTTGGAGGTAAGCATTACGAATTCTGTAATCTATTTACGAAGCAGTACAATCGAATGGAAAAACTAGTGTCATTTCCGCTAGGGGAGTTGAGTTAGTCTGGTTCCCATGAACTGAATTCTACCAACAGGTAGTTGAAATTTGTTTATTCTCTACGATGGCGATTCTTGCAATATGGAATACCGACTATTCCATATTATTTGCAACTTTTGTATCCTGCTATCATCTCTAATTTTAACAGTTATTCAAGTGACTTTCTTTAATATACTTTTACATCACATATTCAGCATTTGGTAATTTTTCTATTCCTTCTTTTTAAAATAATACTATTTATTACGTAAGCCTCTACAAAAAAATATCTTTGTTAATTTTTTACCCCCCCCCCCCTTAAAAAAATGTCTACCGCGTCTTAATAGGTATACAGTATACGAAATAGTTTATTTTTATTTATTTATTTTTTTTCTAGTAAATCTCTCAGGTTTTTTTTTTTTTTTTTTATGTAATATTATTTATTACATAAGTCTTTATAAAAACAATATCTCTGTTGACAGCTTACAAAAAATACTACTCAGCTATCACTCATGAGTTAAAGTATTATTTTGTTTAGTGTTTTTTTTTTTTTTAAGCCACATCATTCAATGTCTGTCAGTTTTTCCTTTTCTTCCTTTTTAAATGTAATACTTTTTACTACATAAATCTCCACAAAAATGATGCAAATGATGCTACATTCTCTTATTACCACTGATGTAACCTTTTGTCTCAAGCGTAACACAGTAGCAACAACAAAACAAATGTCGACGGTTTATTGCTATTTTCTTTTTTAGTCGCGTTGCCAAAACAGAAGAAATACAGTAAAAGTCATTTCAATTCATGTAGATAACTAGAAGAGATTTACTTAACGAAACAGAAAAGAACAGATAGTATTTCTGGGTAATTAATTTTCAGGCTTTGCTGTGTGTTTATGTCCTATAAAGTAAAAAAATTACTCTTAAACAACAGCGAAAACTAACGGAAAAAAAAGAATTTAAATGCGATGAACTGATTTGTTCAGTCACTTTTAAAAATCTTATAATTAGATTACTTTTGGTTTACTTCTACCATTTTGGTTCTTTTAGATTTCTTATTTTTAGACTGGTTATATTGTTCGTTTCTAGAAGTGCAATGTCCTCTATTTTTCTTTCTTTTTTATTTTTTTTTTTCTAACTTTTTTTTTCTAACATTTTTTTTTTTCAATAAAATTGATTATGAATTTGTTTTCCTTTTGCGACTTTATTTCTGTTTAGAATTTAACTTAACCCATTAAATGCCGCTATATGAATCACTCTGAAAATTTATGAATTTTCTTATATTTTATGTTTTAATGCGCATTTCTAATCATATGTAGTTCAAATAATAAAATATATGTATATATAAATTGTTAGAATACACGATAGGTTTCCAAAATGAGAGATTTAACACCTAATTGAGGTAGAACAGATGTTTAAAAACTGCAAAACCCTTTTAAATTAGTTTTCTTGATCCCTGTTTGTTATAATTTAAGAAAAGAATTGTTTTATTTCATATCCATTCTTTTAAACCCCTGTACTCGAATGGGTTATTTTTTGCTGATTTTTTTTTTCTTTGCTGATGTTTTGCAGAAAAACAAACGTCTTTGTTTGATTAATTGAAAAAATAAATAAATAAATAAATAAGTAGCACCGCGTGTGCTCGCATAACAATTCCCTATAGTTTTAATATAAGAAATTATTTCTACGGTAGATATTACTTCTATAAAATTCGAAAATTCAAACTATATAACAAACTGTAACCAACATCGTTGCTTTCTTTGTTCTATTCTATTTCTCAAAACAATTTTTATAGATGCCACACGCACCACATAAACTTTAAATTTTACATCTACTTTTCAGATAGCATGCGATCATGTTTTATATAAAAATTAAATCATTAAATTCATTTTTTTACTCATTTTTATTTCATTTTGCACGCGCACTTTTTATTTCCTAATTCAAAATTATAAAAAAAAACTTTTTCGATAGTGTTTGTTTCGATACTGATTATTATTAATCTTCTTTTCTTTCAAAAAAAAAAAAAGATGAAATTCTGGCAAAAGCAGAATTTAGTTTAGGACGGAGGACTATTAGTTTTTTTTTTTTTTTTTTTTTTTTTTTTTTTCCAAGTTATTACATTGCTTTCAAATTATTCAATTATATTTTCGATAGATTTTAGATTTCGACAAATGTCCAACTATCAAGAATGAACCGCAAAAATCCCAGATTGAGACTAATAGGCCTCAGTCCTAATAAATAAATAAAAGTTACATTGCAAACCTTTTGAGAAAATTACCAATGAAGTTAGGGATTTGAATATTTAATGTAAAAAAGAAAAAATATATTTATCTTAATTATTTGCAGAGAAAAAAATTCTTAAAAAATTGTTCCCGCAGCGGGAGCTTTGGTGCCTAATGGGATAACAGAAGTTGAAGCAAAGTAATTTTGTAAGTTGTTAAAAAGATGCAAAGAAAATATACGATAGAAAGTGTTCTTTAAACATTCATTCATTCATTCATTATTTATTTTATTTTATTTATTTTACAATGAATTAAATTGTCGAAAAACACTGGATGTTTGCGAAAATCCATGTCCCATTTCATAGGTTAATTTAACCGTAAATTACCTCAATATAATCCATGAACTGCTGCTGAAACGATTGATGTGAGACTAAATAATAGTAATTCTGCTGTGTTTTGCCTTTAAAAAGTTCTTTATTTATTCATTTTTTATTTATTTATCAATTACTAGCAAACCCTATCAAAATTTTCGCACTTTATTTCTTTTCTTATTTACCTTTAACATTTTAAACTCATAAATATTATACCAATTTCACCACCTAATTAAAATTTTAATTTACCAGAAGCCAAATTATTATTATAACCAAATAAATACTGTGCAATAGTGAAACCAGAATCACTCAAAGAAAATTTCTAAAAAAAAATTCATATTTGACGACCCGGTTTTCATACTCCCGCAAGCAGTACAATTTTAGTAAAGGACCCCCATGACGCCTTTTTAATTGTTATCGCCAAGAGTGCGATGACATTTTATTTATTTTGGCATATTTTTTTGTAAAATAATAATAATAATAATAATTAAATAAATAATAATAATAATCCTATTTTGGTTATACGTTTTATGATTGCGTTTTTTAGTCAATTTATGATAATAATTCATATTCTGTATATATCTTTAAAATATTGCTAGGTTTAAAAGTTTAAAATGACGTTTGCAAAGATTCAGAAGAAACAACTTTTAAAAATACATTTTTCCATAAAATAATGTCATCATACAAATGTAGGCATTTTTTCTTATTAGTTCATTGAGCTGAGTCTGCGTGCTTAAACATTCTTCATTTTTAAATATTATTTTTTATCCTCGCGTATTTTATTAATTTCACCACTATCGTATCGTTTCGACAAAAAATATTTGTAGCTGGTCCACGTTAGAGAAATATTATATAGATTTATTTATGTTATGTTATTTTATTTATTTTGCTATGTACATCTCATTATTTCTCAGTTGATAACAATTTATAAAAATTCTAAATGAAAAAAAAAATAATTATTATTTATATACTTGTTTAAAAATACTAATCAATAATGCAATGTGTGATAAAATTTCAGTTAAATACATTTAAATACATTTTTAATTAGATTTAACTGAAAAATACCATAATATGAAGAGAAACAATTGAAGGGGAAAAAAATAGTAATTCATCGACTGCAAAAAGAATGGTATGAAAAGGAAATAGAAGAGAAAGAGCAAAGAAATAATTATTGTTAAAAAAAAAGAAAAAAGAAAAAAAAAATTTGTCGTTCCCAGTTAAAGTGAAAATGATACATTTTGGCTCTGTAATCTCTGTTATTCCTAGAAGAGTTAATTAATTATTGTTTCGACTAATAATGCTACGACAGTTGTAATGCAGGGTAATCCATTTAAATCTTTGCCATTTCACTCACCTTTGACTTTTCATTAGTCTACTTTAATTAGCACTTGAGCTTGGCATTGTTAAAATACACTCGGAATTGTTCGTAATATTTCTAAGATTTATTCCCGATTTCATTGATTTCAATTAATTTCTTGATTGTTTTAACTTTTTTTTCTACCGCATTTTGAACACAGATATAGTAATTTGTATAGATCTATCATCCCCATTGGCTAAATATTTTTGATACCGAAAAAATTTTTTGGCATCAACCATTAGTAGGTATTGAAACTTGGCAATGTTAATAGAATAGAATGTTGATGAATTTTGAAAATACCAAAATGTTGTGTGGCTTTTAATCGTACTAATAAATATATGAAAGAAAATGAGATAAATTTCCATCAGTAAGTTGTATTTCACTTATTTATGAAAAACACAATTTCTATAATCAGTCGCATTGTTATTATTATGAAACATTGTTTTCATATTTAGTTGATTTTTTTTTTTTAATACTTTTAAAAATTTCGTATTAGTAAATAGTATTTGTTAAAAATATATGGAATAAAAATTGTTAACATCACCTCATCATAGAAATTAATGAGGATTTATTGACGTGGTACTTAAGTGCACTACTGGTACATAGGGGTCGAAAAAAGATATTAAGAACTTCAAAAAGTATAAAAAATTATTTAAGATAAAGAGTTCGCCATCTATAAAATTTGTGCCAGTGTTCGCCACCCTTACAAAAGACATGTTAAAATAAGTGTCAACATCTATGAATTTGAATCCACCGACACTAGCATCGAAGAATCTAGCTCGATTGGATTCAAATTCATAGATGTTAATTAACAGTTATTTTAACATGTCTTTCGGGGAGGGTAGTGAACACTGGTGCAAATTTTAGGGGTGGCGAACAGTGGTGTCTTTACCTTAATTTTTATATTCCTTACATTTTTTCTAAGATTGGTGGGTTGGTTGGTTGCATTTTACGTCGCACTAGTGCTGCGCAAACTAAGATTAATGGGAGAGTCTTGTAGTAATATGGGAATTGATTATTATAACACTCGTGAAGATTGTGAAAAATACCAATCAAAAAAGCGAGAGCACTTTATAAAATACTTTCTGGGACAGGCCGCGGTAGCGCAGTCTGTAGAGCGTCGGCCTCGTAAATGGAAGATTGCGTGTTCGGTACTCGAGCCGGCCAAAGACCGTCGTGTACACTAATGGTGGCTGGTGCACGTAAAATCTGTCGTGGCCGCAATGTCCTCCATTTTCCCATTAAAAATTATACCTCTGGGGTCACCGAAGCGGGAGAGCCATCCCTTCCGTGGAGGATCAAAATTGTGATGGCATGTCTCCGGACTACCTCTAGGGGTGTGTCCTAGACCGTCGCCAATTGCCCATCTGCGCAGCACTAGTGCGACGTAAAACTCAACCAACCAACCAACCTTTCTGGAACAAGAATCGCTACATATAGCGTCCATTTCCGCGTAGTAATATTTAAAAGGGTGTATGCGTTCTATTCTTATAAATACTTTTGACATTTCTGCTATAAATTTGATTTTTCCCCAAATTCTTACGTACATACTGTCATTCACTACGGTATGTTTGTGAATCTCAACAAATAAAAAATGCGCCTCTATTTTAAGGTAAATACAAGTTTTTTCATTTGTCTATCCGTGGCTCAGTTGGTAAGAGCGCAATGTTAGTAGTCCGGTGGTACCGCGTTCGATACCCTGAAGGTCCGGAGTGTTAACTTTTGCAGACAATTAGTAGAAAAGATGTCGATTGATAAAAGAAAATTTATCGTTGACTACACAGTATTCTAAGAATTTTTGAAGAGTTTTTTTAAGAAACCTTTTTCTTACATCTCTTTTTAGAAGCAAAAAAAGAGTTTTTTGTGGACTACAAGCGTCCTCTATTGGGCGGAATATTTACTAAAATGTCAATGAAACAATTAACAATACAAAATAAAAATGATTAGGAAAAACACATAAACATTAACCAAATCTGTAAAATGTTAAGTTATAATATACAAAAACAATAATAAACTAAAATAATAATAAAAAGGTGCCTCTCAAACGAATAATTAAATTGCAGATATTGGCCCTTAATCAAAAAATGAAATCACAAAACTTATATGCAATCGTGTGGTGCTGCCATCTGTTGTGAATTTTAAGAAATAATTTCTCTTTTCTTAACACAGTTCAAATTTCCCCAATTTTGGTTAACAAACAAAAAAAGTTACTTTTTTTTTTTTTTTTTTTTCAAATTAAATTTTATTCTAACTTTGAAAAGATACGCTATAATAAGAATTTGGGTTTTAAAAGTTTTTTTAAATAGATTATTAGGCTTTTTAATCTAAAGTGAGCGCTGGATCGAGGTGGGTTACCCGTTTTGCGGGTCGAGTTAGAATTAGAATTAATTTTTGATCCGCTGTAAAACCGCGAGTCCACCCGCAAAATATTTTTCTTTGAAAAAAATTTTATGTCGCTTTTTATGAATTATAACCTTTTGAATGCAGATATTGGACGACATTATCTTTCTCCATAGCAGTTTAAAGCAACATGACTCATAATTTTGTATAAATTTAATTTGTGAAGAAGAAATGAATTAATATTAATACTTGATGTTTAAAACGTTATTATGAGAAAATTATTTGTCTTTCAATGTATATTTGCTTTCTTATTTTACTTTATTTTATATACACTGTGAATATTTAAAACAGTGGATTTAAAAAAAATAAATGTAATACGCAAGAAATTTTGTCATATTATACACTAAAGTTTTGTTTATAATATTTTTAATATAATTTTATTGACTACATACTAGTTTTAATATGATTATATACTTATAATTATTGTGTAATAATTAATTCTCTGAAAGATATTTTCAATAATATAACTGTATTTCGTGAAATAGAATTATTCGATTCATCATACAATACAAACTGAATTATACATTTTTGCGGGTCAGAGGCTTCGGTTTACGGGTCGAAAGGTCTTCTTGCGGGTCGGGTGCGGGTCAGTTTTATATGATCCGTGCAGGACTATACTTTAAAGTACGTTCAGTAGATGAAGGATTAAAATGAAAATATGATCATGATCATGATAAGATGATTTAGAATGAAAATGCAAACAGTAATTTACTTCGTTTGTTTTAAAGAAATATTTTTAAAAAATTCTATTCATTTTTAACTGTTTAAAACAGTCTAGCTGATTATCTACATTTTCATTCTTTACAGCTTATTATATAGTGAGGTTCTTTATTTTCGTACCATAAATAAAATATACATATTATAATATATACATTAAATAATATATACATTAAATAATATATACATTTTTTCCGGAGTTTTTTTAATCCTTGCCTTTATTTCGTACCACTTTATTTATAGAATAATTTTCTCCACTATAAAACTACGATAAAGTAAGAAAAAATTATTCTTTTAAAAAAAGTGGTATGAAATAAAGGCAAGGTTAAAAATGTTCCGGAATAAATTAAAATGCTGGCAACTCTGACATGATGTCTACCGGAAAATATGGTTTAAAAGTAGTTATAATTGACGAAATATCTTCATAGGTATTATAAAAATTCTTGCATAATTTGTTTAATCTAAATTTGATTAAATTTTCTAGTAGACTTATTGCATTTGTAAATATTCTTAAAAAAAAAAAAAAAAAAACATAAAAATATAAACACAGGCGGAAACGCAATATGATACATTTTTCGAGCAAATGGGTCATAAATGACTAAATTTATAAAAAAGCATCAGATATGATTAAATTTATAAATAACACATTACATTAGAAATTTAATATTCAAAGTCTATTCAAGTTTGTGAACCATTTTTTAATATTATTTTCACCTCTTGGGGTTACTGAAGCGGGGAAGCCATCCCCTCAAATTGCGATGGCAAATGTGACGACCAAGTTATGATGGCATGTCTCCGGAACACTCCTGAGTTGAATCGCAGATCGTCGTTAACTGACTGTAGCGCAACTCTAATGCGACATATAACTCACTCAAACAACAAACCTTAATTTTTTTTTTTTTATTATTTATTTATTTTTATAAAATATTATTATACCTTAAAATAATAAACTTGAAAGTTTGGGACTTATTTTCA